>JAWWTY010000106.1:67325682-67408462 GCA_035222235.1 Margarornis squamiger | reverse complement strand
AATAGAGGGTGGTAGAATACATAGCTTTGATCACCCCCACACAGTGATAACTGGCCCCACCTGCTGAACTAGGACAGATACTTATCCATATAAGCTTTGTATTTTGAACATTCAGCAAGATCAAAGATCATGTTTATAAATAAAGTTCAATGCAACTCACCTTCAGTAACAGACCATCATGCACATCTTCAACTCTCTATATTGAAAGAAAAGTCCAGGAAGTCCTGGACTTAAACATAAACACCTGTTTAATATCTCTGTTGCTGATCTGAATGAGGAGATCAAGTTCACTGGAAGGATTGTCAAGCATTGGAATGGATTGCCCAGGGAAATAGTGGAGTCACCATCCCTGGAAGGGTTCAAGAAGTGATGACCTGGCACTGAGTGTTATGGTTTTGATATGGTCGTGTACAGCCAAAGGTAGGACTTCATGATCTGGGAGGTCTTTTCCAACCATAATGATTTTAGGATTCTAAGTCCAGGAAGACTAGATGAATTCTACAGGGTAGCCAAATGCGAAACTCTAAGAGATAAAGGAAAAAAAATAAACCAGGAATGTTGGCTGTGAGAACCCTGGTCAGTACCTTGTTGAAATTTTTCAAGGGTATTCAGTGCATTGTTTCCTAAGAGCAATGCAGGGGAACATTTTTACCTTTCATTCTCA
Source organism: Margarornis squamiger (assembly GCA_035222235.1). Lineage (NCBI taxonomy): Eukaryota > Metazoa > Chordata > Aves > Passeriformes > Furnariidae > Margarornis > Margarornis squamiger. The sequence goes on along the minus strand of JAWWTY010000106.1, from coordinate 67,407,798 downwards.
GTGGAGTTCTTTCTAGAGTGTTCATACTTTTTAGCTTGAAGGTGTTTAATGGTTGACTGATTAAATGTGTATTCCAAGAGTTGTACAAATCTTTTTTAGATAGGAAGAAATGCAGTGTAATATTACTATCTTGTGTGTAAATGACTCCTGCCTCTATCACAAATTCCTCGTGAACTTTCAGTGCATTGATCACGTATTGCTAAGAAATAGATGATCTAAGCAAACATCTTACCCTTCTCCTGTCATCTGTTAATGAAATAATAGCAAGTCAATATTAGTTATTTTCTAATTTCTTAGATTTCTGCTGGCTAAGTTCCACACTTTACCAGGACAGTAATGGACTGATACCATTATCCGTCATCAGCCTTTAATGCCAGAAGTTACTGTTTATGGCATGGACTGTTACAAGGGGAAGATATTCCAATCATTATTCCATTTTTTAGCAGCTAATGTACTGAGTAAATGAATCGAGGTCAGTTCTCATGAAGTGATTTTCTTCAACAGAAACTACAGTCTTTGGCAGCAGGAAACACTTGGATAGACTAGAGAAAAAATGAATGTTCCCTCTACTAAAAACATGGGACAAAGGCCAAAGTCTCCATGACTGGAAAGTCACCAGGTGCTTGGGATTTTATCCTGGTACAGAACTCTGTCTTTTTTGCTTACTAAGCCCAAGTAGGTTCCAGGCATCACCTGTGATTTAGGGTGTATTTTCAAGGTTGGAAAAAGAGTTTGACTTCATAGCACAGATATCCCTGGCTGAAATAAATTCAATCTTCCCTAGATTCTCAAGGGTGTTTTTTTTGTTGTTGTTGTTGCTGTTGTTTGTTGTTGTTGTTGTTGTTTTTTAAGCCACCAAAAATAGAAACCTTCCCACAGCTTCAATACTACAGGTATTTTGGTGGTCAGTCTTTCATATATGTATGATAGATTTGATGCAGAGTTCTTAACACAGTTGTTGCCTATTTAGTATACCAGCACAAACGAAGCACTAAAAACAGTTTCTGTGGAAAGCTCTGCCTTGGAGATCAAAACCAAACAGGTTGGTTTGTTTAGCTTTGTGAATGGGAGCTTGTACATATTTCCTGTCAGCCTTAGTGGAATACTGTGAATTTTCACTCGAGTAGTTCAGGCTCATCTTCTGAACCATCAACCTATTTTCAAGCCAACACCCCATGTCCTACAGCCCTTGTTGTCTGACTTTTCTGTCACTCCCAAAAGTTTCCTTTCATTTCAACAATTTGTCTTGTTTATTCTCTTTTTCTCCTCTCAAAGTCTTTAAGTCCCTCTCCAGCCTTAAGCATGGGAACCAGCAGTTCTCCGGGGAAACTATTCTGCTTCTGTTCCTGTTCCCTGCAGGAAAAACAAGCATCTTTCCAGTATTTCAGCCACTCTGTTCTCTGTCTTTCATATGAAGGACAGGCATTTATTCTGATGACTTCAGAGACTCTTTTGTCCCCAAGGAACATAACACCAGTCATGTTGCCTGATTGCTGACTGTGTACTCTGAGACATTAGGTGGCCTCACACAGAAAAAAAAAAAAAAAAAAAAAAAAACCCAAACCAAAAAAACCAACCAACCAACCAAAAAAAAAACCAAAAAAAACCGAACACAAACCACAGCTACAATTCAAAATCTTCTTGTTGCCATAACACACACAACCATCACAGTTCATGTCCAGGGGCTACCTAATCCTGGAAACATCCCAGCCATTCTCTAGTTGAAAGAAATGGAAAGAAATGCTTTCCAGTTTTGTGTCCAAAATCATGTGCCCTTCCGTTTCAAGTTCATCTTGCATAATGATTTTCAATGCTTTTGGTGTGTCTGGGTAGTAACTTTCTGAGACTGCCACCTGTAGTTCAACATAAATATGAAGAAAGCATATTCTCCAGGGCTTGGAAAATAAAACAATACAATATTTGATCTCCAGGAGACTTTATTAGGTTTTATTTATTTATGATATTTTTTTTATCTTAGGAGCATATGTCCTTCAGTGTCTTTTCACAGGACCTAGAATCATTGAACTATCTTTTGAAGCTCATAGGGGTTCAAATTTCATTCCCATTAGCATGTTCCAGCCCTCATGCTTATCACTGTACTATCATATAAATTTGCCTGAGCTCTTTATTTTCAAGACATTCAGCTTTTACTGTTACAACAGATAAGGCTTCTTTCTTCCTTTCTTTTAAACAGCAGTTGCAATGGAGATTGAATGTATTGTGACATTCTAAAATGTTTTTTCCTTCTCTTCATGAAGAAAAGTAGTTTCTTTTTTTCCTGACAACAAGATTGATTATTTTTGTTTTTCCTTGAGTCATAAATAATGTAACCATGAAATATGCTATGTGGAAAACAATAAATATAAGAATAATATTCACTTGAAAAAAACCCTGACTTAACTCTAGGCTATTCATTGCACTTCAGCTATGTTGTGAGTGGAAGCACAGAAGGCATACTTTGGTGCATAACATATCATCTCTTTCCTTCCTAATGTGCTCTACAGTTCTGGTGTTGGCAGAAAGAGAATATGTAGTCTTTGATGCTGCTGAGCCAGCCTGCTGCCTGGCTTTTCCATCTTTTTTCCCATGGTGTTTGTATTAGGCCCAAAGAGAGTTTTAAATACCCTTGCCTGCCCAAGTTTTATTAGATTTATCAGACAACATTTGCATTTGGAGCTGAAATCTAAAGTGATTACAGCTAAAGTGATACAGCTAAAATATTGAACTTTCAAAACAAAGATTACAAATGTAGAGTCAAGAAGTAATGTGACGATATGCTTCAAGAAATATTATTCTAAACAGAGGATAGAACACAGGATCAAAACCAATTTTTCAAATCTTAAATACCATATTACTGTCATTTCTGATTGAAACATCCCAAAACCACACTTCATGTTACAATGTGACAGTTATTCCTCATGCCTAAGTGTGAAGATCTTCAATCCAAATTAAATAAAAATTTTTAAAAAAAAAAAAAAAAAAAAAAGAAAGAAAAGAAAAGAAGAAAGGTAAGGAGAGAGAAATGCAACAAAGAAAAAAAAGAGGTTATATTTTCTAGATGCTCAATAACAATCTATTAATCAGAAACTGAGTTTACATATCAGCTGAATGCTTCTTTTATGAGGAGGGCAAGGCAATGTATTTTAGAAGTATCAAGCTACACTACACACTCTTAAGTATATAGATAGACCAGAAATGCTGACAGACATTTTGCCTCAGGACAGCCAAGTGCTGCTCTATAACATCACAGAAGACATAATTTAAAGTACATGGAGAAAGGGAACCAGAATACTGCTAAATGGTGTATCCTGAGCAAATCATCATTTTAATTATGTTACCTACTAAAATTGTCTGTCTTAATTCCTTACTAGTTATTGTTGAAGTAACAGTCTAATCATAGGTGTTTTTAGAACGTAGACTGCAAGTTCTTTTGCCCAGCCACACAAGGACCAAAGCAAGCCACATACTTGCCTCCTTCTAGTTTTATTCTATTGTTCAGAGAAAACACTGGACTACCATTTGTGCTTGACATCTTGTGGAGACCACACAGCAGAAAACTGCTCCAAGACCATTTGTTCTTAATGAAAGCTATTTGTTACTAGCTAAAGCAAAGTGTTCTTTGTCCTTCTGCCAAAAACGCTTTGTCTATCTTCTGTGTTTGCTGAGCTCACATACAATAAGTGAAACACTGTGAGATATGCTTAAAACAACAGCATTGCAAGCAGAACACACTTCATTGTTCTAAAAAAATAGGCATGAGTGTGTTGCTCATTGTCACACTTTTATCTACCATAGAAGCTCATTGACACGGTGGAGATTCAGCATTTTTTAATTGCCTTTTAAATTTAGTCCACTCTTTTCCCTGGGGCTGATGCACTGATTCATCTCATTCTTCCTTCACCCCCCTCTCAATAGACCTGCTTTTATCAGACAATTTTAAAACATCTGGGTTTTTTTACTATGTTCACATATTTTTACATAACTCTATTTCTTTCTTTTATGCATTTAATAAGCTCTTTGAGGGAAGCGTTAAGCGTTAAGGGAAATACAGATATCCTGGGAGTAGTTTTTTTTTTAAAGAAGGCAGGACTGAAATTTAAGAAAAAGAACTAATAAATAACTTAGGGGAAAAAAAGGGTAGTTGGGGCAAGAAAAATGCATATAACAAAATGGATCTCAGCCATTACCAAAGGCAGACTTAGGAGAGCAAATTCACATAATTTCATATATGTGGCCTTTGTCTGTACAGAGACAGCACTTTACAGTGGCAGCCTAGAAAACAACAGGGTTTGTGAATGTAAGAATATCTAGACAAACAGATAAACTGCCTAACATAACCTTCATTTCCTTCACTATGTAAATTTTTGAGTGCTCTAACACAATTCCTTAGAATTATAGGAAAACTCCTCAGAAATCATTAAGTATCCATAGGACACATGAAACAGTACATATGAGGGAGATGAGCCTGGTAGAATTAAGAGTATGCCCCACACTGCTGTCTTTCCACTGAAAAGAAGACAAGGGGAAAAAAGTCATCATCTGTTGTCGGAAAGGATCTGCACAAGAATATGAAATATTCATGACTCTTATCCTTTGAACAAGTGTGGTTAAACTAGTGAGTATACAGATAAACCATAAAATGTTATATGCTACTAAAGAATTAAAACATAAAAGAAGGTATGCTGCATTATATATCAGTTGTATCAAAACCCATACCTTGTGTTGCAGTAGAGTATCTTTTTTTCTCTGCCTACAATATTCTTGAATCATTGAATCACAGAATCATTTAGGTTGGAAAAGACCTCCAAGATCACAGATCCAAACTCTGACCAGTCACCACCTTGTGAAGTAGGCCAGGGCACTAAGTGTCACATCCAGCCATTTTTTGAAAACCCTGGGCAGTTCATTTCAATGCTTGGAAACCCTTTCCATGAAGAAATTCTTCCTGATATCTAACCTGAGCCTTTCCTGGCATAGTTTGAAGCTGTGTCCTCTTGTCCTGTCACTACTCAGCTGGGAGAAGAAACTAATCCCCACCTTGCTGCAACCTCCTTTCAGGCAGTTGCAGAGAGGGATAAGGTCTCCCCTGAGCCTCCTTTTCTGCTGGCTAAACAACTCCAGTTCTCTCAGCCACTCCTCATAGGACTTAGTCTCTAGACCCTTCATCAGATTCATTGCCCTTCTCTGGACTTGCTCCAGCACCTCAATGTTTTTCTTGTAGTGAGAGGCCAAGAACTGAACACAAGATTCGAGGTGCAGGCTCGACAAGGTACAGGGGGACAATCACTTCCATAGTCCTGCTGGCCACGCCATTTTTATACAAGCCTGGATGCCAGTGGCCTTGGCCACCTGGACACACTGCTGGCTTGTGTTCAGCCAGCACCCCAGGTCCTTTTCTACTGAGATACTTTCCATTCAGACTTCCCCCAGCCTGTAGCACTGCATGGGATCATTGTGACTGAAGGGTAGGATCTGGCACTTGGTCTTGTTCGCCCTCATACCATTGTTGTCAGCCCACCAACCCAGCCTGCCTGGATCCCTCTGCAGAGCCTTCCTACCCCACATCAGATTAACACTCCTGTACAACTTAGTACTGTCTATGAACTTAATGAAGGTGCACTCAATCTCCTCATCCAGGTCATCATTAAAGTCATTTAAACAGAATTGACCCCAATACTGAACCTTGGGGAATGCCACTAGTGGCTGCAGTCATATTTAGGAGGAATTGAAGGATAAAATGAGCAAGACTAGTAATGTGAATATCTCATTAGAAGAGTCATCAGTTACTCTTTCCTTCTATGACACTTTCTTACAATCTTCAACACATTTTTCAAGTTACCTTGTTTAGAAATGTATGTCTGGGTTAGTAACAATTTTTAAATATCCATAAAATATGGAGTGAGAGGTTATAAAATTATCTGTCAAATTACATTTTTAGGTCTGATGAAGTGCTTTACATGTTCATAATTGAACGTGGAGAAGAGCTTCTGTTCTCCCTTGTTATTCTACAGCATGTGTCACATCAGTTATTCTATACCATGTACACCATGTGCACTTGACTACAGGTCAGGTGCCTTTTGAATGCTGCAGTACTGGTCCTTACAACTTTAGATGAATATGTCATAACTAAGGAAGGAACAGAACAGTGTGAATTGGGCTATAAATGTCTTCCACAAAAAAAAAAAAAAAAAAAAAATAGAGATGGTACATTTTCAGTTCAGGAAACAGGCAGTTGAGGAGGAATATGAGGAAGCTAATGAAATCCTTTGCAGAATGGAGAAGGAGGTGATAAATACATTGAGAAACAGGCTGTTCTGGGATGTTGTGAAGGCCAAAAGGATAATTAGTTTTGGAAAGAGATTTCAGAGCTACATGGTAGATATATACATAATTTACATCACTATGTATACTGGTGGCTATTAAATATCATGATAAAAATATATGTATCATAAAAGTCTGATTGCTGGAAACTGGTAAGGTGTGCCAGCAGTGAGATTGTTCTTTTGTTGCCTTCATTATTATATTGCTTTCTGAGATAATATTATGCCCAGTCAAGATAGAAGGTTAGGTGGACCTTTGGCATAACCCAGCTTAGTCAGTCTTGTACTGTTGCATATCATGTACCTCTTTTTCTCCACAGAGTCCCAATTTCTGAGTTAATATCTGTGCCAGGCCATGTTCACTCCTTTCCAGACTATTTTGTTCAGTCATTATTTCCTGTAGCCTTTCTCATTGGACCCTTTAGGAATCCTGCTTTCACAGATTTTTGTGTTGTTTTTTTTTTTTCCTTCCTTTTTCCTGCTTTCTCCTCATCCATTTTAAAGTCAATTTGTACAAGCTAAAATAATACTAACATTTTAAAAATACGTGAACTGTGTTATGTAAACATATGAACATAGTCCTGTTTGTGGTGCCCTGAGGCCTGTCCTGCTTGTACTAGAAAAACAGGCAAAGTAGAATTTGTGTCCTGTTTCTTTTCTCATTTGTTCAGTTTGGGGTTTTGTTTGCCTTTTTTTTTTTTTTTTTTTTTTTTTTGGTGGTGGTAACTGTTTTCTTTTTGTTTTCCTTTTTTTTTTTTTTTTTTTTTTCCCTTTTTGGTGGTGGTGGTGGCTTTGTTTGTGTTTTCTTTTTTCTTTTTTGTTATTTGGTTGGGTTTTGGTTGTTTTGTTTTGGTGTTTTTTTGTTTTTTTGGTTTTTTTTAATCAGTCCACAGTAAGAAGAACTGTGTTTTTTGAAGCCTCGTAAAAACAGACACTATTTTTAAATACGGGTGTTTGGATCTTTCCAAGAGAATAACCATGTTGTTAAGGATTTATACCTGTCCTGGTTACACTCACAAAGATAAAACATTGTTTTGACTGTGTGATACTATTTGTAAGGCACTACAATAAAAATAGAGATGGGAAGGACTATTGGCTTTCAGATGTTCTTTTTCTTTTTTTTTTTTTCTTTTATTTACAGTAATCTATTTGCTTAGTCCAGGCAGAAATGTGAGTACTTATGCAAAGGTTTCCTGTGGTTTCAAAAGTGGAATTCAATATACTCTAATGCACATCTCTATTGGAGCTTCTGTCATAATAAGGTTCATTCACTTATTCAAACCACCCTTATTCCCAACTGTACCTTCACAAGAAATAGATCCTAATCCCTGTCAGTTCCCTTGGGTCTTAGAAAGCTGAAGCAATACAAAAGTGTGTATAAGTTTTAGATAATGTAGTCACATTTTTCTAATCATACTTCTAATTTCGCTAGCTTGTTACACAAAAGAGCTGATTGGGGAACAAGATCATAAAAGCCTAAGAGATAATACTGAATCACTCACACACCAGAATGTAATAATTGTAGAGTTGCTTAAAGAGCTGCCATAAAAATACAATGAATCCCCAAAGCTGCAGTTGCAGAGTATTTTTAAAGACCAACAAATAATGCCCAAGGGTGGGGCACGGGGAAGCTTGTACAAAAAACAATGATTTCTCCAATAATTAAAATTTTAATCAAACCATTGATTCCCTCCCTCGTCCTCCAATACACACATTTCTGTTTGAACAGGGAAGGGGCCACTTTTCAGGAAGCAGCTAGCAAGTACATTATCACATACATTTCAATTAAGAAGAAAACATGAATACTGTAGGCGAAAACCACTTGCCTTTTATTGAAGGCAATGCCTTTGTAGTTCTTCTTTTTACATGTGACACAAGAAAATTTGAGTAATTTTGAAGTTTCGAAAAATCATTGCATTTTGATTTCTGAAGACTGCCTAAAAGATAGAATAAAATGCCATCTTTGATAGTTCTGTACGTATTTTTTCACTGCAGCACTGAAGGGCACTTTTACATATTAAGAAGGGGGTTGGAGATTGCTTTTGTGTCTCATTTTCAGCATAAGACTGTGAAATACCAGCCTTCAATTTTCCTTGCTTCCTGAGGATGCGGATGTGCGACGAGGCATGTGCTAAAGGACGTGATGGATCTAGCACACCAAGTTATACCATGATAAGGATGCACAGAACTATGTGGCATCTGGAGGATTTCCCTTGGCTCCCTTCTAATGTGAAACCTCCAACGAAGTTGCAGGGCTCAAGAGCAATAGGCAGCAATGAACACTCCCTTCTTCCACCAACCCTCCAATTCCAGGCAGAAGATTAGGAGATTTAATGGCATTTACACATGTTACAGAGGGATAGCCACTGCAGCACTGTACTGAAAATGTGCAGGCAAGACCCTGAGTCTGGGAGAGTCTGAGGCAAGACCATGTGCATGAGGGCACGAGGTTTGTGTCAAGTGCATAAGTTCATGGAGGTCCTTCCTCAGAGCCAGCTTCCTGGACCGAAACCCTCACAGCAGCAGAATAGGATTAGAGTCAGCAGTCTCTTGCTATAAAAAGAAAAATTCTTCTGCCTTTCCATGTAGCAAAGCAAGGCCTGAAAATACAACCTGAGCATGTCTGTCTGGAGCTGCTGATACCATTAGTGTAATTATTAAAAGTCTCAGAGCCTGGGCAGGTTACTTACAGCAGTTGAGAGTGTTATCACTTAGGACAGACTTGTAGCAGTTCAGCCTGATGAGACCAGGTGGGAACTTTGGGGTTAAAGCAGAAATTCCAGTAATGCCTTTTTCTAGAGCCAGTACATTTCCAACAACTAAATCTTCTGGGACTTATCCACCAAAACTCATAACTATTTCAATTAATCAGTGTGACTACATTAGAGGAGATTGTGGCTGAATTATGTACCTTCTAAAAATTCATGGCGTAAAGTCAAGCTTTTGTAGGAGCTGGTTTGAACTAAGCAGCTGGACTGCATCAGGGGGTCTGACGAGGTCTCACACTTCCAATATGTCTCCTCTGACATGGGACAATAGTCCCTAGAAGAGAGTTAAAATAACTGGAGATAGAAATATAAGGTGCTGTATCCATACCTTTACATGGTATGTGTCTACAAGCTAAATATCCCTTTTTAAAAAAAAATTCAGGCCATTGCTTCTATGTCCAGTCAGTAAAGGAATTATTTATTTACATCTTTTTATATAAAAACAGCTGCTGTATTGAGTTTCTCTCGACCAATGGGCACATTTTCACCACTTCTGGACTGTTTGCCTGGGCTCTGCAGTCAGATGCTACATATGAATGGCAAGCATTTCCAAGGAGCAAATCATACAGTCATGAGATGTACATGTCATGGTCTCCTTTGTCCCACTACAGTCATGACATGACTGTGTAAGTGAATATTTGCCTATATAAGTACTCCATGGACTCCCTTATTTATGCAAAACTCCCTGTGTAGGGGGTTTGGGTGTTGTTGTTTTTGTTAATTTTTTGTTTGTCAGATTTCTTTTTCCAAATAGAATTTGTACCCCAAATATCAACCCTTAAAAGTAGACCTACTGGTGAGTTTGAAGTCTTTTCCTTGAACAAGTCCTTTCCTTGAACTGCTCCAAAATAAGATTGACTGCTCAGACTTTTTGCTACAGTCTGGAGAGCTAAAAGACATATGTTTCAAAATCAAACCAGAAATTCATATATAATTATTAGACTGTAGGAGCTGGTTTAAAAAATAGATGACAAACACCCTACTGCTTTTGATAGAATTGCAGGAGGTGACCAACCTTGAAACTCAATTCATGGTGTGTAATTGCCTTGGCAAGGCACAAAGTAGTAAGAATGTACAATTCCTTGTACCGTATGGGAATGCCTTGAATTCTTGATTTTCCTCCGTCTACAGAAGCAGCACACTGCACGGAATTGTTAGGTGAAGTTCCTTTGAAAAAAGGAAAAGAAAACCTTTCAATGTGCTTTTGTCTCCACATATAGCCTTTACAACCTACTTGCTCATCACAAATGTCATAAAATCAAAATCTTCACAGATAGAGTGCTGGCCTTTCTCTTTCACAGTGCAATAAAAGAAATAATCAGCAATTTTACTGTGTGCCTTCTTTACACCATGTGTATGGATCTCTCTTATGTAGCAGTTAGACTAATTGTCATACATTTTTCAGACAACTGGTTTGCATTATCTTCTGTATACAATGTAGAGGAAACAAACAGATCTATACAGACAGGATAAAGGCTTTTATTTCTGTAGCTTCAATAAGATTTGAAAAATGTATGATGTCTCTTGCAGTATTTGGTGCTCAGTATGTAATAACTAATGCTTAAACTTTTCAACAATAAAGGTTAATATAAAAATTAATATTTGTTTCAAAGTGTAATAAATCAAAGTTATTATGTTTTAAGAAATCTAGATGCTATTCCTAAGTTGCACATTTTCCCTCAATGTAATTAAATCACAGAAGACCTACAAGGAGGAATGGCTTCTGTTTTTCTTGTTCTGAACAGCAGGAAGCAATTCTTCAAGACATGCTGAGATCAGTGATACTGATACATAATAAAAGAGTGAAAAAATAATTAAAAAATCCACTTGGTTTCAAGGTAGCTTAACAGTAAGACATGCAAAATACTCTACTTTCATAATACTAAGGTGTTGCAAAAACAATGAGAAATCAACAGTAAAGAAAAAATTTTAAGTACTTATTTTTTGGACTTCTCACCAAACTAAAGGCAATATGTATTGGAACTTATTGGAAGTCAAATGATGAAGAAAATGAAAAATGAGGGTATTGCTGCCATTATTTAAATGTACGTTGCAAATGGATATTACAACTGCCATGAAAACCTATAGGGTCCAGTCAAGTCCTAGCCTTTGGGTAGGAAATTATTAATGTAGTCCTGTGGAGACTGATACTAGTGAGTTCCCAAAGAAGGAAGAGTTATTTACTTGTCACTGACTGTGACACCTTTTCCATAAGTCCTGATAATTCTGCTCTTGTTCTGCAGAGGTCTGCATACATTGTGCACAGAGGAGTACAGAGGTTTATGTTGTACTGCTTGGGATACCTATGCTTGACTTCTTTTTATCATGAAGAAATAGGTTGTCTCAAAGTCTGCTAGGCAATGGAAGACTTATTTTCTACTTTGCTGTCCATGTTTCTGCAACCTGCAACCTATTTTTATGGCTGTAGGAAAATAATTTAAAAGAAGATACTTCATTGGATTAGGACTGCTTACATACTCACACTCTGAGAACATACCTGAAGAAAGAGAAAGTCATGGATGTTTCCCTAAAGAGTTCTAATATCTCGTTGAGGCAGCCACCTTTTGAAAGGCTAAAGAAGAACCAGCACATGGACTGGCCCTAATTTCAAATCCCATTTTCTTTAGATTTCCTAGATGAACTGTCCCAATGGCTGGGTCACTGAAGTTTATAGATTTCTAACCAGACACAAAGATTTTATGTTGTGAAGCAATGGGCGTGTTTTAAGTTGTTTCTAACCAATCTAACAGAAAGGGATGTTCAGCAATGTAAATGAAAATATTTTCATTTCTCATTTGTGACTATGCATTCCTATAGATACTGTTAGGGGTTGCCAAATCCAGGACTCCAACAAGGGTTGGGCTGCTGCAGCTCCAAGTGTCCAGTTCCAAACAGTAGCATGGCTTAGCTTCCCCATAGGCACAAACACATAAACGTGCGTGTACAACACATACATACAGTGTGAATCCTCCAGCAACTGGGCTCAGACACTATCTGCCCAGTAGCTGTCTCTGGATCCCAGTATCCCTAACTGTTGACATTCCCAGTTGCATGACAGGCATGCCAGGTCCTGAGGCCACAAGCTGCAGCCACTAGTGCAGACCCACACATGAACTGTGTATAATCAGGTTTAGATATATGGATTATCCATCAGCTGCCCTGGATTCTCAACCACTGGCTGTCACAAAGACATGTGACACAGACACACAGACACATGGACACATGCACACACACACATATGAAGGCGTCTTAGTCAACCTCCAGGCCCCATGGACTCCTTGGCTGTTGAACAGGATGCCCTGGTCCCTCTGATATCCAGCTCCCCCCATTTTCTCTCTCCCAGAGACACTCATACACAACCACAGACTGGCCCACAATGTGCATGCTTGCCATGTGCTATGAGCCCTGGTCCTGCTCCAATGACTGAACCTGGCTGCCTATGCACACACCCAGCCCCAGATACATGCACAGACCCCCTTACATAGGAATATAGGTAAAAAAGGAGTTTAGAGAGAAGCCAGGACTGACTGCAGGCACCAGGCACAGGGCATGGCCAGACAAGTGTACTGATCTGCCAACCATTCACAGCTAAACCATTCCTTCTGTTTTCCTGCACTCAATTCTTACTATCCCTCCCTTTCCTCACTTTTGACTCCTCCCTAAACATCCCATAATGAGTGTTATATCTTCCTAAGCACCCCTTAATGAATTCAAACCCTCCAGCAGTGACTCCCAGTCTGTAGGTGATCTCAGGAAGCCTGTCCCAGAGACTCACAGTGGTGGGTGAGTGGTGGCTGTCACTTCCAGTGCACGAGGCTGATCCCCTCCAAGGATGGCCTGGGGTGGCCAGGGCAGTAGTTTGTTTCCCTGACTGGGTTATTGGCTTTTCCCCATCTGGTGCTGTGCCTCTGCCCCTTCATGTCTGGGCAGATGATCCTTTAATCACACATCCTAACAGATACATCAGCCGTTACTGACTATGTCATGAAGGAAACTGTCTCTTGCATATCCTGTGGCTGCTCTAGGAGAGTTTAAGAAGGGCAAATGGCTGCACTTCCACCATCTCCTTGAGCACACAAAGAGCAGGGATTCCTAGGCCATGCTGAGCATCTCACTGATTGAGTCTGCCTTACTGCCTGATTGGGCCTGAACCTTGACCAGTGCTAGGGACAGTGGAAGTTTTCTAAAACTTCTGCAAGCTGTCAGCTGCCTCAAGAAGTTGGTACTGCCAGTCTTGAATCCCTAGGAAATGGATAAATGTGACCCTTGAAAAGAAATGAACCTGACTATTTTTCCTCTCACTTTTCTGTGGCCATTTCAGCTACACTTCAGTTCCTCTCTTAGTGACTCTCACCAGACTTTGTGCAATCAGTTACAGAGAAATCTTTTCTCATCCCAAGAGCTGAAATAGACCCTTCGCAAATGATTTGATATCTTCCTACCTATTACATCAGATGTAAAAACAGAGAACATTTTGCCTGCTGTTAACAGTTGCTGGAGTGTCTTGTGAAGGGCAGCCTACAAGAAATCCCATAAAACTCTGAAGAATCACCAGAGTAGTTTGGGCTTGAAAAAATTTTAACATGGCATGGACACCTTCCCACTAGACCAGGTTGCTCAAAACTCCATTCAACCTGGCCTTGAACACTTCCTGAGATGGGGCATCCACAGCTTCTCTGGACAACCTATTCCAGTGTCTCACCAACCTCAACTTAGGTATAAAGTATTTAATCCTTATATCTGATCTAAACCTACCCTCTTTCAATTTGAAACCATTATCCCATGTGGTATCACAACATGTCCTTGTAAAAGGTCCTGGGAGGGCACATTATTAGGGATGATGGCCATCTTCAGGAAGAGCATAGATCAGTTCAGCAAGAACTGACCTGTACTTATGCTCAGAGTGAGTTTGACCAAGACAGGACCAGGGAAAGGTAGTGCCACAAGTAGTATCACCTGCTGCACTTTGAGTTTTATGACAATAAAATCTCTGCATAAAAAATGGAATTCCATCTGTTGACTGAAGGCAGGTTTTTCACTCAGCTTCCTTTTGTTTGAACATAAACATGTCTGCATGACTATGTGATCATTATTGTGGTCCAAGGGCAAATGGAGCATGTCTTAAAATTGCCCACATTTTTCACTTCTCATCTCTCTTGATATTTTAGGACACACTATGCCCAACTCCAGACTTCCTGCAGTTAAGGTTTGTGAAATGGGAGGCAGTAACTAACAGGAGAGAAACAATAAAAGCCTGATTCTTGGGTTTTTGCGTAGTCACTGACTCTAGGAACATCCCTGATCCATTTCAGAACCAAATAACTAAGAAAATGTTGAGGCAATTATAGTTATCAAATTTATGCTTGTGATATAAAGTGTTGCTGAATAATGTGCAGTAAGTTCTTTGCTCCAAGAGTTGTTAACATCCAAAACAGATGTGAGCACAGAACTCAAGGACCATTTATTTAGCTATGGGACAATGAGACAATGAGACTTCCACCACAATTGACAAAAATCTACTAACAATCACAATTAAAATAAAATATACATTTTTTGTTTGGGAGGCATTTTGTAAAACTTCAGATAAATGTTACCAGTGGTGGGTTTCACAGAGAATGAATATCTTAGTTCTCCAACAACAAATAAAAATAAGTATTCTAAGTCTGTACCTAAGTACAGTATAGTATGACACAAGTATATGAGTATTGTACATGACTGTATAAATGTCCTTTAATGTTATTAAAAATATTTGGGGTTTGGACTATGTTTTTTTTTCTAAATATAATATAAAAACACAGGGAACAATAAAGTCTTGAGCAATGTAAATTGACCTATTTTGATCTGCATTTGAACATGAGTATACAGATGGAATTTAACAAACCTGATTAACTCTCTCAGGACAGAATGTAAATTTAATTCATTAATTGCTTTTTGCTTTATTTACAGGTTAAAACTCCACTGAGACACATCATTTCACATTTAGGAGATCCTGGTTGCATGGCTATCAATCAGCATTACAAATTAGTTAAGCATATAAAGATTACTTTGACATTTTTTCCCAGCTTGCTGAAAATATTCAGCCACAATAAATAAATCACAACATCCATGTTCTGCTCTGCGCAATGAGACTTACAGCTGTCAGTGGCCTCTGAACAACCAGAACACCCAGTAAAAGATAAATTAGTCTTCCATCAAGTGGTAATGAATGTCTGGCACTTTCTGGTAGCTGTGTGCTCTCTATAGAATGCTGTACCTGAGTGAGGATGTTGAATAGTCATCCTGATTTTCCTTTTAAAAACATTTATTTTTTTATCCATAAGGGCAGGCTTATTTGAAGCTGACATTCAGTTTTGCCTGGACTTCAGCAGAAAAAATTCTGCCCCCACCCATGTTGAACTACGGTATTGATTTTATGATCCACAAAAAGATGAATAAAAGATGAATTTTGGCTTTGTTAGATTTTAGCCAATCAAAGTTCAAAAGTTCACAGGAGTACAACAGAGTAGTAGTAACAGAAATGTAGGAGTAATGAAATGAGGCCAATGTCTTAGGAGAAGGGTATATCTGCAGATATAGTCCTCAGCTGTTTAAATGTAATGATACTTGAAATTTAGTCTGCAGGCAATTTGGACCATTGTATAACTCATACTGACCAGCAACAGGAGCAGAAACGTATCAGTGATAGAAACGCTTTACACAAAAAAAGTGAGATTAAGAGGAATGGGAGAAGATAGGAAAATAGAAACTGAACTTTCCAATATTCACATGTGTAAACTGCAGTGCTGCTGATCTTTTCAGTTTCACTATACAACCGTGTGTGTGAACGTATGATGCCTAAATATAGGTACAAAAAGGAGAATCACGATATTTCTGCAACCATGCAGCAGCCCACAGACAGTCAGAGGCACGCAAAAGCACACATCGAAGATGAATGCATGTGAAAAAAGCTCAGGATATAGTGCAGAGAGGAAAGCTTCCACGAAAGGTTCTGCAGGAAATGACACAGGTATCAACAGCTGTGTAATGTTTTTCTTATATGTGTGTATACCATAAAAATCAATGAAATTCTGAATGGTTTGGAGAGAGCAAATATCAAGTTTTCATTTAGTGGTTTGTAATAGAAGACTGATAAAGGAATCAGAAGAGATTAACATTTAAGGGATTTAACAGGCTTTTTCACCTACATGTAACTGCATTTTGGATTACACTACCAAAAAAAAAGGTTGTGAAGGGTAAAAATATAAATTATTCAAAAAGCATCTAGGTAAATTTATGAAAAATATTTCCATAGGAAATAAAAAGAGCAGAGTTCCAGATGGAGCTTCCAGTTCTTGAAAACTCTGAGCTGTACCATTGCATTCATGTTCTGTTTTAACTCTTTAAAAATTTCCTGTTATTTACTGAGAGAAATGGAGTTTTGGTTGAGGCCTAAGATTTTTATATACTGGGACTGCAGTAAGTGGTTTGAATATGTCATGCTGTATCCTGTGAGAAAAAAGTATTATCACATGTAAGAACACTTTTAAGGCATTTAAAAGTGATCTCATGATTCAGTGCCATTGTGTCAAAGAAGAAATGAAGAGGCCTTCTCTTAAAGTATAGGTCATATTTTTTATTTTTTTTTTTTTTTTTTTTGCAATGGGACATATTTTACTTAACTACATACAAATATGGCAGGGACAGCTATCCAAAAATTTAATCACAAATAATTTGTCATCCTGTTTTTTTGTAGTTTCACACTTCCAGTGTGAGAACAGAGCTGTAGGGATGAGAAAATAGCCAGCTTAATTTCAATGTCACAGGCATCTGAAATGGGAGTAACAAGTCTAACAGATGCTGGGGACTCCAAAATTAGGTGCTTGAATTTATTTCAGTTTTAATAAATCAAAGTTCTTGCTAACAGCTCTGAGACAGAATTTTAAAAAGTGTGTTATTCCTTTCTCAGCATTGACTCTCTCTCTTTCTGAAAATAAGAATGAATAAATTACAAACTGAGGTCTTCTGGGGCAGCACTGACTGTTATACTAAAAGCACATTTAAACTAGAGTTGTCAACAGGTTAAGATCAGCAATTTTTACAGACATATCACTTGTCTTGCTATAAAGCTGGCATAATAATTTCCTTCACAGTTGGAACAGTATTTAATATTTGTTTCCCTGAACTAAACTATACCTATTTGAAATGAAACCTTAGGTGTCCTTAATAATATGACCTTTAAATTGCAGTTCTTTTTTGTCTACACGGGTAGTATTAAATAGAAGATGAATTTGATTACATTCCAGGAGATGAGTAAAGAGATGCTAATTGTCAGCTTTTCTCTTCTTGTAACAGTTATGTGTTAAGAAATATTATCCCTCCACGTTGCCCAGCCAAGATTAGTGTTCTTTTCAGTAGCAGGCCAGATAACTTGCATACACACCACAGCACTCCATTGCACCTAGGTGACTGAATACCAGATTACTGAGTCCAAAGGAAACATCACAGCTTTATGACTGTATATATTTCAGACGTGGAAACACTACCAGTAGATGGTGCTCAAGAACACATTGCATAAACAGCTATGCACTGGTGGAAAATAGGGAGAGGGAGTAATGGATAATGCCTTTCTGAAGCAACCTTCTTCCATCAGAGCTGTAGAAGCAAATAAACTTTGCTATTCCAAAATGTAAATGAGAGTACTGTGTGACAGAGTTGGGGAGATCCCACATGAACAATTCTGTGGTACCAGACTTCGGCTATGAAATTTGCTTCACCTGCTTTAACCACAGTGTCTAGGTAAGAGTTTGTTGCTCAAGCTGCCTATACACACGGGGCGGGGGGGGGGGGGAACCCAAAAACAAACCCAAAAAAACCAACAAAACAAAACCAAAAAAAACAACAAAACAAAACAAAACCACCAGTAAAAGCCTCATTTGGGTTTATAGGCTCCCTCAAGCTATTTTGTGTGCCACAAGAAATACTTGAGAAAGTCTCCACTGGTTTCCTTCCACAGGAAGACTACAGACACAGACTACATTGTCTTATTAATTCTTGCCTACTGTAATGTCTCTTGGAGTAATTCCTAAAGCTCTGCCAGAATAGAAGAAAACATGCAACATAAAGATACCTAAGGATAAAAGAAGATCAGAGGAATTTGTTATCATTTTTCTGACTATATTACATTTCTTCCAGCTATTATTTGGACATATATGAACTCTGATGTCCACATTCTTTTGGGAAAAAAAAAACCAAAAAAAAAAAACCAAGAAAAAACAACAACAAAACCCAAGGAAAAAAAAAACAGTTAATAGAACCTTCAAATATTTTCTTACATCATCACTGTTGAACAAATAAATTATGCCTTTAAATGGATACTTGGGTTTTTTTTTTTTTGTTTGTTTTTTTTTTTTAAAGTTTATCTGTGTATATGTACATGCATATAAAGTATAAACACACAGACATAGGTATATATCTATTATATGTACATATAATGTTCCTTTACTTTGTGAATTATACCACTTAAAATAAATAGGAAAATGATAGTCCAAACTATCATTATTAGTTCCTAATAAGGAAATAGAATGGATTTTTTGACTTGATTAGTCTCTTTTGCTTGGCATTGCCATGGGATATTTGACACCTAGAGCGAGATGTTGATTTCATATTCTTCCCTATTGTTGTAAAGGGTAGGGAGCAGGAATATGTTCAAAGGAAAATCACATTGGGAATCACTCATAGCTGGCCTCTTGTGGAATAGATATTAAATTGAAATTCTGTGTCTGCCAGTGTATTTGCTTCCTTTCTCAGAATCCTTTCACTTGAGCCTTGTTGCAGCCTGATGAGATTCATGAAGGAAATCCCTAGAACAATGTTTACAGTGACCTATTTATGGTTTGTTTCTATACCTCTGATTTGAATGTTACAAGGTGTTTGTCCTGCTTTCCAGGTTGAAACACAAAGGTCATTTCCACCCCCATACTATCAAATATGTTTCATAAGGAATACTAAAACCATGAAGATTTCATTTAATACACGCATCTGTGTAAGTTTTCCTTGCTTATTGTTCTGAATCTTTATGTGGTGGCCTCCATAGTAAATATGCAAGCAGTATTGTAACCCAACTGAAAATCTCCCCTTGATAGCTCCACCCTGTCAGAGTCTTCCAACAAAGCACTGCAGATGGGAATTTAAAGATAGAAATTAATTACAAGCTTCAATTGTTTCACCACAGTGTGCTGCCATGTTTGTCACATCACTTTCAGCTTCAGTGCTTGCAGTCACTTGTCTCTCAAGTATTAGATTCTAGTAATTTTGCAAATATATAAAAAATACATATTTGGAGATGCATTTTTGGAAATTAGAATCCCCTTGGTGGGCCAGGGGATCTATTTTGTTTTTCTGGAATCTATTCTGTTTTTCAAATGCTTGAACTGAAGTAAGTTCTTTCAAATATGACAGTACTATCAATGGACAACGAGGTAGAAGCAGGAAAGGAAAAGTTCGAGGCCAAATGGCCTGTTTCAATGTGTGCTGGTACGAATATGTAATTCTTATTTTTGAATGTTCTTTGAAATTTAGGTCTATTCTTTTCTAAAAACATAGTTGTCAGAGAATTCAAATGTCCACTATGTTGTGAAGCTCTGTGTAAACATATGGCTTGCTTACTTAGCCTCTGCTCATCAGGTGAACTTCAGCACTGCCATTTATTCTGACATGGTTCATTTTTATGTCACTCCTAGTAAGGATACTTATAATCACAAACTAAAAAGTGATTTTTAAGGAAAGAGCATTGTGAGGTTGCAGGTTAATTTCTGATCCAGCAGTTTTTCAACTCAAAAATTCTCAAATATGTGTATCAGAAGAGAAGACTGTTCCTCTCCATTGTCCTTTGCTAATTTCTTTTTTCATTTTGCCTGTTTCTTATTACGTAGATTCTGCAGACTCAGCCTGGAGTTTGGAAGACAAACTAACTTACTTCTTTAGTTAAATAGGATTCACCAAACAAAAACTTAGATTAATTTAAAACATGTTTTTGTATTTGGTTTATGAATCACTGATTATTTCTGACATTGTAAATGCAGATTTTGTCATTCTTGTTTGAATGGACTTTCAATTTTTAGGTCTATTCATTCTGACTATTTACTAATTTTGATATTGGCACTACTCCAGAATCTGATGTCTAACACTTTTTATTTTATGGACATAACCACATAATAAATTATTCTGATATACTATTATCCTCTACTTTGAATTCATGGGGCCTCATCTGGAACACTATGTCCAGCTTTTGTCCCTGCAGTACAAGGGAGATAATGCAAATACAGCAAAAAACTCCTGATGAACAAAGCCAGATGAACAAAGGGCTTGAGCACATGGTATTAGAGGAGAGGAAAGGAGATAAATGTCCTCTGTCTAGCAGGGATTTATAGAGAAAAAAAGCCACACCCATCTCAGAGGTCCTTCATCCACGCAAGGACAAGGAGCAAACTCCCTAAAGGAAATTCTTACTGGATATAAGGAAAAAGATATTTCACAATAAGCATGGTTATTCCTAGAAAGATGTTGCTAGTGAGATTTTGGACACTCATTGCTGGAGATTTCAAAAACCTAAGTGGACACAGCACTGAGCAACCTGCTCAAATTCCAAAGTTGTCCTTGCTTTCAGAGATTGGACTAGATGATCTTGAAAATTCCTTTCCAACATAAATTATTATATCACTCTAATGACTAGTCTTTCCACTTTTTCCTCCTCATATTTTCCCTCTTTCAATTCCTCTCTGCCTTCCTCTCTCTTTCCCTTCACTTTCCTTCATCTAGTTCTTCATTTTTTCCCTTCTTTTGTTACTCTTTCAAATTTTTTTCTATAATCTCACTTCATATTCTACTTTTCTGTTGCTTTTGCAATCTCTCTGCAACACTCTGCTTACCTACAAAACCTCAATAAGGCAGGTAGGAAAGAAAACTATCAAGAGAGAAATGTATAACAAAAATACATGGAGACTGATTAAAAAGGTATACAGGTCTCCTTCCTTTCAGTTATTGATGGGTAACTTCTGCAATAGCCTGGAGGTCTGGCTACTTCTCCACTTTTTCTTTTCTTCTGTGCTTAACAGATGGCCTCTTCCTACCTTTGGTACTCGGAACCTCGCCGCCCAATAGTCCCAATATCTAAGTCCTCTTCCCATTCTGATATTACTGTTCTATCTTCTCCACTCAGCTTTTGTCTCTCCTTTCCCACTCAGTGTGTTTGTCCTTTCAGGTCCTTCTTTTAAAGGCTCTCATCTTAAGCTCATCAAATCTTATCTAGTTTTAGGTGTATCTTTTCACTCAGTAATCAGATATTCCAGTTATGATTTGCAGTTTTTTTTAAAAAAATCACCGTACCAGATTTTTCCTATGAGTCTTTGTGCTTATGACAATTCCAAAAACCTATGCAAGTCCAAATGCAATATTTCTTTTTTTTTTATGGCAAAAAAGAAAGTGACCATATCACTTGCTGAAAATCTTTTCTTCGAAATTTCAGTGCATAACATGGAAGATCAGAACTCCAAAAAATTAAGCTTTTTCAAAAAGTAACTGTAAGAATTTGTTATCAATAGCAAAACAACATATTTTCTCATTCTCAGAAATGGTCAGTGTATTTATGGAAACTTTATGAAGTAAAGTTGCCTTAAGGAAGACACCTGGCACGGGAAATTGGAACAGGAATAGTTAACCTCCCTAAAGTCTATATATAGTTGAAAACTGTCATGTAGACTATGAAATTTTTTAAGGCAGACATTTCTAATTTAGTTTATACATTCTTGCACAACTTTATTTTTGTTCAAATGTGAAGTGTTTAGAGATTCTATTCTGTCTCCCAGTTACTGCCAATCTCGTATTGGACACATGCCAATATTAAGTCTTGATCAAATGTCTAAAAACACAACTATTAATTTCCTTTTTGGGGAGTGTTCTGACACTATTTCAGATTCTATTTTACTTTACCTTTTTATCTCACTCAATAATCACATTTTCCTTTTTTATCCAGTTGTCTTAATTCCATCACCTATCCTTTTTCTAATTAAATTATACTGTGACCTTAATTTTCAGTTTCATAGAACAGAATCGCAGGATCATTAAGGTTGGAAAAGATCTATGAGATTGATTCCAACTTTTGATTGAACATCATCGTGTCAATTAAATTGTAGTACTAAGTGCCATGTCCAGTTGTTTCTTGAACACTTCTGGGGACAATGACTCCACCACCATGCTGGGCAGCTGTTTCAATGCTTAACTAGACTTTCAGTGAAAAAATTCTTTCTTATGTCCAACCTGAACCTTCCCTGGCACGCCTTGAAGCTATGTCCTCTTGTCCTGTCACTTAGTTGCATGGGAGAAGACGTTGACCCCTACCTTGACACAACCTCCTGCCAGGCAATTATATAGAGTGATAAGATGTTCCTTTAAGCCTCCTCTTCTCCAAGCTAAACAGCCTCAGCTTCTTCAGCCATTCCTTATAGGACTTACTCTCTACACCCTTCACCAGCTCTGTTGCCCTTCTCTGGACATGCTTCACCACCTCAACGTTTTTCTTGTAGTGAGAAGCCCAGAACTGGACACAGTACTTGAAGTGTGACCTCACCAGTTCTGAGTACACAGAGTCATTTTGAGTCCATATACAACAATTTCCACTCATAAAAATCTCATTTCTTCACTTTGGGTGTTCCTATAATTTTTCATATTATAATTTTCATGTGCAACAAGAATATCTTACAATGTTGCTGCAGCTATTTTTCTTTTAGATGAAGTCCAATGACTAACTTTTTATATGGCTTAAACCAGATCTTATTGTTCAAGCTCTTATTAACTACCTGCCTCTTTCTTTCTTCCATGTTCTTAGAATTAATGTTCTGGAAAGATAAAGCAAAAATATATGTTACTATATTTCTTATGTACTCTCATCTCTTTTCACATCATGGAGGATTTCTCAATTCGACACTGTACCAATTGTTTTAAAGCACTTCCAGGGAATTTGCTGTTCTGGCTTCAAGCTGAGTTTTGTCTCTAAACAGAATTAAATCTTAAATTCAAGACAAGGCATTTGCCTTCCTGCATTTTGCTAGATTTACCAAATCCAGGATTTCTTCTTAATCTGCCCAAATATTGACTGTATCTTACTGTTCGCTAGGCACCCAAGGGACAAAAATCATGAAAGTGTTCCAAATGGGAAAAAAAATAAAAAAATAAAAATTTGGTGTGTGATAATATAACACTAGTTAAGAGTGTAGATGAAGAAATATCTCAATTATTGTTGGTTTTACAGAGAGATATTGAAGTGAAATAGCCACTGAAGTGAATTGGGCAAACTCTGAAGATAGAGAGCTCAGTCACAGAACTGTGTTATTTTATTCATAGCAAATAAATATATGGAAAAAATATATTGTATCATTTAACCAGGAATAAACAATTGTGGGTTATTCTGACTGAAAATAGTGTTTATGTGCGGACACATATGCAAACAAGCATACAGACATATGTTTATATGTAAAAAGGCATGTCATTTCAGGTCCCTTCAAGCCAAAATTATTCTAGTCTAGTCTAGTCTAGTCTAGTCTACTATATTCTCTAAAATTTTTATATTAAAAAAGAATGCAATTCTTATTTTGATATTTAACTATCATTTTTGAAGGTATATAAAAGAGGAGAAAATGTTTAAATCTCTCTTACAATCAGAAACGAAAAGTACGAAACAAAGAGTGGCAATCTGCAATCCCCTTGCCTCAGGAATTATTCAAAAAAACCATTCAAAATCAGGAAGTCACACACAGGTGTATTTTTGTGTTTTTTTCAAAGCATGGGTTGTACATGGGTCTTGAGTGATGACCATTGCCCTACAGTGTAGTGGCCCCTTCACTGAAAAGGGGTCATTGTGCAAGTTGTAGAGATTTTTATTTATTTTTTTTTTTAATATGTCATTTCACATCTACAGTATTAGAAGAACTGATAAGTCAATCTGTATCTTGCTTTCAGGTTAATGGTCTCAGATCCCTATGAAAGTAGGTTTCTGGGAGTGATAAGGGCCAGAGGAGAATGATAGGATGATAAATAATGCCAGTAAACTCAAAGATACTCAAGAAACACTTCTCATGTTCAAAAGGGAGAGTTTGTGTAAAGTTGATCACCTAGAATATGACTAGTGAAACACAGGAAATCTATTCAGTTTTCCATGTGTTTGCCAGACCTTAGAAAAAATACTGAGTAAAATTTGACCAAGGTTTCATAATTCACTTCTCTTCAAAATAGCCCTTCGTACAAGATATCTGCACAATGACAACTCATTTGCAAAGCCTTTTCCCTCTGATACTTAAAAACAAACAAACAGAAAAACAAAAAACCCCACAAAACCAAACACACAAACTCTTAAAAAGACTGGCCCATCAAGTACAACCAGCAAAGAATTAATGACAGATGCCATCTTTGGAATTAAGGAATGGAAGCACAAATCCATGCCAAGCACAGCTAAAATCTGTTAAGACCTTAACAACGTACCAGTGTCTCTAATGAACACCCAGTCTGCTCAATATATGGGAATAGAGGAAAAATATGCAAGAAAAAACAAAAGAATTTCTAATTCCCACAGCAGTTGAGAATATTAACTTAACAATGTCTCTTGAGGGCAGTTGTCTGCATGATATATCTTTTGCAGGTCAAAGAAAACATGATTATTGGAGAAAGCCCTGGAATCAGGCATTAATTGTTCAATCCTGCAACAGGGACTACAATAATATTTTGTATGTATTCTTTCAAAGCAACTGAAGATTCTAAAATAGTATTTCTGTATAGGGATTTTTCAAGCTCTGGAATTTCCAACTATTAATCTTCCATATTCTAACAAATAGGATAAATTCTAGGGTTAACAAAATATACCTCATATCACTTTATTTGATATAACCTCTGTTTCCAGTTGATGCAGAACTCCTCAAAGCAATGAAGTTTCTTGTGCCCTCTGAAAGAATAACAGAACTACAAACTGTCCAAACAAAATACCCCAAATCTGACTTGAAAGCTTTAAAAAAAAAGCAATTGATTTGAAAGGAAGAAAGAAGTCATGCACATTGGATAGCCTTATGCTCTGCAATCCTGGTAGCATTTTTTTGCTTTATACACTTGAAAAACTCCCTAATGCATAAAATCAGAGAAATCAAGGACTATTGTCTTCAGTCATATTGCTATGCACACTCCTAAAATCAGGGACATGCTCATTTAAAGGGATGGGACAAGAAAGCATATCAGAGAGTAATGCTGCTGGATCTCAGAAGTCAATACAGACACATGTAAACTGGATGCTGTGTCTTAGGCCAAAACCTACATGCAACTTCAGGATGAGTAGATATTGTTTATATTTTACATATTTTTTAAAAGATATTTACTATATATTTATATTTTATATATTGATTTTTATTTAATCTGTTTCCAAAGTCTAAACACTTCTCATCCATTTCAATTGGTCAGTCTTTTTTTTAGCATCTTTTATTTTAAGTGGTAACTGATTAAGTTATTGGAAATGTCATTGGTAGTAGTCAAATCTGAGTCTACAATGTGTGATTAACCATATTCATAACTGCTTTTTCTAGACTATAGATTTCCTAGGAGAACAAATGAGTATTAGCTGAGGTGATCTAGGCAAATATGGTCCATTACATGCTCTTTCTTACAGATCGGTGTACTCCTTATAGACATTGTCTCCTAAGTCATTATCCCCTCAGTCACCACTTACCTGTTGCCTAGACAAGAGAGGAATGTACTTGCTTCATGAATCAGTTGTGATTTTCCATTTATAGTGCAGGTGGAGATATTTTTTGTATTGTCTTTGTAAAATATGGAAGAAAATATGTTCATACAACACTATATGCAAAACCGCTTCAGACAGTAACAGCATTGCAATTCCATAATTCCTTTCAAAATTTTGTCCCTGTATGATGCCACAAGATATTTTTTCAGCATAGTTTTAATGAGGTCAGTGATTTAAATGTTTTATCATGACAATCCAATGTATAAAAAGCTATAAAAAAGATATATCAAATTGTAATAATTTGAACATATTCCAAAACAAGTTACATTAGTAAAGAAATAGCTATTGGTATGTTTTTCTGAAACGAAGAACTGTATATTACAAAAAGCAAAGTAGTCCCTGTTGGAGTATTAGGAAGTCTGGGATTTTATGTTTGGTTCTTATGACTAAAGCATTTATGGCATCGTAAGAACAGCTTAATGAATGTACTGCCTCGTAATACTCCACAGGGCATACTTTATTCTCTTCCTATTATTGCTTTTGTCTCTACAAGCTCACTGTTAAGAAAGCAGAACATTTCCTGGTCATGTATGTTTATTAAAATGGTTGATCATGGAGAACATCGATGGCTTGAATGATTCAAATTTATCTACATATTTTACAGGTAATTACACACAAATGAGAAATAGCGACTGCTGGGGTTTTCTGCATTTTGCATATCATGCTTGACAATATACCAATGTGCATGGAAACGGCATTATACCTACTTCTACAGTGTTCCTGGAGGTGATCTGACATATAGGTTCACATCCTTAGATTTTTCCACAAGTTAGTAATTTATGATGATTGGTTCTCTTCAATTTCCCAGGAATTGCTTTCTTTTTTGATGGTTCAATTGCTAAATCCAGTATTGGAAAAGAGTTAAGAATCTTTTACTCTGTCTTTCTTGATTTAAGTTTTATGCCTAGGATTTTAATTTCTTTTAGTTCTAATATATTACTTGACAATTTAATGCTTTAAAGCAAATCTAATTCTGGACTAATTTGCTATATGCGTGTTATCATGTAGGACAAAACAACTGGAACAGTTCTACAGAATGAAACCAATCCTACTCAGGACTTTATGTGTACATGATATGCAATGTAGATATTTTTTTAATCAATGTGAGGTTTTGATTTTTTTCCTTTTTCCTTTTTTTTTAGTTTTAAAATTTTATATTCAGACAAGCACTAATCTGGTCCATTAGCAGAAGCATCCTATATGAACTTCTGAAGCACGTATTGCTATTTACATCTCATCAAAAATATATAAAGTTCATGCACTCTGAGATTGGTCCGCAATGTGGAAACAGAGGGAGCACAGGAAGAAGAGATGATAAAGAAATTTGCTTCGAAAATGCATGCTGGATCCAAATTCTAACACTAAAGCAGCTGTACCCATGTGGGACCAACCCAGGCATAAATTATTGTGTTCTGATATGATGTGGAAAAAAATACTAAATTGTGCATCTCAGTCACAGTACTTTTGCTCATCTGGGATTGTATTGTATACTACAGGGAAAGGTTCTAACCTTGGAGGGCAGGGCTCACCTTGCTAAGCTGCAAAAGGGAACTCTGAGAACATGTAGTGAATGGAGAGTCATTTATACTGAATAAATCTGCCTTGCCCTCCTCTTCTTGTGGGACAATTTACCAGATCTTTTTCCTAGAAACTGACTGGTGCAAAAAAATTGCAGAGATCTTTTTATAGAGATTTTGTTGTTAAAAATAAATTCAGTGCTGGTCTTAAGGCACTTTAAATTTCCTTTGTGGTGTGTAGGTGTGGTGAGTTGACCTTGACTGGACAACATGTGCCTACCAAAGCCTCTCTATCACTTCCCTTGTCAGTTGGACAAGGGACAGAAAGTATATCAGAAGGGTCAGGGGTTGAGATACGAACAGGAGAAGATCATGCACCAATTACCATCATAAACAAAACATACTTGACTTGTGGAAATTAGTTTAACTTATTACTAATAAAATCAGAGTAGGATAATGAGAAATAACACCAAATCTTAAAACACCTTTCAGCAACCCTTCTTTTCTTCCCAGGCTTAACTTCACTCCTGAATTCTCTGCCTCTTCACCTCCAGTGGCACAGAGGTATGAGGAATGGGGGCTGCGGTCACTTCATCACACATTGTCTCTCCCGCTCCTTCCACCTCAAAGGGAGGACTCTTCACACTCTTCCCAGCATGGAGTCCCTCCCATGGGAGACAGTTGTCCATGAATTTCTCCAAGATGAGCCCTTCCCACAAGCTGAAGTTCTTCAGAAACTATCCCAGCATGGGTTCCTTCCACAGGGTTCAGTCCTTCAGGAATAGACTTCTCCAGTGTGAGTCCCATGTGGGGTCACAAGTCCTGCCAGCAAACTTGCTCCAGTGTGGGTTTCTCTCTCCACAGGGCTAGAGATCCTGCTAGGAGCCTACTCCAGCATGAGCTTCCCACAGAGTCACAGACTCCTTCAGGCACTCACCTGCTCTGGCATGGGAGTTGTCCCCAGACTGCAGGTGGGTCTCTGCTCCAGAGTGGACATCCATGGGCTGCAGGGGAACAGCTGTCTCACTGTGGTTCACACCTTGGGCTGCAGAGGAATTTCTGCTCTGACACCTGAAGCACCTCCTCCCCCCTCTTCTTCACTGACGTTGGGGTCTGCAGGCTGCTCCTCTCACATATTCTTACTCCTCTCTGGCTACAGTCACTCTTCCTCAGGAATTTTATCCCTCTTCTTATCTCCCTGATCCTGAAACATCAGCAGGCAAACCCAGTACATAGGGAAAATCTGATTCGAAGACCCTGGCTCTTACTAATTGTCTACATCATTAATTGATGCGGTTTTTTCCCTCCATAATTTTTTTCCTGGATATCCTTCAAACAACTCTTTTCCTTTTGTTTGCAGTTTGTTCATTAATTCTTGAGACTTCAAAATTCCTCGAGCAACCAAAAGTATTTGTTGTTTCAGACTGTTATGCACTATTTATTGGATGGAACAAAAGGTTCAAAAGGCTCTACCTCTTTATTTCTCTTACTTGACCTAGTGGCTGCTGGGCACTAGAGGTGGTAACAAGGATCATACAGGTATACTGTCCCTTTTCCACCTAAAATGACTTCAAACAATAGTCATCCTCCTCTAAATGTTTAAAAAAATATTGAGTCAATTGCCACAACTAAATCATAGGTTGCACATATTTCTGCTGCTAGTTAGACAATTAGATAATTTATTAATGTAATTTTCACTTTGCTCTTTCCACTGTACATTTTTCTTTTCCCTTTTTTGCTTTTTATGGAAGTGCTGCTCAGGACCCAAAAGACTGCTTTGTTCCTCCTCCTTGTATCATCAGCAGATGTTTTTTGCAATTGTCTACCAGGCTATCCCCTTCCTTTCATCTTTTGTATTTTTTCAATAATTCTCATATAACTTTCCTAATTCACTTTTACTCTAACTTGTTCATTTACTAGCCCTTAAAGCATTTGAACAATGATTTGCATGATATTTTGTTATGTGTAAAAGTGCAAAAGATTAGGTGTGTAGAAAAAAGAAACAGTTGTGTTTGAGCAAACAAGACATTCAAAAATCATCATTTTGTTTGGAAGGTACATGTAGAAATTTCTATTGCAATCTCATGCTGAATGCTAGGTGGACACTGAATTAAGACACCAGGACTGTGGGTCTTGAAAACTTTCACAGGTGGAGATTTTGGAGGTTGCGTGGGAAACCTATTGCAAAGCTTGACTATCCTCCCAGCAAAAAGTTATTTTTTGCTTTTATTTTAAATATACACAATTTTAACATAGCCTGATTTTCTTATGATCACTGTCTTTTGTTTACCTCTGTTGATCTCTGTGTGTAACCTGGCTCTGTCATCTACATTATCTCTTGTAATTATGGAAAGGTTGCTTCTAGGTGCCGTCAAAGCCAGCTCTTCTCGAGGCTGAACGAACACAGTTGCCTCAGCTGACCCTCACAGGGTATGTGCACCTTTCCAATCTTGTTCAGTGGTCTGGTAGTTTAAGGGAAGCCTTACCTCTTATTGAAAGTTAAGGCTGTCCATAATTTGTAGTCAGTAGAGCTGGTTTTTTATCAAAACAACTTCCACTGGTTACAGAGCAGAATGCTGGGACTTTCTGCCTCTTGAATATAAGATACTGTGCTGGGGATCACTTTTTCTCCACTAATATCTCGTCTTGAGGTGCATGACCTGGAGATGCTGCTGTTTTGAGATGCTTGTTGTGTGGAACACGTTGAAAGCTATGAACTAGAGGTAGATCTCTTCTGCCTCTTCTGAGGCTAGGCATTCTGCAGACAATTCTAGAATGTGGATTGTTAAAGAAATATAACATTAAACCATACCAGTAAGATGTGAGATGGGACAATGTCTTGATGATTTTTTTTTAAAACATGTTAAAAAACAATTATGTGATTTCTTTAATAAACTTGTCCTATTTATGAAAAGGACCAACATAACAGATGTTATATCTAGAATACAGGGGAAGCTTTACTGAATTTTCTTGTTTATCTTCTTTATTATGTTAAACATAATTTCTTAATTTTTAACACTGTATTATAGACAATAGTACTGACTTCTAGATGTAAAACTTCTTCCAGAAGTAAGGTGGAAAATTCTTCTTGCTTGTGTAAGAGAAATCAATATGAAGTCTCAACAGCTGAGGTCATACCTGTGACAGACCACAGGGTCTACAGTGTAATTGGGAAAACAGCAGCAGAGCAGTGAAGAACACCTTTTTTCTCCTCAGTAATAGCAGGGACTTGTTCAGCAGCTTTGTTCTAACACAATAAATCATCCCTTCATGCTCCAAAATGTGATCATTTTAAAAAGAATGTATTTTGGAATAATTGGTTACAAATGTGTTCTTTAAAATTCACTGTTTGGAAATTCACTGCCAGTGAGTTTCTCTCATTTTCAGGAAAAGCCAAAGTTTCCAGGTGATATCCAGCTACTGGACAACACAGCACAGCTAAGTTCAGTCAGATGCTAAAACAGTCGTGTAATGAGAGACGGGGCAAATTTGGAAGAAAACTATCGAAGAGTTCATGACATTTATGTCTTTTGTGATCCCCTGATACTAATTTTTTAATTTTGTTTTCCTTTTCTTGATGGCTCTTTCAAGAACACATCATTGCTACAAAACGCATGCACATATACACATATATATTGACATATAAATATTTGACTGTATACCTCTTATTTGAAGGATTTGAAAAGCTGTGTTGAAAGGTACTGTGAGAGTATGTCTAGAAAGTTACTCTGGGTATTATTTAATTAGAGAGACACTATGGTGCTCCTACTTATAGAAACATAAATATTAAAAACAGTTACTTGAAAACAATTTGTCAGCAATGCAAGGACTGAAATATATCCTATTAACCAGTTTCTTCACAGGCCTGTATAAATCATAGCCTCTTTGAGTACTTGTTGATGGGAGCAAACATCTAAATTTGCTGTATAAACTGCTAACTCTCATTTGTTCACACCATTTTCTTGAGTCAGTGTTTCACAGTAGGCTTTAAAATTAGTTTCTTCTGTGGTCCTTGTGACTCTTTGGTGCCTGAGGTAGTGAATCATACCTGTTTGTCCTTCTCTGTGATAATATAACTTGCTGGAACTCCCCTAGCATACAAAGCCAAACTTCCACCTTTTCTCTATCTCTTAGACAAATTGTACCCACCTCAGAGGAGACTGCTTTTAAGAGAAATATCCCCAAAAGTTTTTAGATGATGTACGGTGACCTCAAAGTAAGCAGTGAATATTTGTCAAGCTTTACAGATTTCTCCTGGTGTTTTTCATTCCTATTCTTCAGTGAACCTTTTTCATGTTTTCAGAAATTTACTGTCATAAAGATGCTGATTGGTGGGTATTAGGCATTTAGATACTACTTGCTTCTCTCTGTGCCTGTTGATCTCTCATCCTGCGAGGCTGACAAACAAGAGCATGTGTAGGAGTACCAGGGTGAATGTGGAATTTATGAAGGCTGTGTTGCCTAAGTGGTGTTAGCAAAGGCAAACTCTTTTGTGTGTAATGACACCCAAGGAGTGTGTGTATGAGCTAAGACAGATTATAACAGACCTTATTAAGGAGAACCCAGTGGCAGAGTAACAGTGTCCTGTATTGGGAGGATCTTCAAGACTAATGTTCTCTCCAGGAGGCTGCAGAAAGACTGACACACTGTTGGCAAAGAATTTGGAGGTTCCAACCTGGGTAACCTGTGCACCAGAGCATTAGCTATTTGAACGAACTAAAAGCCATCTCCAGCATGGAGTAAATTTGCAACAGAACAAAACTCAAACAAAACCCCACAAACAAACAAAGAAAACAAAAAGAAAATGACTAAAGAGTCATGACTAAATTTGGAACGAAAGGTTATTGGAACAAAATGCTTTAATTCTGGAAGAGTTTTTTGCTCTGAGTTTTGATTTGGGTTCATATCCTAACATGTTGTGTGCATAAATCCAGATAATAAACAGTGTACAATGTGTTCAGAAATGAAACTTAGGGTATAAACTAAGAATATATTAAAAAACATTAAAGACAAATTTAAAAAATAAGAGATTTTTTTAAATTTAAAATAGCTTCCTATTGCTCAACATGGGATATCCTATAAAAGCATAGATTTACAATATCTACATTTACATTTGATGTTTCTGTTTCCTTGTAGCTGTTGATCAAAGATCACATCTTTTCAGATGCCTGACAGGTAGAGCTTTGCCAACAGAAGTTGGTAGCTTAGACCTGGACATAATTACCTGATGGTATCCCTATTAAGTGGAATTACCATCCCCATTAAACAGCAGTTATTGCTATTAGGTGTCATTAGTCTTAAATTGCTTCCTTGGGAAACATCTCAATTAAGCAAATTTCCATGTAAAGTGCATCCTGATTAACAGAACTGCACTGTACTGCTTTGTTTCTCCATGTACCCACTTCAGTAGCCTTCAACCCTCATTTACAACTCTCTTGAAGTCTGGCCTTTCTAAGACTCACTAAAAAAGTACAATCAACTGAAGTATGGACTGCAAAAAACCCTATTTTTTGGTGTCTTGCCACATTTTATTAATTGAATTTGGAATTCAAGTTTCACTCTTGCAAGGTGCATTCATTTTAATTAGTGTGTAACTCTCCTGTTACATAGCACATTCCAGCTTCTGTAAAAGGCTGTGAGTTATGCATGCAAAAGAGTTTTGTGATTTTACACTCTAGCATATTTTTAGAGAAAGGTAGAAAAATAAGTCTATTGCTAAAATTATGTAATTTTTCCTCTCTGAAATGCTTCAGAAGTTGGAGGCAGTGGTTTTAGAAACAGCATGGCAATGAATCTCACCAGTTTTATTTGTTGAAAGAGCAGTTTTATTACAAGCAGGTTAGAGGTGAAAATAAAGCCAGATGTATTTAATGCGATCATTAATTCAGAGTTCAGTTTAAAACAGTTGGATAGTCGTGAATGATGCTAGGCTGGGGAATCCAAACAAACCCTTAAATCAAATCAAGCCTTTCAGTCAAATTCAAACCCATGAATATTAATGAGCCTTAAAGACAAGTTAAAACTTAAACAGCATTCTTTTAAGAAATTATTGCATGTTTTTAAAGTTAAAATGGTTTGATTATGTAGCAACTTTTTATAAATACAGATTATATTCAAATAATATGAATAAAAAAATTAAACCACATTATTGAAAACTGGCATGTTTTAGTTCTGCCTGTAAGAATAGCCTTCTAAAGTGGTTGAAATTCTTTTTTAACATTAAATAAAATTTTGATTATAATTTCTGATCATCTGTCTTGTCGCTGAACACAATTTAAAGGCACCATACCTGTATAGTTTCTGAGACATAGTCATGAAAGGAAAGAAAAAGTCAAATGTACTTATTCAATTCTGTGGGATGCTAGATGTCAACCTAGAAATACTAAGTAATTTGATCTTTTTGACTTCTAAGCTTTTGCAATGGTGAGTGCACACATACACACACATTTACTTCTGAGAATATTTGGGAGTGCTATATATTAAGTGCCTCTCTGCTCCTTGCTGAGAAGATGACAAGGCAGTAAATCAATATCTTCTATGAGAAGACTTTTCAGAAGAGTGGTTTTCATATTTTTGTACCAGTACCATATTTTATCTGGATATTTTCATAAATCTTCCTAGACATGCCTAATGCAGTCTAATATGATTTTTAAATGTTTTTTCACTCTAAAAGTCAAGAGGTACCACGGCAGTGATCTCTTTTCATTAAAATGGTTGTTAGGGTGTCCATAAAAATAAATTTCTTTATTAAGAAAAATGGAATTAAAAGTGAAAATACATACTTTTTGTCTTAAAATTACTAGTGATGGAGAATTCATTGCAAAACTGGATAACATGTGCAGATGGTCTCACGTGTCTGAGAGGGAGTTAGGGTATGAATGTGGTTTTGCTTGGAATTTATTTCCATTCCATTTCCAGTCTCTGAGTTTTCTTTACTAAACTGAAGAAGATGTTATTGAGCATAATTAAAGACTATACAAATATTTCTCAAAATCAGGTGGAGCTTCCTGTACATCAGTTTCTGACCATTGCCTCCAGTCCTATTGGTTGGCACTATCGCTATGAGCCTGGCTCTGTTCTCTTGACACCCTCCCTTCAGACATCACTGGACTGAAGTTCCCTCTGAGAGAAAACTTCTTTCCAGACATAATTTTCTTCTTTGAGATGGCAGTGTCATGCATATCCATTGGGTCCATAAACATTAATTGTCCTGTTTTCCTGACTTAGCCATAATGTAGAAAAAATACCTTTCTTGAAAGCTCTAGTCTCCTTAAATACAACTTAACACTTCCACATAATATCGGTGATAATGAATGTTACAGGGTTATTCCATATTTTATGTAATAAGAGAATGCATTTTTTTTCATATGTCTTCAACATATTGATACGAGACTTAGTGGATTTTATGTTTAATTTGTACCTCCCAGATTTTATTCATTTTATGACTACTCTTTTTATTATGTTGGGTTTTTAAAGGCCTCCTACTAAGGCAGAAACATTTGAATTGTGAAGTCTATCCCCATGGAAGGCAGATATGCTCTGCATAAAAATGATGTTTGTAAACTGAACTGTTTTGATTGCCTGTCTTCTACTACCATGGAGAAGAATCTCAGGAGGGTCCCTGGAAATTTACTTCTTTGCAACATCTTTGTGGTTTGTGAATTTGTCTGAAACCTGTAAGATATGCCATTTTGTGCATGTACATCTCTCTGTGGGTTTTTTGACAAAATTCTTAATCAGAAATTCTGTTTTGGTTCAGCGGAGTCAGGTACTACAGCTTGTGATACAGTCATCAATTAAATCAAGTTATTTGAGGCAATTGTAAAGTATTTCTGACTCCTTTTAGCTTTCCACATCAAACACTTTTATTTAGCAAGATATACCTCAAGTTTATCTTTTAAAAACTGAACTTATATCTTGGCATTTAAGTACATTGTACATACGCAAGAATTTTTGCTTTTATTTTCCTGGACAATTAGCCACGCACTAATACCTAATGTTTTTTGGCTCAGAGCTCTATTAAGTAGGACTTAATTGGGAAAATGTTATAAACAGAAAAACCTGTCATTTGGTAAAAGAGAAAAAATGGAACACACCTAATGACCTTTAGTGGCTACAGGCAAAACTGTTTCTGTAGACTAGAAAAGGGGTAGGAGCTGAGCAGTGGTGGTGGTGAAACATCAAGCTTCAAGGAAACGGAAGAAAGATGCCTCCTGTAGCTTACTCCTTTAGTCCTTCTATTCTTTGCTGCACACACATTTTCTGGGGTAAAGGCTTTTCTGCCTGAGTAAAAGAGAAGAATGGGATGTACTATGTAGAGAGTTGTGGAAATTATTGTAAAAGGTACAAAGAAAGTCCATATTTCACTCTTTCCCCAGACAATTGAAAATGCAAAGATTTCTTCCAAATACAGACTTAAATTTATTGATTGTTAGGGGAGTACACAGATATCAGTGAGTCAATACTGACATTTTTTATATTAATTAGACCATTACTCTTAGAAGAAACACTAGAAAAGCTGGCTAAAATTTGACTTAAACTTTGATAGCAAAAAATATAGAAGGATATAGAAAGATATGTATATAAGAATAGAGGCTAGATAAAAACAGAAACTCATATTTCCACATGCTACTAATCATTTCACAGTGAAGGTTGCAAGTTGCTGTGTGTCATCTTAGAGCTGTATAAACCTTAAATGCTTTTTTATAAAATTTATTAGACATTTACATAAGTTGGCTTCTTAATGAAGAAAATACTAGGGAAAGTTTCTTTGATCTTGAAAAAGTGGGTTAGACTGACAACAGCTTTTTGTTCTGCCCTCAAATGTTCTGTGATGAGCACCCCGTAGATTAGCATGTCTAATACGCATTCGCATTCTGGTGCCAGTGTCATCACAACTGCCTGCGGGATCTGTAGTCACCATCAAGGGAGATATGCCTGATGCCCATGATTATTACCTTCTTTTATGAGTACTAGGAAAGAATACTTTTTCTTTCTTTACATTTCAGTGAGATACAGTTGGGCAACAATGTGATACACCCAAGAAAATGAGGAGAGGAAAGGGCAAGTTTGGAAAGCAAAGGTGCTGATGAACAGTGAGTGCATTCTTGTATGTGTTAGGCTACCAACGTCACTCTAAACTTGTTGCTGTGTCCCCAGAGAGAGAGAAAAATTGCACCTTTTCTCATTTTTGGGGTGGGACATGGACTTGTGGATGATTTCATCCCTTGAAAATTAGATCCAGTTTCTAACCAGACTGTTGTAAACTGAAAAATCACTAGTTTATTTGTTTATTGTTTGTCCATTTTGGTTTCTTTGACTGAACTTGTATAAGCATTTAATTGAGTCTTGACAATGCAGAGGGGAATAAATAAACTGCTGTATGCTTCATTTTTTTTTTGTGGAACAAATCAATAATAGATCTTGTATGAAATTTTGTTTATAAAACCACGGAAGACACACTTTTGCTTAATATTATTATGCTTAATGGGTCTTGACATTGTGACCATTGTAGTTGTCAAGTTCACACAGACTGAACTACAGCTAGACATTCTTCAAGTCTGTCATTTGGCTGACACAGGGGCATCTCCCTGCTCATTGCTAGTATCTTTTAGGAGAGAAACAATAAGTTTCGTTAAAGAAAAGTCTGACATGATCTAAAGAACAGCTCACTTCAGAACCCACTCCAGATCAACTGTATGGATGTAGAGCATCAAAGAGAAGAATGACTTTCCTAGAGAGTAAAATTTACTATATATATCCATGGATGTAAGTAAAGAGTAAGCACTCTGAATGTGACCTTATTTGTTTGGTTAATAGAGGTGGTGTTCAATGTTGTTTATATAGTTCCTGGGGAAAACAAACAAACAAACAATCAAACAAACAAACGACAACAAAAAAACACTGCAAAAAGGTCACTTAGCAAGGTGTTATTTTTGGCTAATCTTCACCTAGTTTTGTTTAGATGGAAATACATCTCATAACTGGGAAAAAGAAAAGAATATAAATGAGTGTTGCCAAACAGACTGGCATTTAAAGTACGTAAAGAAGATGTTCATGTCTTCTATGTCTTATGGCATCTCTTCCTAGCTTTCCTAACTTCAGCTAGCTGCAAACAAGTGGGACTTAACTCTGGACCCAGCTTCTTTTTACACTTGCAGCAGTGGTAGAAAGATCAGACAACACATTTTTACATAGGGTTCTGTTCCTGATTTCCTAACAAAAGAAGTAGATGGGGGGGATGGGGGGAAATTAGACCTTTTCAGTATTTGGAAGAAATTAATTTGCAGAAAGAAAAGCAATTTTATTTTTGACTGTCATTGTGCTGTATTTTGTTCAAGCACTTGCAAGTGATCATAATACTTTTGTGGTACATAATTTACAAATGTACTTTTTCTTTTCCACAAAGGAAGGAATTTGAGGCTTACCTGGACTTTTAAGAATTTCAGTTCCTTTAAATCTCTGCTTTCTTACTGTAGAACTCCATTAGTCTTGTCCATATGCTGAGCACTGTAAGTAAAATCCCAATAGTAATGTTTAACAACAATGGAGTGTAATACTTTATATACAGTACTGACTGGATTTATATGTAGTTAGATAGATCGTTATATCAGTTTTTTTTGTATGAACTTTCCACAGTGTACAGATGTATTTTTTTTTTCTTTTTCTAACCATTTATTTATTTATTATATTTTTATTTCTTGGCTTGTCAAATGAGGAAAATCGCATATTAAATATGAAATTTTCCATTTTTCTCTCACAATTTTCCCTCCCACAAAAAACCCCTAAAACTGAACAGATGTGATGTGAGTTTTGCATTTGAAACTATTAATCTGCTGTCCTAGGGTAAAATGACCATGAGAATGGTCCTCATATATACTTATATAGTTAAAAGATGTATTCTGCTACCCTTATTTATTTCTAATAACAAACTTGCTTTGCAGCTGACTTCATATAATTTAATGCGGATTCTTGTAAAATTACACACTGCTTCAGAACACAATCTGAATTTTGAGATGAATGAAAAATGTATTGGTCATGGAACAGAAATTAAAATACGGGCACAGATTAGAAACTTGTTATGACAGAAAGGTAACATTGGGAGGAAAAAAGAGGGAAAAAGCGTCCCCCCAAAAAACAAATCAACAACAAACAAAAACAAAAAACTGGAAAAGATTGTTAAAAAAATGTCCTGCTGGAACAGCCTAGAAGGCAGAACTGCTACATGAGAAAAATCCTCTGAATTGTGTGTGTTATAAAACTATAGCTTATTGCTTGGACAACAGCATTGTACGTAACAGAGTCAAAATATTTGCTCACTGTGGGACAGTAGCTCAAGTCAAAAAAATTGTGAAGCTCAAATAGTGCACAAGAAAAATACTGAGAAAGGCAATCTTAAAAATCTCTGATGCATTATTATTTGTAATTGTATGTCCAGTACTATTCATTTAAACTTAGATTACTAAAAGTACTTAATCATTGTCCAAAATATCTTTTAAGAATCTGGGATAATGTCTCCATAGAAATAATACAGTAGTGAAAATCACTGTTCAGAGACAGATAAAAAGCAGTAGCTAATAACGGAGATTTTTTCATAATCTCTTACTTGATGAGTTTAAATAAGGGGAGGTGAAAGGGAAAGGATGGTGCTAATGAGCAATGTGAGCACACACTCTGTTACACTGCAGTAACTTACAGTGGATTCATACTCTCCAACACGAGAAGCTTGATTCAGAGGCTCTTCAAGCAAGCTGGTCTAGTGGGAGGTGTCCCTGCCCATGGCAGTGGGATTGGAACTAAGGTCCCTTCTGACCCAAACTGTTCTATGGTTATGC
Organism: Margarornis squamiger; assembly: GCA_035222235.1. Taxonomy (NCBI): domain Eukaryota; kingdom Metazoa; phylum Chordata; class Aves; order Passeriformes; family Furnariidae; genus Margarornis; species Margarornis squamiger. Next base: position 67,368,546 of record JAWWTY010000106.1, on the reverse strand, counting down.
CATAAATACAGGCAGGGAACCACTGGAGAAACTCTAGGACTCCTGAGAGGTCACATGGATCTACTGGGAGAACCAGGAACTCCTGAAGGGAGAGCTGGAAGCTAGGCATGGTATCTTAAAGTATCCAAACTGTTAATACATGTTCATGAGTGCATGTAACAATGCAGAAAGGTCTCGTTAGGAAATGATGCATTCTGGTTCAAAAATCAAGTTGAACCTCATCTGTAAGAAGTAATTTAAGTGGGGAAAAAAACCCAATAGACCATTTACAGTTAAAATGGGATTGTATCTTTCCGAAGGGCATATAGATTTTTTTTCTTCTAATGCAACTAATCACGTAGACAACAGGCCAATTTACTTCTAAACTTTAGTTAACAGTTTAAAAAAGAAATTAATTCCTTTATGTGTTAATCAGGAGAAAAATAAGTGAGATATGAAGGAAACATTTAGATTTTTGACATGAATGAAGCATTATTTTAATTATCTTGACCTTTATTTCAACAGTCATGGAAATACTTTGAGATCACAACTTTCTAGATGATTGGAAAATGTGCATATATATTAGCTTAGTCATCTGGAGTTTGACATTTACTTGTTGATGACTTAAAAAAAAAAAAAAGAAAAAAAAAAGAAAAAAAAAAAGTAAAAGCTGGGATGTCCATTTTCCTGATTCTTATTTAATTCCAGGCACATGGAGACGTGTTTATGAGAAATTAAAAAGCAGAAAGGAGTAGGATTTACAAAAAATTGTTGCAGCTAAATATTGTTCATATATGAAGCACATGTTTTAAAGACTTAACAGATGTAGTCTTGGGTTTTTTTGTGGTTTTTTTTTTTCCACATAATCTTAAGTATGTTGTGAGTTTGAAATAATGAAGAATCAAGGGGCCATAATGATTCCAAAAGTGGATTTTTAATATGCAACTAATTCTGTCATGGAACTTGTCACACTTAAAAGGTGATTCTCAATTAAACCTTCTCATCTTAAATGTAATTCAGAAGTGCTGAAGAATAGACAGCTCTCCCTTGAGCACTCTTTTCATGTTACCTTTTGGAAGGTAAAATGTTTCTTAAAAGTCAGCAAAATAACCTCTGATTTTGGCTGACAGAAGAGAAAACTTCTGTCCCTGCTTTCTTACCTTGCTATTATCCAAGCTTCAAACGAGTATTTTTATTGATATATTTATTTTTGAGATAAGCATGCATTTTCTATGCCTTTGGGGGGTGAATTTATGGTTTCCAATCAGTTCAAAATATTTTCTTAGAGGAAAAATGAATATTCACGTTTTATTATTGGGTGTTAGACTCTAGATTTTTATAAAATGAGGAAAATGTTTGATACTGGATTTTTTTCTGTATTAGATGAGACAGTATAATATTGATAGGACAAGTAATGTGTTTCACATTTTAAATACTGTGTGAGTAGGCCCTCTGGGAAATCTCTACTTATTTACAGTTGAAATGATCTGCAAATAAACTCCCTAGGAAACTTCAATATATTAAATGGAGAGAGAACACTGTAATGACAGCCTCAGACTATATAGATTTCTGGATTTAAATACTCAGGTCTATAAAACAATTAGAAAATCAGTAATGTGGCTCTCACTTTATACTAATGGGAACAGCTACACTGCCATCAGTGAGCTATTTTGGGTTTACAGGAGTTGTGGGTCTGGGTTATTTATTTACTTGTATTGAAAGTCTGATATAACTCCATCTAAGAAATGAAACAACAACTATAAATTCTCTAAAAGGTGATAAGGGAAATGAGAGATGAAGTAATTTGCACTAAAGGCAGGGCTTCTTCTGTTTAAAATTGCTGAAGACAGTATTCAAGATCAAGTGGTTAATAGTTTTGCAAGATTTTAACTTCCCTTGTCAGGTTTTCCCTGAAAAATTGTTTTCTAACAAAAAAAAACCCTTACCCAAACCAAACCAAACAAAAAAACAAAATGACCCACAAATACTGTCCCCTCCCCACAAAAAAAATTAAAACCAAAAAACCCAACAAACCTCCCCCCCCCAACAAAGTTTTGGGTGATAAGATGGAGGAAGAGGACGAATTTTGGGAATAAGCTGTGGAAAGAAACAGTGAGTGGACAGGATGGCAGAATGTCAGGGAACAATTACAGTGAGAGAGCAACAGATATAGACCTTAAGATCAGGCATCAGGATGGTGTTATGTAGAAATCAAATGACTGCACTAAAAATAATAGGAAAATAGGAGCATTTGACTCTGAAAGCTGAGTATAACACCCCAAATTTTTAATGAAGTAAACATTCCTTTGTAATTGTACTCACACTAGAAAGTAGACTCTAATGCAAGGAAAGAACTATGTATTGAACTAAAGTTAATTGAGAAACGATTCTCAACGACCTTGCACTCTGTGAACTAGCTCAAGAGGCGATGATGAACTTGCCAGTGTAGACAGTTACTGGCAGCAGAGCAATAGCAAATCTTGGGAACCTTGATTTCGAAAGGTAAAGATCCTCAGCTGAACTTGTTTTTTCTCCGTGTGCATGATATTTCTTTAATTTAGCAAGATGTAGGTCATCACAGTTATTCTCCATTCCATTCAGAATGGAGTTATGTGCTACCAGTTAGCCCGTCATAACTAAAGTAACTACCATAAAGTGCAGTGAGTCCTCAGTGCTAAGTGCACCAGCCCCTTCAGATTTGCAGGTGAGCTCTTCAACAGTAGTAAAACATGCATACTGCAGTCACCACCACTAAGACATTACTAAAAGAGTATGATTGTGGGCTGTGGAGCAGAGTGTAAGTCATACAAAATGATGGTAGGGAAGCAACAGAGGAAGAATTAATGCCCTCTTTTGAGAACTAGCAGGAGATGAGTGGGAACATTATAAGAGAAGAGGAACAGAGTGTTTAAGTCCTGATTTGTAACAATGTTGAAAATGGGATTTTGACAAACCTTAAGGGTGAGAAAAAATAAAATAAATAAAATAAAAAGCTTGTCTGGAGTCATATATTGATATATAAACATATACGTTTTAGATGTTATCCAAGCTTCAACTTGACTGAAAGAAGCTTGAAGAGTTCTCAGAAACAAGAGACTTTTTCAGAAGAGAAAAATCTTCATCCAGTGGTTCCTAAACACTTGATTTGTGGAAAGCAGGAAGTTGCGTCAGGACTTCCATTCAATCCGTGTCCAGTTTTTATGCTCTTTCCCTCAGTATGTTTGTTGCTTGTTGTGGGAGAAAATGTGCTTGGGTATATGCCACAGTGGTTTTTCTTAAGCCTTACAGCATTTTTGGACCTTCTTCAACTGCATTTGTGCTTGCTGTGATGGGATGATTTGTTGATGCTGAACTTCTTGTGTCAATTCTAATATCTTTTCCTCTTGACACTTTGGGATTTGAGACTTCGTATCTAGGTAGGGTTAGATAAGTCTCCTTTAAGTCAATTGTATTCCTTTTCTTACCTTAAGGGAAAATCCTGATGTCTTGTTGCAGAGCAGTCCTTACTGACTGCTCTAGAGGCAGCAGTGACATGAGGTGCCCTCTATCCATTTTGCACAAGGTTAGCTTAGATGTTTTCAGAAATGCCTTCTTCTTAAAAAAAAAAAAAAAAAAAAAAAAAAAAAAAAAAAAAAAAAAAAAGAGAGAGAGAAAAAAAAGAAAAAAAAAGACATCAGTTTTTCTGTTGTGCATAATGCTAATAATTATGTAATTATAGTTCATTAGCATGCATAAGCACATGGCGTTTTGTTCTGTTTTATGGTCTGACATACATAGACCTCACTACTATTTGGAAGATCATTTAAAAATAGACCATCATTGAACAAAAAGCCAGAAATCTGTGACAGGCTCTATTCAGAATAGAGTACTCAAAATCTGTCTTGGCTGGGATTTAGCTGCTATTTAATAGACTATTAGCTCCAATTTGCTACTGTTTTATTTGTAGTCAACACACTTTGACCTGAGCATTTTTGTGAGCTGCTTTGCTCTGAATATAACTAGGAAAATATTCCAAAAATGCCATTCAACAATGAGATGTAAGTTGAACTTGTGTGTGCTTAACAAGACTTGCATGTCATTAATTACAAGACCCTTTTTGCCTCAGACTGAAAGCTTTCAGGTGAGCCAGTTCTAGTGAGAAAAAGGAAAATCTGTAGCAGTGACCATGTTGATTCTGACTAAATTTTCATCAGAAATTTTCAAATTATTCAGAATGATTCTATTTTTTTCTCATCCTGATCAATTATTTACAGCCTTTGTATTTTTAAACATTTGGTCTTTGCTATACTACTTGAAATGATTTTTTTCTCAAAATTAAGCTTTTAAATTTTGTTTTCATTCTTTACCAATCCTGCCCAAGTGGAGTTGAAACCCTTTCTCTGCTTTTTTCAATGTTTATGCCTTATTTTTTACCTGATTTTTAAATTATGCGTGGGACATCTAAGTAAGTCAGAGCAGGTTTTAATTTTGTCAGGTCCTAGTCTGAGGAAAAAGAATAATTGGTTTCTTTCAAGATTGCTTTCACTTAAGTTATACTTTTATGGTGGGCAGAGCAGATTACTGAAAAGAGTAGGTGGAAGGAAGAACAAATCTTAAATTTCAGGCCCCAGCGTTCCGAGAAGGTTCTTTAACGGTGAAACTATTATGAGAAAGTGGACACAAAAGACCTAAGTTAACTGAATCCTTCATCTACTTGGGATCTTAGTGTCTGTAGATGTTTCCTTACACTCTTGAAGTGACAGGTAACATCTTTTAGATGTCCATTACATAATTTCAGTACTTAAATACTTAAATAAGTTGTGCTGGATTATGTATTTGAGCTTTGGGTGAAATACACACATAGTAGTGAATCTGTCATTTTGAGCTTATCATGTACTTATTGCCTCTTAATATTCATAAAATAGTAGGCAAAATTGTTTGCAGTACCAAATTTGTCATCTAAATATGGTACTGTTTCTAAATATGGGTCTGGAATTTGCTGGCAGACATGACTATTTCTGTAATGTGACAGTGTCTGAGTCATAGACACAGAATCAGAATCATTGAGATTGGAAAGGATCTGAGAAGGCAACCCAGTCCACTCCCACCACCAAGCAGAGGTTATAATAAACTCTGTTGTGACTTGACTGTGCATTACCCCAGCTGAGACCTGTGTTTCAGAAGACTGAAAATATATTTTGTGCTGGGGAGCAACCCACTATTCTGAATAGCTAGGAGACTCTTTCCCTGCCTTTCAGACTTCTACACCAAAGTATCAAAATTAATTGTGGGAATTTTTTATCCTACCCAAGAACTGCTTGTGATTTTATCACAAAAAGGTTTAAGGAAAATGAAAGATTCTCATGACCTCTGTTCTTTCTACACAACCTGAAAAGAAAAAAAACAACAAAAAAACCCCAAACCAAACCCTAAAAAATAATAAACAAAAAATCAAAACCAAACCAACCAAACAAAAACCCCTAAAAAAATCAAAGATCACATAATCGCAGAATATGGAAATTAGAAGGAACCCACAAGGATCATCAAGTCCAACCCTTGGACCTGCACAGGGCCATCCCCAAGATTCACACCATATGCCTAAGAGTATCATCCAATTGGTTCTTGAACTCTAGCAGGCTTGGTGCTGTTGCCACTTTCCTGGAAAGCCTGTTCCAGTGCCCAACCACCCTCTGGGTGAAGAACTTTTTTCTAATATGCACCCCAAACCTCCCCTGACACAACTTTAGACCATTCCCTTGGGTCCTGTCACTGTTCACCACAAAGAAGAGATCGGTGCCTGCCTCTCCTCTTCCCCTCACAAGGAAGTTGTAACTGCAGTGAGGTCTTCTCTCAGTCTCCTCTTCTCCAGACTGAACAGACCAACTGACCCCAGTTGGTCATACAGCTCTCATACGGCTTCCCCTCAAGGCCCTTCACCATCTTTGTTGCCCTCCTTTGGACACTCTCCGACAGCTTAATATATTTCTTATATTGTGGTGCCCAAAACTGCATACAGTATTCAAGGTGAGGCCACCCCAGTGCAGAGCAGAGCAGGACAATCTTGACTGGCCCTTGACCGGCTGCCGATGCTTTACCTGATGACCCCCAGGACAGGGTTGTCCCTCCTGGGTGCCAGGGCACTGCTGACTCACATTCAACTTGCCATCGACCAGAACCCCCAGATCCCGTCCTGTAGCACTGCTTTCCAGCTTCTCATTCCCCAGTCTGTACGTACATCCAGGGTTGCCCCATTCCAGGTGCAGAATCTGGCATTTTCCCTTGTTGAACTTCATATGGCTGGTGATTCCACAGTCCTCTGATTTGTGGAGGTCCCTCTGCAGGGCCTCCCTGCCTTCCAAGGAGTCAACAGCTCCTCCCAGTTTTGTGTCATCTGTAAACTTGCTTAGTGTCCCTTCCAGTCCTACATCTAATAAACAAGAATGAACAGTGCCCAATGAACAATTTCAGGCCAATATATTCAATTTAAATGCCTTGGTGCCTGTCTGACAAACTCAGGTCCTTCTTCAGGTTGGGAAGAGAAATTCTAAAAGTATCTCCCCACCTGATTCCAGTTTTAGCTTTGGATAAACACTATGAGCCAAAAAGAAAAAAAAAAAAAGAAAAACAAGACAAGGTATGTATTCTATTTTTTCACTGTTCTGTACCAAGGAATAAATGCAAGAAAGGTTGCAGTTTTGCAAGGATTTTTTGCTGAATGTGAAAGCTCAGTGACTCTATACTCTTTATACAGAACTTTACAAAGGTCTGGACTTTAGCCAGCTGGAGGAAAATTTTTAAAAGCAGTAAATGAAACATGAGAGAAAAAAAAAAAAATGATATTCCTGTATTACTCAGTAAGAAACATGCATGTGTCATTTATATATTCATACTAGAAATACGCCTCTAGATACTAGCCAGATATTACATCAGTGTGCATTATAATTTAAGACAGTTCTTACTGTAATTAACTTCTTAGAAAAACAACTTCTGGATTAATTACAGAATGTCTGGATTAGTTAAGGAGTATCTTATTTAGAAGTTTGGAAATATTTTTTCGATTGATCACTGTGCTCTGAAATACTCCATTATTGGTGTTATCCTTCCACATGAACACTGATGAGTGTTCCTGCAATTAGACATTCACCTTTTTCTCTTTCTTGTCTGAGGCATAAGATTGTATCAGTAAGAACTTTAAGCCACTGATCTGTTTCAAGCTGGAATGTTATCTGTCTTTGTTAAAATACTTTCATCATGTCTCTGATGGTATCCATACGGATAGACTAAATCCAATCACCATTGTGATTTTGTGCTCAGAAACTCTTTTGGCCAGTATAACTTAGTCCTATGATGTTGGTGTCCTTCTGAGTTATTTGTTGATCACTACAAATTAGAGTTCCCTATCTTCTGTTCTAACAAAAAGATTAAATTATTCTTTTAATTCAGATGGGACTAAGAATGTTAGCATAGGTCAGTTTTATTTGAAGAACAGCAATAACAATTTGCATGTCATTTTTGTTAAATGTTCTTGTGAACATAAATTGTCCTTAACATGACGAAGAACAAACAAGCATGAAACTTTAAAAGGCACAACAGCATTATTGCTCTAGCCAACCTATTAAATTCTGGAAGTGGAAATCTGTATGGGTTGAAATAGGTCATTCTTCTGTCATGTATCTCAGAATTCACTGTTACTATTTTCAGATTGATTATGAACAAATATGAAATAGAACATACCTGTTTCTCTTGCCTCTGGAACTTTTTTAAGGGAAATCCATACACAGTTCTAATAACTTACATAATGTTTCCAAGAAGCATAGAGGAAAAAAACACAACTTCTTAAGTGTTGATTAGCTGGTTGGCTTTTCAAAGGCACACTTATGGATTTTTTTTATTATTTTTTTGATGGTCATTGGCAAAAGTTCCTCCCCTCTTTCTTCCTCTAGACTCCTTCTTGTTTAAGGCAACTTCCTGAGAAAACAATCATCTACTAGACAAGAATAAAAAGGAAAATCTGAAAAAGTCACCCAGGGTTAGGTGGAGGAACAATTATGTAGCAAAAAGCAGAGTTCTTTCATTGTTAAGCTGCTCAGTAGCTTTCCCTGCTCATTACTACACCCTGAAAACCAAATCAGAGTCAAAACCCTTAAATAAAATGCCTTTCACTATTTCATTTCATTATTGCTCCGTCAAAACCGCCATTCTACATAGTGCTTGGAAAAATGCATCAAATGGTGTCAAAACTGCAACAGATCTACACAAAATACTGTAACAGAGGGCACTCTACCTGTGTGTTGCTCAACTTGACAGATACAAATTACAAATGTTCTCATGGCAGTACCCTCTTGGATACTCTCTGGGGTCTACAGCCTCAGGAGGGTTTAAGTAACTCCTTTGTATGCTTCTGAGCAGTAGCAATGTGCAAAGAATGCCTTTCCATTCACTTCTGAATGTATCACCAATGAAGAAAACACAGCCAGTGCTTGTCCCTACCCAAAACCTAATCCTTACCCTTTAATAACAGCTGGTGCAGAAAAGATCCAAAAGAAGGGCTTATCAATACTCACATCACTCGAAACAATGCAGCTGCAGACATGCTCTCTCCTGGAAGTCTCCTTAATTACAAAATGGGATGCAGTGAGATGGATCAGAAATGGGCTAAAAAGAGTTGGCTATCACAAGGAAAAGTAAGTGGGATTCAACAGTTCTTGGGTAATAGAGCTAACCATTGTGACTCTCACAAGCCTTGTACACAAAACAATCCAAGAACATGGAGAACTTTCAAAATATGAAGATGTATGGGCTCATTTTGATTGGGTTTTTGCTTGTTTGTTTGTTTTATTTTGTTTTGGTTTTGTTTTTCTTGCTTTCTTTCTTTGGGTTTTGGTTGTGTTTTTTTTTTTTGTTTTGTTTTGTTTTTTTTTGTTGTTGTTTGTTTGGTTTTTGTTATTGTTGTTGTTGTTTGTTTTTTTTCTGCCTGGGGTTTTTACTGTTTGTTTGGTTTGGCTTTGTTTTTCGTTGTGGGGGGGCATTTGTTTTGTTTGGTTTTGGGGTTTTGAAAAGGTAGCTGTCAGAAATTGTTTTGCAAGCACTTGCTGCCAGAGTATTCTGACATTATCAAAAGCCCACTGGGATAGGAAATTTACTAATTTGAGTTTGACACCAGAAAGTCTTCCAGAGTGAAGAGGTCTTCCATTTGTAATGCCACCAGTTAACCTTTTCTGCTCATCTATACCTTATTTCTACAAGAACATTAATGAATGAATATGGAAAATCCTACTCTGAAAGGATCTTGTTGGATTGAATTGGTGTTCGGCTAAGTAAACCTAGACAGCTTATTGGAGTCCTTCAGAAGTTGTATTAGAATTCTTATCCTGTTTGTCCTGATTTCATAATTTTGAGATGCAAGTTTCCAAAACACTGCATGGATTGTCTTTCACGGATATAAGTTTAGTGAGAAAGAAGGAGAAACATGATAACCATCAAACTGTCAATTTGAAGGAAGAGTGTGAAAAATGGTATCACCAAACACTGTAAGAGTGCAATTTAATGCATCATACTGTTAGAAATAACTCTGAAGTAGCAAAAAGGTGTCCAGCTATTTCAGATTATAACCACTTCAGGAGCTGATGGCTGTGTTGGCGTTGAACACATTTATGCTGTGCATTGCATGCATAGAAAAATAGAGGTATTGCCAGGTCAATGTAAAGGGTATTCTAATAGTAAAAGAGCAACCTGTAGTGACATAAAACTTTTCCATAGTATTATTAGGCATATCCAGCATTACAGAGCATTTACAAATGAGCTAATAATAGCACTTCCATGATTTATTTTGGATAAATCCATATATATCTCAAAAACACTCTCAGCAGAGCATCATTATTACTTTATTAAATACTACTTTTGCCTCCTTGAGCTTAACAAACAAATCTAATGGTATGAAAGAATTTAATTTCAGAGCTGAATGATAATTTTTCAGGCATGGTTAATTCACATAATTCAAAGTTAATTATGTTTGTGATATTAGAGAGTGCTGTAATTTTGTTCTGTTCAGCTGCAGTTCTTATTAAATCTTACATTTTGATTAGGAAAGCCAGGCTTTAAGAGTGTACAGCAAATTAAAAGAAATGGCAAGGTACAAGGAAGGGTTTTTAGACACATGCTTTTTGTTCATATTCACATCTCCTGTCTTGTATTACATCATTTTATCAATCCAAAAGCTGACTGAGATACACCCAAATATTTACTTACCGTTCATCTTATATGTGATTACTTACATTTTTTTCAGCATTTGGGAATGTTGCAATTGATGTTCCCAAGTCACTTGATATATTAATGTATAGTGAGTTGTTCAGCTGTACTTCTTGTACCAAGCAGTATTTCCCCTGTTGTATTCTTCTGTGAAAAAGAAAGGCTCCACACAACAGAGATTTACAAAATCAATTAGAAAGTGTCAGAGACTGAAAGTGAATCAATTTACGTCACTGTTTTATTTGTGGCATTGATTAGATCCTGTTAAATTTGTATTCAATAGACACATTTATGCAGTAGTAAAAGGTATAATATTCTGTACAAGCTATATTTCTACAAAAACAAAAGCAGCTGAATGTGTGAAGTTGATGGGGTTTTCACAATCTGAAACCACGTGGGAACTGTCTAGTTTTGAGGGCATTCACATGAGTTCAAGCCCCGTCTTGAGTTGCTTTCCTCTGTAATTTTGGTGATCTTTTTAGATTGACCTGACTAGGTTAAGATGACCAACATGAATATGTTATTGTCCTTTGAGTTTATATAGTTTTCCTTTAGATATAGAGTGGGAACAAAATCATTGTCCTGTCTCACAGCAATACAGTGACGTTAAATACAGTAGAATCATGTTCTCCAGTCATGCGGAAAGGTCAGATTTGAAGGTAGATAGCTGCTTCATGAAGATGTAGCAAAAGTGTGCTCAGTCTCACACTGTACTGGAGACAATACAAATTGCTAACTCTTCAATATGGCTATTGATCCAAGTTATCTCTGGGCTGGTTCCTCTATCACTGGACTTTATCTACAGATGCATTCATGAAACATTAGACAATTCCAACACAGACTTCTCTCCTCTCAATGTGGCTTTGAACTTCCTTTCACTGTGGTGCTTTTTTTGTTTGTTCATGTGTTTGTTTGGCTTTTTCATAAATTAAGCCTTTCCAATATATTTTTTTTGTTTGTTTGATTTCCTTATTTTAAAAGCTGGAGACAGTTCTTTATTTGTTCACATGAAAAGCAAAACTATGGCAAACTGTAGGTTCTCAGGCTTGAGTACTTGAAAGGAAGGAGGAGGCAAAGAGCTACATATACCAAAAACTAACACCAAATAATCATCACTGACAAGTCTCCATTGATCACAGAATTCTATTGTGCCCTGAATAAGGCAGGGTCCTATGACAAAAGAAAAATGGAACCCCATTATTCATTAGCTCAGAGTTCATCACGTACTGATGGAGTTTTAACTACCTCAATTCTTGTGTGAGGGAAGAAGGGAAACCTGGGTGAAATCTTGAACATGTAGGATTAATTCTGGTATTTCTTGTCTTTTGCTGTTCTTTTCATTAAGTATTTCTGTGACATTGTAAACTCATATTTGGTCTTGGAGTTCATTGCATGGAGCGTGTCATCACTACTGCCAGGCTGCAGGAGGTGGAGAAATAAACCAGGCCTTTGAAGGTAGCAATTTTATTAAAGTGCTAACAGCCAGTGAATATCTGTGGACACTGAGGATTTAAGTCACTTAATAACTGTTAAAATTCCAGGCCAAAAGATTTCTACAGACCTGAAAATCCCTGCTGCAAGGAGTATTGTTATTGGGATGAGAGCCGTTTTCTCTCCTTGAGCCAAATTTAATCACGTAGAGTCTTCTTCTCTTCTGATAAGTCTTGTTTCTCATACTTTTGACAAAGCAAATCATATATTTGATTATACTTGGGAAGAGCATTAGCAGGAAGAACAGAAACTTCTGAGGAATGGCGAGATCATTTATATATAATTACAGCACAGTGTCAGGCCCTGGGTCGGCTCTGAATGGATATACTAATGCAGTCATCATCTTGTTTGCAGTCAGCAGCCGTGCTGCTTCAGCTGCAACTGGAGTAATAATAAAGCCATGTCTATTTCTGCAGAGAAAAGGTAGTTTCCTAGAATGTCTAACATGTCATTGGTAGCGATTGGAGTAAAGTGTCAACACAATGAACTTTGATGGCATTCCAATAGTTGATCTCAAAAATAGAATCTCTTATTTTAATTTGATTTTATATATATATACATATATATATATATATATATATATATACACACATATATATTACTGGAAATAAATATGAAGGAATAGCTAAAGGAAAAGGAACTTGCTGCTTAAAGCACATGATAATATCTTCTCACTTAATGTCTCTTTGTAAAGAACTTGTGGAACAGATCTCATTTTATCATGGCTTTTCCAGAGATTTGGTTTCTGTCTTTCAGCAAAATTTCTCCTTTCCAAGCACTCAAAGTTTTTGAGTGTTAACTTTCACTAAGAAGTGATATTTCAAAGGCAGTATATGTGCACTGTAGTGAGGGGTTTATCACGCTGGTGTAAACAAGATGCAAGAAGTCTATATTTATTTTCATCATCTTCTCAGAACTGCTGCATTTGTTTAGTGTACATTAGACATGGAGAGATCTAAAACATGGATGGATAATACTTGCCACAACTGCACTTTCTGAGAAGCTGGAAGAGGAGTTAACTGGGAATGGAGAAATCTGGAATCCAGAAATTGGATACTGGGAAAGAGTATTTTTTTGTAAGAAATCCTAACTTTATAATAGTGTATGTGTGCTTCTCAACTGTAATCCACAGATGCAGGGGATTATTCCCCCATCATCAAACCAGACAAAATTTATTGCTCAAATTAATGAAGTTCATATCTCCTGGGAAGCCTTTAGTGAATAAAGTTATCAAAGTCCTTTTTTAATTCCTAGAATATACACACATTTATTTTCCCTTAAAATAAGTAAACAAACAGTCAAGAAAAGAAACTTCCTGTTTCCACAATTCATGCTTGAATAGAAAAACAAAATTTTACCCTCTGGCATGAGAAAATGTTTTCAAATCTAAGAGGACTAAATACTATTCCAGTAGAATGCAATGGTGGTTGATAAGAAGTGTCTCATACTGCACAAACTTGCTGGGGTGATGCCTTCCAGAGTCACTTCTGTTTTGTCACTGACAGAGTTCATGGCACCATTTCCCTGGCAGCACTAACAGAGTCAACTTGTACTGTGCTCAAGAGTCCATGTTATTACATTACTAGAAAAGTTACAAATATTTGTTTGTGCTCCTGCACTACTCATGTAGCTACTCATGGATGCCCAGAAAATCCAGTCCATTGAGAAAGCTCGTTGCTACAGAGAGAGGTTTTGTGGTTTGCATTGATGAATTGCCCAGTGATTTGCTCATGAGCTCAAACACGCTTTTCTGGTCACAGTGCTGATCTGCTTATGTTTAATAATTTAAAATTTTGGATTAATTCTGCAGCTGAAGTTTGGCTCAAAACTCTGCTTTGCTCTAAACCTCCAGGACTTCTACTTTATCATCTAGTGACATGTAATATCTGAAACAAGTGAGAACAGATCTTGCAAAATAATTTCCAAAGCCAATTGTTTTTCACATTTCACAGTGTAAGAAAAATACAGATCCAAGCAAAAAGAGCAAAAGTCAAATGATTCCCTACTACATTTTTCTGACCGTTATTGAGTGCTCTTTAAGATTTAGTCAAAACGTGTTATGGAATCCAACATACCACAGCACACGGGGCTAGGACTGGTGTGGCTTTGCTAGTCACTGAACCCAGTTTTCTGCTGATAAAGACAGGTGATATCCCAGTTTAAAATCACTCAGATACTATCTTGAAATCTACTAAGAGGATGCTCTTGAACATGACTCTTCTCATAACTATAACTGACTTAAATTGAGGAGCACTTTACATATTTGTTTTAGAATCTGATGTGTTGGTTAGGTTAAGCAGTTCCTATCCTCAGCTAATATATGTGTTCACCTTAGTATAGAAATAAACAATTAATATACCTCCATTCAAGCTGTGTTATGCTATAGATTCTTCTATAAAGGGTTTTATTAATACATCAGTCACCTTTATTATCCTTCTGAGCATGTACTTTTCTCATCTCCAAAGAATTGGAAAAAACTATTTTCTTGCAAATTTCAGCCATTCTGGTATTTCAATCAGGTATAGCCTGCTATCTTACTGGTAGCATTTAGCCCTCCTGGCCCTAAACACAGGAAGGGGGTGAAAAGGCATCAGCAATAATCACAGACTGCAAATATGCAAAAAAAATTACAGATACAAAATGCACCACCTTCTTTATCAACAGCTCATTAGAATTTTCTCAAGGAAAATGGACTTCTCTTCCTTCCCTATTCAGATGGGTTTTCCTAAATGTCTTGTGTTGTATAATTATTCTAGAAAACCAGTGCAACATGGAGATTCCCTGATAGTGTTTCTTAAATTTTTAACCTGGACACAGGGAAAAAAATACAGATGTACACAAAAACTATATGATATTGAGAGTGTAATTTTCAAATGTAAGACGAGAAGACAGTGAGTTGGTCTAGGTTCTCACTATTGCAAAAAAACAGACATAGAAAAGTTATTCTCACTGAGAATATATATATATATCTTTTTTCTCTCTAGTGACTAGATGCCATAACTAAAATAAAACATCTGTCATACTAGACACACATATATATTAAGAAGGCTGGTCTAATGAAAGAGCAGATCTAAATGGACCAAGCCTAGGAGAAAGGGAACCTGATTATTTCCTATTTTACAGATGGCTCTGTAGCTCAGTGGAATAGCGAGCCAGATTTTCAAGCATTTAGCAACCTAAAATGCAGATGGTGCCTTTGTGTTTTCAAAAGCACCTGTCTGTGCATTAATACAGCTGTGTGTTAACTGGCTTTAAAAATCAGAGTTGGAATTGGTTGTCCAGCTTGTACAGGAAATCTGCAGTAAAACCAGGAATGAAGCTCTAAATCAGGTATTTTAACAATCATCTTATCTCTCTTTTTTATAGTATAATGCATAAAAGCATTGAAGTTACTCTTCAAGTGACACACAGCCTATGAATGAGAGTTTCTGCCACTAAAGTTAATATTCAGGTAGGCTGGAGTGCTGGAATATTTTCTCACATCTTTCCTCCTGCAACCCTGAACCCCTTCCTCAGAGTTCCCTGCAGGCTGCACTCTTTTCCCTGCTTTGACTAATCCTCTTTGAGTTTGTCTTCTGCTTAAACAAAGAAAATGGGAAGTGGAAGTACATTTGTATGAATTTTGGTGGGCTAGTTTTGTTGCAACTAACTTTTAAAAGACCTAATTGTACTCACTTACTAAAAGCACCTTATTACAATTCCAAATGTACATTTAAACATTAAACATGACGCTTTGTTGGATAGTTTCAAAGACAGGGAAATACTACCTAGGAAAAGTGCAGATAAAGCTCTATTTCACATTCATTTTGGTGTGACTGATTCCTCTCTGAGTTTTGAATACAAACACTTTCACGTGATCTCTACTTTCCCACCAGTTTATAAGTACAGGTAAGGTCATTCTACTGTACCTATTTCTTTTTTTGGCTTTTTTTTTCTCATGTTCTCTTGTGGAAGAGATCAGGGAAGTGCTCTGAAGAGAAGACCAACCTCTCAAGTGTTCAGTACCTCAGCTCTGACTGCTAGCATTGAAAACTGCAGATGGAAAGGATACACCAAAACTGCAAACAGTGCAGTTACTATAAATGTGTTATTGCAGGACAAATTTGTAGACAGCAAGTCTGAGGCACAGTATTGTGTGTTAGAAGAATGAGGCATAATTTTTAAGGCAGGAATAAAACATACCTCTTCACTAATTTATCTCAAATGCAGAGGAATAATTATAGAAGCAATCCCCCTGGGACCTCCCAACATTTACTATAGACAAAGGACCTTTCCGCTGAAGCACCATACTGTGTCCAGACTCTGCATTCAGCTGTGTCAGCAGGTTATGTTTAAAATCCACTTAAAAGTGAACTTGGGGTCTAGGTATGTTTTCCTCTTAATTAACCTGCATAATCTGTTTTTGTACATAATTCATCCCTTCATTTGCATTTTAATTAGAGAGTGTGCAAAATGTCAAGTTTAATTGGCTCAGGAAGATGGTACAACAAAGCACTGGACTAAATGTAGCTGTGAACAGTGCACTGAACAGCTGGCTTGCAATTCAGATTAGGACTTCAGTACATGTAAGGGGTTTCCTTCACTTAGTTTTCTGTGACTAAATGTATCAACACTAATTTCCCAAGAAGTAAAACTGGAGGACTTGCAGACTCCCTATTCCTGCTTGTCCCCTTGTAGCCTGTCCCCTATTGCATGTATTTCCTCTTGCACGCAGTCCAGATGCAGTTCTCTTAACCTGTCGGATGGAAATCCTGGTCTCCTTTGTTTCTGAATCTTCCTTTTCTCAGCCAGTTCTTACCAGTAATCTTAACAACAGCTGTAGAAGGAGAGAAAAAAACTCTGACTAGGCTCCCTAAAATATTTTATTAAAATTGTCACTTACCAGCAGGCTGAGAGATAATGTTCTGGAGTCCTCACAGAGGCTCTGAGCTACATTGACCCATTCAAACTTGTCACTTCTCATTCTCAAGAAAGCATCTGGCCCTAGTAAGACATCTTACCCCTGCTCTTCACCTGTTATATCAGCAAGAAGGGTGGCAAGTGCCCCTCACTGGAGCAGAGTAGTAAGCAATGTGCAGAGATAGAGTGCTGCTCTGCGCCGGGAGAAAGCAATCAGGCTCTCAGGGCTCCGTCTGCCACAAATCTAGTGGCCACCAAGCTGCATGCGTATTCCATCTTGTGATATACGTTTTGTTGTGCCAGCCTTCAGAGAAGAGTTTAATTCCAAGTATCTCCTGTTGTCATTTGCTAAGGAGGTTAAAAACTTTAGTTTGTATGAATAGGTGATATTATCTGATTTTTGTGAATTTTTATTTTTTTCTTCTCAGTTCACTCTCTTGTCTTCACGTTTCTTTATTCCCCACAGCAGTTTTTTAAAAATAGATACCATCTGACAGAATTATTTATAAGTTTGAGGATATTGTTGAAGCATTTTCCTTTTCAGGTGTGGCAAGCGTATGGGGCTGGGCAGGTAGGCATGAAGCCTTTGAAAGTAGGAATGGAAAATCTGTTATATATTTGTTTCTGCAAGTATTTTTTTCAGAGGTCGGGAATGAAACATTCTGTGTATAGCTGGAAAAAAGAGTAACACAGAGAGAGCCCCTCTGTAGTTAGAACACTTCATTGGAGGTTTCTCAGACTGAAAACCCAGCATGGTGCTCTTATAGTTTTGTTTTACGCTGTGTTTTTTCTTCAGTGCATATCATTATGCGATGGTGGGAAATTAGAAATTAAACTAGGGCACCCACAATATTTATAAAAATTTAATATCCTGCCTCATTAAGTATATAGAATATTTTATATTTTACTTGTTTTCTTTGTTGTTGTTGTTGTTTTAGATTAAAGGACATATTTAAATCACCTCATTTACATTTTATCTTTGTTTCTAGAATCACTCTCCCAGTGTGAATAAAAAGGGCTGAAATTGAGTCAGCTTATTACTCATTCATGTCTAATACATTCTTACTAAATTCCCTAGCATGTTCATATAGTGCAGCCAGTATTTTTGACATTTTTTTTTATGTCTTTCATGTTAATATATTAGACTTGAATTAAAGCTTAATAAGTAAGAGGTTTCCTTAACAAATATCAGATCTAAGTTAAGAGTTTCAAGGTAGGTTTTCAAGTCACTTGGTGACAGACACAAGTGTGAAAGGAGCTAATTTAGGCTTGAGTAACATCATAAAACAAATCACATCAGGTGAAAAAGAGTGCTTTAAAGACTTAAATAACTTGTACTAACATAGGCAAGCATGTCTGAGGTAGAATTTGTCAGAGGTGAGATGGTACTTATGTGACTGCTCACAGCTAACACATGCAGATAAGATACTACTGAGATTTAACAAGCAAACATGTCAAATAAACTTCTTTTTGACAAAATAATCCAAACTACAAACCTTAAGGCTGTGAAGGATCATAGGGAAGATATGTTGCTTGCAGAAATCATTAAAGAAGTGGATTTATTGTTCTAGTTTTCACAGACCTCTGGAAGGTTGGAGGATGTCTGCAATTGCTGCTTCACCAAAATCCATTAGGATGGAACAAAAAAAAACCCACAAAACCAAACCAAGGTGTCAGTAAGAAGTCCTCTCTGTGAAATGTAAAAGACAGCTCCTGATACTGGTTTCCTCCTGAATCCTTTGAGGAATATCCAAGAATATTTTGCACATAATATAACTTACTTACCCTTGTCTATGGTTCTCCTTACTTATCACTCATTAAAAAAACAAAACTAAACCAAAACAAAAACAACAACAACAACAAAACTGGTGTGGGTAAACACAAGAGTCAGGATCATTCTGCCAGAAAAAGCTGCTGTCCAGAGACCAGACTAGACACTTTGGCTCTGTGTTGAGTGACATATACAGCTCTTGTTATCAGAAGTTGGCACTGCCAGTAGACAGATTGGAATAAATCTGCTGTTATATTTTTAATACTATAATGGATGTTGCTTAAATAGACAACAGTTAATTTTCATAAATTCATGCTTTATTTGAATAAAAATAAATCTTCTCTTTTTGGCTGTAAACCTTTTGTGGCTGTAGGCATTGTCAGGAGCTGAAAACTCGGGATAAACCAAAGTGCATACATTGAAAAAGGTTCTTTTAATGAAAGCAAATGTAGACTCCTGTGTTAGACGAATTTTGTAGAAAGCTTCTTGCTGTTCTAAAGCTCTGTAGGTCAGTAGGCTGGCAAAATCTAGACATGTGGTTGAGCTAGAATATAATATTTATTTCAACATCAGACAGGAGAACTAATATTACTTGAACAGGATTTAATTTAAGCTATGGTCTTTCAGTCCCTATAGTTAGAGGATAACAGCTGAGGACTGGGAGATAGTTCTGTGCTGTACTGAAAAAGTACTAAGCCCTCCAGGTGACAATCCCATTTTGTTAATCCATACCAATAGTTCTGAAATATATTCTATGTAACCTAGGCCCTTTGCCCTTTCACTATCAGTGATACTATTATTCAGCAGGAAATGATTGGTTATTGCGATGGACTCTGATATTTATGATGTGAATCTAAACCTAGAATTCCTCCAATGAAGGAGATAGCTTAAAGAGTTGAAATAAAAGCCATAAAGATACGGACTTATCCCTAATTATGATTTATTATAGACTTATCTTTGGTCAGTATCTTTAGGACTTTTTAAATGTAGATAGACAAGAAATTAAATTCTACAATCAAGAGTAGAACTTAAATTAAGAACTTTCACTTACAGGGAAGTAGGAGCTGTAAACCAAACATTTTCTTATGTCTGAGGTTTTAGGGGGATGGATGTTTCACTGATGTAAGTGTACATGCTGCATTAGATAAGAACAAATGCAGAGAAAACTATTTTTTCCTGAAGACATTGTGATGCAGAAAGTCCTGTCATTGGCAAAACTTAAACATATATAAAGACAAGAAATTATTGATAGTGCAATTAAAATATTAGTGTAAATAATAATAATTATTGTTATTCTTTATTATTGTTGTTCTTATTGCTGTTATCACCATTATTAGTAATAGCAGTAGTGTTGATCCAATTATTACAGGAAAAGACAATACAAGAAATAATTTTAGTACATGGAGGAAAATATTTGAGTGGCAATGCAGTTTAAAATGATGTACTTGTGCTTCTGATTATCTGCCCCTTTTTATGCTCTAAGATTTGCATTTCTGTACTAGAGATGAGTTTTTTATAGCCCTGGGGCTTTCACTGTCATCTCTGGTCCTTTGTCTTGTCATCTCATGTCTATACTCTTCTATATTGGACCTTGTGTCCCCACTTTCAAGGTCTCTGCTATCACACCAGGCCTGTGTCCCTCTACACAAAGCCTGTGTCTTCTCATAACTAAGATAGGGACACAAATATTTCAATATGTTTAGAATAACTTGTCATTACTATATTCTATAGAGAAAAGGTATGCTCTACAAAAATAAGGAAAAATAAATCAAATTAGGCACAGCCACCTGGTCATTAGAAAAAAACCCCTGCTTTTACAGGCAAACAAGCTGAAAGGAAGCTCCAGACCAGCCAGTACAAGATCAGATCAGGCAAGCCTGATAGCCCTCAATCCTGGGATAGTGTAAAGCTGGTACAAAGGCAGGGGCCTCTTCTGAGATTTAGAAATATTTCGTGCACTGGACTATAGGCCTACAAGCTCAAGGGAATGTGTAGTAGTTCTGCAGGTTTAATAAGTCCAATATAATTAGACATAGTTGGCTGTTTACTATTTTTTTCCCATTAGAGACCACCTAACAATATATTACACTTTTCAACCTCTTTTGAACAAACTGCCTGTCACAGTCTATGTGCTATACAATTTCATATACGTGAATAATTCACAGTAGATATGAAACTATGTTTTCCCCTAACACATTACTGAAAATAATGCAATAGACTTGTTCAGTAATACCCAGGGCAGTTTAAAGGTGTGGAAAGCTTGATATTAAAATTTCTTACAGCTGTCTTCACTAGAAAAGATTCCCCTTAAAACCCACTTGGTAACTAGCTTTTTTTTTTTTTTTTTTTTTTTTTTTTTTTTTTGAGGTCTACTATAAAAATATTCTTATACAACTTTCAGCTGACAGAGCACATATCAAGTATCTTGATTTTAGCTACTGTATTGACATCTGCTTTGCAGTGGTATTTGCATAATAAAGCTCAGTGCAAGATCTTATGGATTGGAAAGATGCATTTATTTTCAAGGTTTTAAAGCAAGTCAATTTTACATTTTCATGCTCTCTTGCACACATACTAGCAAGAAACAGCCTGTGTGTGCCTACACGGTTTGACCAAGCTCATTTGCGTATGATACAGAAGACAACAGGCACCAGCTGTCAAGTCCTCTGCATCTCTGGAACTCCTCTCCACTGGCGATGACAGAGTTTTTGGACAGACCTTTTCTCTCTTGCAGAAGCCATCAGCTGTTTTGGGGTAGATCTTCACTTCAAATCTAGCTTATTTCAGCCACCACAATTCTTAAAGAGCATCACTGTCCACTGTCTGTTTTTCCTATTTTGGCATATGTGTGAAACACATGTTTCCTGTCTGTTTTCTTGGCAGGCAAATGGGAAGGAGTGGTGTATGTGGTGCGCTGCAGCCTTGCTGCCACTGTGCCGGGGCCAGGGCGCCAGCTCCTCTGCTGATGAGTTGTCTGCTTTTCAGACTGCAGGCTTTTTGTTTTGACAACAAGAACACGTTCGTCAATTTTGCTGATGAAAACAGTGTCCTGGGAACAGTGTCCCTTTTTATCTGGCCATTCTCTTAAATCGTTCAGCTTTCCTTCCCATACTTTCACACACACATTTTCATTCCTTTGTGCCAGTTTAATGTTTTTTGTGAATCTCTGCTGTGCAGGTAAAGCAAAATTCCACTTTTCCAAGGTAAATCCTTTTTCCTCCCCTAAAGTGATATTAAATTTATGAAATCAGTTACAAATCTCTTTATTGCTAGGTGGCAGCTTCTCAAAGGTCATCACAGGTAAAATAAAACCTAAAGATAACACAGAAGCAAAGGAAATGCATGCTATAGTCAGCACACAGAAGTCACAGATAATTGAATATCATCATAAATTAATGTCCTACAAAAACATAACCTTGCCTAGAGGAAAAAAGCTAATCCAAATACTGCATGATGGCTGTCCAGTAGCATTCCTATTGTTGCTTTCTCCTTCCTTTTTTAGTGATCGCATCCATTTGTTGGGTCTTGACTTAAATTTGATTGTGAAAGGTCTCAGGGCAAGGACATATCATTCTATACATTTGAGCAATGTCTGACACAGTGTCACCTCACTTTTGACAGGTTTCCCAGGAATTGCTATAATACGAATAATAACAAATAACATCAATAATAACATTTGACCTAATAGGATTACAACATATACACCTTAATACATATTTGTTTTTTTTAATTCCTTGAATTTTCATCAGTATGGGTTTCTTTATCTTTGAAAGGCTTAAAACTCTAAGTAATTTTGGCAACAATAGTGAATATTTTTCATAATATTGTTAGCTCCTTTATTTTACTCAAAGTGCTATTTCCATACTTAACATTCTGCAAGGTCAGTGTATAGATGGCTACATTGATTTTCTGTAGTTACTTGCTCTTTCTATTGATTGTTCAGGCCATGGGATTTATAGTAAACTTGTTTTCTCTTGCTAAGCAAGAGAACTTCTTCTGATAATCTTCTGTTCAGTTTTCCACAGTTTGGTACATTCTTATGTATGACACAGTTAGGATTCCCAGCTGGTGAAACACACATGTCAAATTTATTCATATTAGGCACTCTTGTGTGACTCTCAGGCAATGAGATTTAAATGTAACTGTGCCCAAAACCTTTTATGTGAAAAAAGTGTTAGAGTTCAGACCATTCGAAGACACAGTTTAGAGGCTATTTCACTGAGAAAACAGCTTGAAAGATTTCATTAAATCCTAAAACATGAAAGAAAGAGATTAATCCACTTCCAGTCCATTGAGAGTAAATGACAATTATTGAATGCTTTAATACAGCTAATATTCCTTTAGTTTTTTTTACAGATATGTAACAGCAAACACAGGAATGGCTTCATATGGACTCTTTGCTCACCTTTCTTTTACTTTAAGAAAAACTAAATATGTATTACTGTAATCTGTAGCTGTATCCTTGCAGCATACAATTGACTTTCATAGAACCTTCAAACTTTTTGTTTTATCTATTTCTAAAGGATTTTTCTATTAATCCTTTAGGTCCTTAGATTGCTGTTCAATTGAGAGGTTTTTGATTCTGTATTAATTAAACTCAGTAGGATGGAAGAGAGACACTTCTGCTGAGCAAGAATGATCTAAGACTGCCACGTGCTTGTAAAACACTGCAGATCCTGAGATAGTATAAATGATTTGAACTTGTTGGGGGGTAAAGGAGGGTGACTATCATTAAAGTACAGGGGTAAGCACCAAATAATGAAATTAGGAAAGGTATTTGAAACCCCTTCTTGCAACAAATGTTCAGCAAATGGTAATTTTAAATAGAAAGCATAAGAATAGAAGTGCTGAAATCCCAGCACAGAACAGCTGGAAAACATTCTGAGCAAAACACCTCCCAAACCCCTGCCAGCTTTAGCCCGTTAGCTGTTTTCCTACTCTGAATTGGCCTTACCATTTACAGTTATGAATGTATTTTTCAAAGAAATACAAATTTTCTCCCACTGTTTGCAACATCTATTCCCCTTATTATGATACCTTGAAATCAGTTAAGCTAAAAATATCCTGTGTCTTGACCTGCCCAGTATATTTTGCTGTCTCCAAGTAACAGTTCTGCATTGCCTTTTTTTTTTTCCCCAGAATGACAGAGAGAATATCTGTGATCTTTTCATATGCCCTGAAATTCCAGCCCTCCAGTAGGGATAACTGATGCTTTAATGGTTTTTGCCACTCAGATTTGCTTCACACAGCTTCAAGTCCACACAAGCTTGAGGGAATGCCCATAGCTTGTAGATCCCACTTAGACTAATAGCAAAATATTAGACAGAAGTTGCATACATTTTTATGACAGAATTTTTTTCACATTCAGGATGTATTAAATTAGAATTTAATTAATCCATAGTTTCCTTGATCTAGTGGAAATGTGATCATTGTTATCTTTGTCATGTAAATAGGTATGGGATAAACATTGCAGGAAAACTTCAAACAATTTATATTTTTATCTGAATTGAAGTGCCTCGGATATTATAGAAATATCTGAAGTATTTGCTTAAGCCTGATACCTTTATTCTTCTGGGTTTGAAACAGTCCTAGAATTCTGTAAGATACATTTCTTAAGATATTCTAATCTCTTCTAAGGATCAGCTCTAAACATGATAATATAAGCCCCAAACTCACTTAGAACTCATATGCAGACAATCTATTTTAAGAAGTCTATTAAATCAGTGGGATATTCAAATACCATACTGTTAAAACATGTGTGCAGACCCTGAATTAACCTCTGTTCATTTTGTGGAAGTAAAAGTTTGCTTTTCTGCACACTCGTCAAATATACTTCAGTTCTTTACATCTAATCCCGCAAAAACTGAAAGATATACTTAAGCAGAGCCCTTGGCCTGAAAGATTTTTTCATGTTCATCAAATTCAGTTTTAGACTTCTGTAACAAATAGGATTTCTTCAATTCCTCTGAGGAATGGATTCTGTAGCAAACTTTCCTAGGCATGGATTTTTTTCCTTATGTTAAATTTATCTGTTTCATCTTTTTTTTTTTTTTTTTTGCTATAGTAAATGCAGTTATCTTATGAACCCGTAGAAAAGCGACTGAAGAGTTTTTTCTTAGAGAAATTCCTTATAGTATGTGCTTAGACTGTGAGTTCAACTGCACTAGGAAACATTATGTTGCAACAACTCGCTTTTGGGGTTTTTTTTCTTTTTTTTGGTTCTTGCTTTAAGAGACATTTTTGTTTCTCCTTTGTTTTTGAACAATGCATTTCACCACCAGTGTTGACAAGCAAATATTCAGCAACCCTGCAGGAAGGCTAAAGAGGGAAAAAAAGCACCAAACAGCTACCTTCCTGCTCCTGTCAGTTATGAGTTATCGATTTCCAAGAAAATAATTAAATGATGACAGAAATATGTGCAAACAGAAAAAGAGCTGCTCCCCCTTTCCTTACCCACAAAATATATTCCATAACATTCCTCCAGCACACAATCTCAGCCCTTATTGCCAGAAAGAAAATCACATGCTTCTCCAAAGAAAATCAAGGTTTTAGTATAGCACAGTCAAATTAAAATGTCTGGACAATTACACTTTTTCATAGTAAAGCATGAACCATTTAATAGACAGACTTCTTTGTACTCAGTACCCTGGGGCACTCTGATCCTCTGCTGAAGTCCCTGGTCTCATCTGCTGTAATTGCATGTGTCACAGCCTTCTTTTAGCTTATTATGTATATTACTTGGGTTGCTACAAGGAATTTGTGCCATAGGAGTTGAGACTAAATCCCCTTCCCCAGTTTTATGTTTTAGTCCATGTCAATGCTGCCAGAGCAACAGAAAGCAGAAGTAGCAACTGAACCTCTTTTCTTGACAATGCATCTGGACATATGCAGGTACCCCTGTAAAATTAGGCTATATTTATGCTAAGTAAAATTTGAATTTTTTTATATAGAAATTCCAATCTTTCCTGTGCCCAGAAGGGTTTTAGATCTTCAGTCATGGACTAAATATCAAAATGCTGAAAATGACTGGGACTCAGCATCTGCAAATGTCTTTTCAGCTTAAGTAATCATCGTCATTTGTATTTATTTCATGTCTCTCAAAAGTCATATCATGCCAGAATCCTGTATATTCATAAAGAATACAATAAAAACATATTTCTTCCATGCCTGAGTGCATTCATTCATGCTGACAGAAAGAATTTACTGATAAAGGAAAGAGAAGTGGAATGATTACTTTGAACAGAAGAAAAGGGACCCTGCTTCAGGTTCTTTGTGAGACTATGCTCTGTCTTATGTTACATTTCAAACATCTGGAGGGAGAGAACTCCTGGTAGCTGAAGGGGGCTGGTGATCTTTATATAGTCAAAGCTTCAATCACACAGAATTCAGGTACTTTCAGTGTGTTTGTTACCCAAATGTGCAAGTGAGCAATGTTTAAAAATCATAGAAAGTATTGTCCACCCCATAGGCTTCACAGGTAACACATGAAGTGGTAAAAAAACTCCAAAAACATGACCTGCTCTCAAAAAATAACTTTTTCTTAACATAGTAGAAATAATTTACTTTTTTAAAAAGCCAGTTCAATCATGTAATATCTAATGTTTACATACATTCAAAATGAGGTAGATTTTTAAAGCCCAAGAGAAAAACTTGACATCATTGCCTAACCTGTTTGATGACTAAGCTCTCAGTAAAAAGTTGCCTCTAACTACATAAAGCTATGCTTTTGTAAAAGCCCATCTGCTGTTTCTGAAAGGCTGAGCATGTGGATTCCCACCTTTTGCTACTTGCCACCCCCAAGCTAGATGTTCCACCATTTAGGTCCCCTAAGAAAGGCCCAATCTGGTATGTTTCCTTACACATGCCTAACACATACAGATAGCTACAAACTTTACATAAGCCATAGCAGTCTTGGTCACATTCAGTTAGAAATTGTGCTAGCAGAACAGAAGAAGGGAGTGCTGTTGCTCTCTGCTTATTTTAATTGGATTTTAATTAGGCCAATTACCAAACTTCAAAAGAGCCAAATTGCTGGAGCAACTTGTAAGTATATTATTATTGTTGTTGTTGTTGTTGTTGTTGTTGTTGTTGTTGCTGTTGTTGTTGTTGTTAGTGCTGTATTTTGTTATTTTTATGTAGTTGTAATTTTTTTCTCTGTTGGTAATATTGACCTGTTGATGTAAGTCTGTTTTTTCAGTTAATACACAATTCAGTCTCCCTTTTGTTAAGCTTGATTAGTCTTGTTTACATTGAACCTGTAAGTGACAAATCCATAACAAAATTTTCCTATGTCCATTCCTCACCAGCTTGGGTTCTAAAACTTTTGAGGGTACCCACAAGCAGGTTATACTAGGCTAGATGCAGGTAGCAACAGAAGATTTGGAAAGGTATTTTCTTTCAACCAGGGAGCAACACAAAATGGGGACAGTCTGACACATGGGTTACTTACCCTGTGACAGTATGCATGCTGGTAGCACTGCCAGAAGATGCTCTCCAAAGCCTTAGGGCATACTACCTTCTTGGACCACAGATTAGTTAAAGGGGGGATATTTGCCATTACTTCTGTCAAAACTATGCAACTATTTGCAAAGAGTTCAAAAGTAATTATGTCACTGTTAGGGTGACACGACTCTAAATCAACTGTGAGGGATTTTCCTTGGGAGGGGCAGTCTTAATTTTGATTCAAGACAAAATATTTTTTCACTGATTAAGGCAATTGGACATCCAACTGTGATCAGTACTCTTACTTCTGATCCCTGGCAATATGGTTAGCATCACTAACACCATTTTATTGAGGCAAATGGCCATTTTCTGTGACTGAGCAATTTCCCCTCCTCATCAGACCCCGAAGATCTTGCACACTAGGCAGATTTCTTCTTTCCCTCCCTGTCAGCTCAATGTTCCTGCACATCAGGCTGACTTTTTCCCTCCTTCCCAGTCTGGAAGGTCCCTGGCACCCAGCCAACCAGCTGGCAGTGGTGGCCCTGTCACAGAGCAGGAAAGTGCAACAGTGCACACAGCAATGTCTATAAAATTTAGCAGCTACCAGTCCTAAATGGCACTTGGCCCATTGAATTGCTGCTGGACAGCAAACCCCATGATCCCCTCTTGGCCAGGGACACCTCTGCTGTCATCTGCTGCCTTCAAGGACTGAATGAGTGACTTGTACTCTTTCACATGTTTTCAAGTCCAGATTATGATTGTTATACTGATAATGGCAAGCAAGGTATTAAGAGTTGCTCTAATCTGCAGAGGGTCCAGGTGATTAGGAACCGCCAGCTAAACTGTGCTATAAATTCTGTGCTGTGTTACTCACAAAATGGTGCTGATACTAGTTATAAAGATTCTGTGCTGCTCTGATCATTAAAAATAAAAAAAATAAAAAAAAAGCCTTTTCTTTCCTGCTGCGTTCTGAGAAGATTCCAGAATCTGTCTCCCTCTTGCTATTTTTGTGACAATAGACTTTCTGAATTATATAATTCTTGAGTTCCATGTCAATCACCTGCTGTATTTCAGTTCTAAACATAAATGTTAATGAGCTAATTGCACTGTTCAAAAGACCTTCTATTGAAAATAAATGTTCACTAGTAGGTGTGCTACCTTCTGTGCTTTATAAATAGACTTCAGAACTTAATCTAGACAACTCTGGTTGCTGTTTGGAGATATAGATATACCTGTTGACTAATACATATTTATTTAAGTGTTCTTTTACTGCAAGTATGTATTGTCAGTTAAAATACTAATTAAGACATTAACATTTAAACATTCTTTGGATAAATCAGTTGCTGAAATTTCCAACTATCCAAAGTGTCATTTTAGGTGACAATCAAACAGTCTGATAGAATTTGTGGAATTTGGGATGAACTTTATTGCTGTATTCATTTTATTTCATGTTTGGATAGACTTCCTTCTGTTAATCTAGTAGTTTGTGTCAAGGTGAGACAAGCTCATTGTGCCAAACATCCAGCATGCAGATGTAGCTTTCCTATTAAAAGTGAAGCAAGCGTCTGCACAAATGCTTCTTACAGATGCAGTTATTGTTTATCACAAATACTAGTTTTTCTTATCATCTGTCTTCCACAAACATTATACAGATTTAATTTCCAGAATTTCACTGAGCTTGCTCTTGAAGGCAAACAAAAATCGATACCCTTTTCTTGGATAAGTCGAAGTAACTGCCCAAAGAAGAGTAATACTCATCACAAAACTGCTTTACTACATTACGCAAGTAAGCTCTTTGATTTGGTGAGTCTATGCAGGAACTGCGATTTGTTTTAAAGAAATGAAATCAGTTCTCAGTTATTTTCAAGATGTAAGAAAATGTGCATTGCTAGTGAGCACACCCATCTTCAAAAGCTCTTGTGAAATTTCATCCACTTTTTGAAAGCTAGCATCTGCGGGGTAATAACCATCACACCGTGGATGTGGGGGGCAGTGGAAGCAGAGAGGGAGATAATGTACAGGCAACAGGGATATCTTTGGTTTCTCAGCACTGTAGGAAAGGAGCAGTGTCTGCCTCCAATTCTCTTTTTCTGAGCTTGCACTATGACAAGGTTTCTGGGTTGCCAGGAGATTTTCCTAAACTCTCTGTTCTTCTGAAGCATTGCCATCCAAATTGCTTTGATTCTATTGCAATCATTCTGCTGGTCACCAGTGCTGTGCAGCATTGCAAAACACATATACTGGAATATGTTCTTAAATGTGAAACAGTGACCCACAGTTAATAACTTTCAGCCTGCTGAATGGGAATACAAAATGTTCTTTTCAGTCCACCCATTAATCACAACTCTTCCAAGTCAAGCACTGGCGTATTTACCAGTTGCATAAACAGAATAGCTTCCTTCTTTTTTTTTTTTTTTCTTCTCTTTTAATTTTTTTTCCCTGAATCTTTGTTCTAGTCTTTGCTGTTCTATGACAGAACTTAGTAATGCAACAGTGATAAACTATCTCTGCAAGAAGATCATGCATATTATCAATCAGACTCAGCATGCTTATATCATGCTGTAGACATGGCTCATTAGCATGCTACTCTCAATGCCTAGTGAAGGAGTTACCAAATCCTTTACTGCTATGTATCATTATTATTCCTTTTTAATTTACTAGTAATGCCTAATTACTCTTGCATAGAAGAAATATTTCTAAATGACATTATTCTAGACTTGGTAATATTTTATCTTCGCTAGTATTTCATTTAAGTCCCCATTTATTCCCTTTATGCCTCTTCCCCCCTCCAGCCCCCTCAAAAAAAAACCCAAAACCACCAAAAAAAACCCACAAGGAAACAAAAAGAAAAAAGCATGAACTGTGCTGTTCACAAGCACAGTAGTGACAGAAGCCTTGAGGGATGGATGTGTCTGCAGGTGTTGTACACACACTCAGCAGAGTGCGGATAACCCCCTCTGTACATAACTGATGGATATACCTTGGTACACAGTAGGCAATGAACTCGATTGTCATTCTGGCTGAATGACCTGCAGCCTTAGAGGGGCTCTTCAGATTGTTAGTAGGGTTT
The DNA here is from genome assembly GCA_035222235.1 of Margarornis squamiger. Classification (NCBI taxonomy): domain Eukaryota; kingdom Metazoa; phylum Chordata; class Aves; order Passeriformes; family Furnariidae; genus Margarornis; species Margarornis squamiger. The sequence goes on along the minus strand of JAWWTY010000106.1, from coordinate 67,338,667 downwards.
AGAGTCGGACAGGAGAAGACTTCTCTTTTTATCACCATTTTTGTTTCTTCTAGTCTGTTTCTGCCAGAATTTGCAAAACTAGTCACAGAATCTTACCAGTGAGGTTGTACCAAATTGTCTATACACCATTGGTGTTAGGGTGCCCTTTCTCCTCCAGAACCTCCTTCCACAGACTTCATGCAAACAAGGGTCAGAGTTGCTGTACTCTTGTTCAGTTGTTACAGACCTGCATCACTCCATCAAAGTGCAAAAATTCCCTAATTTGTCATTTCCCACTTAGCATTATCTTCAACATAAAACTAGCTATCAATGAAAAACATGAGACCATATCTATCTCTGTGAACTCAGGAGGGAAGCACCACACTGCTGAGATGTAGTTGCTATTAAATCACCATCACATTTCCGCACTTGGGCTTTTTTTCAACATGTTATTTGAAGTATTCTGCCTTGTAGCAAACAATCACAGAGCTCAGATAAGGACTACCTATGGCACAGATTTTTTTTTTCGTCCTTTCTTACGTGGCCAAGATTATATGATACATAACTTGCTACATGAATGTGTTGGTCTAAAAGCAGACTAGGAGAAATCTTTTAATTGAAGGTTTGCTGCTATTTGACATCAATGTAGTTGTTATGCTATGCTACTTGGATGCCATGATACTGATAGCAGTTTAGTTATGCATTGAAATAATACTATACTCCGTGATTTTATTCTTATAAATATTTGGCATTTTTTTCACATCTGTGAAACAGAAGTCATTGAATTTTTCCCAGAAGAAGCAAAACCATTGTATATATCATAAAACCAAACTCACTGTAGAACTATGTCACTTATACTCATCTGAGATACTTGGTACATTTTTGTTTATTATTTTGCCAGTATGTTTAATAATAATAATAATATTGTTACTGCTGACATGGATGCTGATCTCCTTGGTTTTTCATCCTTTATCTTAAGCTTAGTGGCCTCCATCCTAGGAAGTTTTATTGATGTGTTGTGATGTGAAAGTAAAGAAAAAAAGGAGCTACTGGTTAGGCAAAACATTTGCAATGACCAGTAACTCCTCTTAGTTCTTCAATCTAGTGTTAATGTTGCATTAAATTTGTGCTTGTCTTGATACTTCACTGTTTTCAACAAATGAACTTACCTGATGGCAACTCTGTTGACCTTTTTTAAGGAACATCTAAAACAGTGGCACATTGCACCCAGCTATTAGTAACGTGGACTTAGTGTTGATCTGTTTACTTTGTTTTTTCTAATATTTTCTGACCACAAATTTTAACTATTACTAGCATGAGCAGATAAAATAGAATGAGAAAAAGAAGTGACAAACTACAAGTGTAAAACAATTAATGGTAGCATCCATTCCATGGTGCAAATCTCAGATGGGTTGTATAAGATAATTAGGTTTTATGCAAGGGTCAGTATGTTGTACTAATATATATGTATGATGTACTTCTGTGTACAACTAAAATACATTAGGCATTTTTTCATCTTTTAGTATGAATTGAAAGTGTCTCAAACCATAATGAGGATGACCTGACATATACTTTGGCATAAGTGACTGTAGATAATCTCATGGCATGGGGGGTTTTAGAGAGATAACTTGTAACTGATTGCAATTGATTTTCCAGAGGATCTGCTATACACTTTTTTCTGCTCTATGTGTAATATTTTGTTTATTTTCATCTCTATTAAAGTGACATGAATTCATCAGCTGTTACATTTGCTGTTTATATGTCACATCAAAGACCAATAGGTTAAAGTTGGCAACTGCTGTTATATTCCATAAGCTTCTATTCTCTAAGAGTCCTATGCATGTTTTCTTCATTCCTTTTGTCAACACAAAGGCTTCATCTTATGCTTGGAGAAAATTTTTGAGTCAGTCAATCAATAAAATATCTATGCTTTGAAGCATATAGATGTTTTCACTTGGCATTAATGCCACCCAAATTCTTCAGTGTTCTCTGTTGGTGCTGTGGCAGACATGGCAGAAATTGAACAAGAGTTGTGAAAGGCAGTCACTGAACCATGGTGGACCTACTGGCTCAAGTCAAACTTCATCCATGATGGAAATAAAAATGCTGGACTATGAGTGCAGGAGCTTCAGGAGCAAGTTTGCTTTCATGGTTTTGACGGAGTAGTAGCTTGCATAGGTTTATGTTGTTACACATAAAATTAAGGCATAAGATTAGCCAAGGATCATCTATGAACAGCTAGGCATCTAAGTAGCCTGAGCATTAAATGAAAACGGAAAATATAAGCACTATCACATATGTGTCTTAAATATTCTGATGGGATGCTTTTCAAATCTTGACCACTGATAGTTTATCCCAGCTCAGAAATTATGTGGTAAGGAAGGGAACTGAGCTACTGTAGTGAATTTCTGTACCTTTAAATATTTAAACAGGCTCCTTTATAGAGGAGTAAGACACTCAGAAAAGTAAAGCTGATTCCTCCATACTCACAGAATAATAGTTTGAAGTATTTGTTTGTGAGGAGATGAAGACACCTGAATGTGCTTTGACCTCTTTTTACCAGAGCTTCAAGAATAGATCTGTACAAATACATAGACATGTCCCCATAGTCTCCTCATTAGTTTTATCCAGTCTTTATATAAGTACTGTAACTATCTGTATGGATTAAAGTACAATTCTCAGGCTGATTACAAATAAGAGGAAGCTAAAAACAGGAACAACCTTCAGTAAAAGTGACAGAACATAAGGTATATTTTCAGGTTTTGAAGGAAAAGAGAAACAAGGTTGTGTTTTCATGTAAGTTATTTCACATCATTTTGTAATAACTTAGTGAACTTAGTGAATACTCACTCTAATATATTAATAATGGAATTTTCATACATAAAGGTCATCAGTCCTGATGAACAGCAAACTATTATGGTTATCCTCTTTGAAAGTCAATTACCATGGTCAAGAACAAGTATTATCAGAACTTTTTCAAGCCTGTAAATGTATTAGAAACATTTTTTTTTTCTTTTTTAATGTTTATAGGCAAATTTTCCATCTGTCTTTGACTTTAAGCAATTCTATTTGCTGACAGTGGAAGGTTAAGATCTTAGGTAGAAAAACAAAAACCTTATTTATGCTCATGAGATTTTGGTGAAAGCTGGAAACTCAGTATCTTCTGTGATGTATAGAGCATTATAAAATTATCAAGCAAAGTGAAATTGAAACCACTGTGAAAATGTCTTTGCCCCTAGCCTGTATAAGTGTGTTTTTGTAATTGAACATTGAAAATTATCTGAAGAATTGCTTGAATGTTTTGGTAAGTATCTATGTATCTTTCAGAACTCTGAATTACCATAAAAAATAGCTGATCTTCAACTTTGGATCAGAATGCTTCTATAATTTAAATCATATTATAAATGTTGAATGTATTTTTGCAAAATAAGACTAAATTCTTCCCACCATATGAAGCATTTTGTCATTAATAAAGTAGACATAGCTGATATCATTTCTGTTGCGAAGTGTAAAAGCAAACACTGTTACATTTATATTCATAGTGTTGTTTTGGGAGAACACTTAGAAAGAACCAGTAATAGGAGCTCAAGATGGGAATCAAGAAAGCTCTGTTACATAGCTAAAGCTGCCTCCAGCTTGCTTGACACGAGTGAACTAGTCAGGTTGTCCTTGCACATCTTGAGTAGCCCATCTGCAAAGTGAACTTGTCAAAATATTTACCTTGACAAGTTCAGAGATCTGTGAATGAGAAAAGACTCCAATGTAGTGTAAATTCTGCTGGCTTTTGGTTATATCTTCCTATTAAAGTCACTGCCATGACTACAGGAATACTGTACCTGAATGTCTGTCTATTCTAAATCAAAAAAGGTATCATAATTTACACAAATGGCACATTCTAGTGTGTTTGTGAAATTCTTTTACAAGCACAGTATTAGACTATAAAAAAGACAAAGAACTGAGTTTGGAAATTATTTTTTTTTACATAGACTTGACCGAAGAAAGTTAGATTTTTTCTTCTATATGAGAGTATCTTTTGTGTTGAGATCTCTGAAAAGTATAATAATGCAATTTCTGGGTTCGGTTCTTTATTAGATTAAAGACTAGAGTATGAAATAGCTACAGTGTGATGGCTCTGTATTTTCAAAACACTTGTGAATGAATAAGTTCATTTATTATCTTCAACAGATCTTTTTCGATGTCTGCAAAATTCCCTTTATAGTCAGTGTTTTCTCTAGTCATTGCTTTTACTATGAATCTATTTTATAACTAGTGTTTCAAGCATTTTGTAGTCTGGGGGCTTATTGATCTTGTACCAGACTCATTCCAGGGAAATCCTAAACATTCAACAAAATAACATTCACTTGAGGCTTTGAAGGTATCCTGCTTTGTACAATACTTAACTGGCACTTCACTTCTACTCTGCTAAAGATGAACCAAAGATTTTTTTTTCTCAGCAGACAAAAAATTCAAGACTTTCATCTAATGCCCTTTTGAGAGACAATTTAAATAAAATACATGGAGGAAGGGCCTTAATCATCTCCTTCAGGTTTACACTGGTCTAACTCTTGATTTAAACTGTGTTTCATTAGAATAATATGGAAGTTTCCCAGTGGTGATTGTGATTAGAAATTTTGCCTGGATTGTTGAAACATTTGAAAATTCACAATCACTCTGGATTTCCCTGAATTAACGGAAGAGGACAAAATGTAACACATAACATTAAAATTATCCTGGGTTTAAAGTGCCTGTGTGACATGCTAAGTACAGAATGTTGATAAACTTAACAGAAGCAAAGCTGTTGAACAGAATGATTAAACATATAGAAACTAACCTGAACCTTGTTTGAAGCTGAAATGATGGTCTTGCTTTTATGGCAAAACTGGCTAAAAAAAACCAGTCTGATTTAGCCCTATGGGTATATCAGAGTAAGATTTGAAATGACGGTGAAATTCGGTGGGTATGCATGAAAAGCGTGAACATATTATTCAGATAAAAAGATTTCTAGCTTGAGTCTCAATAAGTGATAATAAATTTGTGGTCTCAAAAAGCCTTGGCAGAAGTAGAGCAAATTTCTTACATTGCCTGAACTTCACTTACTGACACATGCAAAATCTCACAGAATAATTTCTTGTAAGATTTCTAACTGTATCATGGTCAGTGGCATCTCACTGCACCTGGCAAGACAGGTACTACAGAAGTCTTGTGTCCCCAAGCAGCTTCTGAAAAAACAATGTGTTAAATACCCACTGCTTCTGGCCACATAGCTGTTCTTCCACCTGAAAACATACTGGATGGTGCTTTTTATTTTAAAAAGTGTTTAAAGGGATGTTTAGCACTAGGTAGTAAAGGTAAGAGAACCATGGTCTAGCTCTGTCATAGGATTATTTAGACATTGTCATGTTAAAACTAAGATGAAATATACTGTACTTCATCTTCACCAGCCAAGACCATGCTACTGATATACACTGCCCAGTAAGAGATATTGACATGGACTGCAGATATCTCTTCTTCCCTTGGGCATTTTTTCTGCCCAAAAGTTAAGAGCTTGGTCTGTTACAATCAAGGCAATGCAGTACTTTCATCTGACAAGCATGTGAAGAGGTAAGAGGTTCTTTCAGAAGCCAGAGACAGATTACTTGGTAATTTCTGTTCTTCCACAGAAGTCGGCCTTCAGTTCACATACTTGTTTGATCTCCTACACAATCTGTGAGGAGATTCAGTTCTGTATGTCCTGTACTGCTTTATCTTAGCTGAAAAAGTATACTTTTAACCAAACTTGATTGCAGGTAAAAGTCTTACTAGTGAAAATAACTTTGTAGCTTTGACAAAGTAAAAACTCTGTGCCTACCTTCTAGGGAAGTCCTGTGAGGACCCTGAATTACACTTTCTCTCCATAGTCTGAATAGGACAGAGGGATAGGGATGGGGGCTTTTTACAAAGCCTCTGTATGCCCAGCTTTTTATTCAATGGAAACCAGGGCACTTTGGAAAGACAGTGATAACTGGACAGCAGTCATCCACATCAATTTGTAGCATACACCGAGTTTTTATCCAGATCCTGGAAAGCAGATTAGTGCTTTCAAATCCAGATATTTAATAGTAGTGCTAGAAATTAAATTGTAACAAAACTGCTAGCCTATATAACTATACACAGCTGGATGTATGCAGCCAAAAGGTTCCCTCCTGTCTTATTATACATCTGAGTTTGGAGGCTTCTGTACTTAAATATGAGTGGCATTGAAAGGCAGGAGAAATTAGCTTGGACACAACCTGATGTTTCCCCAGCTGCATGGTTTCCCAAGACAATGTTTAAGCAGGCAATTTTGGTTTTGTCCATTGTGCACATGTTCAAGAAGAAGTGACCCCAGATTCCCAGTGAAGAAGTAGAGAGATACTCAGTCTGAAATTGCTTTCCCTGGTTGTATGCTGGGAAAATGTAGTCTTATCTAACAGTAGAAAATATAGAGATTCTGCCTTGGCAAGTGTAAGACAAAAAGACTTACTTGTTTTCAGAGAAGCTGGAAAGAAGGGGGAAACAATTTTATTTTTAGAACAAGAAAGAATTTGAAGTTTAGCCTGGTGTATAATACGAAATTAGAAGCAAGTCAACTTATTGACTAAAGTAACCTTGTAACTTTATTTCTTTTCCTTGGCAACTTGAAGTCTGTGAATTTCTTGACTCCTAAAGCCCATGATCTTCCTGCCATATTATCAGATACACATTGGCCTAAAAATGCAACAATATTTTGTTTAAAAGATGCTACAAGCAGTGACTGCAATTTTATACAGTCATTAATATTTTTAAATATGCTTTGGAATAATCTTATTTATTGTAGAAAGCTGTACATTATAGTCTCATAAGCTTTTCTATTCTAGAAGCTTGGCCATTGTGTATTAAATATTGTTATTTAGGTGTCATAATGTTTTTGCTTCACTTAAGGAATGAGAAAAAGATAGCTCATTCACAGTTCTCTTGTACATGAAGTATCATCATCATAGAGGGCAGGGTTATTTTTAATATGTGATGTTACTGTCAGCCTTCAAATACAGTACATTTTGTGTTGTTGGTTCTATTATCAGCCTTGGAAATGTACTTTTTATTCTCATTACATGAGAATTCTCATTACATTTACAGGCTTGTAATTTATCATAAGGCTTTTTAAACTTCCTTTTAGCACTAATTATATTTTTAAGTTTAATAATGTTTATGTTAATTAACATGAATCTCTCAGGTAACTCTTCGTATTTTGTAACTCAACAAAACTTTCTCTTTTAAACTTCAAATTTGGATATACATAATTTATATTATAAATATCTAGTGTTAACAATAGGTCTACTCTTTTCTCCAAGAAAGATCCAAAATTACTACTAGTAGAAATCTAGTAGAGGAATTACACCAAGAGAAAAAATAAAATATTTGAACAGGTGCTGGGAAGAAAGATTAGGATTTTCAGTGACATCACTAAATTTCAGTGCAATATGTTTTAACTCTGGTAATTTTCAGATACCCATAGACTGGCATGAATACACAAACCATGCTTAGGCATTGCCCTACATCTAAGCAAAAATCATGGAAGCTAGAACATAGCAGAGACATACAAATGCCTGGGCATGTTCCAACTTCATTTTTGCTGGGTCTACCTGCTGAGCCCAATGCAAGGCTGAGAGCCTGCAGAGCTGCTTGGGTCTGTCTGAACTGTAATGCCCAAGTACCTATACTACTCAACTTTTTAAATTACAGAGCCATCCCAGCTCACAATAATTGAGTCCTGCCTGTACCTGCATGGTTGTGGTACATGAAAACCTGGCTCCAAGGTGATGCAATGAGGGGCTTAAACTTTGAGGATGAAAAAGGAAAAATAGCATATTTTTCTCCCTGAGCCAATGAATGGAAATGTAAATGGGGTTGGGAGTTAAAATGGGTCTAAGTGGGATACAGGCTAAATCATTTGAGGTTTGGATGGAAATTGATCTTTTCATAAGTCAGGAAAGCACAAAGAAACCCTTAACAAGAAAGTGCCTCGACCTGATGTCTGAGTCAACAGGAAGTGAATGGATGCTAAGCAGGGCAGGTTAGCCCAAAGCAACCATGTGGAAGCTGTGAATGTTTGGATCACAGCAACTAGTAATATTGTAGCCTGGCCATCCTATAAACACCACACTAAACCATAATATAGCATGTGTGTGTATTGTGTGATTTAAAGCCATGTGTGATTCAAAGCCACATAAAACTTGCACAAACCATAATTTCAAAACTATTTTGAAGTTTAAATGTATATATAAAGAGCAAACACACTTACTGAAGTATTTTTTTTCCTTCCCCTCACCACAATGTAACTCTGTGTATTCTATAATGAGCTGAGGAGGCAGCTAAGGCTATGAAGGTTACCTTTATCATGAACACAGTTTAGTATTTTCTATCAAACTCTTGTGAATTTTCATTAGAAGCTCATGGAAAACCACATTGTTTTATCACATTTTGTAGACATTTTATTTTGGAAGTTTTAGCACATACAAACATTGTTCAGAAACAGCACTTGGAAGAGGCATTTCATTGGCCATAACTGAGTTTTTCAAGCCTTTCAAATAGTTAGTGTGGGTGTTCTCACTAAATCTGTTTAGGGTTAAGCAGGTGACCTACCTTATTAATTAAACTATTTCAATTTCAGAGAAGTACAGGACTTATATTAACATTAATCTTCCTATCCTTTGAATTATCCTTTGTCAAGCACCTCAAACTACAAAAAGGAAAAGAAGTACTGTCAGATCATGATGCTTTCCACTAATGAACTGCAGAAGCTGCCTTCTGAGAATGTAAAGGAAAAATTGGGTCAAGGACATAGAAGAGAGAGCAAGCAGTCACACTTTCATCCACTCTGAGGATACAAGCTTCAGATTTCCTATATGTGATATGCTTTCATGCCTAGTGGAAATTTATTTACAACCTGGTAATGGATTGCAGTTACAGTATAAGTAGAGAGTCATGTAAGTACTGGCATTATTGCAATAAAAAACACACATAATGATCACTTGGGGCAAAAATAGAATGGTCTTGGGTCTTTTTGGTTGTGAGTTTGTAATTTGGAGTATTTATTTTTGTTTTGTGGTAAATACTTTAGGAGAAATCAAGTGCAATATACAGTAATTACAATGTCCTGATTAATGGAGAAGAACTTCAAGGAATCATGATTTATTCAAATGGGAGTAAGTCAGCTTCATCCATAATTTCAAAGTTTCTGGACTGTAAAGTGAGTATTAATCTGCATTTCACTGACTGCTATCAATTCATTTTTATGATTTTCCTCATATGATCAATATAATTTCAAGTTGTATGTAGTTTTGTTAGAAAGTCAATTAGCATGTTTATTGGAATTAACACAATGTTTCCATGTTACAGAGGGATGATAGGAGATAGGTCCTGTAAAATAATGGACAACATTATTTAATATGGTTTTGCATACTGATGGTTTTCATCACTGTTGTGGTGGTTTGTATTCAGCAACCACAAATACAATGTCTCAAATCATTTAGAGATTGGAAAAAAATGACACTGCCATATTATGTGCAGCTTTTAGGTAAAACTCATTGATTATGAGCATATAAAGTCTTACACAGGTTGTGTGGAATCATGTTGGTCAAAAAGAGTGATTTGTGGAAGCAAAGGGAGTCTGCTTTTGACCTGAATTCTGCAATATCATGAAAAATCAGTTCTAGCCAACTTGACACTAATCAGCGATGTGGCTGTCACAGCCTGGCTGTCTATCTTCCATGCTGCTTTTTTCCCATCTTCTGTGAAACCATACCCCTAGGGCATGTTTTAAAACTCACCTTCTATCTCATCACAACTCTTCTTGGAGTCAGTCCTCTTTGGAGGAAGGGAAAATCTAAAACTAGGAAGCATTTTTATACTCCTGCAAGTACATGCACATTTGACTTCTTGTAATTCAATCTTTTGTTTAGTAATATATGTTTTACACTGCCAACACAGACTTTTGTTTTAAGAGAAATCTTTCACAAGCATTGCATTACATGAGTCCCTTCTTTAGTGGCCCACATCATAGTTTCATGAAAATCAGATGACGCGTGTTGAGTTTCTGAGTAATGTTTTTGGTAGACCTTTGTTATATTTTTTGATGTTGACACAAAGTTTTCCACCTCCATATTTCTTCTAGTATATCTGTGTTGCTCAATTGATTGTGTTTCCTCTGAAACATTTGAACTAGCTCAGTATTTTCCATTCTATTTCCCCCTGTTTTCTCAGCCTTCTGATTTCTTTATGACTAAAAAAAATGGAAGTCTTATTTTATGTGATTTTTTTGGTGAGGGAAAATAGATTATCATCATTCCCACTGACACAACTTCTTTCTTTCTATTCATGATGTATTTTCCACTGTCACAATTGAATTAGTTTAGTTGATTTATCTTGTTTACCATGCCTCCTGTAGCTGGTTGACTATAATTCTGTCCACCATTGTACCAATTGCACTAATTGTTAATAGTGTTACAGCAAATATTGTAAAAACAGAAATAATGAATTCACCCATGATGCCATTATAACTGCAACATTGTATCAGTCTACTGAAATATTAATAGACTTCTATGAGATAAGGAGGGCTGAAGCCAGAAAAAATGTTCAAAACATGAAAATTTGAATAATCATGGCCATATGGAAAGCTGTTGCCTTATTTTTGTAGCAATGTCATAGTCATGGCTTTTCTCAGTTTTTTAACATTTGCAATGAAGCTCTTAATTAGCTGTAATAGAGGTATCCTCTAACTCATTTATTAGTTGTAAGTACAGCTTCTGGCTAGTACTAGGTTGAAAATAATTGATTTATATTTCAGAGGTACACTGAATACATTATTACAGAAAGATGATCTAGCGAACTAATCTCGTCACAAGGATGATGTTACAAAATTTATCTTTAATAGGCCATACAAAAACTAATAGTTAGGGGATTTTTTTTTTCATGTTATGAAATTCACTGCAATGTTTTTATTCCAAACTTGCTTTGCTGACAACATTTTTCAACATAAAAGGTGTTATGCAGGCTTTTCAAAGCTGACTTTTTCAATCGACGTGGTTTTGAAAAAAGAGCATACCTGTGTTTTTACACTTGCTAAAACAATTTTATAGCTAATAAAATTTTTACCGTCATTCAAATTAGCTTTGTCATCAGTTATTTTTTAATAGATTCTTTTTTTCAGTTATTGTCCCCCAGACTTACGGTGCTCTCTCTTAACTGCTCTTGAGGCTTTTGCAGTTTGGGCAAACAAAGATACCACATATTCTGTATTTTAATTAAAATATGTTTTGTCCAGACTTCAGAGGTCTGAACTAATCTTTAGTAAAAGTTGCCTTCTCTTCTCACAGCTTCCCCAGCACATTGAGTACCCACTCAAAGGTCACAGCTACCATAGCAGCCTTATAGTTTAGGCTTAGACTGACAATGAGTCCTTTCTCTCAGCTTCTCTTGAATCTTAATGCCTGAGAACCAGCAAGACTCTCAACGAGAGGAGCATTGGGATGCTCTTTCTTCCCTACTGAAGTTCTGCAATTTAGCATCCCAGGGGCATAGATTTTTCCTAGAAGGCAGGTTGCAGGATCCAAGAATGAAAATTCATTTTGTGCTTGTCAGGTACCAAGAGGTGACGATTTCCTGATGAAATTAAGAGAGTTTTAAAATAAGGAGGTTGTGATAAGACCTAATTGGATAATGTTCTGTTCTGTTTTCTATCATGTCACTCGATTTAGTCAATTACTGTTTTATTAGATTGTTTTACTGAAATAATGATGCCTTTCATATGCTGTGTCATATGGATATTTGTGCTGTCAAGATTTGCTCTCTAAAGGAGCACTTAATTGGCAGATGTGATTTTAAATAGATCTAGGAAAATAATTAAAACTCTAGTTCTAAACATGAAAATAGCTGAGTTAATAAATGTTGTGTAAATTACTTCTAATCTTACAGAGAGTATAGGCAGAGCTGGAAGTGTAATTAATTGAACTGAAAGACTACTTCCAAGCACTTCTTTTTCTAAGGGAAATATAGAAATACTCAGGGGATAAGGATAGGGAAGGAAAAGAAAGGGACTTCAGCATGGAAAGATCCATGATTAACCCTGAAGTAAGATTAATAGCCTAGCCAGTTAAGAAGCTGACCATCACTAATCTGCAACACTTAAACACCTCTTTAAACCTTTTCTGTGCTCAGTATGAAGGCTCTCACTGACTTCTGGGAAGTTGAAACAACCCTTCAGTCATTTTCTTTATAGTTGTTTATAGCAGGCATGAAAAAGATGTTCAGATATTTATTTTTTTTTTTGGCTTTTTGATGTTTGAATCATAGAAATTCAGAAAAAAAAAATAAGTCAGAAAGACCACCCCAGATCTTGGAGACGAGATACATAAAATAGCATCATCAGAGTACAGTGAAATATCAGAAGTCAAATATATCAAATGTTCTGTCTAAAGCTCATTACATGGATGTATTTAAAAGTTTGTAGAGGGGAATCAAACCAAAACTGTGTTAACAACTTACCAGTGGTCTTGGGCTTCTAAATTTATTTAATGTATTCCATATTTACCAAGAGTATTCTAAAACTGAGTTTGTTTACTCTCATTTTGAATGAGATCCTTCCTTTAATTAAGAAAGTTTCAAAAATATTTTTTATCATTTTTTTTTCTGTGTATCTCTGACCACCACTGCCATTTATTTATAATGTACTGCTCTCCTGAATTGAAAACTTATAAAAGGGCTGGTGATATAAGGTATCAATAAAGAACTAACACTGAAAGGGTTAATAGAAATAATTGTAAAAGCTTTTTGTTGAAGTAGCAGAGATAGGCTGCATGGCTGAATTATTAGATACAAAGAATATGTTATGGTTGCTATCAGTACCTGGCCTTGAAGATTCTAAAACTAAAGACAAATCAGGAAAAATGTCAAGAAAGTAAGATAATTGTAGAAGTTTGCTAATTAGACCAGTTCAAGTTGCCAACAAAAC
>JAWWTY010000106.1:67281949-67325582 GCA_035222235.1 Margarornis squamiger | reverse complement strand
ACTGTATATAAACAGGCCTGTAAGCACAGACAGGTGTGCATGTTTTTGGTGGACCAATCCCCCATGCACCCAGCATGCTGAATAAACATATCTTCTCTACAACTACCTAGTTGTGGGGTTTTTCCGCACGTCACTGGTCTGGGGAGCTTGGAATACAGATTTTCTGCTTTATTTGGAAAGCAAATAAGATAGATGTTCTTCTTACCCTGACCCTGTCAAAAGAACTTTACAAGCCGTTTTTTTTCTCCAGAAAATACAATTTTGCAGACTGATGTTTCTTACTTTTTTTCCCCTTTTTGTTCAGTCTTTGTGTTCTCTTCCAAACTTATTAACCAAGAGAATTATTAGGAAGTTATCATCCTCAGTGCTTGTTGGTACACTTAAATGCTCCTAACCTGGCAATAATGTGTTCTTCCTCTGGACTGAGTAAAACTGATTATATTTCAAGGACCTGCAGTCCTCTCACAATTAGATAATTCAGTCTGAATTTTTGTTTTCATTTTTTCTTCCTTTGGACTGGAGCATAATTATCGAGATTTTTAAAATTTACAAGTTAGTAGAAAGATATTTTTTGTTATAGTTTTTATTTTGTAACAAAAAAAAAAACTTTAGAAAGCATGCTTTTTTATCTTCAAACTTCCTCCACAAAGGTTACTCTGTAGCAACTCTGTTTTTACAGGTAATACAGATCTGAAATTCTTGGACTTTTAAAATGACCCTACAGAATTTACTGTCATGGCACATGTCTGAAAACTATATCCATGGTCACTGAATCTAAAAAAGTATAGTCAAATGCAACCTTCATAACTTTATCAAATCATTTAGGAATATCCTACCTCTACTATGCTACCAGAAGCATGGTTATAAGGGATGATTAGAAATATTTTTTTGTGTGAATCTACTTAAATATAACTATAGATATATTGTTCCTGTGAAGGTTTCTTTTTAACAGAAGTTTTTTCTTGGGTATTTACCTTTTACTGCCTTAAAGGTGAATAACCTTATCCTATCATTTTGTATTTTTCTGTACTAAGAAAAGTGAGTCTTGCAAGCTCCTTACTATAGTTCTTTTTATCTCTCTCAACTTGCTCTTTTATTGCACCCCATTCCAGCTGAAAGATGTTTTTTTCAAGAACACTTAACCAGAATTTTGCAGAGTATTCTATCCAAAACCTCTGGATTCCTTGTTGTCTTTTTTTTCATTATTGTGTCTTTGATGGCATGTGGATTTTTGAAAAATAACTGGCAGATCATTCTCTTTCACCATCATTTTCAACTGATAGATTTCCTGTTTAACTTCACGATTTCCTACCTTTCTAGTCTTTACTGTTACCTTGTACTCCCTGTCTGTTATTCTGAATCTACTGAGTTCTGACATTACCCTTTAGCAGTGTGTCAACAATTTTTCTACGCCAACCTCATTCATGAAAACACCATATAAAGTGGTCTGAAAGTCAGTGTCACAGCAATGTCACCGTTGATACTAGTCCAACCTACATTCAGCATCTGTTTAACTCCCTTCCAAACACCTAAATTTTAAGTCTTATTTTAATCATTGTTTTGTTGGTGGGGTTTGTTTTTTGGGTTTTTTTTGTTTGGTTGGTTGGTTAGTTTGGTTAGATTTTTTTTCTTCCTGGCTAGATGTGTTCTGAGCTCTCTATATACCTGTTATTTTCCTCCTTGCTTTCTTTTTCCAGTGATGGACACTCCTGGCTGCTGTGCAGTGCTGCTGTTACATTTCCTCTGCCTCCTTTGAGCACACCAAGGTCCATGCTCTGTGTCCCAGCATGAGTATTTGACCCACAGTTCCAGGGAGCTAGTACAAACTAACCTGTTATCTTCAGGGTTGTATGAACTCCTGCTGTAACAAATGCTTTAATGTAGCCCTTGTTCATAAAAGACATTTACTGGTATAAATAGGTGAGTTACTTATAGCATTAGAAAGTGAGAACAAATTCTGTATAAAAGCTTGTACTTGTAAGCAGCTATCCAACTCTGAAAAAACCTCATAGATGCAGCAGCTGAATATCCAAGCTCTTGGATTTTATATTATGAGGACAATTTGTGTTTATTTCCATTTCCAAGTCTGATCTATATAAAAACACAGGAATATAGACCTCAATTAGTCTACTGTCTAGATTTAATCCAGTGTTTAAAAGTCTAGGAAGCTAAAATATGTATATGTTGGGAGTAAAACACCTTAAGTCTGTGAAGGACTTTAATAACATCAGAGAAAGTTGTGCTTTGCTGAGTTGGGAAATTGAATCTTAGTCAGAGAAAATTCAGCTAAAGAATCAATAGAGATAGATTATTTTCAACATAAAACATGGATTCATGTTGGTTCTTACACGACTTACAGGAATGTTTATTATCTAGTTTATGCTTTTTTGTTTGTTGGCTTGTTTTTTTTGGTTTTTGGGGGCTTTAAAGTATTCATTTGTTTTAGCATCAGCTTATACTCTGAAGGGTAGAATTAAGGCAGTCACTCACTCTATCTGTAAGCACTGTGCCTCTGCCTTTTGGTGATGGCCTGGGATACAGAACCTCTCATTTGCACAGTTAAAGAACAGGAACAAAAAGGAGAATTAAGTTCTTTATCAGACTTGTTTTCTGAAGTCATTTATGACAGGCAGTGGAAAGTGGAAAAGGATGAGACAAGAAGACGTACTTCCCAAACAGTGCGATTCTAGTGCAAGAAGTACACAGGATAGAAAGTTTTGCTGTGAAACTAAAGAGATTAATGAATGTTTTTTCATCCAGCTTCTCTCTAGTCCCTCCTGTATTTGTGAAAGGGATGAAGGAAAATATAACCTTGTATTACTGGTTGTTTCCACGTAAATAATTGTCCTCTCTCTTGAGGGCAGATAACCAGACCGCTTAGTAAAATAACTCTCCTTCTAGAGATAGCAAGCAGGTGATTGGGTTGTTTAAGAGCCTCAAGATATGCCCTTAAGAAGGAATTCACCAATTTTGCAGGTGGAGTTTATCCCATGAATGAACAAAACTAAACTCAAATTCTCATGTCTGTATTTGGAGACTGTCATCTGTGAACTGATGCAAACCCCTGTATCTCTATCCATTCCACAAAGATTAGAGTCAAAATTTGGTCCTACAATTTAATAGATGTTTTGAAAACTTTTTAACTAATCTGGTAATAAAGATTTTTGCTTTAAGTCTGTTTCAAAATAATGCAAATGAAACAATGAGAGTATATAAACTTGATTTGCTCTTTGACATTTATCTGATTTCTTGAAGATCTAGTTTTTAGGATAATCAAACACATTTCCCCCTCTAACTTTGTTGTGATTCTCTTTGACAACTATAAAAACCCCCCATTTTGCCTTTATGGACTATATTATATATATATATATGTATATAAATGGAAATTTTTTTTTGCAGTGCTTTCATCACTTAAGTCACTTCCTGAATCCATCAAGGCTTTATGAAGTAATTATAATTACTCAACACTGATGGGGCTACATCTCAGACACTGTGTTCAGTTTTGGGCCCCTCAGTACAGGAAAGACATTGAGGTGCTGGAGAAGGTCCAGAGAAGGGCAATGGAGTTGGCGAAGGATCTGCTGCGCAAGTTGTCAAGGGATTGTTTAGCCTGGAGAAAAGGACGCTCGTGAGGAACCTTAATCTTCTCTACAACTGCCTGAAAGGAAGCCATAGACAGGTGGGAATCGGTCTCTTTTCCCAGGTAACAAGTGACTCGACAAGAAGAAATGGCCTCATTTCTTGCATACTAGGAAAAATTTCTTCACAGAAAGAGTTGTCAAGCACTGAAACAGACTGCCTAGAGAAGTGGTGGAGTCACCATCCCTGGAGGCATTTAAAACATGTATGGGACACTTAGGGACATGGTTTAGTGGTGGACTCGGCAGTGCTGGGTTAATGGTTGGACTCAATCATCTTAAAGGTCTTTTCCAACCTATATGATTCTATGATTCCCTAATTTTCTTTCCAGAATGAGATATCCCAGAATAATTTGGATTACTGGCTAACCACACTGTAGAGATAGCACTGTGCAGTACCCATTATGTCATCTTTTATTTGTGTTATAATTTTCTTTATAAGACAAAGTGTTTATTCCCTGAAAATCCAGTATGATGATATTAGCAAAAAAAGTCATTCCTAAAACATAAATAGAATATATCCTGAGTTTTGAGACTCTGTAGCTTATACTTTTTAAAAGTGTTATATGTTTATTCATGGGAAGACAAATGAGAGAGACTGAAAATATATGTAAAATCACAGTCTTGAATATTTGTGCAAGTAGTGAAATGCCACCTGGTTGCACAATTTAAAGGTTTTCTTTTCTTTCCGCATGTCACTTTCCACATTTCCAAAGATTTCTTTTCACACTGTAACACCAGATCCAGAGCATTATCTGAAGGGCATGAGCTTTCTTAAGGGTTTGTTGATTTGTCACCTAAGCAGATAACTGAGCTGAAAGTACAACTCAGGCTTTGCAAAAGCAACTTGGATATTGTCTACCCAATGAGATTGAAGGATCTAACTCCACAAGGCACGTTTGTAAGTTGCCTGAAAAAATAAATCAACTCTTCCTTTAGCTTGTTTACCTGTATTTGCTGATTTCTCAGCAGAAGTGACAATCTTTAAAGATTTTTCATTTCCCTTAGCCATCATCCCCATACTTTTCTGTTCAAACACTGCTATGAGTGTCACTAATAAATCCTTATCTATATGGAAAAACATGTATTTAATATGTGTAATTTATATTTGAAATCAAAAGTTTTGTAAAATGAGATTCTGTCACTGGGGCAGGTCCTTCTGGTCACTTTTATTAACAGGACTTTACCCAGGTCTGTTTAAAAAGAAAGAAAAATCTTGTGTCAAGGTTATTATCAGATGACACTACTGTGATAATGTCAGCAGCATGGCTGATGTTCGTAAGTAAAGCTGCATTGCAACCTAATCATTTTTAATTACTGCTATGTTACCAGGGAGAAACAATTGGATTTTTTTCAGTCCAAGTATTCACGAGTCTCCCTGGACTTCTGGGGAAGTTGGTGTGCCTGACTCTTTTCATGAGCTTTCATGGAATGTTCCTCCTGTAGTTTCTTGATCCCAAATCCTCTTCAGTTCAATGGTATTTGCTTGGCATCTGGCGTTTTATTCAGACTAGCAGGTAAGAAACAGACTAGTCTCATATTAACCATAATGCTAATAGATGGGTGCCACAAAAATTTGCCACCAAGATAGTGGGAAGGACAAATTTTTTGCAGTCAAAACAATGGAAAATTAAAACAATGGTGCTTCTAAAGTCTTTAGAAAACTGTGTTGTGTCTTGTGACCATCTAGGCTGGAAAGGTGCAATACTTACAACAGCTTTCAGAATTCAGAAAAATTTCTGGCCTGACAAACAAAGAAGTGTTATTTCATTAGTAGCTGAGATTAAAGACAGAAAAATAGATTGGAATTTTGGAATTTCAATTGCAATTATCCTTGAGTTTTCCTTCCCCCAAAAAAAGGGAAAATGACCTTTTTTTTTTTTTTTTAACTTGTCCATCTTTTCCTGTTTGCCTCCACTCATTTCATTTCTGTTAGCCACTTATATTGCTGTAAACACATGCTTGCCGTGTTCAGATAACCACTTGTCTTAAATGCTAGTTAAGTTTTCGGTGCCTAATAGTGGAACCATAGTGTGCAGAGCTTAGGGATTTGTCCAGTATCCTGAAATGCTAAAGACAAGAGCACTCACAAAACACTTCGAAAATTATTAAATCCACTTACCTACTTTGACTGAAACCTGTCCTTGTTGCCACAGCAGCTGCAATAACTTTTTCTTTTTTTTATTCTTCACTGCTTGTATCCTTTGGCACAGTTTAATGCAAAAGGGGTAACAAAAAAAAATAAAATATCATTCCTTCTGCTGTGGAGAAAAAGTTCTTCAAATTCAGAATAAGTAGACATGGGCAATTGATGCATTAAACAGAATTCAGAGTCATTCAGCTTACACATTACTATGCCCTGCAAAGGACTACAAAAGCACTGTGTATTCTTAACCCCTGGTCATTTAAATGTAATCTCCACAAGAAAAAATGCCTTTTTGTAAGGGAATCATCTTTTCACTTGTTTGTCTCCAAAAACCAGATTTTTGTACATTGTGAAGCAATCTAAAATGTAGTGCTTTTTACTCCTTTATAGAGGAAATGATGAAAAGAGTGGAGTACATCTTCACACTTTACAGTGTAAAGAGAGTCAGGGAACCTCAGAGTACTGAGGCACTATAGCAATCTTGGCTCCTTAGCTTCACTGTATTTTTAGTACTTCAGAAACAAAGGAATAAACAGTCACCTGAAAAAAATAAGCAAATAAATAGAATTAAATAAACATTCTGTTTTCACAGAACATCAGCTTACTGTATATTTTGGCCTTTTGATATCTTTGCTGTGCCTTCTCATAAAAGACATGTGGTTTCCCATGTTTTCCTTCTTTTCTTGTGTAACTGAAAGACTAAATGAAACTCTTACAGAAAGCATTCAGGATTTTGAGTAGCAATTGAATTTTTGAAGGCAAAGAAGCTATTCAGCATTTCAATTGGCATTCTTTAACTTTAGGGCTCAGTGGTTGTGCAGGGCATTGTTGGGAAATATATTGATCTGCTGACATATTTACTGGAACCGGCTTTGTTTTTCCTACTTGCCTGAAACACTTTGTCACTGCTTTGGTATTTTGTCTCTGCTTTTGTCTCAGACTGCCTTCCACACCACTGACATGTAAGGAAATGGTATTTCACCTGTGCGTGGCAAGGATACTTGAATGTGCACTTGATAAAATGAATAAGAATGCTTGCAAGTTGGATTTTTGCTGCCCTGTATTGTTGCTTCTTACATCTTGTGTTCAAGCTTTCTCTGTGTACTGTTTAATGCTATACAGTAATGGTAAGTATTTTAGCCTTTTGCCTTTGACTCTTGTAGTCTAATATAGCATACTTGCAAATTTCAGGCTTGAGTTCATCCTTTGTCCAGGTAATTCAGTTCATACAACAGAAAAGAATACTGAAAAGGAAGACTCATCTGTAGGCAGTAGCTTCCATGTAAAGTGAAGAAAAAAAAAACAAAAAAAAATCAGCTTTTTCTCATTCATCAATAATCCATATTATACTTACTAACAGAATTTGACTGACTGAAGTGATAGTCACAAAGAGATTTGTTTTAGTGTTTTTGTTTTGTTTTTTGTTTTAATAGGTGAGATTTTGAAAATTTTAGGGTATTTTTCTTAGAAACTGTAATAACTGAATGAACTTCATTAGGAGCTTGAGAACTTTACTGCTGGTGAAAACAGTCACCAACTAGACATGTGTTTCAGATTTTAACTTCTTCCCAACTGGTGCATATAAAGTATACATAGTGGTCTTTTGTGCCAATCATTTCTTCAGGTTATTGTTTTGAAACTTTCTGGGTTTGCCACACTTAAAATCATAAAATAGAAGGCTAAAGAGGACAAATGGCATTTGGGATTTAAGTTTATTTGAATAAACTAATGACTAATTTTGGAGACTAGGGACACAGAACAGATGAAAAATCTTGGACAAAAGCATGCAGTTTCTCATTTCCACCATCCCATTATGATAACACCTGTGCTCATGATTTCAGCACAGGGACTAGCATTTCCTTTTTGTTGGAAATATATCTACAGAAACTAGCTGTAGCGAAATGCAATAGCTGGTGGACCAAACATAATTTGGGAAGGACTTTTTTTTTTTTTTTTTTTTTTTTCAGGGCACTTACTAATAGTGTTTTAAACTAAAGCTCTAAAAATTACTTTTTCACTCCGTGGACTGAACTTCTTCCCATGGTTTATTTACCCTGCAGTGCTATTTCCATTCTTGCTGCTGTACTCCAGGCTGAGACTGTCAGTTGCGCTTTCTTTTCACTGACAGAGAGAGAAATCCCATGGTTGCCACTGTCAAGAACATTTCTCTGCCTTCATTCCACGGGGACATCAACAAGATGTCTGTTCCTTCTCTATGCATTCCTCTGTCATAGGGGTGATCACCTGAGCTTGGGCTGCCTTTACGTCTTCCTTCCATTGACAGCCACTGCTTGACATGTTATCATCATGCATGCAGAATCCTGCTCTTCTCGTGTGCAAAGGTCTAACTGAACAACAAAAACCTTCAGTCAGTCCTTCCTCTTCCCAGGCACTGGGAAAAAATAAATAGCTGAGCAATAACCATTTTCTCAGAATCAATCTCTGAAATGGTTTTTAGTTCTTGATAAGAAGTAAATATAAAGGTAGAAATAGAAAGGTAACCTGGAAGAAACAGCAATACATAATGCAACTTATTTTATTTATATATGGCCCAGTATGTCTTAATTAATATGTACTATTTTCAGGATACAGATAATGTTGGTTTAGTTTATATACAGTTACATTAAAGCATTGTACAAAACGGTGTCAAAATTGAAAAATAATCTGACAAATTCATCATGTGTAAAATGTTTCCACTCCTCCAGTTTATATTTGAGGTATTCTTTTCAGTCTGGAACAGGACCCACCATTGAACACACCTTTCAAATTCTAGTATCAGCTAATTCTCCCTCATCTTCCATCCCCGCACTTTTGCTGTTTTCTGCCCCTTCTGACTAGCAGTGTCCCACCAGTTCATCCTTACTGCTTAACTGATCTCTCCCTTCTCCCTTTATTTCCCTGGATATTTAAATTTTCTGGATATGGTCAGATTGGGTTTTTGACAAATCCCAACAAAAAGGAAAAAAAAAAAAAAAGAAATTTGGATCAAAGTCAAAGACTTCACACTGAGAACACTTTGCCATCAGCCTTCTCCTGTTTATTACCATAAAGGGACTTTTTGCTGAAGTATCTCAGGTGACTTCAGCTGTGCAGGAGACACAAAAAAAGACAGTATCTTTCTTGCCTAGATAAGTACCAAACCATTTAAAAAGTAATTTCAAAGGTGAAAACAAACTAGTCTCTGCATGAAATGCTGCTAAAGAAGTAGACTGGAATGTTCTATCCCATCTACAAATTGTAAGTGGTTTGAAGGAGCGCTCCATGCAGAAAGCATTGTAATAATCTCCATTCAAGGGAAAAAAGGTGTAGAGAGAAGGATTGTCTCCTTGCCAAATATTCGAGTAAGCCCACTTGACAGCCACTGTTGAGTATGACCAGGCAATTTAGTGCAGCCCCCTGAGTAACTCACAGCTGAAACTGAAAAAGCACCAGGCATTGTATAAGCACTCAAATCAATGTATCTGTAAAAGTAATTAAGTTCTGTTTCTTTTTGGCTACTTTCATCACGAGCATTTAGGTAGAATCTAATCCTATAATTGTTTCCATGTTAATATCTTTGAACATGCATTAATTTATATGTGGACTTTTATTTCACCTGAATCTGGTTAAGTTTCTCTTTGTTGTTTTTCAAATTCTTCCCATGAAGCCTAGATTATTCTTTGTTTTCATGCTCTACTTTACTTTTTTTTTTCCTACCTTCTTTCTCTTTGTTCCCATAAATCATTCCCTTTCTTTTACTTACTTTTTTTATTTAATTTTTAGTAATTTAGTTTAATCTATCTCCAACTCCCAGTCTGTGCATTTCTTTCCCTTTACTACCCATTTAGTCCGCCGGGGCTATTCCCTTCTAACAGTTCAGCTCATAGTATTTATTTCCTATTCCAATTCTAGGTCATTAATAATGTATAATGCATTCCTTTGCAAAACCAAATCTTACCCATTTTAGTTTACTCTCAGATAGTTGAGACTGAGCAAGAAAAGAAGTTAATTGCATTCCATTGGAATAAGAATACAAATAACTGAGAAAATATTTGGAACTGGAAAAGTAGCAAAATGCAAGGAAATTGAATGAAGTGAGAGTTGGACTAGAAAGTAGTAGTGGGTAAAAATGGGCACACACTTATATGAAAAAGCTACAATACGTGGAAAAATGACTGAACTAGAAATAATCCAGGGAATCAAGTCCAATGAGCTAGAAAGGGAAAGGACAAAATACAGACCAAATTCAAACTGAGAGAAGAAAAAGGTATCAACAGGAGAGGGATTAAACCTGGCAAGTTGAGGGGAAAAAAAAATAAAAAAAAAAAAAAAACACAAAAAAAAACCCAAACCAAAAAAAAACAAAAAAAAAAAACAAAAAACAAAAAAAAAAAAAAAAAAAAAACAAAACAAACAAAAAAAACCAAAAAACAAAAAACAAAAAACAAAAAACCCACTGTTTTTAATATCTTCAGTTCCCACTGTGAGTAGTGTTTCTGTTTACTACCTAGTGAGTGATAACTCTGCAGCTTGGTAGAGGGGAAATGGTTTATTACAAATAAACTCAATGTGCAATTAGAACTGTGACACAATTAATGTCAACTTAAGCATCAGCCTATCTGAGGAGCAGTTGTATTGCTGCTAGAATAAGCATATGAGGTATTTCAGCTTAGCGAGGAAAAGACTCTTGAACATCGGATTATTCTTTGATCTTGCTCCTATCAGCTATATTGCAAAATCTGGCTTTTCTTCAAACTGCAGATAATTTGGCTGTCATAAACTGGCAGCATAGTTTTGATTGCACTGTTGCAATAAAAACGTACCCAAATTGGTTTCAATGGAATTCTGACACCCATTTGTTAAATATTGTTAAATATCTGCATTGAACCAAAAGCCTGAGATATATTTCAATTGATTCTGACTCACAAATCTGCTGCTGCTACTGTTGTAATATTGTCTCCAGTATTTATATAGGCTATGTTGTTGTAAGGTGCTCTGTGCATATGTTTTAAATACAACAGGGTGGGAAATGCAAGGAAGGTGCAAAACTGACCCAGAAGTGTCCTTAGTGTGTTCGATTTACAGAGAAGCCACTGAAATGTTCAGGTTGCTAACATTTAAATAGCTATAGTGTTGGACTTAACCATCAGGCCAAGTGCCAGCAATGTGCTCTTGTGACAAAGGTGGCTAGAAGTAACCTGGACTGCACTAGGAGCAACATTGCCCATAGGCCAAGGAAAGCAATGCTTCCCCTCCTCTCAGTACTGGTGTGGCACACCTGGACTGCTGAGTCCAGTACTGGACTCCCCAGTACATGATAGATATGGGTGTGCTGCAGGAAGTCAAGCAAAGGACCTTGAAGATGATGAAGGGACTAGACAATCTCACATATGAGGAAAGGCTGAGAGCTGGGGCATCTTGTCAATGTATGTAATATCAGAGGGGGAAAGCGCAAAGCTGAGAGCCAGGCTCCTTTCACTAGTGCCCAGTGACAGCACTAACCAAGCACTGGCAGAGGTTGTCCAGGGAGGTTGTAGAGTTTCCATCCTTGGAGATATTCAGAAGACTTCTGGAGCAGTCCTGGGCAACTAGCTCTTGATGGCCCTGCTTGAGCAGGAGGGTTGGAGCAAGTGACCTCTAGAGGACCCTGGCAACCTCAACAATTCTATGATCAGCACTGTAGAGCTCTGAAAAAAAAACACTGTTGAAGAGCTGGGCTTTTCCATTACAGTGGAAACAACTTCTAGGCAAGACCTTGTCCTGGATGTCAAGTCTGAAGCAAGGGCTTCAGAACAAGAAACCAGCTAAGAAGAAAACCATTTTTTTCTTTTTCTCTTAGGGTTTCTTCTCATGCTGAATTTGCCAAAGATCTGTTGCCTGTTTTATTTTTAATCAATATAACTAAGATTTGTACCGAGTAAAATACACTAAGACAAACAAAATTCTGCCCCCTTGTTCTACTATGCTGTGAGCATTCTGACTATATCTAGAATACTTTACTGTTAACAGAGAATTATTTTTTTATTACAAATTCATCATAAAGTTATGCATTTAACTTAACACATTTTAAAAGGAAAAAAAGATTGCTTCCCTCCCCTTGTTTTACATTCATACTGTTTCTGAGTTAACCATCAATAAATAATATTTTTATACAAAACTGAGAATTTCTACATGGATATATAGTGATATCTTTATGTCTATATGGACACCCTTAGCTGTTAGTTCACTACCTGTCCTTCTGGCTTGCCACAATCTTACTGCTTCTCAACTAGTCATAGAGCAGGAAAGATTGAAAGAGGAGAGGAAAAAAAGAAAAAACCAACCAACCAACCAACCAAACAAACCTGAAAGTAGTACTAATGCCTTACATCTGGGGGAAAAAAGTAATGAAGCACCTCCATTAGGTGTGACACTGAGGTTCACTGTATCTCTATTACATGAAGTACTGTTTAGACATCAGGGACACAGTGTTAAACACTTTCCTAAAGTGAGCAGAAGCTTGGCCCAGATTGCCAGGATTTGCAGACTGGGTGGTTTGAAAATGTGGGTAAGTTTTGGAAAGATTCAAATTAAAATTTGGGCTTCAGTGTATATAAAGTAAAAATGCAGGTATGTACTGTAGTCTTGGATCAAAACTTAATCTTGAGCTGGCTGAGTGGAAGACAGATTCATCATATGTTTTGGTATTTGGTTTTGGGATTGTTTTGTTTTTTTCTTTTTTTTTTTTTTTCCTCAGACAAAATCTTAATATGAACTTCTCATCTATTTCTACAATAGTTTGTAAAAAAGGGAGAGGGTGAATAATTTCAAGACTTGTCAAAATCCTGCCTCTCACTATGATTTACATTAAAAGAAAGATAGTTAAATTTGAGGATATTGTTAAAATGATAAATAAGCCAGAAAGTAGTCACTCTTGCCCATGCCTTTCTCAGAGAAATCCCTGCATGCAGTGACAAACTTTCATGAAGAAGTGATATATTCCTGGGCAGAGAACCTGCTGGTAAGATGTTGCAAAGCAAGGATATCATTTAAGCTTGCTGGGATTTCATAAACTGCACCTACAGAAGAACGCTGTTTAGTATTCTGAAGAAAATACTTAGAAATGGAACAGTAGGAGGATAGCTGCTATAATGTAATGCTTTGGGGTCAATTTTAGGAATAGAACTAGCTGAATTTGAACTTCTTTGGCTCCAGTCTAAAATGTTTTTTCATTTCAGCTCAGCTGCATTTTTGGGAGGAGTTTGGTTACATGCCCCCAAACAACTACAGTACAGAACCATAGTGGAAGCCAGAAAACTCATATGGAATAAATATCATTTAAATGAGTCTGTAGGCATGTTGTGTAGCCATGAGACTGGTATGAAAAGTCAAATCCCTCCAAGTCTGGGCAGCAGCAAACTGTAACTTATGAAAAATAAAATGAAAAAACCTTCCACTGGACCTCTGAAAAGTGCTTTTGGAGTTCAGAACTTTATTTAATGCTACCGTGGGAGCATGGGGAAATGTCCCTTGTGTCCACCACTGAGCAGCTCTCTTTGGCCTGTGTGTCAGAGAAATTCCATCATCCTTAGCAGAGTTGCTCAACAATAGATTGTCTTAAAATCATGGATAGGCTTTTGAATTTTCTTTCCTCGCTGTTACACAGGTGAAATACTATATTTTATTTAGAGTGATATTATAGCTTCAAGATTCAGTTATTTTCAGCTGTGCTGTTGAAACAACCATGAAATAACCTTAAGGAAAGTGAAAATATACTTTGATACATAAGCACAAAATTACTTCAAGTTCAAAATATTTGTTTATTGCTGTGTATTCCTAAATCAGTATCACCCATGATATGTAAAAGGACTATCTTGAAATCTGGAAGTCTAGTTCCAAGATTTATGGCCTTTTTAAAATGTAATAAGCTTTTAATTATTTTAGAAACCTTCATAGTTGCTGTGATGTTCCCTTACTACTGCCTTGACTCTCGCATGATCCCCTACAGTATTATGCTAAGGTCTCACAAGTGCAAATATGAGTTTGGTTCAGGTGAGGAAGTGCAGTCCGCAGCCTCCAGACTTGAATTTACAGTCATGATCCCCTTATCTTCCCACCAGATCTTACAATACCTAATACAGGGTTGGTAGTTGCCCTATGGCTCTCAGAGGGACAATGAGGAGTTTATCTGTGATCAGCCAGTTTTCAGTAAATTTAATACTATTTATTGAAGGGTGAAAAAAGACACCATAGAAATGTGTATCACAAAACAATCTCTGCAGTTATTGCACATCGGCAGCACATAGTACAGGCAAAAAGAAATAATTTGTTTCTCTAGTCCATGCTGCCAGCTTTCTCCACTTTGCCTCAGATATGGGCTGACCTGTTTTTAGTCCTTTCACCAACTTCTGTGTGAGGCTTTTTTAAATTGCAGTAAACCATTTCCCCAGTCTGCAGGAAGGACTGCTTTGTTTCCTTCACCTGACTGCAGTAACCCAGGATAACAAAGCTACATATCTCTTTTATAGCAATAATACATTTTGGCAAAATCTTGCATACAATGTCTCTGAGTAAGATTCAGAACAAAAATTTTCAGTGTTCATGTTTGCAAAATCTCATCCATCAAACCCATAAAGAATAGCTTTTAAAGACTAAATTAGTGTCAAAAGTTGGGATTTTCAGCACTGACAAGAGGAAAAGGTTTAAGAGTTTATACCAGTTCAGGAAAATTGCAACAGCTCTTTGTGCAAGGTGGGTTAAAAATACCAGACACAATATTGTCCCCATTTGATTTTGTTAGGGGGCTGGAATCGTAGGTGAATGACCATCTGTCAGCATGTTCAGGTTTAGGTTCCCCATTAATCCCCATACAAAATACTCTATATGATTCAGTACATTCCTGTCTTTCCTAAGCCCCTTAGAGCTCTTCCAGAGGTGTTGAATGTCATCAGTCAATGAGCTGAATTTAGGCCCTAAGCACATACGTAACTCATTCACAGAAAGTATTTTGGTCAAGGTTGTGAGCGAGTCATCATCTGGGTTAAAATGTGGCCCCAAAATATCACTTGCTATGACAGATGGCAAAGGGGTAGCTTCCACATATAGCATTGTTTAAAACTGTGACAGAAATCTTCTCTAGTGAAACTGAAAAGTTTAGCTTCACCTTTCAGAAAAGAAATGACATTTATATCTTCCCTGCTGTAACAGCTAATAATAGTTACTTGTCTGCTACTAGCTGACAAACCTGATTTGCAAGACAGCTCCATTCACATGAGTTTCCCTAAATCAACTGCTTACCCTAAAGAGAAATTGTAATGATTTTACTACTGTGGGGCAGCAGAGGGGAAATGACATGATAACTTTCCACTGCATGAAGCCAGAACTGAGAAAGAGGCACAGTATTTTTATAATGTTAAGATGAAGTGGAAAACATTTTTATTTTACCTGTAACCAAGTAGCCTTTTTTGTGGTTTTGGTCTACATTATGCACACCAGAATGAGTTCTTAATCAGCTCATTCCTTCTGGGTTACTTGACTACCTAAATATTACTCTTCTTTTCACATAATTTTACAGCATTCATATTTATACTACATTCCTCTAAGTTCCTATCTAGACGTTATAGACTAGGGGTTGAATTCATTACTGTCTTAGTACTATCTTATCCTCCATTTATGTGACTTTTCAACTGAATTTACCCATGTCAAAAAGTAAATAAAGATTCTAATAACTTATTTTAATTTATAATGTGTTGTACTGGAATAAAGAGAGGTGGGGTTTTTTTGTTTTTGTTTTTTTTTTTTTTGTTGTCGTTGTTTTTTGGGTTTTTTTTTTGTAGTGAGATGAATAAAGATAGTTTGTTGCATAGGATTAA
Source organism: Margarornis squamiger (assembly GCA_035222235.1). NCBI lineage: Eukaryota > Metazoa > Chordata > Aves > Passeriformes > Furnariidae > Margarornis > Margarornis squamiger. The sequence continues at coordinate 67,309,968 of JAWWTY010000106.1, read as the reverse complement.
AGAAAAGAATTAAGTAACATAAAACTTTACACGTTTTTTCATAAATAATCAACAATTGTCAATGGCTGCCCAGTTGATAAAGCAGAGATACATCACTTCAATTTTTAAGTAAAAGGAGGGTTACAATGTTTAACTGTTACAATACCACCACTACCATAGTGACAGATATTTTTACATTATGTACCATATTACATTGTGTACATAGTATTACATACTATGACAGCTTTTAGTCTACTAAGTGTCTATAGCTCACTGTATTACATGAAACTGCCTCTCACCTTTACTCTGTAGTGCTGCAGTGCAGCTGTTGAACAAACAGAAGTATCTTATCTCTCCTGCCCTTTTTACACCACTTCTACACCCTCAACAGGTTCAGACTAACTTGCATAATTGTTATTATTCCTTCACAATAACCACAAGTATGTACTACAGTTGGCTTCTAGGAATAAGTGGCTCAGGCATGACGCATGGCAACAGAAATGTAATTGTTCAGTAGCTGCCATGTGACAAGGTAATTGCCTGAAAATTGATTTGTTGCTTGAATCCCAACCCTCCAATTTTGATCCCTTATTTAGAGTTTCACTTACTCTTTCTATTTCTCCACTGAAACTGCTCCAGCCTCACTCTCTGGTTCATGAAAAAAGGGGGAAAAGAGTCCAATCACCAGAGAAATCCATCACACTTTCCAGACCCCTTAATGTTCAAGAGAGTGAATTTAAAATACCCTTATTTCTACATCTTAGTAAGTGAATACTAAAAAAAAACTGTGTTCCCAACTCTGTCTTTCTCCTGCTGTGTACTTGGGAATATTAATTGCTTATCTGATTTTTCTCTTCTTATTTGCCCCTTTCCTCCCAGTCCCCTGCCATTTTTTCTTTTTTTTTTTTTTTTTTTAATTTTGATTTTTTTGGCTAGACCCCTGCAAAACAGTACTGTTCACAGCAACATCAGGGTTCTGTTGTCATTGTTCATTGTATCCCTCAAAATGCCATAAAAGTGTCTTAAGATGATATAATGCAGATATTCAGCCTTGTGGCGTTACTGAAACCTGTAGAATAAAACAGTTGGTTTGGTTGCATCATGTCAGTATTTTCACATCAGACTGAATCAAACCAAATGCCATAGTGTGCAGATATCTTTTCAGGATTTAACAACACTTGCACAGCTGAGGAACATCTTCATTTGGTATGCTGGTATCCTTCATATTTGTATCACCCCTCGGCAGGGTGAGTGTGCAAAGCACAATTTCAGGTCAGGTTTTATCCTTAAAGGCTGGGATATTTGTATTGTACCAGCCTTAACGTGGTTGCGAAACACTTTAGGATGGTTTCCTCAACAACTACTTTTGCTGTTTTGTCTTATTAGTCCTTTGCTGTAGCTGTTTTCTGTAACAGTAGCCTGGTTAAACAGCACAAAGCTCACGGCCCCTCTCGCATGCCATTGCATCTGTTTTCTTAGAACCAGAAAGACTATTTGATATCATTATGTCACTTATTGCCATTATCATGCAAAATGCAGCCTGAGATTTGGTCCTCAAAAAATACCAAAATATTTAAATATTATTTTAAGACGCATTAACAAATATGTAAAATCATAGATATATTCCAGACAATAGATATAAATATTAAGTGAATATATACCTTGAACATTAAGTCAATATAATAAACTTTAAATTAATAGAAAGAAGAAGGCAAAGAAAGTAAGGATAAATACTTTGTGATACATTAACAGTACTGTGTATGAAATAAATTCTGAAAATATCACCCATTTTTTGCAAGATCATTTCTAATGCAAAACCTGAGCTAAAGTTCTGTGTGTGTAAGAGGTAAAATCTTTTTCTATCTAAAGTAAGCAAAACTGACATATAATTCCCTCAGAATTTTAATGGGTACTGAAATGCCTTAGTCTCTTAGTCTCCTTGGAGTAACCATAGTCACACATAGTAATTTCTGAAAATGTTATTGAAATTGCTTCAGTTATCATTCTTTGTGAAACATGACTTTCCTCTATAGGTCACCGAGAGTTCTTAAGGTGTTCTGGTTTTCAGGATGACTTCATTTACAGTTTCTGGATGACTACATACCAAAAATACAATTAAAAAGTTGTCCTCCTTTTAACTTTTACTGAATAACAACAAAAACAACAGAAGAAAATCCAGGACAAATTTAAGATTTCTTTTTTTGTTTTTTAATACTGTTATATAACTTATCTTTTCTCACGATTCCTCACTTCACACCCTCTATTCAATCTACCTCCCTCTGATCATTTCTGCAATTCTTTTATTCCTCTGTTACCCAGTGAAACAGAACATGCTTTTACTTCTCCATGGAAGGTGACTCTTTCCCCTTTTTCCCAGGTAACAGCAATCCGTTCCTACATGATATGAACTTCTTTATTCAAAATTGTTACTTCAAAGAGTCTAATGCAGAGTATGTAACATGCGATTAAAATAGTTGGAGTTTTATAATATTATATATATATGTGTGTGTGTGTGTGTGTTTATGCTTTTAATGTATTAATTTCATAGTCATTTATATATATACAAAAATTTTCCCAAGAAATTTTGCTATTTTGCTGAGCAATGCAAAAATCCCTAAAGAATGTCTTTTTAAATTGATAAAAATTCAGTCTAAAAAGTAATCTTAGCATTTTGTGACTTCATAATTTTCCCTTTTATTTTTATCTTTTAGTTCCTTATAACTTCTCTGACAGACTAGTAAGTAACGATGCAATTTTACAGAGTAACAAGAATAATACTGTTGTAGATGCAAGATTATTATTTCTAAATGTGTTTTGGTTTAGTAAAACATTACAGATTATAATGAACTTCTTAACACAGTGTTTGCATACTGCATTTGAAATACACTGCAAAATGTTATTAGTAAAGGGGCTGTCATTAGAATTTATGTTTAAAGAAATTAGTACATTTTTGCACCTAGAAACAGTCTGGAAAATAACAAAACAAGGAAATGCACAGATTGGTGCTCTTACAAGTCACATTAAAAAAAAAAAGAAATCTAAAACATCTTGTGGCTGGGAAACACAGGTAAATAATATGCACTGCCTTCAGGTGCGAGGTGAAGGTCCAACTCCAGGTCCCACTGTTGTGACATGTGGGTGTTGTGCTGACCTGGAAATTTCAGATTCTGGTGGAATCCTGTTATGTTGGGTCAAAGATTTGTGTTCCTCAAGAGTCCTCAAACCTGCATGCTATACAGCAGTAGCATGAGAGTTTCACTTAATCTGTTTGTGAGTTACATATAGGTAGAATTGCAGGCAGCACCTCAAGTTATAATAGATAATACAGTTTATATAAAGACCAGATTTATAGCTAAGAACTCAGAGATAAAGAGGGAACTGATATTGGCAAACTAGACAATCAAATTAAGGTTACTGCTAGTAAATATTCAAAATTTATTTTATTTTGAATGGATACAGGTAATATATTAATTGGATGAGTATAATTACTAAAACAGATTTTTAGGGCCAAGAGAGAGTCATCATTGACTTTTCCTGTACACTTCCTCAAGATTTCTGCTTGTATAAATTCAGTCCCCTGAGGACACCTTGAAAATGAACACAAAGCAAATCAGTTTATTAAATTCAAATTATATTTATGACCAGTATTGATCCTCTATCTGAATTCTTTTCACACATTCTTTTCTATGAAAATATTGTTGAACTCAAATACTTTGATAGCAGGAGTAGATAATTTTTTATTTTCTCAAATGTGACAAATGAAACAAGACACGTCTGAGGCACAAGAGCAACTACTGTGTTTGAGGATGTGAGATTACTATTTCTTCAATTTCTTAATTTCTTTTGTGATATAATATCCCAGATGGATGATAGAATGTAAAAAATTATAATACCTGAGTGCTGTTGTAAGGGATTGGCCACCTTAATTTTTTTTCTTTTGTTGATACTGCTATTTTTCAGATGAAGAACTGCAATACAGATGAGATACATGACTATCTGAAGGTCAAAAATACAAGAATAAGTATTTTCGATTACATTGTTTTGACTATTTTAGCCTCCCTTTTAAATATGAATATCCTCCACCTCTTTTTCAGTTTGTTGAATTTTCAGCTTCATTAGATTTCTCAACAGGGTCAGAGACAAAAAGAAGAGACGAGAATTTGGGATCTCATTCATGTACACAAGATCCTGGAAGTGCACAGGTTTTCCTATGAGATACACAGAATCCCCAGAGCTGCTAGGCAAAGCAGATATAAGCAGGTTTTTGTCACCTGCTGAGAACAAGCCTACCTTCTTTCCTGTCTCTCATTTTCTCACAACATACTTTGAAAATGTCTCCCAGGTCCATGCAGTTTTCTCTGTATTGGATAGCTTGTGATGCTGGCTGTGTTTCAGATGGACAGTCTGGCATACTGGTAGTAGAAATCATTACTGGCATCAACTAATACAATAATGACTGAAGTTCTATTCAGTGTATCTTATGTATAGTATGTGTACTATAGTATACATACATATAGTATGTATGTACAGTATATTATGCATATTATGTCAAAAAAGTGCTATTGTTCCTCAGCTGATTTCAGAATTTTCCAGTCCCCCAAAGTTTGCATGAATACAAATAAGATGCGTACTCTATCCCTTAAGAGGACAAGTCTAAGGATTTTATTTTCTTTTTAATTTTTGAAATAATGAAGAGAACATTACTAAAATGGAATTTCATATTCTGTGCCCCAGACTAATCTTACACTGAGATCTACTTAAAATTGTCCATATACAGAATCTAAGAAATAAAGCTGTGAAGAAACAAGTGTTCGATTAGTTTTGTCTCTGGTATTTTCAAAATTAATTTCAAAGAAACAGAAGACACACATTGCAATGCCATGTGCAATACACCAAGGCTAATAAACCTCCCAAATAGGGAGTACATTTGTTATTCATTCCATGAAAGAGTGGAGCATATGTTCACATTTTCTTTGAACAGAAGAGGGTTTTTCTAATATCCTTTGTTCTATGTGTTGTAACATTTACCAGCTACCACTGTGAAAGCAAGGCTATTACTGAGTTTCAAACTGATTCATTCCCCTTGCCATTCCCACCTCTCAAATACACAGCCTGCTTGGGAACTCAGCCCCAAGGCTGTTTGAAGTATTTGCTTAAGATCAACTTGTTTGATTAGACTTTTACTTGATTACTTTCACATATTTGACTAGTGTTTTATGAAGCACTTGATGACCAATATAAAGACTTATAGGAGAGGTTGCATTCAAGTGCAAAGGTCCAGTGTTGCAGGGAAAGAAAGGGTTCCTTGAAATCAACAAAGCTGATTTTGCACAACTTCCAGACAATCCACATCCTTTCTCCCCGCCTCCTAAACAAATTTATTTGATTCCCTGTGCCTACCTGAAAGTGCATCTAAGTATATATCTTGGAAAATACAAAATCTGGCAGAATAGGATAACACGTTTGACCTTATGGGCTTTGGACAGCTGGTTTTTTGTTTGTTTGTTTGTTTGTTTTTCTTTGAACTGATGAAGTAATGAGTAAATTATATAACTCACTAAAAAAAAAAATAAAAAATGCGAGCTAATAAACCTATTATGCTACCCCAATGTGTATTCTGCTTAAGCAACTTATTGAATAGAAGTGTATTTTAGAAACGGTTTGAGATTCCACAGTAACTACTTTTCATATCCCTCTGGCTCTGTTCATTTCTCTAAGAAACACTTATGGAACAGTAGGAGAAAAATAATACATTAGAAAGAAGAAAATGTCTGAAAATTACCAACATTATTTTTCTATTGCAGTCCCTTCTCTAAAGAAAAAAAAGTCCACAGCTTTTTAGGTCATATTTATGGATAGTTAGACTATAAGTAAATGCTATTTCCTATAAAAAAATAGGTTTTGATGCATTTTAATTTCAAGTGGAAGGCTGCAATAATGAGCTTTTTTGGGCCAGTGCTTCTGGAGCAAGTATATTTAGCTTGCATAACATCCTACAGAAACTTTGGAAATACAATTGTAAGAAACAAATATTTCCTCAGGAGACTTTTTTTCTGATTGTTTGGAGTGTTTTTTTCCACTCCTTGTCTCCATATGAAACAATATTCTGGAGATTATTTGGTGGATAGAATGAAACTGGAAATTTAGAATAACATGTGTAATGCATGAATTTGATCAACTTTACTGTAGTAAACAGGATTATGCTTGCAACAGTAAGCAATTAGTGTGATGTTTCTTTTTAAAATATTTTTAATCAACAGCTTTATGATAGATGTTATTTCACAGGGGAGGTATTTGAGGGAGAAGTCTGACAGGAGACCACAATGTGACATATGCAAGAGAGAATTTGAAACCAATCACAAAATTCCCTTCTACAGGAATCTAGAGGAGTGGGGGCTTTTGGGTTTTTTTGTTTGTGTGGTTGGGTTTTTTTTCTGTTTAGATGGAGCTTTTTAAATAAGTCTGAATGCACTGAATTTACAGAGGGAAAAAAAGGAAGGAAAAATAAAACTCTGCAGACTGAGAAAATAAGAGGTTTTAAAATATAACTTTGCAGAAGTAGGTCCATAGAATCTATAAACTGATTGTCTACCTAGGTTTCACAGCAGCATAGTTTGTTAATATAGTCCTAATATGTTCAGCAAGGAAAAAGTTGAAGCAGAGCTTTTAAAACATTTCTGTGGGCTCAGCAACAACAGTCAGTGTACTCAAAGGTAATAGAATTTTAAATGGAAAGCAAATACTAATACACTTGTTTGGCAAGAGAGTGGCAAAGCACAGTCTCCAAGTTATGTCTATAAAAATAAGATAAAGCCAAAGATTAAAAAGAAATGGTGTTTTCTTAAATATACTCAAACATACTCAAAATCAGTTCCATTTGTTAAGCAGAACGTGGAGAAATTTCTTCTTTAGAGGAAGATGACAACCAAAATCAGAGTCTTCACATCACAATAGCACAGCACAGGCTGAAGCAATGATGTTCAGCTTTCTCTGGAGGGAGAAAGGAGTAGTTCTTGAGTAGTTTTCTCCAGGTACAAGAAGAAGTTAAAGAAATCACAAGCTGTGTTTTGCACACTTCGTTCATTTCAGTTATTAAGACCAAACTCTAAAAAGCAGCAGAATTTGAGTACAAGGTTACAATAATATCAGAACAATGTTTACTGTCGTGCTACTCTACTGCATACAATGGAGTGTCTATGAAATATTTCCAAGTATCTCTTAATAAAAGTCAGGCTCATAGAAAGAGACCAAAAGCTACAAAGAAACAGTAAAAAGCGGAGGCTAACATTGGACTTCTAAATGTCTATAGGCAATTTTAGACAGACAAACCTAATCTATTTCTATATATAAGGCTCTTTTTCTTTAATAACTTGGTCTTCTCCTTGTTACCTCCATTACAAAGGACTATATGCAAATTGATAATTCAAGTAGTGCTTGTAGGCCTCTGCCTATTACGGCATCCTCATCCTATATCAGGTTCATGCCCATATACGAATCAGTTTCATTCACTTCCCTTTTATGTTTTTGTTGTGAAGGAAGGAAGATCAGACATTTACAATGTGAGGAAGCCTCAGTGTATTCTGTCAACATCTCTGACCTTCACAAATAGAAAAGTAAGAGCCTGGAACCCACAATGAGATGCATGTGTGTATGAATACACACACTGCTTGTTCTCAGAGCTGCCATGGTGAGGTGAACGTTGTCCAAGGTTGTCCTTGCCATAAGCAACCATGATACACATATTAGGAAATAAATTTATGAACAAATTTCCCAAATACATAGTAAAGCTTAGGGTTTGTATCAACAATCTGGAATTCTTGGTTTTACAAGCTCCAGTGAAAAAACTTAAAATGAGCTGGAGGCAAAAGTGAGGGGGAAGTACACCTAGTTCTTACTGAGCCCCCCAATAACACAACTTTTCTCTGCTTCGACCCTTCTCTTGTCCATACTCCAGCACAACTGAGCTAGCTGTCAAGCTCTGTGCATACATCAATCTGTTCAGTCCTTTGTGAATCAGTTCAACTCTACTGCAGCACAATGAAGTGCAACAGAGTTGTCAGCTGCTGTATGACAGCAACACCGTTTTGTAATTGGAATACTATAACAAGTCTGCTGCCTTTTGGAGGATGCCTTTATGTTTGACAAGCAGCTTAAGATTGCACATGAAAGGTAAATATCTTCCAAATATTTATACTACTGCCAGTTTTGGTAGCTGTTAACATTTTAAGTTCTTCTAATTGATCTCTATAAATGCTTTATCAAAATTTTAAGCAGCTCAGAGTTGACTTTAAGTGTTTGGTAACAGTAGTTGTAACAGCAAGTATACGTGCTTATATTTTTTGGTTTCTTTAATTAAACCATAGATTTCTGTGTTTTCCTACAATGAGATAACCCCATAACAAACTTTCTTAAAAAAATAAAGAAGTAAATTTTTTATCAGTCTTTAGATTTCTATTCCCTCAGTTCACTCTCTGTTGGCTACACACTTCACTCACAGTTAAGTGCTTCATTCAAGGGCATTATAGGGAACTACTCAACAATACTTATTCCATTATATTGTTCGCTAAGTGCTAATTTGGAAGATGCAATGTGAAGGACTCTTGCTTTCAACCTTTAACAGTTTCCTCTAAGCTATTTTATCTTAGTTTTTTTTTGTTATTCCTTTCAACATTTTCAGTGCAAAGCTCTTTTCATTTTAAATTCCTTAGGAGCAGATTTTTTCAAGGTATAAAAGTTCAAATCTCTTTCTTGTATGCCAATGCCATTTACTGTCCTGAGGACTCTCTAGTTCACCTCTCAAGGAGAGTTCTCCTAACATCTCTCTTCCCCACAAAGTCCCTTTCATTAGAAAGGTCTCAGGCTCATCTCTGCCTGACATTTATCTCTGGTCAGTAGAAATGCAAAGAAACTCTTGTTTCTACATGAAAATTGTTTTGTGACCAGTGCCCCTACCAGGCTGTGAAGGCAGGATAAAGAACCTGTTCCAAGACCCTAGGGGGACCCTCAGACATCCCCATCCTTCTCATTGCTTGGGACCCCATGTCAGCCCCAAGGTTCATAAGTCCCTGCCCCAGTGCCACTGCAGTAGAGCCAGTGCCTGGAGAGGTGTGGACCACCTGGGCTGTGCCTACCTGGTGCGCCCTGGCCTGCCCTGTTACTGACTGGGACTGTGGCTCAAGCCATGGCTGGGAGACAGTGTCCTGGAAGGTTCCACTGCTCCTGGTGCAGGGGAGCTCCTGGCCCCACTGTACCTTGACAACTTCTGCTTTCTGTGGTGAGTTCTCCATTTCTGTGTTCTGAACACAATTATACTCCTTTGTTTTCTTTATTGCATTTGAACAGAAAATACCACAGCACAGAGCAGGGGAATTTGTTTTCCCCATGGCAGAAGTGCTCTGTACTCACTGCTGTTTTGTGCTACATCTACCAGACAGTCAATGAAAAAAATAGTCATGCTAATATATATGATCAAGGGATTCATCTTGAAGGATCACAAAAATTCTCTGTAAATTACAGGCTACTGGGCTTTCCCATAACCCTTTGACTTTAATGGCTGCTCTGCACCAAGCAGTGAAATAGCCTTTTATTTATCTATACATTTAGTCTACACTAAGTTGTGATTTTCCAAACAACCATAAATAGATTTGGATTGTATTCCTTCTAAAATAAGAAAAACCATAGCTATTTCAAGAAATTTAGTAATAAGTTATTGTGTGAGTAGTCCACTAGGGAAAAGCAGGGCTGCTGCTCAGCATCAAGATGTTTCATACGGAGTCGAGTTATTCCTGCCCTGAAATACAAAATACACAGTGTCTTCAAAGCATTAATTAAAAGCAGCTGAAGGAACAGATAAAGACACAAAGGCCCATTGGAAAAGAGTTTTATAGTAACTGAACATGAACAACCTATTTTCTTTTCTACTTAAACAGGGTCTTATATCTGAACAATCAGATCAAAAGCCAACTGAGTGAGTGCCAGTTCAACAGCTTTAGAGGGTTCTGCCATCTGTGAATGAGAGGCTGTCAGCATTCTTAGTCTCAGTGCATGTTCTGGGAAGGTAATATATCCCCTAACAGCAGCTACACTGGAATGACTTGTGGCTTCCTCCTCCTGCAGCAAAGTGGAATTATGAATCTGAACAACAGGCTATAAAGTATTTTATTATGTGGTCATGAGTGTCACTTTCCATGAGGAACAGAGTGGTAATTTAGAGTGTTAAATTATTGTTTAGTGAAATCACTTGTAACAATGAGCTCTGAACTAAGCTTAATTGAAATTATCTCAAATATTCAGTGTTTTAGTGCAGGCCTATTTGTGTATATGCACACACTTGTAAAATATTTTTGTTTAAACTCCATCCACATCTGGACAGCAAAGAAACCTTGGTCCTGTTGATGTTTATGGTGCCAGAATTCCATTATCTTCCTGGGTAAATAAGAAAAACAAAACAAAACAAAACAAAACAAAAAACCAAAAAAACACAAACAAACAAAAAAAAAGAGGAAATCAAAGTATTAAGATCTACTTAAGGCAGTAAGAAATTAATAAAATATGAAAATAATAAACAATATGCTCTCACTGAAACACCTAGAATTTTAGCTAGAAAAGCACAAGTTACTTAAAGCAAATATCAATGAACATTTACATATAACAAAATCTGTCTTAGCTGTGAGTATCTGAGGACAAGATGAAAAATCGAAGCCAAGGCCTTACTATATAAGAGTTATCCTTTCACCTTTCTATCTGTTATGTATGTCTGTCTGTCTGTCTATCTATCTATCTATCACTTTTCACTAGATTAGAAATGCAACTAATTTTAGTATTTTCTTTTTCTTTGAGTCATTTTTTGTTAAAACTACCCCTCTCTTCTTCAAAATATATAGCAAGATATTTCAATAATCATTGGTTTTATGCAAAATTTTTTGTCCTTTTGTGAGGGCTCTGTGCTAGCTCTTCAGTTCATTGACTAGACGTGGATGCGTTACCAGAGACTGAGTAGGAATGTGGAAAATTTAAAAATATTTCATCAGTTTTCAGACTTTTTATGAATCAAAACAATTTTGACAGGCTTTTTCAGCCAAATGCAGTGAAAAATGCATTGTCTGTCTAATACTGCTGCATTTGGCATTTTCAAAACTCTTATCTTCTAGTGGAAGAATTTAGGTTGTGTTTGCGTGTCTCAAGTCACTTTGCAATGTGAGATGAAGATTTAGATAATAAAGCTTTCCCAACTTCTCTTCAGTTCCCTCTCATTTCTCCCAGGTAATGACTGTAGCAACCCATAGATGAGTTTGTTTTCAGCACTGCAAAGGATCATCTTTAATTATTTGTGATAAACAAGCAAACAAACAAATAAATGGAGTGTGATAAATTTAAATTCTGTGGGAGCAAGCATTTCATTTACCTGTTTGAAAGCTGAAGCATTTGGCCCCAGGTGTGAAATGTAAATGTCTCCTGGTTTCAAGCTTTGTTCCTCCTGAGAGCTCATTATGCCTACCAAGAAATCTTGGTTCATTGCTGATATGGATTAGTGCAGCAATGGACATAGCATGATCATGCTCAATAACTCCTTGAGGGAATATTTGTTTGAGCAACAACCCTATCCTACTTTTTAAGATACAGGAAAACAAATGTTTCCACTAACATCTCCCACTTTATTTGAGACCTTAGAGTTTGAACATCTGTGACAACTACAGACTTCCTGCATAACTGGCAAAAGGACTTGCTCCTCTCTGTCAGAACATTTCATAAAATTCAATTTAAATCCACTACTAGTGAGATCCAAGAAGGCATCTCACAGCAGTAAACAAGATAATTTTCTTCTTGAACTGATCAATATGATCTGACAGCTCAATGGACTGCTGACTGACAAAGAAAGAAAGAAAGAGCTGTCCTTAACTGGTATCTCCTTATCAGATGGTGGAGTCATCCAGGTTGGTCTTAGTGCTGCTCTTACTCATCTCAGTGTCACCAGGGACCTTTGTGCTTCCTGCAGTAGAAGCATTTATCAGAGTTCCCGCTCTTCTTTAGTACCATCTTTGCTAGCTACAGATTTTCTTTCAGGGTTTGTAGCTGCCTGCTTATTAGCAATGATCATTTCCCTAAGCACTGAATTAAGTAGATTCTAATGAGAGCAACCTCTCTCTCTCTCTATTTCATTCCATGCCATGAATTTCAAGAATTTTCAAGAGCTGAGATTGGACTATTCCTCTTTAAGCATCTGTCACTTCTTTCTCCTCAATCCCATTTTCCCAGTACAGACCTGCAAGCCAAGAATGGACATCAGAAGGAGATTCTTAATTCCAGCTTAGATGCAGATGCAGTGATAAGGTTGAAAAGGAATCACTGAGTTGCCACATGTTTTCAATAGCGAGAGTGTTCATGGCCCAAACCTGTCCATGGTCAGTCTTCTCTTTCTCCTAAACATTTCTGAACAAATCTTATGGAAAGGGAAGTCTACTATTCTGTGTAGACTTTTATTGATGATGTACACTTTGAGAATATGTTTCAGCAAACAGACTTCTAGATTTTTCCAAAGGATTTCCAGAAGATAAACTATGCTATTTGAAGTTTGTGAATAAGAATGCTCATCAAGCATTACTTCCATTGAATATCAATTATTAGTTGGGATATCAAATCTTGTATAAGCTCCCTTATATAACTCAAGAGGAAATCATGACTGATTTCTCATTACCATTGATCCAAGAATCACAATTAGGCAGACAAATATTTTAAATTACATTTTTCCTCTTTTACAAGTCTCCAGTTCTGCATACAGTCATTGAATAGATAGAATCCTAAGAAACATTTTGCCTGTATTTTAACAGGTTCTATGAGAATACGTTTCTTTAAAGCCTGTAACTTTGAATGTGCCTTGAAGAACAAATTCTGACATAAGGAATGACCTATTTTGACTGCTGCTTCTACATGGCATTTTAAAGAATATAGAAAAATTAAAATATTATGAATTTGTTTTACAAATGAGGCCATAGTATAAACAGCAGCATATATATCACCTCTGTTTACTTCTCACATTAAATCACTTGGATCATTTTCCATTGTTTCTTAATACTATACTTCAAAACCTCAGAATGACACTGAATATTTACTGCTCTTTCTACTTTACCAGCTGGGTCCTATATGATGACATTGTGTAACTGTATGGGTTTTTTATAGCACATCCTACAGTCTTTACTTTTTTTTCCCATACTTGTTGATTCTTAATGTCTTGCTGCAGAGGTATGTTTACCTGAAAAGTATGTGGGTACCAAAGTGGGGAATGGAATTCCCCCTTATCTCTTTCCCCAGGCTCGACATGATTGATATTTTATGAGCTTGACTGTGATTCTTTCTCCTTCTTTCCTTTATTCTTCCCTCTATATGATCACTGTGTTGCATTCAGTTCCAGTATACACATAAAAATTATGTGCTTCACAAAATGAAAAAAATACACTTAGCCCATCTCAAGAGATGAGCTAATAAATGTCAATATCAAAATAACATGAGAACAAGTCTGGCATGCAATTTTAAGTAAAACCCCTCCCTCAGAGTCACAAAGTAGTTGAGGCTGGAATATATCTCTGGAGATCATCTGATCCAATCCCCCTGCTCAGAGTGAGGTCAGCTAGGGCAGGTTGCTCTGGGCCGTGCTCAGCTGGGTTTTGAACACCTCCAAGGATGGAAACTCCACATTCTCTCTGGTCAGCCAGTTCCAGTGCTTGACTACCTTCAAAGTTAGAAATGTCCTTTATGTATAAATGGAATTGCCTCGTTTGTACTTCATACCCAGTATGAAGAAGTTTTGTCTTTGTCTTTGTTTGAAGAAGTTTTATGAGAAGTTTTGTCTTCTTAGCTTTCTTCTATTAGGTATTTAAGCACATGGATATGATCCCACCACCAGTCTGACCCTTTTCACTTTGGGGTTTTGTGTTGCCAAAGTCTCTCTCCTCAAAAGCCAAATGCCTTAGCCCCCTGACCACATTCTTGGCCCCTCATTAGACTCACTCCAGCCTGTCCATTTCTTGCTCAAACTGAGGAGCCCTGAACTAGACCAAACAGTTCAGATGTTTCACCAGTACTGAGGACCTGTTGGCAGCACTTCTCCTAAGGCAGCCTAAGATGCTGAAATATTGCCACTCTGGACCTGTTTAAAAATGAAATATATTTTTAAGACATTTAAGATATTTAAAAATATATTTCAAGGCTCTTATATTTGGCCTTCATAATGCTGTTAAGATAGGTGTACAAACATTAGTCCTATCTGTATGATACTTAATTTTGCAGGAAGTTTTCTTCACAGCCTTTGGCAATAATTCAGATTTTTAGGAGATGAAGACATGAATTAGGACTCTGGCTTTAATATAGCACAAATGGCATTTCCAAGTTATGGTCTGGATGTGATTTTGTAAGACTTTCTTGAAAGTTATAGAACATGTACAAAAGTCACCTCTTTTCTCCTGCAAAAATAAAATATTAAACACAGAATATGATTTCTAATTAATATTTGCATTTGGCTTTAGATCTCTAGGTCTGATCTAGAAGTTCAAGATATTTAGATTTCAATATAAATATTTCTAATTTGTGCAAACTTTAAATTATATCAGAATTTTGTTATCCTGTATTATCCTTTATTATACCAAAATGACATATCATAGTACTTGATTGCTGGAAAATAAATTCTTGATCACATCAATTACAAATTTTGTAACAATGAATTAATAAAATAAAACATTAGAAGAAAAGCAAGTCTTTAAGTATAGATTTGAAGTATCAATGATCACTTCAACTTCTATTATTGAAGAGCTGATGTTTTTACGTAATAGCTCTTTCCCTTGTTCTTGCTACCAATAAATACACGGCTGGTCCATAGTTGTTGGTAGGTATAATTTTGAAGGGGTTTATAGCTTACACTTAATTTTTTGATTACATCTGACTTTTCACTGAGACAGTATAAAAATTGCTAGGAAAAAACCTAAACTTTGGAATACAAAACAGAGAGAAAAAAAAAATGCTTCCTGGACAGGAATGGTTAAACGGTGATCAATGAACATGTGTCTCAACTCCTTTAAGTAAGCTGGATATTGAAAAATAAAAAAGAAATTATAAATTATATTAGGACAGAAAATGAACAGGCAAAAAATGCTAACAGAGAAATAAAAGGGTGAACACTTGCCAAACATAAGCGACCAGAAATCATTTCTCTTCCTGCATGTATCATCAAATTGCATTGTAATCATAACCTTTCTGTACAGCAGTTTTTCCATCTGCAAAGAGATGGTATATCCATTGACCATTTACTTGGTGCTTTGGGACAGGTCGATGCTACATAAATGGGAAGTATGAGTATAGTTAGCACTACAGTAGTAGCTGAGATTTTTCAAATCACATCATGAATGTCATAGGCATAGGGATAACTGTGCCACTTATGCCCAGTATTGCTTTTCTCCTCATGTGGTTTACTGAACTGATTCATTCAAGGGAAACATTTGGAAATCAGACTATAGCCCTAGCTGAATTTCCCCACCAAAACCTGACAGATTTCTATTACTAAAACAAACCAAAACCAAACCCATTGATTTTTATTACAGTGCATTGAATATCTTCGCAGATTCCTTCAAGATATATAACAATCACTCTTCTAAATTACTTTGAATAGTTCTTTCACTCCTTTTAGAGTTCATATTTATATATTTCCATATCACAAAATTATATATAAAATTCTGAATGAAGAAATTCTGCTTGTCTTTTTGCAAACAGTCTTAACAATAAGAAAGAGACATAAAAGTATTGAGGATAGCTTTTCCTGGCAGTGACACCAAATTTGTAATGTGTTTGCACGTGACTGTAAACAAAACAAAACAGAGCAACAACAACAACAACAAAACAACAACAACAAAAAAACTAAACGAAAACCCTTCAAAGCAAAACAAGAAAACTTTATGTACTGAGACAACCTTCTTATATTCCAAAATTGGGGAAAAAAAGGTTCAAAAAGGTTACAGTGGTGGATATGAGTGGATATGAGAATGACACTAATAACAAGTTCTTTTTTTCCTTTTTTTATTTTCCTTTTCCCTTCTCAGTGACTCTCATTTTTTTTTCTTAGTTTCTCTGATTTAATCCTTTCCCCCAGAAGTCACTCTTCATACTCTTTGTGTAGGTCTTCTATATCTCTATTTCCCCTTCTTTCAAATGTAACAACAGCTGTCTTATTCTTAGGTTTTATTAGAACCACACTCTCTATGGCTCCCTAATTTCTACCCCTGTCACAGCAAAATTTGCCTTTCATCCCAAAATACCAGGACTAGTGTTAATATGAAATATTTGGTTTAGTATCTATAATTCAGTCTGGCCCTGTATATTTCTAGTTTTAACCAATGAAACTTTTATGGTACCTGCCACAGAAGGTTGATTAGGAAGGAAAACACATCAGCCAGTGTTGTGTCCTTACTTTGGAGTTACTGAGTGCATCACTTCTTATCATTTGAAACTAGTCAGGATTGTTCTTGAGGGCTCAAATTTTTATCATTATGTTAGAAGTCTGCTACCAATCAATCACTAAAGTTAAGTCTGTACTTTATAAGGCAGGTTGGTGGAGCATTTAACTTAGACATGACCATTTCTGTATCTGCTGCAGCTAGGAATGGCTACTAGATAGATCAAGGAAAAACTAATAAAACCACAGTAAAATGAGAATACCATTTCATTAATATTAGAAACTACTACTGGAGTAAATATTTTTTTTCTTTATTTTGGACAGAGATTGGACAGAATGCCTAGTGATATTAAAACTTTTTAATTATTTTTGGGGGTGCATCCTCATCCTGAAAGATAGTGTAGAATAACTAAAAGAGTTTTTAAAAAATGTTTTATGGCTATTCTAAAAAAAAATAAATAGTTTCTAATCTGTTCACATTGTTTCCTGGCTATATGCATGGACAGTGGTTGCTTCCACTAACATGTAATGTATATCTACTCTGTTTCCAGAAATAGACAGCATGCTAGTATTTAATAAACAAACAAACATACATACATACAGGCAAAACCCTAAGAAAACTAATGGCCTGGAGGTTTAATAAAATTTAGCCCAGAGTTATAGCATCTGTCCTTACAGAAAGGCAGAAATACCAAGTTTTTTGCTTTCCATGTGGGTTGCTAGGGTATCTGTGTAGCTTGTATAGACATTTTGCCTGTGGCCAAATATTGTGGCAACACCACAGATTTTCACAGAAATCAGTCTTTGGAAAGTGCCCAGTCTCATCAGCTCAAGCACATCCTTGCTCACAGTCCTAGTGAAAGAGCTCTGTGCAGTCAGTTTGATTTGTTCTCTTTCTGCCAGAGATTCCCCTTCTGAATTTGACTCTTCAGGCTGGGTGACTCTAGTCCTATGGTTGAAGAGCAACATCATGTGGCTGTTATCCCAGACTCTTTTAGAAATTTGTTTCGTTAGAAGAGCTAATCAGAGGAATTGTGCATTGTTGGTATTCAGCATTGCACCATTTGAGAACATAAATCACATGGGATAGAGAAGCATATTGCCTATGTCAAAAAAAGCTAACTGTATTGTTTCACCTACAGAGGAGAAAATGGAATTTGAATACTATCTTATTTGTGGTCCACAAAAGACTCTTTCTGTTGTTAAGAATGAAAGGAGAAATAGAGCAAGAAGGAATTGCTGGGCTGACAATGGGCACATGGAAGAAGGGAAAGGATTTCAAGAATCCTGGGATAAAAAATGAAAAAAAGAGATAAAGAAACAAACAAAGAAATTAATAACAGACGACGGGAACTTCAGCACTGTCTACAGCACACTTGTAACTAGTTGAGAGCACACAGGCACTGAACTCTGGTGCTTATTAGTTCTGCCAAGAAACAGGGAGCAACTAGTGTAAGTAAATTAAATTGAAGGAAATGGATGTGTGCTACAAATGGTGCAATTTGTCCAAAAGACTTTTGAAAAACATTAATAAAGATTTTCTGCAGGGTAAGCTAGTATAATTGTGCTGCACTGTATATTGATTATAGAAGAGAAGAAATCTAAGCTAGGACTTCATGCTGATAATACTTTGTCAGGAAGCACTAAATGCTGTTTCTTGGACTATTTATATTGGAAATTTGTACTACTGCCACTTTTTATGCTTAGTTTCCTGTTTTTCATTAGGAATTTAGAACAGCAGTTAGATATCATCTGTAAACATCAACTATGTTGCTGGTTGATTTTACAAACAAGATTATATATCATTGCCAAGATATAGTCTTCATAGCTAGGCAGAGAAATTTCAGTTCTGTAAAATATCAGAACTTCCATGGTAAATGAAGATTATACTCCTCCACTTACTAAAAATATCTATTCTCAGTAACTGAAGAAAATGAAACAAAACAGAATAAAAACCAAACAAAACAAAACCTAGAATTTTGAGTGATACATTTCTAAAACAGCATTTAACATTTATCTGTTTGAAATAATATTAGCTTTTGTTTGTTTGAAAGTGATTAGTCCTGTTGGAATACTCTACTTTTATACTATATAGACAGGAAAAAAGGAATTACTGAGTGTAGCTACATTGTGTTGAGAATAAAGAGCTTTGTGATCAGTGGGTGAATTGCAATCTTTAAACTGGTTAACAACCACTGTACCTGTTCTCAATCAAGGTGCAAGACATGTATGTTTAATCCATCTAGATGTCTAAGTGACAGAACACAAAATCTGGTATAAGACTTCTTACACTAAAACATTCCACTGAGTCACCAAATTTCTGGATGACAGTTATCGCTTCTTAGTCAAGTGTCAGAAGACAACATATTGGCCTAATAAGAAGGTATTTTGCCTTCAAGGAAATAAAATAATTTTTATTATAATGAAGATCTATGGCCAGCCTTTGATTTCAACAAGGAGAAACAGGGTTATTCTCAGTGGAAATCAGCTTCAAAATTAAGGCATTCCACTAAAAGACAAAGTATTATGTTAATGAAGGCTCCCTAGCAGAAAGAACCTAAGAGATCAGCTCGTCCAGGCAAAACAGCATCTGGACCTGAATGAGACATCTGATCCAACAGTAAGCATGTACAGATTAAGCAAATTTGCACTTTCACTTTTTGCACTTTTACTCATTTACAAAGATGTCAATAATGTGTGCAATTGATAACAGTGCCACTGCCATAAGAGTTATATGCATGATATTTTAAACTAAGGTAGGCACTAACTTAAATTGATAATAACTTCCTTACCAAATACAGTGGTAAATCCAGTAAATTAGTATAAAACCTCTTAAATACCAAGTTCTCCAGCACATTGCTTCAGTCATTTAAAATATTACATTGTAACCATGGTTCAGTGGTTCAGAGAAGGAACTAATATTATAATATTCAAGAAGGTAAATGTCTTCTAGTTCAAAATAACACCCAGGAAGACTCTTTAGCATACAGTGGGAGATCAGAGTTGAAACCTGAACTGCGAAGGCTGCCAGGACATATGCAAACTGTGCCTCTGTATCTCTAGACCCCTTTAGTTCTTGTGCTGACAGAGGTGAAAAAATGATAGTTCTCTTAAGCAGAGACTAGATTATCCATATGTACTGAGTGATAGTAGCAGAAATAATACAATTTATTGTAAGGGACAGAGTTATTTTGAATCTTCATGATAGAAACAAAGTATTTGCTATTTTACAGTTTGTACCTTTAAAAAGAGCTGATCATGACTCCCTCACAGATTCTGGTCCAAAAAGACAGGGCATGCAACAGTGACTTGTGGAAGGGGAGGTGGCTTTTAAAGACATGAAGAAAAATATTTGGAAACTTGTAAGTTACATGGAGTAATAAATGCTATTACTTCATTCCATACTGCTAAGGTTTAGAGTTTCTTGTCTACTTTTATTATGAACGTTACTCATCTAGAAGAAACTGAAATGCCAGTCTTCTTGCACAAGCTGTGCCCTGATTACTGAATCTCAAGCCCACATCAAGGGATGCAGCAAGCTAGGACAGAGTGATTCCACTCCCTGCAGGAGAGATGAAGTCCATTGCCAAGACACTTCAGAACAGCATGCTGAGGCTTTGAGTGCAATAGGACATGCAGAGGAAGGAGATAACTGAGGTGAGAGAAAAGAGACACATTATGTTGATGAAGGCTCTCTGGCAGAAGAATTTATCAGATTTAAAATAATGCATAGGGTTACTCACAAAAAGGAAGCCTTGAATGCCAACTTGTCAGGAGAGAACAGCAAACCTCTGAATGAGGTTTTCTAATCCAACAATGAGCCTGTGTTGAATTGGCTGGACACAACTTCAGTTATATCAGAGGAAAACTTGAAATTAAAACAAACAAACAAATAAAAGGAAGGAAAAAAGCGTTCCAGAAATCTGTCTTAGTAAATCTTCCCTGTGTGACCATTCAAGAGCCACTCTGGCAGTGACACTCCCACCACCAGAGACAGTCACTGCTGGGACCAAAACCCCTTTGCAGTGGGTGGCTCCAATGACACCCTCCATACACTCTGCACACCCTGCTCTCACACAGACTGGGTTTCCTTACTGGCTTGGCCCCAGATTTCCAATAGCAGAGTCTAAGACCTCTGAATCCTTAAAGCAGTTTAATCATAGTGCAACAACTGTGATTAATAACCAGCTCGAGCTGCTGCCTCTGAGAACAGAGCTCAAGCAAAAGAATCCTTGGTCTTTTATATTCTCACAGTCTAAGTGCACGATGGTCTGGGGTTTCTCATCTGAGCCATTGGCTCTTGCTGTGTCTGTGGGTGTCCAGTCACCTGGCTTTGCCACGGGTCCCCATGACCTTGGTTATGCACAGAGTCAGCACCTGTTCCTGGATTCTTGCCTGGGCCCTCTCCATTTCCCTCCACCCACTCAACCTGCAGCTCACGCTGCATCTGCACACCCAGCTACCAGCATGAAATGTATTCCTCAATGATTGCTTCAGCTTCACCAAGACCTTCAAACACTCAGTTCAGGTTTTATGTTTAAAATCCCACAGCTATCCCCCAGCAATGCTGACAGCAGCATTCTGATAGCATGCAAATGTATGGGACTAGGGGCAGCTCTGATCACCCACTCACAAGGTGTACCTAGGACTTGAGCAGCTTTCAGACCCACAAATATAAACAAAGAGGTATTATAGCCTTGCCCATTCCTGGGGCATCAATGTACTGCGCTGTGATAATTCTTGTCAAGATGTTCATACAAGGTAATGCAAAATGAAAAAAAATGAAAAAGCTTAGTTGCACATAGTTTTCAAATGTTCATATGAAAGAAAAATGTTCACCAAAGAGGTTTCCTAGTCCAAGGCCCATTGAAGTCAATGGAAGACTGAACTGGATTGTATACAAAAAAAACACCAAAAAACCAAAAAAACAGATTTTTGACTTTTCACAATGATGCATTCATTTTATATATTTGGTTGTTAAGTAAGTGCCAATGTAGTTGCAGGGACAGAAATAAGAAAACTTGGATATTATGAGACTTAGTCATAGCTAGATTTTCAGGTTGAAATATATTGAAGAGCCACCAGTAATTGCATCTAGATTGAAGAAATAAATCTTTCTTAGTATACTATACTGATAAATTAATTGATTTGGAATGATTTTCTTTTTTTTCCTACATGAACAGGAAATAGGAACAGGAACATTGAACAGGAACATGAACAGGAAACATTGATAGATGATCAATGGCATACAACAGAGTGATTCTGTTGCTTTTCAAAATATAAATGTTCCACCCAAATTTCTGAAAGTTTCTGTCTCTTGTCATTTTACTTTGTCCAGAGCTTTATAAATGAAATATTTGATGTAAGAATATTTCTGTTCATTTTCATGTCCAATGTTTAACTAATTTAGATTCATGAGATTGTACTCCTAAAAGATTAATAAAGCCAAATGCTTGCTTTTTAAAGATAGATTAGGCAATAAAGAACTAAAGAAAATTTTACAGAGGTGTTAACTTTGCCACTGTACCCTTAAAATAAAGCATCCAGAATTTGCAAACACCATGAATTTAAGAATATGAAATGGTTACTACAGATGAAATAGTTTGATAAGTCAGGTGAAGAAAACTCTATAAAAAATAAACCTGTACTCATAGACCTGTAGTGTGAGAGGTAATCTAGCAGTGTGTCAAGGTAGATACTGATTTTTTCATTTTAGAATTCAAACTTATCATTATAGTCTGTTTGGACACATGGCTCAGTCCCACGAAAAATGATAAATCCAAGTCACTTGGATTTTTCAGTCATAGGAGTTTTCAATATGATCACTAAAACCAGATTGCAGGCAAGCTGATAATATTTAGCTGAACTTTTCCAAAACACCACTCATGAAAACCACTCTCAGACTTATAATCTCTCAAATTCCAAGGTCAGCTGCATTTCTAAGATCTCAGCTTTCTACAATATATCCTAAGTATTGGAGATAGCAAGACCAATATTCATAGGATACACTCAAGGATGTCATTATTATCAATCTCTTCCACAAACAACTTCAGTTTCAATAATGAAAGAGACTTCTAGATAACAGACACAAAACCATACCAGCTTTTTAATATGATGTCCTGAAGAGATTTTAAAGAGTTCACACACTGCTGCCTCTACTCCAGACCCATGCCAGAATCTGCAATGGAAAATGAATTCTTCCAACAACATTGTCACAAAATTCATCCTTTGAAACAAGCTCTCCAGAGTATCATGTTCACTGAATGAATCCAGGTTGTGCCTCAAGTCATAATTTAAGTTTGCCAAAGACCTCCACAACCACCACAAAAGCAGAGCCATCAAAATCCTCAGATTCTGTACTTGAATTTCTCGAAGGATATTATTATGTTTCATCCAGTGTACTCAGTACTGTTACTGAAATTATGTGTGTGGAAATAAACCACCATTATGGACCAAAATAAACTCATACAGACAATGAATAAGGAATGGAAAGATCCAGCTACAGTCAGGGAAAAATGTTTCTGAGAAAATAATTTCTTGATCATCTCATCTTGACAAAAGAGCTTACAAAGACAAACTTTGGAAATATGTTCATAATTTTATGAAATAGCAAAAATAATCAATTCAATTGGAATACTAGTTCTAGGGTATAAGTAGTCTCTCCATCCACAAACAGACACACACATATACACAAATATGTTCACGCACAATGTGCAATGTACTTAATTTTAGCTGATTCTTTCTCCTACTCTCTGACAGACAGCTACTTTATCTTCCCCTCCTTGCATGTTAAGATCCCCTTTGCTCTCAGATAGTCTTGCTGATATAATATCTAAATATATCTAAACAAGTTTCTAAATCTAAAACTGTTCTCAAATTAAATTTATTATATAAGTTTGCTTTTCCTGCTTCAGTCCTGAAGGACCTGCATGCCCAAATGCTTGGTTTGCTTCATATAATATGCCATCCACCCACAAATTTTGCCCAATGAAAACAACTCCTTTCCTCTCTAAAACTTCTCAATTTAAAATGATCTTTATCAAAACCGAAGACAGAACCTCTTATAACTGTCATATTTTATGTGCCTGAGTATATTGTTACTCATTCTTTATCTGATCTGTCTCAGTATCTCATTCTTTTTTTTTGTTGGTAGAAGTATTGCATGAAATAGATGGCTGATAAACCATCCCTATAAATCTCTTGAAATAAAAAAAGAAGTTATAGTCATTATCTAAGCTGACATCCTGATAACAGATGGCATAGTGCATTGCATCCTCATTTCTGCAAAACAATATGTTTTCCTTTGAGTTATAGTATACTTTCAGGTGCCTGTCTCATGATGAGTTTGGTCTCTATTTCATCTGACTGTGGCTACTTCAAAAATATAATCTAAACTAGTCATCATGTAGGCTCCCCCAGCTTCTGTGGACTCTACATTCACGGGTATTACAGATTCCTCCAGAAGGTGATTCATCCCATTCCAAACTAAGTGCCTAAGACAGGTGAGACAGATTGCTCTCACAAGACTGAGAGGTTACCACCTCCCCTGGTAATTTATTTTAATCATTGGCTGCAGCCTCACATTACAAATACTTTACTTTATCACTGATCTGAATATTCTAGTGCCAGACTTCGTGACCTTTATGTCACACCTTTAAAATTTCTAAATTTTTAAAAACCTTTAAAAAATTTTATTGAGAAGATATTTCTATATAAGATGTCAATAATACAATTGTTTTCCTTATAATTGGTTCCAAACCATTGTTATGCTCAGGTATTAGAAGAGCAATCTTATTCTGACATCTGGTAACTCAAAGTTTTACAATCGCTTTCAAGTTGAGTTCATAGATTCAATAAAGTAATTATTTTTTTCATTAAGAACACTGACCAGATGGATATATTCATTCATATATATATATATATGTATATATATTCACTAATTAATCCTTTTAAATCCTGTAGAAAACTTTGTACAACCTTCAGTAAGTTACAACTCAGGGAAAAAAAAAAAAAGAAAATGAAAAAAGTGCTAGTTTCTTTATTAAATAATAGGTTTCTTCTGGCTATTTTCCAGCCCTTGCAGACTTTATTCAATCAGTGAGAGTTTGTCAAACTGTTTTTATGGTACTTCATCCTGCCTGGAAGTATGTTGTGGGGTCCTTATCAATTAGCTTCTTCTAGCATTTTGAAAGATAATTTAGGTCTGATCTGTAGATTTCCTACTTCCTCATGCTGTGAAAGTTGTATTGGCAAGCATCCATTTTACTCATTTGTTGGAATAGAGGGAGAATAATTGTTTAACCTCTGATATGGGTCACATTTTTTATTATCATTTGTGATAAATGAGCTGGAGAAGGTGTTGAATAGACTACTTTCCTGAGCTAGGGAAAAATTTGTATTTTGTTAAAGATAATTACTTAAACTAACCCATTCTAACAATGACTACCCTCCTAAATAGAGTGGAACAAGAAAAAGTCCCAGTTATGCAAAAGAAACAGCTACACAAAATTGTTTGCATACAGAAGAGTGAAAAAGAAAAGGTGATTAATTTTCTACAGTAGAAGTCTTGGTTTGCACACATTCAAGACTTCAACTCTAGACTGGAATTTCAGGACAAATGCTACAGTGAATGCTGAAAGAAATCTTGATAGACATTGTTCATCCATTATCAGTTTGTCATTTTTTCCTTTGAAATTTTATACTCATTCAACCTTTTTTGTCCCTTTTTTGATTTAGAGGTCTTGTGAAGAGCAAATGAAGCCACAAGGCATAGGTCTGCCACAGGCTGAACAAAATCCCCAGGCTCAGCATTTTGACACACCAGCTTTGCAGATCAAAGTGTTCTTTCTATGCCTCTTTGTGTTTTGTACAAAAAGGAATTTTATTACAATTGTGTAATGAATGTTTGCAAAATATGCAGCAAGGACTTACATATGTTTCTGTACAGAGCTTTTTATTAAAGTTGATGGAATTAGATGATCCTTACTAATGGAAATGTTACATGTTTATTTTTTAACTGTTTATCTGGATGCCATATGTACCTCTCTTTTTATGAATAAAACAAACAGCAGTTTTGTTTTTTGGGGTTTATTTTGGCTCATTATTTTCCAACTAAAGGCATTTAGCTAAGCACTAAGGTTGCCAAGCCTACAGGTTTACACAGCTTTAACCATCTCTGTTCTTTCCTGACGCTCACTCTTGGGCACACGTGTAATTCATTTAATTTGAGAGCATTGCTCCCACTCTTCTTTATAGGATCAAGCTCAAGTATATAGTGAAGGACTTTCTTTTTATTCCCTTCCTTTCTTTAATTGTAGCATAGGTACAACATTTTGAAGTGGTGTGGAGGAACTTCAAAGAATGGTCTGAATTGAAGAGCAGATGAAATTTTCCCTTGTATAACCTATTAGAAAGGTACATAGATTTTTCATTTTCATTTTCTTTCTGCACTTTCCCCATTAGATGGAAAAAAATATGCATGGGAGTAGTGAATAGGGTATTTTCACTAGGCTTCAGCTGGGCCAAAGTTCATGTTTTTCTTAGTAGCTCATACAGTGCTGTGTTCCTAGGATTTAATATGAGAATAATGTTGATAGCACACTGATGTTTTGCTTATTGCTAAGCAGTAATCTCAATGAGAGGATTTTCAGTGTTGTATGCTCTGCAAGTGAGCAGATGCACAAAAAGCTGGGAGGAAGAATAGCTGGGACAACTGATCTGAATTGGCCAAAGGGATATACCCTACCACAGAATGTCATGCTCAGTATATAAACTGTGGGAGTTACCCAGAAGGGGACTGATCATTGTTCAGGGGCAAACTGGGTATCAGTCAGTGGGTGGTAACCATCTGTATTGTGCATCATTTGTGTCTGTTGAGATTTTTTACTCTCTCTCCTATTATTATTATTATTATTGTTGTTGTTTTCAATAATTAAATTGTTCATGTATCAACCCACAAAGTTCACTTTTCTGTCTGATTCTTCTCCCTACCGCAGAGGGTAGGATGTCATTACTGAGAAAATGGCTGTGTGGTACTCAGCTGGAGTTAAGCTATGACAGACAGTCTTGATGAATTTTTGTATTGTAGCTGCCTTTTGATTCTATGTGTGATAACTTCTGAGCACTCCATTTGTCTACATAAGTAAAAAAAAAAACCACCAAATAACTTAATCGTAACTTGCAGAGTAGTCTTTCATATCTGTGCAAGTTTACACATAGACTTTGAGAAAACACCATTTAATGGGTAGTAATTCCATTACTATATATTATTATTAAATGATTTTACTAGTGGTAACAAAACATGGTGATTATTTTGACCTGAACTGGTTGAGACTTCTTAAGTACTAATGATGACAATGTAACTGATTTAGATTCATTGATTTTGCAGGTGTCGGGCATGGAAGTTCTTGCCTTACACAGAAGAATGAATGGGACTGAAACCATGGTTTTCTGTGAGCATAGGCAGGTTTATTTTAACAGCTAAGTCAAGTTCAGCATTCTCATGCTCTCAGAGCAGAAGTGTGGGTGGGACGGAGTGGGCCTTTGACACTGAGGCTGCCTTTGGACCAGCAGATCCCTGGCAGGAAATGATCATGGTCCACCACAGCCTGCACTGGATCCTATTCATCCTACCTCTCAAGGCAGGGAAGCTGTGGGGAGGGCAGGTGGAATAGCAACATAGAATTATGGAACCATAGAATGGTTTGGGTTGGAGGGGATATAAAGATCACCTAATTCCAAGCCTTCTGCCCCAGGCAGGGACCCCTTGCACCAGGCCAGCTACTCAAAGCCTCGTCCAGCCTGGCCTTGAATGCTGCCAGGGCTGGGACATCCACAGCTGCTCTGAGCAACCTGTGGCAGGGGCTCACAACATTCACATAAAGAACCTATTCCTAATATTTATTCTCACCCTCCCCTTTTTCAGTATAAAGCTGTTCCTCCCTGTTGTGTCACTACTTGTCCTGGCAAAAAGATCCCCTCCAAGTTTCTTGTAGGCCCCCCTGCCTGTGGGATGAAGGTGTGCAGGCTCTGTAGCAGGCAGCAGTGCCTGACTCCCAGCAGTGCCTGGCTTCCAGCTCTCAGGGAAAGACCATGTGTGGCACCACTGCCTCTTTGGGAAGTTCACTGTGATCGTGTCCTCTGCAGTCATTTGCCACCAGCTGCTTCCCAAAAAGCATACACCCAAGAACATGGCTACTGCAGGGAGTATATGTGTGTTTGGGTGTGGAGGAGACAATCTGGTTGCAGCTGTGGCAGGCAAGCTGTGACACACAATCCCAGTGAACCAAATGTACCCAAGTAGAGTACAGCAAAACACAGATGTAGCAGAGTCCCCACTGGCCATGTCAGACACAGTCACAGACTCTCACAAGCTCCATGTCCTTATTCTCTATGAGTCCTGTAACTCTTCTGTATCCACAATGGCAAGGGCAATGGTGGCACCTGGTATACATGGCCAAGGACATGCAATGTGAAGCTGTAGAAAGAGAAGGATGTTCCTGCTCTCAGCCCCATATGTCGTTCTCTGTGTGTGCTGGTTTAAAGGTAAACCAGCAGGAGAAATGGATCCTCCACAAGAGAGATTATAAGTCAGACTCACAATTTA
>JAWWTY010000106.1:67224288-67281849 GCA_035222235.1 Margarornis squamiger | reverse complement strand
CTGGGCAGCTGCTGCAAATGGTCCATTGTTCTTGGGAAATGAATAGAGGGGAGTAGAATACATAGCTTTGATCACCCTCACACAGTGATAACTGGTCCCATCTGCTGAACTAGGACACTGTGTTATTCTCCAAGAACTGAATGTCTGAGGCTCTGTTGTGGGAAACCTAGGGCAAAGAAGTTTCTTGACATCCTGTGGTGATTAGGTGTGGGGCTCAACCACACAAGAAAACCAAACAGAAGTCTGTGTCTGTATGATCTGCTCCTTGATTTCCCTTTCTCTCTGTTTGCCATGTTTATGCATCCCATTTACCTTCTTCACTGTCTGATGGTTTTCCCCATAGGATACTCTGCACCTGAGTAAAGAATTTCACCAGCTTCTGGAGTGGAAATGGACAGGACCTGAACCTGCCTGATGGTGTTGGTATTAGCACTGGCTTCTGAGAGAAGGCTGAGATGGTAAAAAAATTACTCCATACCATGTGCTCTTGTGCATGCCTTGCACAAGTGCACCTTGCAGCAGACACTGCCAGCAGGAGAGCCTAAGGTGCATCTGGCACAGTAGTGCCCCCCATAAAATTTTCTTGCCAGAAAATTGAACACACTTGAAACTGCAGCTGCACGGCCTGGTGCTCACTGCTTGCTTGCTGTCCCTCAAATAAGATTCAGTATGGCAGTGTGATTGGGCAATTCAGGACACAGTGTAACAAATAAATCTAATGGTTTTTTTGCTCAGCTGCTAGATTGTGTCCAAAAATGGATAAGAAGTATTTTCAAGGTCAGGTTCAGCAGAGAAATGGAATCAGTTCTTCTTGTGACTTTCAGCTACTTTCTCCCAGAGCATTGATAACTGACTTGACTGATAAATCTAAATTTACTTGTCCTCTCACTGAAGTGTTTTTTTCAATATATCTTTTTAAAAAAATTTTCTTTCTTTTTTTTTTTTTCTTCTTTTTTTTACCAGAATAATGACCTAGGTAGTGATAGTTAAACTGTATAACCTTGTATTATTTTATGCTATTTATGGTGAATGGACAGTTGTAACATTTCATATCTCTCTCGTGCACTGGGGATTCAGTTACATTTCACTGATAGTGTTTGAGCCAGGGCTAGTCAACATTCCCTGGAATCTACTAAATACCTTTACTCACATTAGCTGTTCCAGAACTCAGCTGGGTATTCTTGCCTGGATCTGCCCAGCCAGATAGATTTTCATGGCTGGGAGCCATGTGCTGCCTTTATATGCTGCAGCTGGTATCTGAGTTGTTTGTTTATTTGTTTCCCTTGATTAAAATCAAAGGTCATTTGAGTCCTTGTTCAAGCCTTCCTTTTTAATCACGGGAATAGAATCATTTAGGTTGGAAAAGTCCTCTAAAATCACCGAGTCCAACCATTAACCTAGCACTGCCAAGTCCACCACTCAACCATATCCCTAAGTGCCATATCCACACATTTTTGAACACTTCCAGCTATTGTGACTCCATCACTTCCCTGAGCCACCTGTTCCAGTGATGGATAGTGCTTTCTGTGAAGAAAAGCTTCTGTGAAGAAATTTTTCACAATAGCCAATCTAAATCTTCCCTGGTACAGATTGAGTGTATTTCCTCTTGTCCTGTCAGTTGTTACGTGGGAGAAGAGATCGACATCCACCCACTACAACATTCTTTCAGGTAGTAGTAAAGAGTAGCAAGTTCCCCCCTGGGCCTCATTTTCCCTGGCACCAAGGTCAGGATCACAGGGCTATAGCTTCTGTTTCTAGCACTTCTGGTAGATGGCCATCACTTTTGATAACTCCCAGTCAACTGAAACCTCCCTGGTCAGCCAGAACTAATCAGATAAATCATTGAACATGGCTCAGTGAGCTCTTCCACTAGCTTCCTTAGTACCCTTGGGTGGATCCCCCCTGGCCCCTTAGATTTCTATGTGTCTAAGTGATGTAGCAGGTTATGGGGCCTTCATTCTGTTCTCCATAGCCTCTGTCTTCTAGCTCAGGGGACTGGATACCTGGAGACCAACTGGTCTAACTACTAAAGTATTAAAGTACTATTAAAGCATTAAAAAATTCAGCCTTTTCCTCACCCTTTGTCACCAGGTTTCACCCCATATCCAATAAAGTATGGAAATACTCCTTAGCCCTCCTTTTTTTACTGATGTATTTATAGAAACATTTTTTATTGTCTTTCATGGAAACAGCAAGATTAGGTCCTAGTTGGGTCCTCCTTTTTTTTCTCCTGTATAACTTCATGACATCCATGGTCTCCTGAGTTGCCTGCCCCTTCTTCCAAACTCTTTTTTACTGAATTTCAGCCCAAGCTCTCTATTCAGCCCAGCTGGTATTCCTTGCCATGTCATCTTTCAGAACGTGGGGACAACTTTCTTCTGCACCTTTAAGATTTCGTTACTGAAGAATGTCCAGCTCCCATGAACTCCCTGATCCTTCAGGACTGTCTCCCAAGGGAATCTGTCAATGAGGCTCCTAAACAGGCCTATTTCTATCCTCCAGAAGTCCAAGGCAACCATTGTGGTGGCTCACTTCTTTACTTCTCCAAGAATTGAAAACTCTATCATTTTGTATTGTGTGTGCCCAAAATGGCCTCTAGCCATCACATCACCCACCAGTCCTTTTCTGTTCTATTATCCAAATTTTAGTCCCTTTCTGATTAGGGGATAAGAAAGCAAAGATCTGAGATAAACTGCACACATGAAAGTGTATATCTGACATTGTTGTCTAATCATATGATCAAAGGAAAAATTAGCAGAAGTGAGAAAAACTCAAAGGCTTTGTAGATCTAATCTGCTTTTGACAGTAGTCCCCTGCCCTCCTGCTTACAGATGAAAAGCAGGTGGAAAAGCAATAATTGATAAGCTTGTTTTTGAAGCACTTACTTAGCAGTAATCAACAGTTTGGTGATCAACAGTTCAGGTTTAATTAAACACATATAAAGTGAAAGGAACAGTGAAAGAGACTTGAATTTTATGGTTGTACTTCTTACCAAGATTCACTGAAGTCAGCGTAATAGGGTTTGTATGTCTGTACCTGTATATTTCGACATCAAAGATAAAAGTCAATAAAGTAATGGAAATGAAACTACAATAGAAGTTGTTTAACTTTTAAGAAAATAAGGGGACATTTGTCTTGAAATTCTTCAGAAGAGGAGGTAGGAGAAGGAGTTATAGCTTTTGCTGCCTGGGGTATTTGAATTGGGTACAGGAGCAAGTAAAATTCCAAAACTTGTTTTAGAAGTTAGTATCTCTAAAGATGTAGTGGGGTTCACTTGTCAGCATTCAGATTGATTTTTAGACTGATCAATCATATCTACTATTGATAAAACTTAACACCTGTATTTTAATTATGTTAGTTAAATAGACTAAGACTTTATGTTACTTTTTTTTATTCTTAAATATTTTTATAAATATTTAGTAGGAAATAATACAAATACTCTGGTAACATAAAGCAATCTCTCATGTACTGATACAGAGCTTGAAAGGGACAAATTGTAGGTGGAACGTCACCCAAATGTGACCATGAGAAAGGCAAAAAACACAGAAAATGAAGCTGGTAAAGTGACTAATAACCCCAAAAAGAACTTATATCCAAGCCTTTAGAAGGGGCTGAAGTGGCCCTTATTAGCACTATGCTAATGAACACAGTTCTTTTTCAGTATAGTAGAGTTTGGAGTTTTTGTTGTTTTTTTTTTTTTAATTTTGGGTTTTTTTGTTTGTTTTTTTGTTTTTTTTTTTAGTTGGTTAGTTTGCGTTTGTTGTTGTTTTTGTTTTGTCCTATTAAATATAGCTCTTTAGACGAACTGGACTTTGAGCTACTGAAAAGTAGATGTCTCTTGAAATGTCAAGATAACTGGACAGCAGTATAAAACAAACAAGAATTCTCACTATAACTTCCTATTGCTAAGGTACTACTCTTCTAATTACATGCAGATGTATTTGTGCTTCCTATTGCTAAGGTACTACTCCTCTAATTACATGCAGATGCATTTATACTTGGTGAATCATTAGTCTTCATCAACATATAAAGCAAAAATCATCACATGACTCTCAGTTGCCACAAGTAAGACGCATGGTATTTTCTTCCTGTGCCAGTCAAGACATCAGTACCTGAAGTTTACCTTTTTCCCTGGCTTAAAATTGGCAATTCAAAGAAACTTCTAAGATTCAGTTTGTGAGTTTTAGAAGCTAAGCATTCTTTACTACAATGTGCTGCAAGATCACAGCACACTGAGTGCCCTAGAAGTCAGTTTGCCAAAGTGTACACAGGAGTATCTTCACTACAACTTGTGTTACATGGTTATTTATTTTTTGTTCCCTGCATTCCTCTTACATATTCATAACATTTCCCAACACCTATTAGCATATTCGCATATCCTTGTAAGGTCTCTGAGGGGCTTCATTGAGGGTCTTCCTTGGCCTTCTCTGTCTGGACCTCCTGAAGTTCTAAGTAACTGCCTTATGAACTTCTTTAAGGCAATACACCTGGTTATAGAGTAACTTGGTGTTGCTTGGCTGGCTGCCTCAGATCCCCTTCTCGTTGTTTCTTTACTTTTCTTGTTCAGACCCTTTACATCACTTACCTCAGCTACATGTAGTTTCTATGGTACATTCCACTGCAAAAACAATTAGTTCTTGTTACATCTCAAAACTCAGATATAACTTCTTTTTTTTTTTTCTTTTTTTCAAAAACTTTAGGTGAGTGAATGATCCTTCAGTTAAAAAAGGAAGCTTGTTTTGCATCACTAATACTTAATTTCTCATATATTAGCTGGTACAATTTTAGGAAATATTTTAAAATCTGCAATTTAAAAAGTCTAGTATACATCAAAAATTAAAAAAAGAAAAAAGAAAAAAAGAAAGGAAAAGCTGTAACTCATTGGAAGACTGTTCACTCCTCTGTGTAATTGCCAAACTTCAGCTCTTTGTTGTGCATACTTTAGGCTGCTAATTTTCTTATTCAACCCCCAGCAACAAGCTTGATTTCCTGCTGTCTTCTGTAAAGGCAAATCTTTCTACAGGACAAACTACAGTCTACCAATCAGCTTAATCTCTTCTGCTTTCACCTGTTTCTCTGCAGATCCAGGCTTCTGTGGCTGAAAATATGGTGTTATTGTTTTCTATTCTCATATAATATTTCCCTCTGGTTAAGAATTCAAGAATGGCAAAACATAATAAAGATGTCATACCAAGGCTCTATTTTCTGCCCCGATTTGAAGCTACAAAATCTACATGTAAAACATATGGGTTATTATGCTGTGAACATCCCAATTTTTACTAACAGAAAATAATTTGCTAGAATGTGTGAATGTGGACTAATTAAGTTCTTTGAAAAGGGGTGGGTTTGCTTAAAATTTTAAGGTGATAAATTGCAGGAGTGTGTCCTACTCCAGGTTATCAGATCTGTTGACCTTAACATCTTCTTAGATGGTTTCCTGTTCCTGTTTAACTATGATTTTTGTCCTGAAGAAGAGATATTATATATGCCACTGTGTGTGTTGAATATTTCCTTGGTGCCATTCTGTGGTATTTGCAGCCCTCTTTGACATTATCAAATGGATTGACATTTCAAATATTTGCAGTGCTCAGCGGGTACTAATTCAGTGAAGGTGAACCATGAGTTGCTCACATAGTGGCACAGCAAGTGATGTGTGTCTATTTAATCACAGCTGCTGAAATGAGATCAAAAGGCACTGTGTTGTTAAACCCTTAAAGCTGCTGTCACAGCAGAGAGATCAGGAGGGGCTCACCACAGGAAACTGAGTAAAGAAGAAACTTAGGCCTGCTGCTAATGCAACTCTGCTGTTGGCTACATCTCAGTGGAGATGACTAAAGGGAGACACTCAGGAGTGCAGCTGTGCAGATGAACTGCACCCGGCCAAAACTCTCTCCCACACAGATTTGTCCAGTCCCAGGAGCACAAAGAGACATTTCTGTAAATGAATTTGTGTGATTTATTCTTCCACAGGTAAACAATGTTTTTAACTTCACTTCCAGTATATTATCTAATTTTAGTTGTTTTCTTTCCGAAACAGTACTTGTTCAGCTTTTAGTAAGTATTCTGGATCATGACAAGGCTTCCTGCACCCCAAGAGTTCAACCACAGCAGATACTTATTTGCCCTGGACGAAGACCTTCCTGTCTGGTTTTCCTTTACCTGTTGAGAGCATATATTGCACAGCTGCACTTCACGGTTTCTAGCCAGGAGAGGGCAATAGCACCCACCAGCTGCTGTGCAGGAGCAGGAGAAGGCTTAGAAGGAGTAGATGATGGCACAGAGGGTGGGGAAAGAGCTGATAACACAGCAAGCATTGCAGATGATGCACAGTAAATGTGACAGCTCTTAGTTTTACTTAAATATTTGGTCAGGACTGTGTTATTACTTCGAGCTCTATCTTGGTTGTTGTTTATTTAATGCACTACCATATGCTAATAATTGTGTTAGCACTGGCAAACAGAAGCTCCACTAGATAATTTAACACAGAACTCTTCACTGAGTTACATTACTTCAAAAGATCATGTTCCTTAACCTTTGCTGGAACAAGTAGGGATAATGATACAGAGAATGAGGTAAGGTTTTCTATCTATCTAAAGCCAAATCACCTTACTTTTAAGATCAAATATTGAAGAAAATCTTGACAATGAAACATCTATGACTTATGACTCCATACTGGTTATCAGGCTCAGTACAACAGTCTGCACAATATTTTATGATCTGGGTTACACAGAAGATCAGAAGACATGATCTAATACTTTCTTCTGGCTTTAAAATCTTGGAATCAGAATCTAAACTAGACTGCAATGGAACTATTGTTCTTTGTGTGTATAAACTAAATGTACAGAATTTTATCAGGTTCTAGGCCCATAAGCATTCAGAAACTCATTTCATTCTTCACACCAGCTGCACCCCTATTAACTCCCTGAGAAGTGATTCCCAAGCTATAGGCTTGACAGGTTTTTGTAGCTTCCTTTATTCCCACCCCTCCCATGTAATGCCTTTCCATTATGCAGTTATGCTCTGCCCTCAGCTGTGAAACAGCAGACACTGTCAGTCTGAGTGGATTATTTGAGAACCACTGTGGTCAGGAGTTTCCTGCTTCTCAGATGACAGAATACACATAAAACTTTGAAGATATTTTTTTCAGTTAGTTCTCAACTATTTCTTCATCACCTACCCCCATTCAGAAAGCTGGATTCAGAGACTTGGAGTTAACCAATGCAAAGTGTTTTATGACTTTTTTTTTAATCATTCATGTCAAATACAACCAGGCAAACTCTAAGGAAGGCTAGATTATACCATTAAATATCCAGCACCATTTTGGAGGAGAAAATGGAACTACTGACGCAGAATCACAACCTCTGTGTTGGCCTATCTTGGTGAATTTCACAGAGCTTTTACATTTTTTATTATTTTTCCTAGAAAATTGTCTCACTGAGAACATTTTTTATTTGAAGTCTCTGGTGTTTTTTGTGTCTTATTCCTGGAACACAAAACTGCACAAGTACTAATTCCTTTATTATTTTTTGTCATTTTCTCTGGGATATTTCTGCATCTTTTTAGTCTCCAGTGACAAATGCCGCCACCCCACTGCATATAGTATTCATTGTAAAATTAAATGAAACATGTGTTGGAGCACCTCAGAGCAACTGAAAATAATTGAAATGAGATGTAAACTCTCATTACTCCCATTAAGATTTATTTTATTTTTCATAAGAAAAGTTAGTGGGGAATTTGATGCCAACTCTTTTGGTTTCTCTTGATGTAGACTGGCATGCAAGACATTACAAGAGAAAACAAAATGGAAATTGTTTATGTTACTGCATTACTGAGGATGAGCTAGTAATGGGTCAGGAATGGGAGTAAAGCTGAGGACGAGACATTACTTATGTCTTGACATGGGAGGAGACTTGAGCCCTCCGTTCTCTGCCTTTGCAGCAGCTGTATTATGAATTAATAAAGAGACACTTTATGCATATGAGGTATTTTAATTAATAATTCATTAGGCCACCAGTCAAGCAGCTGCACATTCAACACAGGAAATTTAGGGTAGGCCTGTTCTGCCCTGCTTTTTGAATTACAACTGGAGGCACAAGGTGGAAGCGTGGGGAAAGAGAAGACAAAATGTTTACCAGGAAGGAGTGGAGGGAAATGAGACATTCCCACACCTTATTCAGAAAATAGCTGAGAAAGACTATTTGAAATATAAGTATCTTGACAAGTGAGGGGGAAGGGGAATGGGAACGCAAGACAAAATGCAAGTGATGATGTCTTATATGGCTTATCATACATCTTTCAGATGATGTAACAGTGGTGGAAAACTACTCTGATCCTCTGATAACAGGAATGTTTTTTACTAGCTGCACCTTGATGAACTGTTGAGAATGTGGAAGATCATTCAGTTCTTTTTAACAAAGGCTACATCAGGAATTATCTTTTTAATTATTTTTTTTCTTTGTCAGAAGTTAGCTTAAAAAAAAAAAAGTGTGGGAAGAAGTTCAAACACATCTCTTCTCTAAAAACCCTAATTCTGTGAGTAATTCTATAGGTAAAATAATCCAGAGGTCTAAGAGACAGAATCAAAGATGATTAACGTTACAAATCTTGTGCAACAGTGATTCATTGAAATATGAAAGCTTATTGAATTAATATATTGTACAACCCATACATATAATAAATGTCCCCAATATTGTGATCTGGTTTCTCCCCTTCTCAGAGAATCAGATTAATAAAAGTTGTCGATGAGTTTAAAATAATGTCATTTTCATCTTTATCTGTCTTTGAACATCTAGCCCTCCTTTATCATGTGATCACCTTCTGCATTTCCTCTCTAGGTACTGCTTAATTTACAGGTTGCAATGCCACATATCATAAATTATTGTGTATTGGTTTATTACAGTTTACATGTCATGACTAAGGGCTAAGTGACAGTACATATATAATGATACAGGGGTTGACATCCTTGTAAGGTCAGTTAAGGACGCTTGTCATGTAAAGGACTGAAAGTTAACTGTCAAGTGAAGAAATATGTATTTAAAGTAAAATAAAGCAAGAAAAAACAAGTTTTCAAGTCTATTTTAAAGTTTGAATTGTAATAGTACACAATCTAGAGTTTTGAATCTGTTTGGGCTTGAAATTTTTACTCAGCACAGCTTTCTAATTACCAAGTAATTAACTATTGAGGCAAGCTGTCTATTGAAAGAGAAACATTTTGTGGTTCAAAATATTTTAGAGAGTTTCAACAATAACTTTCTGAAATCTGTACTTTGAACTTGGTAAATTCTATTCAATATAAATGTAACTGAAATTCAGATTTGGAACTCAAAATAAGTTAGATGATCTCATATTCTTCTCTGGCCTTTAGAATCTGACTCTCCAACAACATTGCATTAAATAATTTTGACATGTACTTACACTTGAAGAATTTCTGGGAGAGGATACTATTTTGGATTGTCTGCCTACTCTTATTATTACTATGATAATAGTAAAGAAATGGTAGGTATTCAATACTTTTTTTCTGACAAAGAATTACATGTCTATTTTGGACAAGTAACCTTTTCGATGACTTGAAGAACTGCACATCATAAAGAAGAGTGACTACATTCCACTAAGTAAGTGTCTGTTAACAATGATGAAACTAGTTCTAAATTTTCCCTTTCCAGTAACTATTGTTTTGGAAATATGCACTTTTTTTTTTTTTTTTTTTTTTTGGGGGGGGTACATGTAAACATAATGAAGCTTCTAACTGAATTGTGCAAAATGTTGTACAATTTTATAATGGAACACCTGTGTATTTTAAATGGTAGGGAGAGATATGATATAAAACATATTTCCTTCATTTGAGATAAATAGTACACTTCAAAAGTTATTATTAAATCTCTTCTCTAACTGTGAGTTAGAAAAAGAACACCTTTTCACCCTTTACTCTGCATCAGAACTATATGCAGATTTAAAAAAAAAAAAGAAACAAAACAAAACAATTTGGTCCCCTCAGCAAATCGTTCCAGCCCTTTCATGTCCTGTGGCTTTGTTGGCCAAACTATCCCATATGTTCCCAGCTTGAAGTAAACAATCAAAACAGAAAAAACATGAGTGTGTGCACTCTGCTACTGCATCACTTTCTGTTGCTATGGTCATGGAACTGGAAAACACAGAAAGGAAACCAAACACCGTAATGATTTTAAAATCCTATTTTGATTTCTTCGATATAAGCAAAAGCAAGCAGCTGGAATTATCAGTCATTACTCACTAGGGGTAAAGAGGGGAAGTGATGTTTGCTTTTTAAACATTACAATAAAGAAGTAAATGAAACAAGCCTTACATCAAAAATAAAACTGCAGGGAAAAAATATATTCTCATGTTGTTTCGTTTGATTTTATGTACCTGTAATGTGGGAAAAGAGAATATATAAAGTAGTTAAAGAGACCAGTTCTGCTGTCACTTACGATAGTTATAACAATCACTAAGGAGTGCAAAAAGTCTTACATGCACACTGGTCTTTCCCCCTTTCCTCACATTCCATTCAAACATGATGTGCTTTGACCCTTCTGGCTTCTTCTAGACAGTTACCCTGCGCAATTTCAGCCCATCTTTCTGTGTCATGGACAGGGCAAATCCACAGGCTTGCATATCTTGCTCTTTTTCATCCTAGCTTTTTTCTACTGACCTATTCTAAGCAACACAGCCAGAATGCTCACTGCATTGACAGATTATAGCATTTCCAGAGAGAGACTGATTCCGTATGTCCACATCACTATTGACAACTTTCCAAATAAATTAGCACAGAAGTTTCTGAACTGTCCTTGGTCAGTGGCCCATTTCCAAAGCTTTCCCAGGTTTTCCTGGTCCTTCAGGTAGTCACATGAGAAAAGTTTCATTCTTTATGCATAAGCTGGCATTGACTCAGGAGGTGTATTAACTACAAAAACATAAGGCATGTCTTACTAATTTATTTGCAAAGTTGAGGGAAATTAGCTGGTTTTTTGTGCTTTTCATCTACAGCTGACTGGTAAAGTCAGCTTTTTTTTTTTTTTCTTTTCATTGTCACCCTTTGCAAAAATGTTGATTAAATGTAAAATTTTCTTTTCTTTCTACATGACAATTCTCCTGAGAAAGCCCACAGAAACATCATAATTTTCCAGGGAGAAGAGCTGAGGCTGGCTACTGCTATAATATCTCTGACATGTGAAGCTGCTGGGAGCTAATTCTCTCCACTAAACGACCTTACATGGTTCAGTAACAATCTGCTGCAGGAATCACTGACATGGATGATTGTTCTTTGACTTTTAACCTCCAGGTAATAGAGATTAAGTGCTACTTGGATGGAGACAATATTTTCTAACATTGAGTTTCTAATAACTACACTATACTGCAACACAAAAAAATAATGGAATTTACAACAGGAAGATACTGATTCTTTTCTTTCTGTGTTATAAGCTCCATTTGCTTCTGGAAGAAATTTATTCAAATAAATTGTCCACAGAGTCTACCAGTTTTTATGTGTTACAAAGTAAGATCACTTGATATCCATGAAGCAACAGTTATTATCAAACACCATTTGAATTACACTCAAGACTTTTATCAGGGCTAGATGTTGAATTTGTATTCTCTCTTCCTGTAAGGAATACATGAAAACCACAGCTGGCAAGTTAGTCATTATATACAAGAAGGGTTTGATTATTTTTTTTTTTTTAATCAACTCAGCTTGTTTATACTGTAACCCTTCTTGCCCTTATTACTTTTATTTTCTACTAAAGCATATACTGTTTTTCCTTAGTAACTGGCTATTTTTTTCTCTTTTATTAATGCATTATTTTCTGAAATCCTGGATAGTCTTCCCTTTGTCACATAGGAGAGCTCAGCATTGCTCTCTTTCCATGAGTTTTGTTGTCCCCAGTGCTCCAATGAAAGGATTCACTCTATGAGGGTGGAATGAGTTTACTTTTTCAGGCTGTTCACTCTTTTCATCTGAGATGAGAAAGGTGGAGAAATACTTTACCTCGTCTCATGTGAGCTGAAATTTGTGCAGTCCATCCTGAACTGACACATCTTCCTTATATCACATCAAAGCAGCCTTCAGTAACCACGTTCATTTAAGACCCATGGTGCATATTTTATTTGCTTATTGACCTCATATGGGATCTGCTAGACAGAGATAGGCTATACCTAGCGGTATAGTCCCATGCTGCAGTGCTGTACATGCTGTTACCTCATGCAGAACGTTTTACAGCATGTGAGATCAGTTGTGCTGTGACGTGTTACCATAAAAGGGCCAGGGTCTGACACTTGCTGCCCTTTTCAAAGCTCCATCAAGACCAGCTCTGGCAGAGAACCTCGCCTGCACTGGAAATTATCTTCAGCTTTCATGGATAAGCTGGAGACACAATTGTACATTTTCCAAGATGTGGGTGTACTTATAAATGTTTTCTTTAACACCTACAGCAGCAATATCTAGAGGCCACTGTTTGCTGTAGGGAGCAGAAAAACTTTTCATGCTTAATGAGTTGCTTGCTCACTCTAATTAATATAAACTCAGACCACTCGAGTTACAATTTAGCTGACCCAAATGGGACATTTGGCAAACAGCACGAACAAAAAAAGGTTTTTATTTCCACATAGGTAAAAAAATAACATCACTGATCAATTTAGATGGCCTGAGGAGCCAGGTGGTAAAAGTAACAAAAAATATTAATCAATAATGTAAACTAGGTGAGATGAGCCTATGAAACAACTACTTGGTCCTGGCTGTGACTCAGTCTCACAAATGGTCTTTCATGGGAAATTTAACGTCTTTTACCTATTTAAGTGGAAAAAAATATTACTATTACCAACAAACTTGAATATTTAGTAGTAGTCATTAACTTCTAAGCAGTAACCTCTAAGTATAGGTTAATGTATGAAGTAAACAGAGACTTTAAGCAGCATTAGGTTTCCTAAATTTATCCAAGTTGTTGCATTGGTGACTGATCAACTTGATCTTGCACTCTGGATGGAGGGATCTGGATGTGACGTGCAGGTTCCAGTAATTACACTAACATTTGACCCCCATAATGTTATGTTGACATCAGATCCATAAATCTGTACAGGAAGGATGACACTTAAGGGGAAATTTAATAATTGTAAAAAAGAACCATGTGAAATAAATGGCCATAAAAATGCACATAATATACCAAATAAGGAAAAAAAAAAAAACCACATACCTTTTCTCTTATTATTTTTTTTTTTTTTTTTTTTTTTTATTTCTTTTTTAACACACACATTAGGAGTAATAAAAATTTAGTGTTCA
Organism: Margarornis squamiger; assembly: GCA_035222235.1. Taxonomy (NCBI): domain Eukaryota; kingdom Metazoa; phylum Chordata; class Aves; order Passeriformes; family Furnariidae; genus Margarornis; species Margarornis squamiger. Next base: position 67,268,564 of record JAWWTY010000106.1, on the reverse strand, counting down.
GGTTTAAAACCAAAATAGCAGATATCTGACAGTAATTATAGTACCTTTGTGAATCAGGTAGTAAGGCGATGAGAAAAAATATTTACATTCAAATAGAAAAAAAAAATTTTGACACTACATTCCTATAAGATTTCAGCAAATTTATCTCGTTTGGAATCATGGCAATGATTTTAGGGTTGGCAATACATGAGAGAGGTACATAGTACCACTTAGTACTTGTTATTTAACATATTCACTGTATCTTACTGGTAAAAGAACTCTTTCTTTCCAATTTTATCCTGACATCTATGGATTCATATAGAGGAAAATAACAGGAAAAACTAACCCATTAACCTACATTGTAATGATTTGGGGTGATCATGAGGGTGTAAACTTTGAGATGTAAGCTAAAATTTTCAAAAATATTTCAATGAAATTGAAAGTGACTTCAAGGCCAAGTGTCATTTTCAGAAATATGAAATTTTCTAATTAACATGAGTTTTTAAAAAGAATCTATGGGAGATAAATGTCAAGTGCTAAGTCTTGCCAGACAATGGGCCTTAAGTATTGAACTTATTCTGCAGTTTTATCATTTCTCTCATGCTTTTCCATAAAGTTCCTACCTAGATACACACATCTTGATATTTCTACATATAAATATCAATTTGACTCTTTAAAGCAAAAGTAGATGTTTACTAATATTCAGCTCTATGATTTATTATTTTCAGAGGGGGAAAACAATGCTTTAATAATGTTCAGCAAACTCAAAGCATAGAATAAGGTTCTTTCAAAAGAGAAAAAAAAAAAAAAGATCAGTCTTAGCAGTGAATATTGCCATCTTCAAGGAGCAGGAGGGATGGTTTTGAGGTCAGATAAGAGTAGAAATGGCAAACAGATGTATGAGCCATCATTTTAATTTTTTAACTCACTGATTACTCTCTCTCAGGAGAAATGAAGAGGTCTACAAAATGAGAAGAAAAAGAATTCAGAATAAGCTCATTATCCTCTCTTTACAACTCCCTTCTCTCTTCCTCACTCCCTCCCCAATATAGTGCAATATCTCATTGACAAGAGAACATAAAATTTACCCTTGACTTTTCTATAATTTCCAATGATTTAAGTCCATATTCATTAATTTTTTTGTACATGTGATATTTTCCACGAATCCCAACAGTAAAAAAAGTTAATTGTTTTTCCTGCATTTCCTTCTGTCATTTTGCCTTTTCCTTTTCTTCTGCTGCTAGGGGCAGCATATTTTTTCAGTCCTGTAAATGGTTGCTTAATATGTGAAAAAAAAAAATCTTTAGAAACCTAATATATCATGAAAAAAAATAAATGAAACTGTTGTGTACTCCCTAAGGGATAAGATACTTCTCTTACATTACATGGAAAATTATAGTGCCTACATTCAAGAGTAAAGTAATAATATTCTATTTTATCGAGTGAAATAGTTAAGCTGGGAAAACTTCTAGTCTGCATAGGATTTAAACTTTTGTTTTAGAATTCACATCAAAAGGACAAAGAACATTTAAGTATCTACTGAGAACAGGAATTTATTTTCATCTTTTCATCACTTTTGATAATATGCCTGAAGATGAAGGTTATAATGATGACATAATTTCTGCCCTCTAATCCAAATCAGGCAGGTATAAGATACCATAAACTCCATGACAAAAACTATTTTCTCAAGATAGAAACGTATAGAATGTTTAAGCAGCCTGACAGGCAAGGAAACATGAATCTTCAATTCATACATGAAATATTAACATACCCCTAGATAATTTACTAGTGAATATCACTCCTTACAGTAAAGAAAAAATATGTCTTATGACAACATCATTCATTTTACCCACATTGACTTTATTCTGAATTGTTTTTTTTTCTCTAAACAGTTAATATTAAAGTGCATGTACTGTCCATAAATAAGACAAAAAATGCCTGTGCATTATGGAAATATAATTTTTAAAATGACAACTTAATTTTATTTTTCCACTATTTTTGTCATGCTTTTAATTGCACAGTTCTCTCTAAATGATTTCTTCATATTTGGAGCAGTGAGTCAGTGTGAGAGAAATCATTCTCTTCACTGTTTCTAATACATATTGTGCAACTAGTTTTCAGAAGCAGACTGTCAGTAGCCATTGATATTACAACTGTGTTGGAGAAGGAAAAATTCCATGCTAGAGCCACAAGTTTCAGTTTGAATCCTTGTCTGGGGTAATGTCCCCAGCAAGGACTAGAGGTCAATCTGGACAAAGATTAAGTGCTTCAAACCACAGCTGTTTTGCATGGCTTTTTTCACTTAGCTGATTTTCCAACACTACTTTTTTCAGAAAGAGCAGCTTTAGAACAGCATGTCAATGAGGCTCATAAAAGACATTGCTGCATGTACTATTCAGTCTCTGGGTAGGCCTGGTCTCTTTGAAGTGTCTTTGTAGGGAGAGAACAGTCTTCAAATTATGATGCAACACAGATAGACAGTGCCTGTTCTTGGCCTAGTACTCCCCTGTCAGAGGGAACTGAAAGGAGATAAGTGTAACATCAGGAGGGTTAAGATTCAATTCCAGATTACTCTTTTGCCTGATCTCTTACTGTATAGTTTATACAGTCTCACTCCCTCAGAAGAAAGTATTTCAACACAAGGGAAATTGGACCTCTTTAGTTAACTCTTTATTTCTTCCATAGAAATGTTTGATTGCCCACCAGTATTAGTGTTTAAGGCTGACTCATCAATGCTTGCTCTATAGAGTATCTTATAAATATCTTAATTTATGGTCAATTTACAGAAAAATACACTTTTATCAGCAAGGCTGCACCTACTTTAAATGGGTTAATTTCATCATAAACAAGATGGTTAAATAATTAGACAGTTTTGTTATCGACATGATTGCTTGCAACGGTTTCTCGAAGAGTTGTGACAACTGGAAATACATTTACCTTTTATCAAGGTTTGTTTTTTGTTTTTTGTTTTTTTTTAAGAAGTGGGCATTTTGTTATAAAATGTTTCCTAAGCAGAAACATTTGTCCATATTTTAACAGTAAATATATTTGCGGAACACCTATGTCGTCCCCTTACAAATGTATAAATATAAACAGGGATTTTGTTTGAAAAGAGAAACAATCTGACCCTTCACTGAATTTGTACCCAGAATTCTTTAGTTTTTAGAAAACAAAAGATAGCCTTTATTATACCTTTTCATTTTTCATTTCTCTTTATTCTTCCTGGATCTTAAAATAAAAGAAGGAGATAAATAACTCTAATATGACAAGAAAAATTGGTCTCAATGTTTTCACTTGATAAAAACTGAAAGAGTGAGAAATCACCTTTGGGACTCTTGAATGAATCTTCAGCAACTGCCTGATTAAAACAGCCAATATTTTTACTTTCAACCTAAATAAAACACCCTGCTTCCTTTGTAAAATATTCAATAATCTCTTTAATTCTTTAGATGATCTTCACCAATCCTAAATTAATTGCTAAGATTTTTAGAAAAAGAAACTTAGTAAATACTAGTAAAATCCTTAAAAAACTGTTATAAGAAAATATTTAAATATATTATTTAAATTAATTAAAAATATGCTTAGAGATACCAGCATTAAAAATTCTAAGTATCTGAACTGTAAAGTTAACTTATCAAAATATTTTACTTCAGAGTTGTTTAGAAGATATTTTTTTTCTCCTTTGCATTTTAGTATGTTGAAAATGGAAATGGGAACAACAGTTCTCAGCTTGAGAAAGTAAAACAAATATTTAACATGAAGATGAAAACAATATCAAAGATAAATTGTATCAAAAAATTTTCATGTGAGAATAAAATTATTAAAAAGTCCCTAATTGTGATGGTTTACTGATTACTAGATATTGTTATAACAAAAGTAGCTGACTGCACTCTGAAGAGCTCTGTAACTTATGAGTGACAGTTTTCTTATCACAGACTTGGTAAGTAGTCAGTCTGTGTAAAAGCTGTAGGACTCAAAGTCTCAGTTGCTTAATTCCATTTAAGATTATCATGCAAAAGAATTGAAATGTTTTGCTGTTTGGGATAAGCTTATTAATATATTAAATGGAAATATGAAGCAAGAACAGAAAAGATTTGTGATGCCTTCCCTGAGTCATGACTTTTTTCAAGAAAATGGAAAATAGAATGTAGAAAATAACATAACCTATAAAAGCATGAAAAATCCTAATAGATGTTTTCAAGTAACTGTAAGCTAAATCTAGTGAAGATTTTTGTGACTAAAAGTTGTAGATTAAAATATCCTGGTGTACATGAATAAAAATGAAAAAATCATGTATGAATGGAAAGTGAAAATTAGTTGTAGTGAAATGAAAAGTGAAAACTGGTTGGACAGCTATACAGATTATAGACATGTGTGATTGAGAGTGCCTATATTTAGGTTATGCAGTAACAGTTGTTCATCTACTAAAGCTAAAACTTAGTGTCTCTTGACTGAGCATTCCATTTTTTGCATAGATGAAAGTTAATGTGTCATTCCCCACAGCTTAGCTGTAAAATCTCTACCATTTCAGCCAGGTGCCTAAAAAGCTTTTAGCTCTAGATTTAGGAATCTAAAACCATCAGAATTCTGAATTTATGTTTCTATATGTTCCAAGAAATTAGATTTTGTTTAAACTGAGGTTCTCACCAAGCAATGGAGAACAGCAGAGCCTCTACACAACTAGATATAATAAATATACATGGTGTGGTATCACGCAAACATAGCTCTTTACATCCAAAAATAGTGTAGATAAACTCATGCAGTACTTGAGTAAACAAATAAGTCTGTGTTAGGAAAACTTCCCTGTGTGACCATTCCAGAGCCACTCTGGCAGTGACACTCCCATCACCAGAGACAGTCACTGCTGGGACTGAAGCTCCTTCACAGTGGGTGGCTCCAGTGAGCCCTCCGTGACACCCTGCACACCCTGCTCTCACAGTCAGACCAGGATCCTTACTGGCTCAGCCACAGGTTTTCCATAGCAGAGTCTGAGATCTCTGAATCCTTAAAGCAGTTCAATGATAGTGCAACAACTGCATAACCAGCTCGAGCTGCTGTCTCTGAGAACAGACTTCGAGCAAAGGAATCCTTGGGCTTTTATATAAGTTCACAATGGTCTGGGGTCTCTCATCTGAACCATCAGGTCCTGATGTGTCTGTGAGTCTCTGGTCACCTGGGTTGGTCATGGGTCCCCATGTCCTTAGGTTATGCAAAGGGTTGGCGCCAGTTCCTTGCCTCTTGCCTGGAGCTGCAGCCATTTCCCTCCACCCACTCAACCTGCAGCTCACACTGCAGCTGCACGCCCAGCTACCTGCACTAAATGTATTCCTCAACATCTCTGTCTTCACTATCTTTGTACAATCCCAAAATAATCTGAGTATTTTAGTAGGGTTTCTGCTACAGGTTTGGATACAAAATTTAGGTATTGCTGTGTCCTGAACCAGTAAGAATATCCAGGCTTTTGAAACATAGTTGGAAGAGGTTATACTTACTTACTCTCATTGTTTGATTTACTCAGGAAGTAGTTCAGATGTATCCCCAGTAGGTTCATAACTTACGTTACTTTTCTGCTGGGATACAGCCAGGAATTTAGAGGAAGCTGAAGGATGCAATTTGCAAAGCAACACTCTATTACCTTTGAAAGACCATTGTGAATGGGAGAGGTTCCCGAGGATCTGAGAGAAGTAAATATCACTCCTATCATCAAGAAGGACAAGAGGGAGATTCACCTCGGTCATATGAAAGATGGTGGAAGAAATAATCTCAGAAATGATTTTCAAACACAAGAAGGACAAGAAAGTGGTTGGAAGTAGTCAATCAAAGGTAACTCATGCTCTACCAACCTGACTGATAGGCATTTATGATGACCTGACTAGCTTGGTGAATGAGATGGTCTCTACTGGGATCTATGCTGGGGCCGATGTTGTTTAACATCTTTACTAATGATCTGGATAAATGGGACAGGGCACATTCTTAGCATGTTTCAGATTGTATAAAAACTGGAAGGAGTACTTGGTACACCGGATATCTAGATGGCTTTTCAATATCTCCAGGGATATTTAAGGCTCCACAACCTCTTTGTGCAATGCAGTTCAGTATGTATCACCCTCACAGTAAAAAGCTGTAATTGCTGTACCTCTGGGGCTGATACTGTGGACAGTACTGCTTTAGTTGTTCTTCTAATCACAGGGACCTCCATAGTTTGAAGAAATGGACTGACAGCAACATCATAGAGTTCAACAAGGGAAAGTGTAAAGTTTTGCTCCTGGGAAGGAATAACCCCATACATCAGATGGGTTGGAGGCAGACCCCCTGAAAATCAGCCTTGCAAAAGAGGCCCTGGAGATCCTGGTGCACACTAAGTTAGACATAAACTGGCAAGTGTATCCCTCTAGGAAAGAAAGCAACTCCTGAGCTGCATTAGGGGAAACCTTGGCAACAGGTCAAGGAAGGCGACCCTTCCCTGGGAACAGGCTGCCCACTGTGGTTGTGGAGTCTTTATCCTTGAAGATATTCAAAACCCAGTTGGGCAGCTCCCGGAGCAACCTGCTGTAGCTGACACAGTTTGAGCAGAGCACTCAGACTAGATGATTCCCATAAGGATGTCCCCACCTCAACTACTCTCTAAATCTGTAGTTCTGGGATTCCTAGTTGCCCATGGTTTCCTTTAAAGCATATATGGAAGAAAGTATACAAAGGAACAGAAAGAAGGTCAAAATGGGTCACCCTCTGTCCTTCATCTTAGAACTGTTTCATTGTACCAAAGGAATGCAAACTAATAGACCATAGAAAAAGTAAACAAAGGGAATTGGTACTGCACTGCTTGTCATCCAATGAGAGTACCCATCAAGGACAGGAGTCACTGTGGTTTTGCTTCTAGAAAGAAGCTTGAAAATATATAATACTTAATTTGCTATATATTTTCCTGACACAGTTTAATGGCGCATGTCAGAATCTGATCATGACAAGGTAGAATTCAGCAGTCTAAAATCAGGAAACAGTAAAGGAAAAATTTCTAAAGTACAACATGTAAAATCAGAGCACAATACGTGTGCAAGATTGATAAAATACAAATTGTATTTTGACCACTTCAGCTTAAGGTTAGACATAAAGTCATTGTTAGGCAGGAAAATATTTGAATTTCCCTTAGGTATGAAGTTCAATGCTTTAAGAGATTCAAAAATTTGTATACTCCCTAGAGCTCATAACAGTTATATTTAGAAAGCTTTGTGTGTATGGTATGATCTCTGCTTCTAAGACAGCAAAATCCTACATGTAGAACTAAGTACAGCATAATAAAGCAAAACCAGACTAGAAAAATATTTCCAACATCTAAAGCTAAATCAACAGATAGAAAAGCTGCCAAGAGGGGAAATGGCAAGTGTGGATTTTCATTACTAAAATGTACCTCTTTCCCCTTTCATGACAATGAATGTAGTGTATCTAAAACTTAACCTTCATAAGCCTCAATTTTATTTTAGTTGCAGTTATGTTATTGAGCTACTGACCTGATTTAATTTCCATCCCTCATTTTCACTCCTGTTTTATATTTTACAACTAGTACATATCAATAGCTAAAATTAGCAGTCTTCCTCTCTCTCTTCTTCCTGTCTGTGTTGTAGTTTTCCAATGCTATGAGAAAGAATACATCTTGGTTATTTTTATGTGCTTGTAACTTAATCTTAGCAAAACTGTAACATGCCAGCGTTACTAACTCCTACTATTAACAAAGGCTTTTGATAGGAAACTTCATCATTATGAAGACAATGTGTAAATTTCAAAGACTGCCTGAGTCTGCTGGGGAATATCACATGGAGTAACTCAGCACCAGATTTAGAAAAGGAGATCTTAATAAGCATTCCTACATGCAGGAGAATGGAAAGAGAAAGCTTAAAACAGTGTTGCTGTATTTCTGGGAGAGTGCAAGAAAAAATTGTTGCTTTTGTGTTTATATAGCCTGCATTTCTCAGGACTGTGGTCCAGGGAGCTGGTTCAGCCTATTCAATTTCCTTCCATTTTTTCTTCTTGTTATATTGCCTGTGGACAAGACACTAGGACAGTAATGGGTTTTTTTAATGCATTGATATTTTAATGTTTAACATATTTTTCTCTGGATTTTTTTTGTGTTTTGTTTTGGTTTTGTTTTGTTTTAAATTACTTTTCCAAAGCTTATATGTATAAAGAATGTATGCTTAGCTGGAGGCATTTCCAGCTAAAAATTAGTTCCTTCTGCCTCATTATCCTGCTATTTCATGCATCTCTGAAACTCTGCATTATACTCTAAAAAGCTTTCTAAAGGAGATTGGTTGCCATAAGGCATCAATCAACAAATCTTGTGATTAACCTCATACTACAGAATAAAAATATGTCAAAACCTTCTCATGAAAATGGCTTTATATGTAGAGCACAGATATTCACCATGCCAGATTCCATGTATATTTATAGAGATCTATTGGTGGTCCTGGCACTCTGAGTAGGGGAAAAAACCTATGAAAATCGATTTCACTGAATACAATATGATAAACTGTGGTAAGTGTGAAAAACCAAACCACAATCTCTTGGTATAGCAACTTCATATTGCCTACAGTCACTGCTCCTTCAATAATATATTGCTGTGTTTGGACATGTCTGGGCAGGTGGCTATCAGGGAAAAGCCAAAGTCAAAGAGAAGGTAACAGCTTTAGGAGGAGAGGGTGCTAACTGTAGGCAGGCAGATGGCTGCACAAAGAAATGTGATTCCAATCAGTCAGCCAACAGAAGAAGGAAAAAAATTCCAAAGACCAAAATTCCAAAGACCTGAGGAAATAACGCATGGAAGAGAAAATGAACAAGAAGTAGATTAGGACAATGTTGTAAATCATTTTCCAGAACCTCAGGATAAATGAACTAATCCTCCTCTCAATGCCAAATATGCATAATTTGCAAAGAAGTAGAATAACTTGCTTAAAGCATTTTTAGACATTTACAGAATATCAGATGAAAATTATGGCAGCTATAGCTAGGTGCTCTTTAAATTGTGCATTTCCAATAAGTATTTAATTTACCTGAACAGCTTTGATAATGCTTCATAGGATACTGAAGATGGCTTGACTGACCTGGAGTGAAAGGTAAATGCTAGTATAGTTTAAAACTGGGTAAGTGAAAGATAGGAAAAAAAAAAAAAAAAAGGAAGAATAGGTATACTACACAGTTAAGTTAAACAAGGAAGGAGTCAAGCAATGAATTGCTGCAGAATATGACCACAGTCATTGTTGCTCACTGCATTTATTGATGGTGGGACTCACCAACAGTCAGTCAGTTTGATAGTGATATTTCTGTTTCCTATTGACTTGTTCTTATGCGAAAGATTTTTTTGTGTGTTTTCCAACAGAAATGTTTATGCTTTGCTCTATACTCCATGTCTACTCTTTGGTCTTCCTTTGTCAAATTGCATTCCAATTTTGTTTTGATTTAATTAGTATTTTAGTTTTACATCTGGAAAACCTCCTTTTGTGTAACTGTGACACAACCAAATTTATGCTGTAGAAGCAACTGAATAAATTTCCTCTTTTGATCAGATGAAGTGAAGTGAAAGACATTGTGGTACTTTACTGCCCAAATACGACATTGATGACTTTGCTGATTTAGACATGAGATTTGTCCCACTCACCTTCTCACTTTCATAAGTGGGAAACGGCAGATAAGGACAGAAAAGACTTATTTGTGGTGTTGCTCTGTTTCTCCAATATACTTTTTAATGATTTGTGAAGCAGGGATTTTGATTGAAAGTAATATATTGATGTATTTAATTAAAGAACCATGGAATGGCTTGGTTTGGAAGGGACCATAAAGATCATTTAGTCCCAACTCTGCTGCCATGGGCAGGGACCTTTTTCACTCCAGGTTGCTCAAGAAAAGTCTTTAATGAATTCTTTTCTTTTAGCTTTCTTACTTGCAGAGTCAAGCCTGGTATAAACACTTTCATTTATGTTAATTATATCATCTGAAATTGACAGATTCATTAGGAACCCAAGACAATTAGTTGCTGTTGCCTGACACTTGACTTTTGACTAGTTCTGATCTGTTCAGAACTCCATTTGTCAGTGAGCTAGAAGCTTTCAAATGGTGATGTATTGTGTATTAAAGAAGTCTTTGTAGTTGAGGAGTGACTTTTAGCAAGTCTCAGGCACAGCTGCTGGCTTACTGAAGCTACAGAGATTCCAGTTTCTAACTTGCCCACAAAGGACAAGTTCTCATCTCCAGTATACCTCACCCACATCTACCTGGAGAATGTGGCACAGACCTGGCCTTATCTTGGAGTCAATATCTGGCTCTGTGTCAGACTTTCATACATGCAGTCTATACATAATTTTCTCTCTGTTTTCTTATGTACTTTTCAACTCCATCTATTTCTTCTTAACAATCAAAGATTCATAAGATCACCTTCTATATTCTGTGCATGTAAATAATATTTAGCAGACCTGGGCCAAATATAAAGTGGGAGAAAGGCTTATATAATTGCTTCTTACCTTGAAGAAATTATTTCTTTATCCTTCAAATATATATTTAAACACAAACATATATCTCTAGTACCTCCAGAATCAGAATTTTATCAGACTAAGTTACAGAATGCAGGCAGAAGATACACTCTGCCTCAACATGATTCTGCTTTAGAATCACATATTCATACAAAGCACATGACATACCATTGTAATAAAATTGTAATGTAAACTTAAAAAGGAATGGAAACAACATCCAACACACATGACTCCGAAACCCTAGCACTCAAAGAAGACACTGTAAAGGTTACTATGATGACATATTTATTGTCTTCATAGAGTGCCTATGATATGGTTTGAGCATTAGTTCTCAGAATTGATGAGAGCTAATAGTTTTATTGGTGTCCATGCTCACCACTTATGCCCCTGTTACTAATAGAGGACTGAATATCACCACCTGTGAAAAGCATATTGAAAGATTTCATATCAAGCACTCGAATTAAAGGCTCCCAAATCAATAGGTTTGCATGACTTGACCACAAAAGTGTGTGGCTTTGTGCATGTGTTTATGCAATTTTTCAAAACCAAAACCAAATGCAAGTCCTTTTACTGAAATGCAAATTTCATATGAAATCTTCACCAAAACAGCAAATATATGGTCTCTTAAACAGACATTTATAGATTATCTCTTTACTGCAGTTTTCTGATCTCTTTTTCTTACTCATTCATTCCTTTCTTCCTACTGACATGTAAAAATATAAACCATTGTTCTGTCCCATTGTTGCCACTAAATATGAGTGCTCATGAATGACTTATATAGTCTCAATTTTTTTCATTTTGTTTCTACTTTCTAAAAACTGAAATTTTCTTACCTAGCCTTAGCCACAAACAGTCTCCCCTCTGTCAAATTCTACTTGCAGAAAACTGAATGAACAATTTAGTTGTAGTAGTTAGATCTGACAATACGCATTAATAGAATTTGATGTAATCCATATACTGAAGGTATTACAAAAAATGGACTTCTCAGTTCTCTGGGGAATATTCTGTATGTTTGGTGAGCTGGGAGTGACAGTGAATGCAGGTTTCAAGACTGACAGACTAAACCTAAAACCTCCTGTTTACTTCTCCGGCCAGGAAATCCTGGCAAGCAAAATATTTTCATCTAGTTTTGCCATGGGCTGCAACCATGTCACCAGCTTTGTAATCAGCAGTATGTTACTTGGGGGAGGAATGAATGTGGGTTCTTCTATTTATCCATCATAAGTCACATAAATCACTAAAAAACATAAATACATGTAATATTAGCACCTGTTGGAGGAAAAAAATCAAACAGACCAAAAAACCGCCAAGTCTTCCAAAGGCATCTTACAAAATTTCAAGCAGTTTCAGTTTCATGACTTTGTAGAACACTTGAAAGATGGCATTAAAATTTGATACGAGGTAATAATCATGATCTTATTCCTCACTTTTCGTCCTACACTTTGTCCCTTTCTTTCCCTTTTTCTTGTTGGGTATTCTTAATAGATAGTTGAATTTTATCAAGGAATGTAAGAATATTCTGCAAGACTTATGCATTCAAAGAATATATGTACACAACTAAAATTATTAAAAACAAATTTGCAAACTCTTTCATCCTGAGAAAGATTTGCCTTCAGTGTTTTAGGATGCTTTTGAACTATGTACAAATTCTTGATCACCTTATTGACAAACCATTAACAGTAAAAAGAATTTAAGCCAGTGATCCAATTGTTTGCTACAGACACCTCTTCCAGCCCTAGGCATAGAAATAACTGACAAATTGGGTAATATGCATAATGCAGACATAGAGATGAACAGTAATTCAGCCTCTGCTCAATTCTATATTACGAACTGGAGAGAATTAAATCAAATTTCTAAGCAACATGGTTTAAATGGATGCATGTCTGTTGTTTTGCTTTTTCTAGTACGTTATTATTCTGCATAATTTTAGTTTCTAATGTTTGTTTTTTTTTTCATTTGGTGACAATTTTTTTTTGCAAAATCATAGTCTTTGCTACAAATTTTGCTTTTGTCTCTCAAAATCTTTGATGAACAACTCATGTAAAGACTTAACAGTTCTTGACTTTAAGACAACTACTCTATAAGAAATCATATTATTTAAAATCTGTTCCTTAAGAAATCAGTAATATTTTTAACTGATTTTAATGTGGGAAAAACAGAGATCAAATTCCAGTGTAAATTGTTGCCTTAATTTTCATATTCATACATAATCCACCTTCTAAATGTGTACAGATTCTAGATTTCTTATTTTAAAAGTAAATTCCTTGCTTCAACATGAAGAATTTTAAGATTTTTCTAAGTATTTCCTATTTGTGAATTGTCCTCCATGTCAGCATTTCTTCTCCTTGACTGTGTTCTTGAGTTTTTTAAAAAGCAGAAAAATTGATTAAGACTATGGTGTAATTGTTGGCAATTGTTATGCATATGTTCAGAGACTCGTATAAATATTACACATTATACAGCATTTAAGAGATAAGTTCATTGTCCTTAGGGAATGTAAATGGAATAAGGTCTGAATTAAAAATTAATTTGTTAGGAAGATTTTTCGGAGCTATTTAGGTATATATGTTGCTGTTCTTTGATAGCTCTAACTTGTACTCACTGAGGTGTATGTAATTACTCTTGATTCTCATTTTGATTCAGGCATTACAAAATACTACTCCAGAAGGAGGAAAAGGGAGCAGTGGGGAGGAAAAGGGAGGAACAGGTAGGAAAGGAATGTTGCTGTCCTTGCCCAACAAGAAAGTTGCCTGCAAAAAAAGCATGAAGTTGGGCTACAAGAAAGAGAAGCTGAAGACTACTTCTGGGTTAGTGTCTCTAAAATCAGGTACAACTCTTATGTTTTCTGCAAGTAAATGGCACTGAAATTCCCAGTAAACTCATCTTCACAATGTACTCTAGTACACCTTTGAAAATGCAGTATTACTTTCAGCTTTGTTTGTTGCTGTGTGACTGGCCTTTCCAGTCTTTTTTTTCCCCTTCATTGTAAAACTATCCTCTCTTGACTTCACAAAAGTCAGAGAAATCCACAGAAGGCTTTCAGATTTAATTTGAAACATTTCTCATTTTGAGTTTCATCGGTCAAATCCTCTGATCTGATTTTCTCATCCCTTAAGACTCTTCACAATCTCAAAGGAAAACAGCTCTTAGGCCACAGGACTACATCCATAAATCTTCAAAATCCTGTATCTAGGGCTATTTCATCAGTTGTAAACCTGCAGCTTTGCACAGGTGAGTGATCATCTCTGCCCTAATAAAGTGGTAATGTAGTTTGAAATGAAATTTGATTCCTCCCTTTTTGGAAGGAGCAATGCTATTTGGAAATGAAATAAAAGCCATTTGTTTGACGGCTACTGCATTATATTATAGTCAGCCTTCCTGTAGCCATATGAAAAGCAAAATGTGAAACAGTGATTTCTTTTCCCAGAAAAATATCACTTGGTAATTGCACAAGAAAATGGCAAGCCTAATTTTTCTACATGGTTTTAGTAAGCAGATTCTTCCTGGGAAATAGCTTTCCTGACAAAATCAAATTTTATTGTTGCATTTCATATCGGTCTTAAGGAGATTGCTCCACAAGTTGAGGAGTAACTGCATATTTAAAGCCTCAGTTCAAGTTGCTATTGCACAATACAGACCCTTATAAACAAACTGTTATTCTTGGAACAGTAGTTGACTGTGTAATGAAGTTATGAAAATAGCTACATCTACCCAAACTGCCTTTAATATATTTGTTAACCAAATATTTGTTAATTGCCTTGTCATTAAACAACTTCAAAGCAAAGGATTTAGAAAGAACAATCTCTTTTTCTAGTACATGTAGAGACATTGAAGTGCAGCAGAAATTAAACCCGCTAATCTACATCTTTGGTTAGTGCAAACTAACCAAACTAACAGTGGTAAGCTGCAGTCTACAAGTGCCTATTTGCCCTTGTCTGCGCTGAGTGTTCTCCAGCCATGCTGCATTTCCCTACAAAAACCTATATAAGGAAAAATTATGCCTCTCTTTTTTTTTTTTTTTTTCTGATTTTCGTAATGAAATTTATTTCTAATGTGTTTCAGGAAAGATTACCATCCAGCATAAATTCAATAAACTCAATTGACATAGATGGAGTTTTGCTGTTTATACAAAATGACACTCTGGGTCTATATACATTCGAGCATTGGACTCTATGACCTTTTCCAACTTGAATGATTCAGTGATGTTGTACTGTTTTCTATTTGCGCATGATTGACATTCATTATTTGATTTCCTGAGCTACAAGACAATATTCAAATCTCTTGAAAGTATTCAGCAAGTCGTTTTTTTCATTTATTGTATGCTTCCTGTATTTTCTTGCAACAATTTCAACAATGGACTTTTAAAAATATTTATTTCAGATAGACTACTGCCTGAATGATCCAAGCAATAGATTTTCCCCCTTCCCTGTGTTTCCATCCTAACAGAAAAGCTATTAAAGCAGGCAGAAATCTGATTGCAGTCTCTGTTTTCAAGCATTGTGGAAATTGGTAAACACACAATATTTCTTTCTGTGATAGTGGGAAGAATATTAAAGTGTATATAAAGTGAATTAAGTTTTAGGGGGTTTTTTTGTTTTGTTTTGGTTTTTTGGGTTTTTTTTATTTATTTCAAGAAAGATATTTGTCCAGGTGTTCCAGATGAGAGAAAGAAATCATTTATTGCACCTTCAGTTCCTCCTTCTTGCTATTTCATTTTCTTACTTTCATCATCCCTTTCCAAAGTACTTGAAGATTCAGTCACCTTCTCAAGCTTCCTCAAGTTGCTCAGCACCAGTCACAAAGGCACTCAGATGACCTCTCTTGCTATAGCATGAACACTTGTTTGTGAGATACATGGCTATTCCAACAGCACTGAATGCATAGTATTGCTTCAAGGAATATATAACATCTTCAATATGCACTCTTAAAATGTATTAATATTAATCACACTTACAGGTACATTGCCAGAGAAGGAGGCTCATCTCATTTTTAAGGATCCTTCAATATATCATAGAATTCAGAGTTGGTCTACTTATATGATAGAGATGCCTGAAGGCACACAGGCAGGCTTTTGAATACTGTATTATCTGATTAATATTTAAGATCAGAAGAAAATTGATAAGGTAGCTGAAAAGAAGTGAAATCAAATATAGGGAAACATTTCCTTCCCTGGAGGACTTTTTGACCAGTGGAGCGATGTGCAATTTCTTTCCAAATGTGAATATATCAGGTTCTTTTAAGGTAGTTTTGCAGCAAAAATTCAACTGTATGCAATGTGCAGCTGTTGGAGATATTTTGATTTCATCATATCTGGCTTGCCATTTCTAAATAGATTTCATAGTTTTCCTCATTTGAAGAAACTTCACATGATATTGCAAGGTATATAATTTGTGGCAGTATTTAAAATGATCAGACTAAATAATATTTACAATTTCATAACCTAGGGAGTGTTGAACAGCTGTTCACCCAAAGAGAAATACAATAAGAAGCTGTGTGGTTCAGGTATAATAAAGACAAACCATAGGTCTACAGTTCAATCACCTTGAAATCCAGTCATGTATTCAGCTTCATGGTGCAGATTTTAGGACAAGCTATGGAATTTAAGAATGCAGTTACTCAAATAGGATTTATCTTAAATGTTTTACTATGATCTTTTTTTGAGAAATTTGATGGCATGGATGCAAACATCTACAAGCATTTCTAGAGTTCAGTAGCTGTAGTTTTCATTCCAAGTCATTATGAAAGGATATTTAAAGCACTTACATTTCATTGCAGTCTTGGAAAACCCTATATACAAATGAAATTGTTTTTGCAAATCACTTGATACATTTGTTTCTTTCCTGCACAAATATGTGGAATGGTACTAGTAGCTTTTTCATATGAATATATGGTAAACTTTATGCTTTATCTGTTTGGAATACTGTTAAAACTTCTTCCTTTGAGAAAAGTTAGCAAAGATACTTAGAAACCCCCAAAGAATGCTGTGGTAAGAAATTGTAAATTAATGTCTTCTATAATTTCTCCTATTTTTTTTTTTTTTTTTTTTGATTATTGGCTTTCTAGAAAGGTCTTCAGTGTTCCTTGGATAGAATTCTTAGTCACAGTTATACTGTTTTTTAAAGAGTTTGTGATTTTTCCTATATGAACAGTTTTAAGCATCAGAGGTTCTCTGCATTTTAGATGCAGAATAGCCTACAGAGTATGTGGACAGGTTCTTTGAGTCTTTACGTTTCTTTAGCCTGTCTTTAGGTTTCTGTAGTGGTTTTGCCATGAGACTGGAAGCTGAAGGAACTGCATCATGAATCATCCTCACCTCTACAGCAACCTGAATAGGTGGGATGAATTGCCCCCTGGAGATGTTCATCTCTCCTCATTAGTTAAGGGCTAGAGGAGAGTTGACAGCATGGATCAGACAGTACAAATTTAAGCAAAATAGTTTTGAATTTTAAATAAGTGCTCAGAATCTTTTTTATTTTTTCTATCATTGGATACCTGCAGAATGATATTTCTTTAAATAATATGTGTTTGCTACTAAGAAAGTACTCTTCATTAGCTCAGAATTATTCACCTGAAAATTAAAGAAATAATTATTGCTGTCAGAAAGTTTCAGTTTAATTAATCTGTGAAATATTTACATATAAAGTCATGATTCATCTCACCTGAAATCAGCATTTCACTGAGCTCCATGTGGTGCGAAACAGAAGAGAAAGGCACCTAACAGTGGCAGTTCGTCTCAACACAAGCTCAGTGAAGATTTTTCACACACTTAATATCTGAAAGAGTTGAAACTGGGTGTTCTGAATATCCACCCTCCATCACAGTAAATCAGGTCAGCAACCCTCTCTCTCTTATTATGAAATGCACCTACAATAATTAAGATGCTTCAAATAATTATTTCAAACTAAACACTTAAAACTCTGATGTAGCTTACACTTTTACGATCAGTTTTTCAGATATGAAACCCAGAGTGGAGACTTTTGAACGGGCAGAGAGTTACACAAGTATTTCTGTGGAGCTACCCATCTTCCTGCAGGTGCTTTTCCTTGTGTTTAGTATTGTGACTCTTACGTAGCAACTTCTTTTCCTGGGAATTGTCTTTTTTGGTAGTTATTTTGCAGGGAGCTATTATTCATAGATATTTTTCTTAGGACATATCATGTCTTAGACTTCGGAAACCCACAGGAAAATAGCTGAGTGCAAGTTCTGTAGTAAGTACCATCTAGATTCATATATAGTGACTGACGTACATATTTGCATGTTGTTGCCTGAGCCATATTTCTGCAAATGTGGAAAGCACGTGGTAAAAATATTTGTTCTGCAAAAGATGACCACATGAATTAGCAGAGAGCAATGCATTAAACATAAACAAATCCTAAGTGTCGTCTTTTACCTGATTTCTCCTCCTTTCTTGACTTCTCACTCCCTGCTGCCCTCTGGAGGCACTTGAAAGATGCTGGGTCCAGGTTTTGAGTTTGATTGTTTTGAAAGATTATTGTTATTGTAGTCTCCATGTAATGGGAATTTGAGTCAGCTGTTAAATGTGGTGTTGACAATTCTAAATATGTAGTCTTAGTAAATGTGTGATTGTTCTTAACACTTTTAAAGAAAGGAGACAAAAGTATCGTCTATTACAACAGGAAAGAAACTGGCTAGAGGACACGGTTGTGGTATAAAATTCAGTGCTTATTATACATTTCAGCAACTTAATGCACTTCTTTTACTGATATGATTGTTTCAATTCCAACCTATTTTAGTAAATTCTCCAAGATTTAGATTATGAAAGCACAAAATCTGATAAATATAAGGAATGTTAAATTTGCAAATGGATGCATTTCATGCCTCTTTAACAGCTCTAAACCTTTAATTTTCTTTTCAGATAAAACTATTCTATAATGAGGAATGTAAACATTCTATAAAAAAAGAATGTAAAGTAAACTCAAATTCACTAACCCAAACTTTTTATGAGTAACACTTTCTTGTAATGGTACATCTATCTAATACTGAATTACTGAATTACAGGGGTGTTCCAGCAGGAGTACATGACGTTTGCATTAATATAAAATTAATCCTTTATGATCAATGTTATTGTCATGAAATCTAGACAAATTCATTAAAAGAATCACATAAAATAAAGTGCCTTTTCTATTATGCAGGTTTTAAATCCTGTTTGAGTATTAACTGCTCATTTTCTTGGATTCAGAAGATCTATTTGTTTCCATTCAGCTGCACACCTTGAAGAACTTGAATTGCAATGTACTCTGATGATGGGGAATACATTGTAAGGTGGTCAACAAAAATCAAAAGTTATTCTTTATAAGCCATCATTACAGAAAGTGAAACAGAGCAAAAAATTATAATGGATCCTTTTCAAAAACTGGAAATCAATTTTCAATATTCACCCCTCAAAATCAACACCTAATACCCAAAGACTCATAATCCAATCCTTTTATTGATATTACTTGGTTTGTTCTGAGATGATGGAGCAGATAGAAAGACTATTTTTCTATGGCAAAAACTTGAGGACATATCACTTTGTCTACTTACTCTTATCATGGGGCATGGGGCCACATATCAGAGGGGCAGAGGTAATCTCTAAAGATCTGTGAAGCCAACCATCTCTCTAAGAACATCTACCATGCTTTTCACATTGTTACCTCACAGACATCAGGCAGTACAAACCACCAAAATACAGTGAACAATAATAGCAATATCAGCCATGATTTTGAAGTCGCAGATCCACCACAGAGTAAAAGAAAGATCCTACAGATCTTCAGAGAGCAAGAAATGTCCATTGTTCTACAAATCACACAGTTCTGTAAAATTTAGTCTCTGAAAGATAAGGTGAACTAATATGACTTGCAGCCAAAGTAATTTTAATGTTCTTAATTTGTTTTACTAACTTGTTGTTATTGTTATTACAGACAGCCAGAGGACAAGTACCGAATTCCATGTCAGTCATCAAGGTATCAGAATGTGATTTTGCATTGAAAATGAAAACTACTTTTTGCTGTTGCTGGGCCCTTGTTTTGAGCTTTTCCTTGTTTCCCCTTTTTAAAAAAGGAATCATGCTTAAATGGGTAACTTCAAAAATAAATTTACATTTCTTCTTAGGAGAAAACTTTCAGATAATAGCTTCTCTAAATATAAGGGTTTCTATTTTCTTTCATTGGAGGTACCAGCTTGGGCCTTGGCACATCTCTGTTGAAATTGTTAATGTGCTTCAAGGTATATTTTAGGTTAGATGCCCTTAATTCAACAGTTAAGAGCTTTAAATGTAGATTTACCTCAGGTCAGTACTCATATCATCAGGAGTGGAACATGTGAAAAAAGAGAGTCCAGCATCAAATCCTTTTGAGGGAGGTTTTAATAAAACTTAGCAAGCCACTGTGAAATGTTTCAGCATTAATCAACTATTAATGGTGTTTTAGTGTAATGTTTTTTCAGCTGCAAAGTATTTCAACATTGACTTATTTCAAGAAAATTGAAATATTGTTAAGGTGTTGCAGCCAAATATAATTAATATGTTGTATTTGCAGTTGATTTTCATGAAAGTGAATATCTAATAACAGATGGTAATGCCAGAGTATACCAAATCTGAGAGAGAGAAAAGGCTAATGAGTAGATCCTTATAACACAGATGCAGTGTTTGGTAAATACATATAAATCTTATTGTCTTAATGAAGTTATGACATTCAGCTCTTTAGGCTAGGCAGAAGTAACTTTACTTTTTCTCTTACCAAACTAATGACACACATCTGCCCAAGGATTCCCCTTGTGATAGATTATCATAAATTACGACTGCAAAAACAGCTGTAAAGTACCGTAATAGCATAGTTGAGCAACCGAATGTGTTAAATTGTTTTAGAGATACATTTAAATCTGAGTTATATGAATTAGAATGGTGAGTATGATTCCAGACTTTCCTAAATCCATCTAATTAAACTGTTTTTGTGGGAGAAAATCATATTTGTTTGGAACTTTTATCCAACAGAAGTTTATTGGACAACTCTATTACTTCAGAAGTCCAGGAATACTGAAATTCCCCAAAGGCTGTTGAAGTTACCTTTTAC
This sequence comes from Margarornis squamiger, assembly GCA_035222235.1. Taxonomy (NCBI): domain Eukaryota; kingdom Metazoa; phylum Chordata; class Aves; order Passeriformes; family Furnariidae; genus Margarornis; species Margarornis squamiger. The sequence continues at coordinate 67,247,998 of JAWWTY010000106.1, read as the reverse complement.
TGAGACTTTCCTTGGAGGAATAGTAACTTCATTACAGATTATAGCTTAAACACAATTTTCTGAAACATGATAGTTTATAAAATTATAGTATGTGCTATAACATTTGTTGTTGATTCAGGCTCAGCCTGAGGCAGAAAGTCTGCTGCCTTACAGAAGAAAATTATGTTTCCTTGAATGAAGGGTATATGACAACTGTAAAGCCAGGCACTAGCGGTGTGATTTTCTTTTTTTTTTTTAATGTTTATTCTTATGTAAATAAATATATATAATAAATAAATATATATATAAAAACATATTCTGCAGATCATGAAGCTGCAGGACTATTCTTAATATTCAGGACTATTCAGTTTAATATTCTATGATACCTTTGTACAGAGCAGTAACATCACCATCCTATTTGCTGCAGTATATGAGCAAACAGTAAATACAGGATTGCATGCTGGTCTCATATAGACCAATATCATTCCAGAATAACAGTTCAAATCAGTGAATCAATTTCCCTGGAATTAATCAGGTTGAATCCCTTTGTGAGTGCAGAGAATACCACGGCCTTTCTCAGCATCCTTTCAGCTTGAGTCCTGTTACTGGTTTTGTAAAGGGAAAGAGGACACAGAAGGAAAGTACAAACAGTATTAGCCTTAAATAAGCCTGAAGAGTAGCTAAGGTTACATTAGCTTTATCAAGTACGCAGACCCAAAAGCATTTAGGAAGCTAGCAGCAGTTTTCTGTATGCATACTGCTGTATGAAAAATAATGTGGTATGGAAATGTTCAAGCTTCTTTCAATCATCTTGTCTTCTTTTCAGGCTAAGAAATTGAGGGTCTAAGATACAAATGAGACAACTTCTAAAACAGATGATATAAATCTCATCCTAAGATTTAAGTTAAAATATGAATGTCTGAAAGAACTAAGGCTGGCTGTAGGAATTTTCCTAAGTTTAACAACCAGGGAAGGATTTATCCTGTGCTAGTGTCAAGAAACGTCTACAGAAGTTCTAGGATATCAAAGGCATGCCAAAAGGCTGACAGATGAGATCTGGGACCTATGATAGACTCATACTGCTGTAAAGAATCAGCTGAGACAGAAGGAAAGTATCCCAGGGTACCTAAACTGCTATTAATTTCCTATATATAGGCAACTGAAACTCTACCTCTGTTAAGCGAATTTTAGACATTTGATATTTTTAAGCAGAGATAACTTTGGTTTGATTTTTGACACAGTAATGTTCAAGGAAGGTTTGACTCTACTGAAATCACCTTATTCCTCTGACAAGATAATATTCTAGGGTAATTACTTCTAAGGCATAAAAGAAGGTGATATTAGAATGTTAAAGGTTACAGTTCACTTTGCATATTAGATTCAAAGATATCTGAGAAAGGCTCAGGTTGTCTAAAATGCCATACTTTCTTTGTTTCCAAATTTTGCATAGGAGCATTATAAATACAAACTGTCTGACAAGTTGGCCAGAAATCAGCTAGGAATGATACAGACATCTCAGTGTCATAAACTCTAATAAGTACAATGATTCTAAACTCAATTCCCTAGTGTGATTTTAACCTTTTGGATTTGAGCACTGCCTTTTTAGACCTCATCTAGATTGTGAAACAAAATTACTCTGTCTACATAGCCTATCTGAACAATTGTAGTCTACATTGCTGTTTTAGTCTTTAAGAACGGATTTGAATAATGTGTGACATAAAATTATAAGATGAGCAAATTAAATTGAGTGAGCATTGCATACCATCATATTTTGAATCTCCTGAGTTGTGATTGATTACTCAGACTCAGTGTTACATTAATGTTTCTTTATTTCTATTTAATAATAAAGAGCACCTCTTCCAAATCCTGTAATGGTGTCTTTATAGCCAAAGTAAAGTTAATAAATATTGGTCAGTAAATGTATGCAAATACAAATAAATTAATTGAAAATATATACTGGATAAATTCTCTGTGTTGAGAATAACTATTGGACAGTGGTTACATCCTTGCACGCTCAAATTATCTCTTTGGGTTGAAAGTTTGATGTAGAAAGCTTAGATTGGAAAAAAAAAAAATGGCAGTAATTAATATGATGAAGGTAAATTAGCATTAAGAAATAGCTCAGTCTGAACATTTCTTCCCATATGCATGGGAGGTTCATGTTTCTTGTATTCAAAAACTGTTTTCTTGTAACCTCTTGGGAACACTTAGAATATTTTTTGAATATCTGTAAGCCTTCATTGTCTAGGCTCAAGGTTTATTTTAGGACTTCTCAGTGTTGAGAAAAAGAAGTATAGATTTTCTTTAAAACTTTCTTCTTTTTTTTGCATTTGTTATAGTCTGCTTTTGCAGTCAGGGATTGTGATACAAAACTTTCTTTAAGGAATTAAAATAAATGATAAAACAATAGATGGATTTTGCTAGCCATAAATGCAGAAAGGTGTACACATTTGTTTTCCAGTACTTAGAGTGGCTACAAAGAGGATGGAGGTTCTCTATTCACAAGGAGCCACACGGAGAAGACAAGGAGCGATGTGTACAACTTCCACTGGGAGAGGTTTTATCTAGATATAAGAAATTAGTTTTTTACAGTACAAATAATCATTGAACAACTTAGTCAGGGATGTAGTAGTGTCCCCATTACTAGGAGCTTTCAAGATGCAACTGGACAGTGCATGACCTCATCTGGCTCCCTTTCTCATGAAAGCTTGGACAAAGTGAAGTTTTGAGGTCCCTTCCAACGTGGGCTATTCTATGATTCTGTGAATAGACATGTTTAGAAAGCACTTTGAAATAAGAAAAATAAATTTTGATGAGAAGGAAATACTTAAAAAGTCCTGCAGAGAAGATTGTGTCTTGTGAGGACATTAAAATGTATTGGTTTATCTCATCTAGGAAGGGGCCCAACTGAACTATAAGTGCTGTTTTTAAACAGAGTGGAAATACTAGAGGAGTGATATTTAAGCAAACAGATAACTGTGGTGTAAAAATAAATGAACATAGACAACCCTGGATACATTTAAGCTAAAAGCTTTAAGAGGGTTTTTACCTGTAGAATGAATAATGTTCTTCACATTCGAATAACAACCAGAAGGGTTCACATTTGCAGGTGAACAGTAACGGCAGTAAAGGCAAGTTAAGGGTACAGTGAAAATAGCTATTTTTAGAGGTCAGGTAAAGACAAATGTTATAACTTGATCCTCATAACTATGCAAATAAATAAGACAATCAAACCCTCAAAATTCTAACATAAAATTTTATTTGACCCCTTCTAGCTTAGAGTTTCTAAAAACAATTTCCAGGAAGCAGCATCTTAACATCTTTTTTTTTTTTTTCTCCCATAGCATTTGTTGTTTTTACTCCCTGAAGGTCATCATGAGACAGTGCTCCGTGCCCTGCAGTGGAGGAAAGAGCCAGTTTGACTCATCACACATTAATGGAGTGCATTTGCATATTTGAATCACTGCTCCATAACCATTCACTTTCTGGTTGGAGGCTGAATGGCATGTCTGTAAACTTCCCAAGTGCTGGATCTTCACAGAGACATCTAGGGAGTGGAATGGTGAAGCCCAGGTTATATGATGGAACTGCTATGGAAAGGAAAATCTGTAAAGGGCCAACACTTCTTTCCCCAGGAATTGCCCTGCTCTCTTCCTCAGCCAGCACAATACTTGTTCTTAATAAGAGCTAGTGACATGATGTTATTACAGCCTGGTATGACCTTGTGAGTGTCGTTATACCCCAGGAGTCAAGAAAAGAACAAGCCTTCAAGCATGGAAGGGTCTCAGTGCCAGAAAAATTCATTAAAAAACTCTCAGGATATGATGAGGTTCCCATTTTAAAATGCCAAAAAAACAATGCAGGCAGTTTGAATGTTAACCTGCAGATAAAAGACGCTTTCTTTATATTCCCAATGATGCAAGTTTTGACCTTCCACTCATCATTCCATATTTGCAGATAGTGGAGAACACAGCCTCCAGGGCTAGGAGTGTGAGAGAATAGAGGTATTCAAGGGAAAGCGTGTCTTTCATAGTGTGCAATGGGCAAAGAAAATGCTCCCTTATACTGAAATTACATTTCAATAGCATCACAGTCTTTGTTTATCAAATACAATACTTTTGTGTTTCTATTACAAACTTGAGTTTAGGCTTCTTTTCTGCAGAAACGACAACTTCAAATATTATCAGGGGGAAAAAAAAAAAAAAAGGAGGCGATTTTAATCTAAATTCTGTCTGCACAAAGCTCTTATCTTTACAAGCCCAGAAGCCAAGCACAACATATACCTACAACATTTGATTAAGATCCACTGAGTATTAAGTATAAACTTTCCCATGTAAGTTTTCTCCTGCAGTTCTGCTGCTAAGTTATTGAATATTGTTCTTTTCCTTTGTCTCTTTTCCCAGACACTTCTGTCTCTCAGGTATCCTGTACTGAAAAGTAAGTTCTTTTTCATGAAGAAAAACCTAAATCTGTTGTAAGGAACTCTGCTGACATAGATTGCTGCAATATATTAGAAATAAAAATCTACCGAAGAGGAATGGTATACAGGTAATCTAGAGGATTAGGAGTCACACAGTCAGTCAACATTTAAAGCCTTTACAGATGAAAAACTAGCAGAGATATGAGTAAGGTGGTTAAGACTACTGTCAGGTTCACAGAGATGAGTAGGAAAGATGAACATAGAAAGAGGTACGAATTCTGAACCATTATGAAACTTTGTCTTTTAAAATACTTTTTATTATTTCAGTTCAGAAGAAAAATGTCAAATTGTATTTGCAGTCTGTAACATTCATTTCTTTTCATGCTTAAAGAAATTTTAAATATAGAAAGGCAAGTAGATATTTTAGTAGTTAGAGGTGGTGGCAGCTGGAGAGATTGTTTTGTTTTTCATCAGCTTATATCTGTTTTCAGATCTAATACCTGTCTGTGGAGCCAGTGGGAGGTACTGCAGCAAGATATGATGACAGTTATTTTTCATTAATATTTGAGGAGCTACTGCATCATTTCTTTTGTGTACTAAGCTACCAACATATGTGCAGTAGGGGGCATTAACAGAAGGGAGATCAGGCTACCTAGTCTTTACCATATACATATATGTACATGCCATACACATAGGGTTTATTTCAGGCTTTCCCCTTCAATTTTGCAGTCATAAATTAGAATGCAGTCATTAATTATACCCATTCTGAACAGCCAGTAGCCTTTGCTTGCCATCAGTCAATGTGAATGAGAGGTAACAAGTATATACAAGTTGCCATTGCTTGTGCAAATTTTAGATTCAAATTACAAAAGGCTCAATTCTGAACACAAAAACACTGAAAAGGAGGTCTTTTTATGTATAACAATAGTAATAGAGGTTTGGGGGTTATTTTTCCAGGACAAGGAGTAATGGTTTTATACCCAAAGAGAGTAGCTTTAGACTAGATATAAGGAGTAAATTTTTTACAATAGCGGTGGTAAAACACTGCCACAGGCTACCCAGAAAGGCAGTAGATGCCCTACCCCTGGAAATATCCAAGGTCAGCTTGGACAGGAGTCTGAGCAACCTTTTCTAGTTGAAGATGTTTCTGCTTATTGAAGGGACACTGGGCTAAATGAGTTTTAAAGGTCCCTTCCAGTCCAAACCATTCTATGATTCTATGATTATTCCTTGTGGTAGTTTTAATAAACTCAGGCACTTGAAAGAAGTGCTAGTTTTCTAGACGGGCATTATAAACAGAGCAATGTAATACAAAAAATCCCAGATTCCCTGTGAAGGAAAATCATAAATTCCTCAGAGTTTTTTTTTGTTTTTTTTTTTTAAAAAACCCCACAGCTCTGTGGAAAACTAGGGTTCCCTCATAGACATCAACACTGTTTACATTTTACATGATAATAGCTGTTTAAAGATTTGTAAATTATTCAGGAAATATTCTTATCTCCTGTGGTTATTTTTTTTAATCAGGTTTTTATCAGTTTTAGTTAGAGATAATGATACAGCTTGCTAAAATTCTGCCTAATATTTACTTGTAAAGGTTAAATGAACTGTCAAAAAATTCTTAGTCAGAGATGTCTTCAGGAAAATAATTTTCAGAGATCATGTTTAACAGAACATTAATTTCCATCACAACACCCAATATAAACTAGCCGCATTCTCTTACTGATACTTTTAAAAAAAACTCCTCTGGATGTAGGATAAAACAATAAATAATAAAATTAAAGGTTCTACATGCCTTCCAGAGTTTCTGTTGTCCTAGTCATTAAAGCAGTCATCTGTCTCTACCTGATTAAAGCAGCTGCTTCTGCACTCTAGGTGATTTTGGCATGTGAAACACCTGTAAACAAATCTGTCAGATGCAGACACCAATTCAGAGAGGTTACAGAGCTTCCCATTTTTAAGATAACAGGAGCTTAAATGGTTCTATCTACATTCACAACAGGACATCTTAAGTCCACAGCCGTAAAGTCACTGCACTTGCAGAGATGGAGAGCAGCCAAGACTTAGACTGGTTTGACCGCATGACTCAGCACGTGGTTGTGATGCTCCTTGCAAACTTGCTCTTCACTTTTCCTTTTTCTCATCCATCATGGAAGACAGTCTTTGAAGGACTGTTTGCAGACAGTGATATCTCTCTGTGCAAAAGTACTTGATACTGGTTCATTATAAATTTGACCATTACAACTTAACTGTCAAATCAAGGCTGTGATTCTTATCTGTGTCCATATGAAAAAACTCCACAAGACTAGGTGTATGTATTTATTTATTTTTTTTTTTGTCAGCTTGGCAGGAACTTGCAATATGTAAGCAAGTATATTTGATGACCAATAAATTTAATACTTATGAAACCTCTTCACTGAAGTGGTCATAGAAAAAAATCAAAACCCACTAATTCCCCTCCCTCTCAGAAAAACTAACTTAACCAACAAATATAATCAAGGATACTTTCTTCTTTAAATCTGGAATATTATTTATATATTTTTTTTATTCTTGCTGTGCCTTTTAAAGCTTTTGTAACCATTCCTGTGGCTGTAGATATACTAGAAATCTCATAGGTTAATTAAGTTAGTTCTTATCAGAAATTACAGTAACGGCCAGCTAGCCAAAATATTAATCTCCCAGTGTGCAGCTTAAGCTCTGTATCTGAAATCAATCATATTTGCAAACTGCCTGCAATGTTATACATAGTGCAACCTAGTGTTAAAAACCCTCCCATATCTAGTTTTTGAGCTTGAATCCCAAGACTCACTCTGTCATGTTCAGTAGAATTTCACTCTACAAAGGGCCTCACAGATTTCCACAGAATATATGGTATAGTTATGCATGTATCATTGGAAACAACTCTGTCTTTGGGTGCCATAAAATCACTCTCAACACAAGCATTACAGTATTTTTAGAGTTAACCATATGGCCTTTTCACTGCGTTCACAAAGGACTGTGCTCCATCAAAGATGACTTTAAATTAGATTGCATGCAAAAGGAGGACAGTCAATCTTATGTTAATACTTGTGTTCAAACTGTATACCTTACATTAACACTATCTTGCTCCTTTTCACTTCATTGTTTCATAAGCAAGTGTGTCCATTCCCGCAGAAATATGTCTACTCCTATTTTCACAGTAAGATTTAGCTTCTTCACAGTAGGATAAAGTCCATTTGACTTGCTAAACTGTATTTATCTGTGGAATACAATTAATTGTGTTTGTGTGTGTTTTGTTTTGCTTTTCATTTTATCAACAATAAAATAAAAAAAAAGGCAATGACTGGGGTTTTTTTTGGTGAAATCTATTCTAGTTTGCTTTAATTTCCTTTCTAAATAGCTGTGTTCATAGGAGAAATCTCCATTCTGAGTTACATGGAGTGGAAAAATCCCAGAGGTACATTTTGGATTCTACAGAGAATCAAAAAACTGCAAGTACTCTAAGCATTGCTTCTGAAACTCTCATGTTGAGAGAAATCACAGGGCTTGCTGAATTTTGCAGCAAAACTTGCTGCCTCAGCAACAATTACTGTAGATGTGCTTACAAACTGACACCAGTGATAATGTCAGTGTGCAGCTGGGATATTAAATGGAACCTGCTGCTCCACACCAGCTTATTCAAGCAGATTCATGGGCAGGGAAAAAGGAGGCAGAGAGGCTGAGAAGATCTAACTGCATTTGTGTGTATTATGTATATATGAAAATGCAGTCATGCATTTAGAAATGAAATTTATATAAAGGTGACAAGGGTGAAGGAATACCACCTGCCACTCTGCAGGGGATTCAGGGCATCAGGAAAGCAGTGCCATGCCAGCAGGTGAACAGGGCAGCAGGAGCCTGGTAACTGGCAGCCAACATGTGGCCAGGCCAGCAGGCAGCAAACACCTGGATGCTTCTGTGTGAACCAGCCAGCAGGAGCCTGGTACAGAGCAGAGAGCAGGTGGACAGGGTGGCAGCCAGGCTGGATACCTGGCAGCTGCTTGGGGTCAGCTTGTCAGAGAGCTCGCTACACAGAGCCATAAAAAAGGCTGTTTGCTTTTTCTCTGTTGTCTTATAATTGTTCACATATTTTAATGGGAAAGACGAAGCCCAGCTTCTCCAAAGTGCCTTTAGTGGGTAAGGGGAAGTCTGTGTCACAGTTTAATAAATTTTCCAGCAGTCATTTTCAAAGAGCTGTCTTAGTTTCAGCATCTCTTGAACAATACTGGAATGGAAGTCCCTTACTCACATTGGTCAGTCATTAAACGGCTCTTGTTTTAAATACTGTGGTTTGTATTTAGATCTCCAAGCAAGGAAAGCTAACATATGAACCAGTGTAAAACTAGCCACATTGCAAATGTCTTCCAGTGAGGACTACAACAATGAGATCCTTTTTCTAATCTCCAGAGGGAAAAATAGAGATTATGGAAGAGCTGTTGGCATTCATTACAGCTCTGCATACTTTGAGGCACTACACTTGCTGTCACTATCTAGAAACTGGCTTTGTATGTCCATCCTGCCCCTGATGAGCCCTGCAGAGCATGGCAGCCAGAGAATAACAAGTGCTATTGCTGCAATGTCAACCCTCTGGTTGTGAAGGGGACTGGCTGGAACCAGGGTACAAATCAAAGAGCTTTTAAATTTCAGGTTGCACAGCTCATTAAGCTCTTTTAATGAAAATTATATTTTTTCTATGCATTTTACAGACTTCAGTCTTTCCCTGAAGAATTAACCATACAACTGACCTATTCAATTAAAAAATCTTTCACCAATTTGAGTCATTTGGGATAAAATTCGATATACGTGAAATTAAATCAGAATCCTTCCTTTAGAGAGAGCAGACAAAACCTCTATACTGATCAGAATGTGGGTTTTTTGTTTTGTTCTTTCTTTCTCTTTTTGTTGTTGATACATCACTCTCTATAGAGTGGATTTGCAGCACGAGCATAAATTCACTCAATGACAATGACAAACTGTATAACACTTTTCTTAGCCCTATAAGCAGGTGGATATTGTATAGGAAAAAAGAAGTGGAATTACCTCTGACCATTAAATAGATGGAATTACACAGCTAAATATATTGTTTGTATTTTAAATAAAGCTTTTGTGAATAAATAGCTAAAAAAAAAAAAAAAAAAAAAAATTATGAATAGAACCCAGTATAGTGCTTTAATGGAAATATTAAAGAGGAAGAAAGCTGAGGGCAAATCACAGGGAAAAAAAAGCAAACTAGCTACACTGAAAGAAAAGTGTTAACAATTACACTGCTAATGATATTTTGTTCCAAAAACAACTGCTGAAATGCTAAAACAATGCATTGCTATCAGAGTTAGGTTGCTTAAATAACACAACAAAAATAGCATGTTCAATGGGTAGCACATTATCAGAAGAGTAAAGTATACAACTTGAAGGAATGTGTGAAATATTTTAAGAAGAAATCTGCAAGTAAAGACTATAATACATATTCATAAAAGGGCAAGAGTTAAAATTGTGCAAGCAACCTTGGCTGTTAATTTTTTGACTGGAGTGCTTACCTTTGCAACCTTTGCATTTTCTTCATTAAGACGTTCCAAGTAATTTATCATTTTTATAGTGTTCAGAGGCTCAGATACCATGGAAACAGGCTGAGACTAGGGGAGTAGTTGTAGTATTAAAACAATTAGCAGTGAGTTGAGAAAAAAAGTTGCTGATCAATGCTTATCTTTCTCAATTCAGTCTCACACAGTGACTTAGCATTATTTGTGTTGAGATTTTTGTCTGTGTTCTTATGTAAATCTGTACATGTTCACATCTGTCAGTGTGTACAAATACTTTTTCCCATGCACTATAACACGTACTTACTCTCAAAAAGCATTATGTGTGATATAAATGTACTCTACTACTTACTGAAAGTTAAATTGCCAAGAAATTGTTTCTCATTAGAGTGGTTGTTGGTATTCCAGAGGAAATCCAACAATTATGTGCACTAGTTTAACAACACAGTCCCCCCTTTTTGATGTTATATCTATTTGAATAATGTGGTCTAATGATCCAGATCTGCAACCCAACATCATGATATATTATTAATAAGATTCGGCAGTTTGGTTGGAATGTTCCTCACCCCTCACCCCTCCTGGCACGTGGTCACCAGGATCCCCTAGATGTCACAGGGAGGACCACACACCGGGGAGGCAAGGAGCAAAGAGAATTTATTCCCAGAGTCACAGGTATTTACAGGGTTCCCAGGGGGAAGTGATGTCACATCCTGAACCGTGAGGGACAGAGGGTAGGGAAAGGGTTAACAAAGAAGCCAGGGACAGGGGGGACAGGGGACAGGGTGGCCAAACTGGTTTGGTCAGCTCCTTGCATACTAATGAGGGTGTTACCAGTTCTTTGTGAGCAGACAAAGGCAGTGGCAGACCTCATTTACAAGGGGATAAACCTGTGATTTTAAACATTATGGTGAAGTTTTCTCTGTCTTCTGAGGCTTATTTCTTACAAGCTTTATTTCACCTCAGATCTTATAGCAACAATAAGATACCTTCTTTGGTGTGAAATTCTCTGAAATTGAGAATCAGTGTTTGTTGCAACTTTCAGAAGAGGAAGGAGGAGAGTGTCAGTATGAATTGGCAGGAGTTTGTTGTCCTGGAAATCCTCGGGTTTTAGTTTAAACAAGAAAATCACTTCACCAGTTATATTTGCTCCAGGAAGAATATAGCAATGCTGTGTGGTGCAGTTATGATCAAGATGCATTGGGAAAATCATAAACTCATAGAATCATTTAGTTGGAAAAGACCTTTAAGAACTACAAGTTCAACCATTAACCCAGCATTGTCAAGTCCACCCCAAAACCATGTCCCTAAGCACCACATCCTGTCTTTTAAATACCTCCAGGGAGGTAATTTCATTGGGCAGTCTGTTCCAATGTTTCTGATGTAAAAAGCACCATTTTGTTTATATTTTTGAAGTGGCAAGAGTATTGGAAATTCATCTTTGAACCTGGGAGGTAAGAAAATAAGAGAAACTATAATTTTCATGTTCAAAGAATCCTGTAATATTATGACAATGTTACACACATTTATCTGAAGCTAGTTTTGCACCTAAAGTTTCTAACTGAATTTGAGCTGCAACTAATGAACAGGAGGCAGATGTTATTTTGGTTTTGTCAAGAGAGTATTGTTGTCAACAAAGAGTGTTGTTGCCAACAAGGAGCATTATTGTCAAGTGAGTAAAGACAATTTTTTTGCAATAGCAATAACTTTTAACATTATATACTTGTTTTCCACTGAAATCTTTTACAACATTTCACACATCTTGCACTGCAAAGTATAATCTTACTGAGAATATTCCAACAAGAATTTATCTTACTTTCTCTTGACAGTTAACAAAAAAAGCACTTTGCCAAAATGTGAAAGTTTTGTCAAACATAAGGAAATTATGCACTATAGGAATTTGGAGTAGAAACTGAGGCTTATTTTCAGTCCTTCTAACACAAAATTCAGCAGATTGTAGTTAATTTAAAGAAAATTAGACAAGGGATACCTTTTTTTCTCAGACATGTCTGCAAGTAATAGGTTCATATCCACAGCTAGTATGCATTTATAATGAGCATTCAGCATTCAACATAGCATGTCTGCTGATAGAATGATTTCCTTCTACCATGGGACATATTCCAGGAAACATGATGTAAGTCAAACACCTGCTGTATGACACTGATTTTACCCAAAACTTCACAGCAAATATCTAGGTAGTTATTTCTTTTGTGAGAGAATGAGTTGTTTGGGGTGGGTTTTGGTAGGTTTGCTTTGTCTTGTAAAAAAAAAAACCCAAAAAACACTTCAGTCTCAAGAATTCTCCATTAAAGGCAAACCAAAATTTCTTTATTAGTGTAAAAAAATAGAACAAAGTTGGCCACATCCATATTAAAATATTGTGAATACAAAGCTAATCTGTTTGAAAGCATTAGGAAGATATTTGAGCAATCCTTATTAAGATTATAAGCCCAGCTCTTAGTAGCAAACATTAGCAGCTTTTTCAAACAGGGTAAGACATGATTTGGAGATGCAAAACATAATTTTAGCGTTTTTCAGGTATCATAATGAGAGTTTTTTCTTAACACTGAATATTCATGATGCATCATAAAACTAATGATAAACATAAAAACTGATGTGAACCTTTGAGTAATCTGTTCTTATTTGTTTGGAAGAGCTTTAGTAATTGCCTGATTTGTAAATTAAACATCTGCTATGGGAATAAACAAAAACATAACTGAGCATATTCAAATAAATTGAATTCACCTTAGTTCCATAAATTTTATTATATGGGCTCATCAATTTTATTATACGTGAGTGCTGCAACACTATGGATGGCATTACTTAATTTTCTTTTAGATACTGTTATTCGTTACAATAACTGTTTTCTGGTTCTAATAAACTACTGCCCCTATTAAAGATTTTGGTTTGTCTGAGGTTTTGTTTTGTTGGTTTTTTTTTTTGTTTGTTTGTTTTTTTTTGTTTGTTTTGTTTTGGGTTTTTTGTTTTTTTTTTTTTGTTTGTTTTTTTTGGGTTTTTTGTTTGTTTGTTTGTTTGTTTGCTTGTTTTGGTTTTTTTTCTTTTTTTTCTTTTTTTCTCTAAAAGATAGTCAATAAAACAGCTAGTTTCATACCAGCCCATTTGGGGCATGCCATCATTTTTTTAGATATACCAAGGAGTTTCAGTAAAAAGAGAAGAAACTGTCTTGAACCAGCATGCTTTTCAACATTAAGGTGTGAAAAGTAGCATACAATGCAAAGTTATTTTTGCACTGCAACCAAGGCACCAGAGGGCACAAGGGCATCAGATCTGCTCCCTTGATTTCTTCCTTGAGTCTTATTACCAATTCCAGTGTAGAAAGTTATGATGGCTGCCTGTTGCATGACTCCACTGATCAAGTAAGAGATCCTGCTACTCTAACTTTTAGGCCTGTAGAACAAAAGTTGGAAACATTCTTATGCAAACACTGAAAATGTTGTGTTGAACGTTCCCTTGAGATTCACAGGCCAGGACTGCAACCTCACAGAAAGTTTAGCTTAAAAGTGAATATCTGATGTATGTCTGGATTTTTGGCCTCCATGAATTTATAAAACACCATAATCATGAACTTAAATCAAGAATCTTAGCAAACCTTCTGTTCTGCTTCAGAAGGGTTTTCCACTTTGCTTATGACTGTGCTTGAGTGCCTTACCCCTTTGATGTAAGGTCATTTTGGAGCATTACAACTTCAGCTTTTCCTTCTCAGTGAGGAAATTCTTCACCAAATTTGATTTACAGCAAAGAAATGCTAAAATTCACTGAAATTGCCTTCAAAAAGGAGAACTAGAAACACATCACAGAAATTGCTAATCATAGACTGAAATCTGAAACGGAGTTTAGCTCAGTAAATGAGTTGGAATAGTTATCATTCCTGGTAATCTCAATCAGCAGCACCATATCCTCTAGGTAAGCATATTAACTCAAAAAATCAAAGACAGCCTTTCCTCCTGTCAATTCATTCAAACTTGTAGGAACCAGTGGTCCATACAGGTGGACTTCTGCCCAACATCCCACACTATATTGTGGTGTAAAATTGTGTCATCAGGTTCAACGAGGTATTCAACATTCACAAGAATAGCAATAAAAATTGTGCTTCTTAGGAATTAATGGCAAAACTGCCATTGGCTTCAGAAGCCAAAGTCTTCCATTTGGCCTTTCTAGTGTTTTGTTCATGAATGCTAATTGTGTGTCATGGGAAAGAAGACTATGAGCCTATTGAGTCCAAATTAGTGGGCATGTAGGAAATGAAATGTCTATTTTAGTTTTTCACTTGCATTGTCTCCTCATCAGACAAGAGTTGATCCTTTATTTTTGTAAAATTTTAAAAAACAGAGGCAAAACTCCAGCAAAAAAATCACCCCTCGTGAAACTTAACAAATTAATCAAACCACTGCTGTACATAATAAATTTCATAAAGATGCAGTTGTCTGTTAATGTTAAAACACTCCTTGCCAAGTGTGAACAGAAATTCAAATCATCATATTCCTTTTAAAGAGTTTTCGTCAACAGCTAGGTGGCTGGTACTCCTGTATATTCAACATGCTGCATTTCAAAAGCCGAGCCCTCACCAAAAGAAGTATGTGAAACCTCGTATCTTGGTTCTACACATGCATTTAAACATTAAGTGAGCCTTGGAAATAGGAGAGGAGTGGACTGGCAAGATAAATCTGTGTAATACTTAGTCACTCGTAAACAGACACTGTACCTAACTTAAGGCACTTGACTCCCACTCAGGGGTAGTAAGGAGACATAAATTACAAGTCAGAGGCTTGAACAGCAATGCAGGTTTCCAAAACATAGTAATGTGGCAGACACTGAAAAAATCAGGGCTTGTTTGACAACATGAAAACCAGTCCTTCGTCATTCGGAGAGATAAAGTGATCATATTACACTATCATCCTAGACTTTTACATTGCTCTGGGGTTTTGGGTTTAATGGCAACCATTACCTTCAGGGAGGGAATATTTCATGTTTTCATTCCACTATCCAGAATAGCTGTTTCTTAATAAGGTAGCTAGCGACAGTAGCAGCAAAAAATATAAGCAATTCTCATCATTGCTGGGGAAAGCAAAAACAAACACTCTCTCTTGCAACAATTTTTAGACTGAACTCGCCACCAAAGTAGAGAGCTGTTTATTGATTTGAAGCATAGACAAGTACTATATACTTTTCTAATGGAATCTGCTACACACAAAGTAGTAAAGGGCAAAACCATAGACTAATCTTAACTCTGGAGGAGGTTTCTAGTGCTACCTACCCAACTTTGCATAGCGCTTCACTCCTCACTCTCTCCTACTTCATGTGCAAGATGACAGAAGTCCTGGACTTCCATTTCACAGGAAAACACACTCTGCATTACAGTAGTACTGTGCATCACTCTGTACATACACTCTCAAGTGAACTCTGATGGATGAAATCACAAATTTTGATACATAAAGACATTGAGCAAAATAGCCCTTTTTCTCCAGCCTTCCCCAGATTTTTTACTGGTAAGCCAAAATAGTTTTCTGTTTGATAACCAAAGCTTCCCTTCCCTTCTTTGCTCTTGGGAAACGTTTATGTGTTCAGAAATTCATATGGAAGCCTATGGACTTTGCTTTCAACACAGCTGTTGATCTGAAGCTTCACATTTTTAGGAAGTCTTACCTCTCTTACACGCAAAGAAAATGTGGCAAGTATTTTCCCTAAGAATGGCATTGAAAAGCCAGTCTCACCCAGGGCCAGCTGCTATCCTGCATTTTCAAGGCCACTCAGTCAAAGGACTAAGTCCCTATCACTTTCAGTCCTTTGAAAACTAAGTTCACTTCACTCACTGACCCCAAGGCAGAGTCCTTCAAAAGCTGTTGATCACATTTCATGGACTCCCAAAAAAAGAAAAAGGGAGTATGAATGGGTTGGTAAGTATCTGCAGTGAAGATTTCCAGCAGGGTATATCAGTTCCAACTTGATGGTTGGCTTCCTTGGTCATGGAACTTTGGAGTGTAAAGTGAACTCAGGCATGACTGCCATGTGCACCTCTATGTGCACCCTCAGGTGTGCTACAGTGCCACAGGCTCTGCACACTTAGGAACCTGGAACTGCACAATATATAAATATAGGCTTGGATTTTATAATAGCTTGGAAGCAGAATATGTTGTACTATAATTCTCTGCAGTTTTTCCACATTGTGGATTGCTTGCTTTGATTTCTCTTGCTATCCTCACAAAGGCAGTGTCCTGAATGCTGATGTCAGAAAACTTGGCACTCCCCGAGGCTGTAATTCTGTGGTAGCAAATATTGGATCTGGGCTGTAATTCGTAATATACTATAACTGCAATAATGGTACAATGCCTGTGGGTAAAGCAGTGGAGGGAACATAATGCAGATAATAACTATTCATTTGATGGGTTTTTAATTTGAGGTTTTTTCTGAATGCATCCTGTGTGTAATATTTTAACCATTTCATGACATTTTTGTGAAGATAGTTGTTTGTAATTACGCATTTATATCATCCACCACATCAGTTTCCTAAAAGGCAGACAAAATTTTCCAAAGTTTTTTTTTATTTTTAATTTCTTTTCTATCAATTTGCATTTTCTATTTCACAGCACCTGTTTGGTACTAACAGGCAAAGGTTATTTACATATTGCTTTGGCCAGACTAACTCTTTGACAATTTAAAATCAGTTGTTTGAGAACTGTGTGGTGTATTTCTATATTTCTTTTTTAGTAGTCTTGTATACTGATAGTTTGCATGAGGAATTCTATAGCTTTTTCTCCATAGAACAAAAATATCTTTCATGTTCTATCGCAGGGCAGTAGTTGCCCAGAGAATACTAACAAGAGAGGAGGAGAGAGTTTCTAAAAGTGTTTGCTGAAACTCTTATCTGCAAGTAATAGCACAGGACAGCTGGAACTCCCTTAACAGTACAGTGCTTCTGGGACTAAAGCTGTTGCCTGACACAGATTGATAATTTATGCCTGTGAACGGCCACTGGGATGTTTCTAGTATATAACTGATGGACAGTAATAACTGAGGATTTGTATCTGGAGCATTATGAGATCTCCACGGCTTGAAGGCTTTCAAGTGCTTTATACAGCCCATCATGGTAAAGTGATGTAAAGTAGGTCAGGTTTTAGGAGGAGGGAAGTGAGATGGGAAATCATCCTTTGGTACAGACATTAGCACATTGTGATCTCATCCGCTGCTGTGAAGCTGTAATACAGACTTGATAAAGTCTGCCAAAAATATTTTTCTTCCTGTACCTGTCAGTGACTCTTTGTCCTCCCTACAGTTGTTATGTCTGACTGCATCATGTTCTAGATAATAATTAGCCACGTGGGAAAGTGTTAATGCAATTTGTGTATGAATGTTAAGTAACATTTTGTACAATTTTGTATAAAATTGTATATTGGTAAACGTGAACTGCTTCAGTACTTGCTTTTTTGCAGTGAGGTTTTTACATGTGGCCAAACACCCTGTAGGTGTATAAAATGCAAATATTGCATCCACAAAAGGTATCTATGGAGCAAGAAAATCTGTCCAGTTCTTTTTTTTTTTTTTTTTTTTTGCTGTGTAATTTTATGTAGTTTGTAAGATTTGTCTGCTTTCAGCACTTATTCTAAATCCTTAATAAAGATGGAGGTTAACATTCTAAATAAGATTTTTGCAACATTTTTACTATTAATGCCAATTTTCATGCTTTTTTATATAGATTCTGCACTTTTTTCAGTGTTTAATCCTGAATGATTCTATTTGCTTTTAATTTTCTTTATAGCCCACTGTGTGCACACTGACATTCACAGACCTGTATCCACTCATCTTTGAATGTAGAATCCACACAGTGAGTGTGATATGAGCATCCCTACAGAAGGAATAAAGGACTGTGGCAAGTAAGTTGATAAATGCAATTCAATGCAGAACTCCTCTAAAATTATTTCTTAAATGCCTCTTACACTGATTATTTAAGAGCCATATTCCTCAACCATAACCTGACTAGTCATATTGTCCTTGTTTAGGTACTAAAGTACTATTGTTATTCTCTTTCCCTTTTCTTTTACCTCAGTTTTAAAGAAAAACTTCATTAAGATTCTCTAAGACCTTATCAGTCTACTGTGAGAGTGCAGTAGTGTGTGTATAAAGAGGAATACCTGACATGTCCCTGCTTCTCAGTAGTTTTGAAATTGAGAGAGGTTCATGAAAAAATGACACTTTATTATAAAGACCATTATATATATATACTTTTTTGCAAGAACTGCTGTCAGGACTTATCATTTTGTACAAGATCATTCCAAATAGTCAGTTGTTATCCTAAACATGGTTTATTTCATCTGAATTCTTCTTTGTCTCCTTCAGCTATAAATGTTATGAAATGGGATTTTAGTAATCATTTCAGCATGTTGCTATTTACATTTACCAGGTTGTATACATATCAGAAAAACCTAGAACCTTAATGGAAAGAATGTAAATTTAAATATCAGGCATACCAATGACTTGAATTTAGGTAGTCTACTTGTTTCAAAATTAATTGCACTTCCCACAGTGATCCTTTCAGCCTCTTCTACCACTCATTTTATACAAAGAAATGTATGCCCTCCAGAGGAGTAAAATTGTCCACTGCAGTAAAAGAAGAGCACACACAAGCTTGTGCCATAATGAAGATATCAGGAAACAGTCTGAAACTCCTCCTGAAGATGCTGAAAAAATACCCTCCAGGGAAAAAGGTGGCTATTAGAAAGGAAAAGATATTCATCCATATATGCATCCAGTATTAATCCCTATTCAGAAACAGGAAGTATTATTGAAAAAAAGGGCTTACTCCTAGAACACATCTTGACAATTCTCAAACCAACAGGTCATGGTCTTATCTTTACATTAAATAGCCTCTGTTTAAAACACTGGAGGAGTTGGCAGCAGAATCATTTCCTTTCCTTCCTTCATCACTCCCTGACGTCTTACTGAACATGCCACTATGTGAGAGTGAAGCTCACCCTGCCTTTTTTTTTTGTCATGATTATAAGATTTTTGCACAAGATTCAACAGGAAGGAAGATCACCAATCCAATGAAGATTAGCAGCAACAGCATAAAATGGGTGGGAGATGGGAAGTCAACCCAGGTGTCTGCAGTATAGAAGAGGATATATCTTCTCCTACACCATCATTTTAAAACAAGATTCAGGTCTGCTCTGTTTTAGTAAAGAAAACTGTACTTCTCTTTCTCTTGGTTTTCAATGCCAAATCCCAAGAGATGTGGTGTCTTTTCATAACTTTGTTTAATGCTCCAAAATCTCAGAAGGGCACATGTATTCAAATCCTGTCTTCCTTGTTGGATCTCTCCTTAAAGCAGAAAAATTAGTCTATTGCTAACCTATAGCCAACATAAGGTAACAGCTAATACATTAGCCCTTGAGAAAGAAAATGGTTGTGTTGGTCCTTGGGCCCAGGGTGAGGTGAGGTCCTGAGCAAAGGGGTCAGATGCAACACAGGCAGCTCCAGCATCCTGCTGAAAATCCACAGGACTTCATTGCACTCCAATCACCAAGTCAGTGTTTTTAGTGTCTGTTCCTGACTGAGCAGGATATCATGTGTTTAATGTACAGAAGTCAGCATGCTGAAACATGAGGCATCATGCTTCCTAGATATATCACTGAGATGAAGTCATCCAAAGCAAGAAGTTGTGTGAGATGATCTTCAATTAGAAAAGCCAAAATAACTGTATCAATAATGGCCTATCGTCAAAATCATCATTTAAATACCATTTATAATAATACCCTCAATACAGGGCATGAAATATCATTGGCTCTGCTAGTATCCCACTGTTCCAAGAATTTTGTTAAACCCTTAATAATCCTTTAAAATGAGCAATGATTAATCTATTCATTTGTAAGCCTTGTTGTTGAACACAGTGATAGACATCATGTTCTTTCACTGTTAACAAGTGCCAATTCTTGGGCATTGTGACAAGTTTCATTTGTCAGTGTTCATGCAATTTTCCACAGAGTTACTACTCTTTCCATCAGGGTACCCTCATTTGGACTAATCAATTTTGCCAAAGAAATCCCACATGGTTTTTCACAGCTTCTCAGTAAAAACAGCTTGTGTTAATGCTTTGTGCTATCAAGGTGTATAAACATGATTCAGCATCATATTTGAAAAGAGAGGCAAGGAAATTTAGAGATCAGTTTGGACATCTACCTAATAGCGTGTGTCTCAGCTGTTTAGAAAGTCATTACAATTGTTTTCAGAAACAAAAAAATAATGATTTGATTAATCAGAGAGGAAATTTGTTCGCTAGAGAAGAAAATACATGTAATTATTTATTCATTAATAAATTCTGCAAAGTAGTAAAAATTGATAAAATATTTTAAAAATAATATTCATTTCCCTCTCCCCTGTCTCCTAAAAACTAATACTTAGAGAAGAATTCTCACTTAAAGATAGCCATATTCTTGCTTGAGTCTTTTCAGCTTTCATTTATACAATAGAAAAGAAAATAATTAAGACAAATTTCTGAAGAAAACCTCTAGTTCTCCAGCTAGAGGTTCCCCGTGCCTTGGCTTGGCTTCCAGCAATGCCACTGGCTGCTTCAGCTCTTGAAGGATGATGCTCCTATGAATCTTTAGCCTTCAGAAATCACTCAAGCCTTGTGAAATGAAGAGGCTTGAATGAAAAGGCTGCTACAGACATATTAATATGTCTACATCAGTCTCTCTCCTCAGAACTAGGGAGAAGGTCATGGCTCTTATTCACCAAACATTTCTGCATACCCAATTTTATGGGTATTCCTGCAGCTGGAATATTTGTAACTCATTGCTGCAGTGTGAAATATATGTTGCCAAATAATATGTGTATTTCTGGCTCTCATCATGTCTTGAGTTCATCACTTGAGGATTAGTTACAAGCTGCTGCTCCTCCAATTAGTGCTGTAGGTTTGGTAGGGCCATGATAATTTCTCAGGTTCGATGAACTGAGAAGGCTCTGAGTCACGGATATATAGCATTTCTTTCTTTTACCTGGCTAATCCTTTCCATGAAACATTTAATTTCCTCAGATATCCCTACTTCTGGCTGATATTGGCCAAGATATCTCAAAGTTAGTAGAGGAAAGAAAGATCTATATAAGTACAGATATTGATCAAAAGTGTGATTGTGTGAGCCTGACTTTCCTGAGAAGCCAGGATAAAAGTCATATAATGATAAGGTTTCTGATTTTATGGATTATTATTTGATAACAGTTTTGATGACTAAAATGTCTTTAATTTCTGACTTGCCATGTCTGATCCAGGTTATGCAAATTCCTGACACATTGATGTTCGCTCAAACCATATGTAAATCTTTCTCCTGAAGCCCTAGGCTGGGTTACTGTGCTTCTACATAAGCAGGGTCTTGTTGGTCTGACTCACAGCTATTTGTTATGAAAGTTTTTCCTATAATTTTTTAACTTCATTTGAATTCTCAAATCACTTTGTTGACACTAATTAAACCTTAACAACAGCCTTCTGAACTAAATACTGTGTTTGCAATTTTAAAATTGGGGAGGGGTGGGGGGTGGGAAGAAGAAGTAAAAGAAAGAAAACTCATCATCAGAAATTTTGTTCTGGTTATTTGAGCTAGAGAAGATAATTGCACATTGCCTGCCCAGATTACCCAGGCCTCAGATCTGCCAAAAACCCTGCACGAGTAGCACCTGACTTAGTTTTGTCAGACTAATCACAGCTACCTTACACACTTATATTAATAGGGCATCCTAACCTGCATTATTTTGATAGGACTGCATTTATGGCATAATTACACAGAGTTATTCCAGAACAGCTGAGGGGAAGGTAACCTCTGGCAGGGAGTCACTGTTAAACTCTTGTAGGTGGAAATGCAAGGAAATGTTAGTCTCCTAAATTGTCTGAGTTTCAATGGCACAGTGCGTCTGCCCATGGTCTCAGCTCCCTGAGAGAAATAATCCACAAGGCCATGATTTAGATACACTGATAGATTAATTAGGTATGTTGTTCATTCGATATATGTAAATATGGAATAGAAATACACATAGTTGCTATCACTTTAAGCTGTTAATCAAAATAAATTCCCAGAGTAACACAATTTGAAGCTGTCATGACATGAGACTGGTTAGGACAATCTGGCATTTATAAGAAAATCTATTTAGTTATCTTTGAACTTCACTGTAAATGCTGTCAAATTTAGGCCACATTAGGATCCAGTTAGTAATGCTGATTAATACCATTCTGTGAGCATAATGCCATTGATTAACTAGGATGACTCACTGAATAAAGTCCTATTCAGTATAAGCAACAAAGCAGAATCTGACCCCTTTGGAAAACAGCCTTCTATTTAAAGAGCTCATAGGGACATCCTCTTTGGAAATGATATCATCAAGTTCCTGCTGGCCTGACATGCACCTACAGTGGCTGTATAAAAGGCATATAATTTTATATTTTTTTTTTTTTTTAATTTAATGCCTGAACCTTGGAGAAAGAAAAGCTGCAGCTAAAGCAAGAATTTTTTAGTAATTCAAAAAAGTAACACATGGACTAATAATTACACTGTTGAATCAAACAAACCAACGAAAACTCAGTAAAAGCCAGAAAACTAAGAATTAATACTTAATTTATTGACTTTTTAAAAGATAATATGTTCACAAAAAAGCCAGTGTAGAAGAAATAATTTACTGCGGTAACACAGTGGGGAAAATCCCTATTTTACCAAAACTGACTTTGTTTACAGGTTTTTAAAACAATATGAATATTCACTGAGCTCTGAAATGCTACACTTCAGGAAACTGCTTATTTCTTTTTATTTTGGCTTCTGAACGAAAATCTCACATACATAGTGAAATATTCGGTTAAAACATCAATTTATTTGCTCTGCAGGCTTCCTTGTGCTTATCTGTCTTTAATTATTCTTCTGCTGAAGTTGCAGCATTATTATAATAGAAAACTCATTAGTTACTTGTAGTATTATCTTCCTGTAATGTTACCTCCTGAGTTACCATATACATTAGACTTTATTTCTCTGCTGCACTCACAAAAGGCTTTTCCTGAGGCACTGGATAGACTGAAGATACAGAATATTATTATTTCATTGAACACTATCATTCTTCAGCAATGAATAGCAAGATGGTCTCTGGCTCCTCAGTGCACATCAGCTTCAGATTTTTTTCTTATATACAGTCACGACAGCAGTGTGATGAGATTAGAGCTAACCATACAGACGTACCCAAGATCTTCTAACAACAAGGCACAGGTTGTCAGTGAGGTTTACAGTGGTGGGTTCTTGCATGTGTGAGCATGCATGTCAGCATTCTCCAGCCCGAATCCTGAGGCACCAGAGCTGCAGTTGTCCCCTATTGTGTTCATTCATTGCTTTCACCAGTTTCTTAAAGAAACTCTCCATTAATAAGAAATAGCAGAAATAATACTAGCACTACTTTCTAATATTTTTTTCACATTAACTTCAGTCAATATGAAGTTCTGTTTAGGCACTGGCCTACCGTGTGTGTTGTCTACTTACACCTGAGTTGCTCTTCATGCAAACTCCGCCCGCATGCACAGAACTGCAGTATTGCCACCACGATGACAGCCCGGCTGTTTGAGTGACATACTATAAACCAGAGAACATAAAAACTTCAGGCATGCTGAATAGCTGTAATAGATTACTCAGAGTTTGTTTCCTGGACATCTATGTGTCCTAGTTCAGCAGGTGGGACCAGTTATCACTGTGTGGGGGTGATCAAAGCTATGTATTCTACCACCCTCTAT
>JAWWTY010000106.1:67180427-67223144 GCA_035222235.1 Margarornis squamiger | reverse complement strand
TCTTTGTGCCAGTGTATTTATTGTAATATCTTTCATTAAATTGTAAGTCTGACTTATAATCTCTCTTGTGGAGGATCCATTTTTCCTGCCGGTTTACCTTTAAACCAGCACACTATGTCACCCTTGAAGCTGGCAGCAGGCTGTCACTGCCATTCATAAGAGCAAGTTGTAATATGCCTTTGGCTGACCAAGTTGCAGGACTTTTCCTGGAGCAAGGTCTTGGTAGTCAGAGGATGCGCTGGAGCAGAGCTATTGGTTTTGCTCCACTGCAAATCTTTTGATCTGCTGTCAGATTTCTACCAAGGCCAGGATGTTTTGGATCATGACTTTGCAAACTGTTTGCTGATTCTGCCTCTCTTTTCCAGATAAAACCTGGAAACAGGCAATAACAAAGATTAGTGTGTTTAAACAACTGTCAAAGATTAAAAATATGCATGCCAGTGAGCCTCACAAGGCCTGCAGGTTGATACTTAATACCATGAGTTCCGTGTTGTTCATACAAGAAATACAAGCTCAAAAGGAGAGCCTGTCTATTATATTTAGATTATAATCTCTTCCACTAAAACACAGGAAAAAAAACAGAGCCTTGTCTCAGTTCAGTTTTCAGTTCCAGTTCAAATTGCTGGATATGGGCAGCGGTGGCTGGCTTTTATGTAGGAGCTGGGTGAATGGAATGCTAACTCAGGCAAATGCATCTCCACCGTTGCAGAAGATCATGGACATAAACTAGTTTATCAGACTACAGTGCATCTCTCTACAGGACTTCAAACTTGTCTTAATGATGTCTTTTATCATAAAGGCACTTTAGGTGCTAGAAGATTGAAAGAAAAGATAGAGTTTGTAAGTAAGTTTCTTATGCTGTGTTTTTTCAACAGAATAGAGATATAAAGTGTTTCTCCAACTTTATCAAGGTGACATAGCAAGTTAGTAATTGAGTCAAAGCTAATTCCCTGTTATTTGGCTAAGATTTCTGTCTCTTCATAGATTAATGTTAGCACACCAAATTACAATCAGAGAATATGAAAAAGAAAGACTCTTTCATTCTAGCTTGAATTTATTCATTATATAACAGACATTTCTTCTAGTGATAATGATTAGCCTTCAAGATGTAAAGCGTATGCATTTCAAAGACAATT
Organism: Margarornis squamiger; assembly: GCA_035222235.1. Lineage (NCBI taxonomy): Eukaryota > Metazoa > Chordata > Aves > Passeriformes > Furnariidae > Margarornis > Margarornis squamiger. Next base: position 67,222,008 of record JAWWTY010000106.1, on the reverse strand, counting down.
AATTTTGATTCAGTGCCACTCAACTAGGTAAAGTGAAGGATATGTGCCGCAGAGCAGATTTTTTATGTTATGGAAAAGTTTAACTCCAAAGGGTTTTATTTGGCTTCAGTAGTTTACACTCATCAATGTCACTTCAAGGAGACTAAGCACACATCTGACTTTGAGACTTCTAAATAGAATTAGAAAATTTTTAGCTACCTTTCTGACTGTTAAAGGCAGATGTCTTCTCCAGACCAGGTTATGAAAAATAATTACCAAAAAAATAATCTCCAAATATTCTTTCATGTTTAAAAACTATATACAGGACCATTTCTGACATCTTATATGTTAAACCTCAAATGTAGTGTATTTTAAGATGGAAAATTATCCTGTATTTTAGACAAAGATAGATATTTAAAAAATGGAATTTTTATTATATTGAACCAAATATTTTATTAGTTCATCATAGATTTCTTTGGGAAGATGACCCACCTGTCCAAAATCAGAAAAAATCAACCCTTGAAGTATCTTCCACATTTCAGGCACTCACAGTAATGACACAGTTACATCTGTGGAAGACTGAAAGCATGTTCTGTCCCACAGAACTCTCCCACTTAAATTAACATTTGGCAATGGGTAACAAAACCTTTAATAGCAACCTGTGATGCCTGCATAGGGCTGTTTGGGGTGGTCATGTAAATTATAAAGTGTTTCCAACACTAGACTAATTATCAATGCAGCAATCTGACAAAATCTGGTCCCCTGTTTAAAAGATTCCTTCTCACCTAAGAATATCCAATTTTCTAGGTAATTTTTCTGTAATTTTTATGCCATTTTACTAAGTCTTTACACAGTATTTACTCTACACAATTTACCTCAGAACACATTCTTGCAAGATTTACAGAAAATACAAGAGAATTTGTGACATCTTAATTGCAATCATGATATTTCTTAATTCAAAGGTGGTGGATTTAGAGCTGCAACATAAAGTCCCAGACAACTCCCATGAATTTATGTTTCCCTCAGACTTTAGTTCTTAAGACTGCTAAGTTACTCCATTCTTGAAAATGTTTTCAGAAGTTTTAACTGTGCATAAATTATATCAATTTTTCTTCAAAGTCTTTGAACAACATTGTTTACTGAAAAAAATATTTAACTCTGATTGTATTTTAGTTGAATTAACCATCTGTTTGCAAGTCTTGATTTATATTAATATTATTTTTATTTATTAATTCAGGGACATAACAAATGCATGAAAATAGGTCACACTTTTATTTCTTTAAATATTTTTCTAAGGCTGAAATTAATACCTCTACTCAAAGGATTGTTATTTTGTAGGTTGATTATATGAAAAAGCACAGCTAGAAAGAAATGTTAATCAAAAGGAAAAGCATTGCCTTTACAGTTAAGACTGCATGGTCTCTGAATATGTTTTAAAGAGCCTATTTAACAACAACAACAACAAAAAAGCACAAAACAAAACAAAAACCACCAAACAAACAAACAAAAAAAACTTTCCAGATTTTTGCAGCTTAACTTTTGAAAGGATTTATCACTGCTTATATTTCTGAAAAAAATAAAATAAAGATATTTCTGTGTATGTGCTTAAATATAACTTGAGGAATTTAATTTTGCTAAGTCAGATTCAAAATGTTTCAGTCTGAAGGTTTTTAACTGATATTTCAATTTTTTGACTGTAATTCCAGCCTTTAGCAGTGAAGTCCTACGAAAACAAGTCAAACCCCGGAGGGTAGTCTCGGTGATGGAAAATAAGATAAGGATGCTCTTCAAACTGCAACATAAAAATAGGTGGTTTTGCTGGACATTCCCATAGCTACAAAAACCAGAATACATTGAAGTTAAATTCAACTGCAGGACTAGGAACTTACTGTCATAAAATAAAATAAAAAAAAACATAATCAAAAAACAAAATCAAGAAATCCAAACCAACCAACCAAAACCAAAACCCAAACAACATCTATGTAAAAACAAACTCAACCAGATTAAACACGACCTTTGCAAGCTTTTGTAGCACCTCACATTTGTGATAGATCTTGAAAGGAACTATACGCCAAAAAATATCAAGCATTTTGAGGTCTTAGAGTTCTGACTGACACTCTTGCTGGAATCCCTGGAAAAAGTTTGTGTTCAACCTTGACTATTGCGTCCAGTTTGTAAATGCTTTATACTTTACAAGTTGTCAGAAATTAATTACTTTGACTGAAGATTATTTCCCTGTTCCAGCAGAGGACTTGCAATAACATCATTGGATAAGATCAAATTGCACATTGAGTAATCTAACTTCAGTAGTGCCTGAGCAGTATGATCTAGCTTGCTCTAATTAATTAACCCCTCAAAAATTGCAGCGTTGAACATCCAGTTGAGAGAGCAATTAATGTCTACAACAAATTATGTCAACATTCTCTTATGTTTTATTCATATACAACTTCACATAATGTAATTAGAGACTAAGGGCTTCTAATGCTGTCGTTATTTACACCCTGCACATTGCACACTTCATTGACTAATTTGAACCAAAAAATGAAGATATAAGACTTCCTGATTTCAATTACCTTAAGTTGATGTTCTGCTGCCTACAGCTTATCTGTACATATGGGAAGAAGTGTCAGACACCCTGCAGCATGTTATGGAATGTTGAATAAAAATCAGAGAAAACACAAGAAAGGTTAATTTGCCATGAAATAGAAACACACTAGTCTTTATAAACTGAAAATATACAAAGAAAAAAACACATGAGAGAAAATTAAGAGCTTCTCATTTTTAAATTAAAATTATGACATGCAATTCAGTTTTCCAGTTTTACTTAACCTTATGATCTTTGCCATTTGAACCCAATCAGTAAAATGACTGTTTCATACACTAAAAGAGTAAACAAAACAGAGATTTCAACTGACAGCTTGACATATTTTACCATTCTTTTAACTAGTGCTGACTATTCCTGATTGGTAATAATCATTATTAGCATGAATAATACAACATCTCCTGTGAACTGAATTCAAAATTTCCATTATATGAAGAACTCTTAACAGTGGAGCATCAAATCCAACTCTTTTCCCAAGAGCATGGAGGATAACAGATCAAGATCTTTTGAGCAAATAAGTAGTATTTCTGTGATGAAGAATGCTCTTATTAAATGTTCTAAATGTTTTGCCAAAGATCATACTGCCAACTCACAGATTTTTCTTGATCATTTCAGTGAGAACTAGCATGTTTAACAATGCTCTCAAGTACAAGTCATATTTGTGAAGCACCCTATCAACATGAAAAATCCTGACTTTTTTTGCATTTGCATTTTTACTCTTTTATGTAGTCTTTGAAATGTATAAAACTGTGTCAAGTGTATGCTTTCTTTTAAATATGCTTGATTTTAGGCAAAGGATTAAAAAATAATCTGTATTCACAAGATGGGTAGACAAGATGGACAAATGTTCATGAGCACGTATACAGAGTAATTACAGAAAATGGACTGTTTTAACAAACCGGGTTAAACCTAGAAAAAGTAGATGTAGCAAAATATTGATTTTAATTCAGATCAGTGATGTACTTTGATAAGCAGTTACAGGTTTTGACTATTTATTCTATGCAGTATACATGTACTATCCTAATATTGAAGGTAGAAATAACAAATGCAGAATCCTTTATAGCATTCAGGGAGTTTCTCATACTATTATACAAATCTGGCTCTCAATAAACAACTCAATCCTAAAACTGAGCTATATTACTTTGATGATCAGAAGATTCCCACCCCCTCCCATTAAAATTACATGTGGTTCTGTGATGAATATGCAAAATTATTGTATCAAAAGCTGCTATAACAGCTTTTTAATGGATACTTCCTAAGTGCTCTTTTTCTTAAATTATGCCATGTGCATCTCAAATAAAGAAGAATTTGAATGCAAAAAAGCAAAAATCCTCATAAGAATACTAATAAAAAATTAATATCCTGAAAATAGTCACACAAAAAACACTCACTTTACTATAGACTAGCCTCCATGTGTTCAACTCTTTCATATTTTTTTCAAGATGATTAGTAATCTGATTTTTCTCCCAAATTCAAATTAAATACCCTCCCCACCTTCTGTTTAACAGAATTTCATCTTTGCAGTGACTTTCAAAGCCACAGGATAGTCTTAAAGTAATTGAAATTTCTGGTTCTGCTGTTAAAATTAGAGAAGAAAAAATTCTGCTGTGCTTTGAGCTCTAACTTGGGGGTTATGTCCTTTCTGCTCCATAAATTAACCACCTGGACATCTGTGATTTGAACTGTATTTCCAAATGTCACTGACTATCCTGTGTTATTTAAATAACTTAATAAAGTACAAAAGCTTGATAAGAGTTTCTGAGAGGTTTTAAATCACAGCTAAAATCAAAGACATCTCTCTATCTGCAGTATGGATCAGCACAGAAAATTCATGTGCCTTGTTTTCTCCAAAGTAATTTAACCATTATTTTTCTCCCTGCAGGATTGTGCTGATGTCAGCTGGGATAGTTATTTTTTTTTCCTTGTAGATTGTACAGTGCTGTCTTTTATATTTAGTATCAGAATAATGTTGATAACATACTAATGTTTTAGTTGTTGCTCAGTAGTGCTTACCCAAGTCAACCTAACCTCTGTTTCTGGCAAGTTTATGGATGAGATTATCATGAGTGCCATTACACAGCAGACAGAGTCCAACCAGGGGATCAAGCCCAGACAATACGGATTCACAGAAGGCTTGATCAACTTGATACCTTTTTATGGCAAAATGACCTGCTTAGTAGATGAGGGAAATGTTGTGGATATAGTCTATTTAGATTTCAGTAAAGAGTTTGATACTGTCTCCCACAGCATCCTTCTAAAAACCTGCCTGCTTATGGTTTGGATGGATGGACAGTTTGGTGAGAAAAAACTAGCTGGATAGCCAGGCCCAGAGAGTTATGGTGAATGGAGTTAAATCTAGCTGTTGACCAGTTGTGTTCCTCAGGGGTCAGTTTTGGGGCCAGTCCTGTTTAGCATCTCTATTGATGATCTGCACAAGCGGATTGAGTGCACCCGCAGTAAATTTGCAGATGACACCGAGTTGCGTGGGAGTGTTGATCTGCTTGAGGGTAAGAAGGCACTACAGAGAGACTTAGACAGACTTGATCAATGGACTAAGTACAACTTCATGAAGTTCAATAAGGTGAAGTGCCAGGTTCTGTACTTGGGTCACAGTAGCACCATGCAAAGATCCAAGACTGGAGAGCAGTGGCTTGAAAGCTATTTGACAGAAATGGACTTCAGGGTGCTGGTTGACAGCCAGTTCAATATGAGCCAGCAGTGTGTCCAGGCAGTCAAAAAGGTGAATGGCATCTTGGCCTGTGTCAAGAACAGTGTAGTCAGCAGGACTCAGGACGAGATCAACGCCCTGTTCTCACTATTGGTCAGTCAATACCTTGACTACTGCATTCAGTTTTGGGCCACTCACTTAAAAGGGGACACTGAGGTGCTGGAGTGTGTCCAGCAAAAGACAACAAGTCTCATGAATGATCTAGAAAACTTGTCTTATGAGGAACTGCTGAGGGAGCTGGAATTATTTAGTCTCAAGAAGAGAGGATTAGAGGGGACCTGAAAGGAGACTGTAGTGAGATGGGGGCCAGTATCTTCTCTCATGCTTGCAGTAAGAAGACTAGAGAAAATTACCTTAAGCTGAGATCGGGGAGATTCAGATTAGATATTAGATGAAAATTTTTTACTGTTAGGGTGTCCAGGCATTGGCACAGATTTTCCAAGTAGATGGTGGACTCACCATTCCTGGAGATGTTTCAGAGGTATCTCAATCTGACACTGGGTGATATGGTTTAGTGTTTTAGGGGTTACAGTGATAGTGCTGAGTAGATGGTTGGACTTGATGATCTTAAAATTCTCTTTCAGCCTTGATGATTCCATGATTCTGTGAGTCTAAGAGTTAAGGAAATAAGGGGAACATGAGGCAAAAATGACAAATTTATTTGCTTCACACAAGTATAGCCACAACATGTTGGCTACTTACCCTATTTATAGACCTTAGAGGAGAGATTTTTAGCTTGACCTCTGAAGGTAATTAATGCACTGTGTCTTAGAAGCAGTTACTCTGGTATATCAGTTGTATCATGGAAGAAAATACACAGATATTGGAAGGAAAATTGGCTTGATGGATGAAGCAGACTGGCATTTCCCTGCACATTCAACTTGATGACTCAGTGACAAATAAAAGACGGGAGATTGGGTGGTTTTATAATTAAGGGCTTTAAGGGACAAGACCAGTAGTTTATAATTACATGTTTGAATGTACCATTTGTTTCTTCTGAATACTAATGGAACTTTAAAATTTGCTTCCTACAAACAACAAGCTGGTGCAATTCCCTAAATATCTGCGTGATGCAGGCAAATAAACATTGCAAGTATGGCCAAAACAAATTTATTGAAATGTGCCTTGCATAGAAATTTTTCATGCTACACTTTCAGTCTTCATTTGAAGCTATACATGAACCTCTTGCAATTCTATAATTATTTCCTGGCACTCCAGATTATTTTTTCCTACAGTGAAGTAAAAACTAATAGATTTGGGATCACCTCATATTTTGTCACCTTCCTCCTGCAGCCCTAAAGAACCTGTAGCCTATACTCTATTCATTTTAAGGTGTTTCAGAGTAAATATCTTCTCTGTGTCATCTCCACTGTAGCCCAGTACAACACAGAGGGTCAGATTTCTTTCAATTACTGTTTACATCTGGGTTCAGCATGAGAGAAAAATATTTTGGGGTTTGTCTCCCATGGTAAATCAAACATTAAAACAGACACTTGCCATATATCAAGGGCTTGTGTTGGGTGTGGAAGACGGGATTTCTTATAGTATCTCAGATAGTATATTGCCAATTGAACTAAGTCCCTTATCAATGCAGATAGTAAAGGATAGAGACTGATTGAAGTCACCCTAAGACAGACACCTATCCACTCTTTAGACACTATTGTTGATAAGCTTTCTCTGGTTATAAGGGGAGTTTAAAAACAGAAACCTGCAACACGTAGGTTTCTTACTCTTGAAATGCATTCTGCCTGAGAAGCTGTTCTGGTCTAGTGAAAGTAAAACTCAAAGATTTTCCTTGCCCTTTTCCTACGTCTGCAACTTCCCCCTCATGCCGTCCTTTGGTCTCCCTTCCTGTACTGTTGTGCCCTTCAGTGCTAAAGCCCTGAGTCTGCAGAGAGAACTCAGTGTCCCTTTTCCCCTCAGTGTCCCTTTTGCTGCAATCCACCTCCTTCAGAACTGTTGCTTATAACAGGTCTTTCTTGCTTGTTTTCTCACTGATATAGAACTATCTAGAAGATTACTGGTTTTTTATCATTGGGATAATTACAATAGTGTAAGAAACCTTGGTAAACACATGGATGTCTGATAAAAACTATGTGAAGCCCATGAAAAACAAAAGCAGCATTTTCAACATGTTTAGCATTCCTTGAGGTGATTTATAATCAGATTTTTTTAAAAAAAAATATTCAAAATTAAATCTCCCACCTTCTGTCGAACAGAACTTAATCTTTATAGTGACTTTCAAAGCTGTGGGGCAGTCTTTGTAAATGAATTTTCTTGTTATATGATAAAAATTACACTGCAGTTCTAAAACCTAATTTAGAGTGTATGGACTTTAAGCTCCATTAATCATCAGTGTGTCCTTCAGCTAAGGTGTGCTCACCACTTCTCACAGGCTGTAATATTATGTAATCATATAAAATATAAACTACAGTAAAAGACTCTTAAAAATATAAAATTCAAGACAAAGTTTATACTTGCCTATAAAATCCATTTTATTGGGATGTTCCCATGATACAATGCTTGAAATGGAATTACATTTACCTACACTTTCAGATTCTCATTCAGGTTTGAGTTCAGTTAACATGAGAGGAACTTACTAAACTACATAAATGTCACAGTACATATATAAAGACCTTAGAAAATGCTTTATTATGACACTTGATAATTAAAGAGACTCATTATCTCTTGTCTACCTCATTATTCTGTTTCAAAACTGGGACGCAATAGAACTAAAAGTACTGATCATTTTTTGTGATTTATAAATATTAACACACTAGGACAGGATTTCCATCACATAGAGGAGCAAAAGTTACATTTGAAGAAGTAATTTTCCTCAGAGCCTTGCCATTGAGGCATCAAGATACTGACGGCCAGTTTCAGGGATATGTATCTGGGTAAAGAATGTGCACTCTGCAAGAATCAAAGTAGTGACATGGCTGCAACTCATTATCTATCAAGTAAAATAACATAGTTCTATAGGCTGTGCCGCCTTCTCATCTTCTCATTCATTTTTACAATACAACTGTTAGAAATAATGGTAAGTCCTGACTTGCAGTCTGAAAATCAGGTTCGATGTCTGCTTTTTCAATGTTTACCCCTTCCTTACAATAACAGTTTCTTTGTTCTTGTCTTTGTCCTTCCATGCTACTGAGTCAATATTTCACTGTTTCTTTTACTTTGTTATTCTCAGCTCAGTGATGTTTTCCTTTTTGATATATATATATTTGTGAGACTGATGGAATCCCCTGCATTAATTTGTAAGTATTTTTGCTCAAGAGGTGACAAAAGTTAGTTTCTGTGGGTACACAGCTTGCAGTTCTAAGCTGTGAACAGAATTCATTTGCCTGGGACCCTGCATTCTCCTAGATGAAGATTATCTCTGCTGCTATTTGGAGCAATGCCTGACTGCATTTGGAATGTGATCAGGATCTCAAATGAGATCATGTATCTTGAAATTGGATAAAAACTAGCCAATAAGCTTTGAGATGCACGCCAGATGGAGGAATCAAAATGGTTGAGGGGCAATATCTATTTAATGTAGCAATAAAAAGTGATAAGAAAATTGGTACACCTGCAAAATGCAGATACCACCAAGCTAATGCCAACTGAGCCTTGGCACACCAGGCCAAGGATCATCCTGGAGTGATGAGCCCCATGGAGACAGATATGGATTGTTAGCTCACCAAATGCAGTTATCTCAAATTCAGAGGTAAATTAGACTCTCTGCATGCCTCTATAGTGTGTACAAGCACCAGGATCTCTGTACTCTAGTGTAGTATAGACATGCCCAATGCATATTTAGATGCCTTTCATTTATAGACTTTCTCTAGCAGTATTTTTTACTTAAGTAAATACTATTACACATTTTGTTGTTTTTGTTGTTGTTGTTGTTGCACTTAATGGCTTTTCCCAGTTCCAACACTGAATTCTGCTACAAGATCCAAATACAAGTATGTACTTTGGGAAAATACAGTTTATGAAATGCATCTAAAAATGGAAGACATTTAAAACCACCATGCTGATATAAGAGAAACCCTTTTATTTTAAACAAGTGCTTGTAGGGAGACTGAAAGAAGGCTCTCTAGAGCTATTTGGTATGCAGTCTAACAGCAAAATCACTATGCTTGGAGTACAAGCCTTGTCCCTTACTTTTTATTTTCAACATTTGTATTGCAGTGGTCTGCAAACTAAAATTTTCCTATATCTTCTCAATCACTCTGTCCCCATCTCTTGTTACTTCTATGTGTTAAGATAGAATTGTAATGTAATTTAGGTATTCAAATTTCTTTTGCAGTCAATGGAGTGAGACAAACATTTTAGAAGGGCATTTCACCCCATTCCCAAAACCAGAATCCCACTCTGCAATTCAGAGAGATAGAATGGAGTTCCTTGGATCAGAAGCTGGAATCTATGTTGTACATAGAATCATAGAATCACATACTATATCTGATCTAATTGTCTAAATTCTCACCATTATCTGTGGTAAAAAAAAAAAAAAAAAAAAAAGTTATTTCCATTCATCTCAAAGTAGATTGAAAATGGCTTGGTTGTTAAAAACACCTTTCTTCTCACTTGACTGTTAAGGAAGGTGCTAGGCATTTGCTTTAGGTGTAGAAGTCAGATACCTGACAATAATACCTTCATCTGTTAACTGAGCCTAAGCTCCTGTCCTTGACATTTCAACTAAGATAAATCCAAAATGTAGGTAAGATGAATCTTGTGTGCTTTCCCATCTGTGCCTCATATTTGTAGATGCTTATCTATTTAATTACATGTTCCTAATTCCTCCTGAGCACCTATTTGATTCCTAAGTTGAAATTCTGTGTTCATTTAAAAGTTCCAAAAAATAAAGCTATTTCCAATAATTTAGATAACAATCCAAAATCTAACTATGAATATATATTATAAAGTACAGACATCTCTTTCCTTTCTTTGTACCTAAAATTCTAGTGCCCAGTTGTGCTTCATCCTCCCTGTGCCAAAAAGAACATCTTTTTCACATCTTTCCATTAGTCAGAAAATGTGTCTTTCATAAATATTTGTGTGACATATCTATTCCTTCTGAGCTGTATAGCACTGGATAAAAAAAATCACAGTTCTCTGTCTTCTCCCTTAGATGGTGTTAATTAATGAATCTCATATGGCTTACATCACCATCTTTTTTTGATTTCCTTATAATGTTTGTAGAGTGTGTAAACAATGAAATCAAATCCAGCACATTCAGTAATGGGTCACCTAATGTAAGAGGGGAGGGTGCTGGGAGTCAGAGGGGGAAGATGTGTTTTATTGCAGCAGTTCTTGTTTTATATTACAGCCCCATCTGCCTGTGCTGGCCCTTTGGATGACATCTGACAGTACAAGCTAAAACAATGATCACTCGGCAAACATTTCAGCAGGTCAGCTAAATAAGCGGACTCAAACCAGATGCTGCTGCAAAAATAAGTATATTTTTCTCCACAAGTTTATGAGTAACTATTGTTATAATGATGAAAAAAAAAGTCATACAAAACTTTTGTAATACTAGTCACAAAATCTCTCACTGCTGAGTGAGGGAATGGATTATTTTACTTCTTTTTTGAACTAAATATAGTTTGTTCAGACTGTCTTTGTTAAATCACTTTTTCATGAGGTAGTATTTTCAGTATAGGATAATAGAGTTAATATTAGGAAAGATTTCTTTTTTTATTTAAAATCACCCATTTAGAAGCTCACTCTGTGTGTACATATAGATGTGTGTACACATCTGCTATTGTGACAACAAAGACCTTTTTTTGTTTTAAGCATGCACATAATACTACAGTGTTTATATTCTGAGACATAAATACTTCAGACTCTCTGTACTGAGAGTTTAATTTACCTTCCAGTACAAATTAGCGAAGCCAATGATTTTCCCATAGTCCATATCCACTACAGAACCATCTGCGCTTATTAACTGTGGTCTGATTTACTGAGCTATCATTTTTCTCTTCTATTTCTTGTACTTCATAAATTTTGGATTTTGCTATTCTCCTTACCTTCATTGCCAATTTCTCATAAGTATGGAAAAGTAATAGCACCAAATATGTTTATTTTGTTTAATGTGATAATCAGATATTAAGTTAGTATATTGGCTGCAATCTAAACACAAAGACAGAAACATTTTTTTCTTAAATTCTTCTTGATAGATCAGTCAACTAAATATAAAAATAAATAATTTTTCATGGTTTTTTACTATTAAGAAACAGAAAACTTTGCAAAGTTGACTTATGAGGTATGGTTTGATCATTTTGGAGTATTATTACTTTCAGACTCAGTGCTAAAATATGATGATCATTTCCAGCCTCTTTGCTAGGACTTCAAGACAGGTATGAAATTTAAGGCCCAATTTTGTTCCCTACCTATACCAGCATAAATCAGGAAGAATGTCACTTCATTCAACCGAGATACATCAGTGTAAAATTAGATGTTGGACCTGATGTCAACTATCACTTCAAAAACACCACGAATAATACTCCTTTATTATCAGTGTTGCACTAGATACTGGTATTTTGATACTTCCAAAAAAAGAAATGGCAGGCTGGAGGTATTACTACGCAAACCATGTGCTGCTAGAATGCAATTATCCTCATGTTTAGGAAAATGTACTGTCTCCTGTCAGTAATGCTTTTGTTGTCTGTCTCACCAACATGCAATTCCGGTTCTGTGGGACAGTTCATAGGCAGTACATTGCTTGAATCGACAACTCTCTAACAAGACCAAAAACCTAATTTATGATCAGATACCACATGAGAAAACAAAGAGGGAAAAAAACAGGCAAACATGGCAGTAATGTGATCTCCTTGTACAATTTAGTAGTGAGAATGACTTGGTCATTCTGAATAATTGAAGCTTTCTGGTGTAAATAAAACATTATCAGCAGACTCCATCTGCCTTCTACTTGCTTTACTAATTACTGGAGGGGAAAGTGTGTGTGATAAGGTGAGGGTTTTTTCCAACAGAAAAGGAAGTTTTTTCTGTCTTCTGCTTTGACCTGCTGTTGAGAATTGCTAGTCCTTGCTAAAAGGTGGCAAGAGTATGTCTTTTGTGTTTTACTATTGTATTTTTAATTTTCTTTCTTCAAGCCTCTCTCCTTCAGCAGCCTAGAAGATCTGTAATCTTATTCTGTCCTTTGCATGCAATACCATGAACAGATTGGTGTTGTCAGGGAACTGCATCCAATCTGTGTTGAGCTTTGAAGAGGAATTGTTTATGATTAGGCGATTTACACTTGAAGTGGGCAGAAGATGGCAAGGCCTATAATTAGAAGGAGGGATATTTATCTCCCAACAGCATGTTCCTCCCTCTGAGCAGAACCCTAGAGTAAGAAAAGGGCAGATGTAAACATACTTCTCCTCCAAGCTGGCTGATTCTGCACCTGGGTTTGATTGAGCCTGGGTTGTTGCTGCCAGAAACAACAGTTGGACTTCAGCCTGGTTAGGAAAGGCGAATTCTGTCACCACTGTCTTCTTTGCTTAGTTTGTCTGTTGTGTTTTCTAAAGCATTTTGTTGAAACACACCTGTCTCTTCTGACCCGGTTTGGCCAAATGTACACGAACAAGCCGCAGCGTATTACCTGCTCTTGAGTTTGAGCAGCCACAGGTCACTTGAAGAGTTGAGAAGGAATCAAAAAGCCCCAAAGCAGCCATGCTAAATAAGATTAGTTTGAATGTGAACAAAGAGACATTGTCAATGTCCCAAGTATCTTACTTAAATCTGTGTAGCTGTATCCTACCTCTCTTCTCCTGCCTGTAAATGTCCAGCAAGTGCCATTGGGGCTATGCAAGTCCCCAGTAGGGAATAGTGACTATAAGCCACTTCAGAGGTATTACACCCATATTTACCAGGCTAGAGAATGTGTTGGGTGGTATGGCAAAGGCTCATGGTTCCCACTTCTCACATGAGCTTGCTACCTGACTGTCTTACCAACATCTTTGGTAACCTTATATGAGTATCTTTGGAGCAAAGTATCTGGGTTTCTGAAGTTGGCTTCTTTTATACACCAACATCGCCAGCTCCCATGGTCTATTCTGTCATTCCCAAGAATGTCCTTTAGAGGAAACATAAAAAGAGCTTCTGATTAATTGTATGTCCAATAATTCTACTCTACATTTCTTCTGGAGCAGTCCAGCTACTCCATAGATTATTTGTATTGTCCATTTTAAAAGTCTGTATAGCAATTTGTAAAGAGCAGAATTATTTCACCTGAAGTTTTGAAGTGATAAAGTTATCTTTTGACTGTAAAATCACCTCCAGTTAAATGTATTCTTTTGTTAAAGAGAATAGTAAAGAATAGATCATAGAATCATAGAATATGCTGAGTTGAAAGGGACATATTAGGGTCATTGAGTCCAACTCCTGACCTTGAACAGGAAACCCTAAGGATTACATTATATGCCTGAAAGTGGTGCCCAAACACTAGTTGAACTCAGACAGGCTGGGTGCTATAGAATCATAGAATAATAATGGCAACTAATGGCAACTAAGGTTTTCTGGTTTGTTTTGCTTTGGTCTTCCCATTCATGAAGCTCTTATTCAGCTTTTCTGCTTCTCTCCCACACTAAAATTGAGAAAAATACTTTTCTTTTTTTTAATGTATGAAGAGATATTTAAAAATTAACAGGTGAATATGTGCTGCCATACTAAAATTTTGTATTTAAAAAATCACAGTCAATCCTGAATACTTCTAATCTACATGAATTTCCATCCAAGACAAAGCTGCTGTTGTCCAGGAAGCTGTTAACAAAGATACAAGTTACACAGTAATTTGTTTTTAACTTTATCACTTTATGTACTTCTGCTAAGCATGTTTTAATGCAGCAAATGTTTGGGGGTTTTTTTGCAGCCTACTTTTAACCAATTGTTTCACTGTTCACCCTCCCCCAGTTTCTCACAGAAGAGAAATATTGTAATCAGTTTCTATAGCTCATAAAGCATTTTCTGCAGGATGCATTATAGCCATAAAAGGAGACTGATTGTATTCCATTGTGAACTCTTAGAGAGTACAGCACAATTATTTACAGTGTCTTCAATCTCAGTGTGCTCTGCAGTAGGAAAGAGGTCTTGGGAGTTAGTTGAGTTCTGTATGTGACCAGTATTTCAAGTCCAGGAGTGCTGTTAGTGTTCATTGAGTCTGAAGAAACAAAAGAAATGGTTTTGCAGAGTGTACTAGCTTCAGTAAGCCAGGAAACACAGGTTATTTATTAAATATGTACCTGTAGGAAAACTTGTTATTCTTTCTGTATGATGGGCAGATAGAGACTGGAAAAGGAAGAAATGCAGTTAATATAGTGATAAGTCAACAAAAATTGAAGAAAAACAGCATATAATTCAGGAACACAGGTGAGGAGAAAATAGAGGTGAAGTAATAGTATTGTTTCAGAAAAAAATGCATTGAGAATTGGAATTTATTCCCAAAAATTCATCCTTCGATTAAAACCAAAAAAACAAACAAACAAAAAAAAAAAACAAAAACCAACCCCCCAAAAAAGAACAGCAAACACCAAGAAAAGAAAAATTCAGAGATTTCAAAGTATAAGATTGTGCTGTGTAAAAATTACAGACTAGTATATTATACTAGAAATCATTGTAATGATAAAAAGTAGCAGAAGTTTGAAAAAAAATAAATCTCATAAAATCTTTTAAAAAAATGATTTTTTTAAAGTATCTGTCTCATCTAAGCTTTAAAACAGGTTTCAAATACCTTTTATGTTTGATAACAAAAGTAGATTTCAAGGAAAAGAACATACCAGTTCTTCTGATAGCAATTTAAATGCTATTTAAATATCTTCTCATACTCAATTAAGGTACCAAAATCTGCCAGGAAAAGCATTAGTTTCATAAGCCTTAAAATTAGACTTCTTCTGCCAGCAAAATTGGCTTAGGCATCCTGACTTTCATACCCTCCTGTTGGATTAAGAAATACAGCAGAGCCAGATTTTTTCAAGGTATGTAAGAAAAGGGATTTCAGAAGTAGGACATGTGTAGCTTCCACTAAATGCCCACCTGGCTCTTTAGATCACTGTATTTCTTTGAGCTCCAAGGGACCTCTTGGATGAGTGACAAACAATAAAGCTGCAGTTCAAATCTGAAATAATGCAGAGTGAGAAGTCCTGAATGTCACTAGAGTGTTTTAATTTTTGTTATGGTTGCTATTTGATGCTTATGAGCATTCTGGGTCCAGCTGATTTATGCTGCACTACAGGAAACAGTGCACGAGCTCCTAATCACTCTGTACTATAGTGTGAAAATGATTTCTCTGATGTTAAATTCATTCTGTAGAAATGAATTTTATAATATGAAGGATAAATGCAGCCATGGTATAAATAGTGACTAGAGCCCCTCTGCAGGTACTGTCACCTGTTGTCTCATCCTCCACTGGAGCTCAGGCTGTGTCCCATAGCCACAATAGGTTCTTATTTCAGGGGGAGTTAGCCTGCAGCTGGCAGAGGCAAAGTACCTACAGCCCTTCTGGCTTTCAGGCTGCTCTGTCCCTCTCTTTTCTTCTGCCACAGTGTTGGCATCATTTTGACTCCCAGTATAGCACCAGAGATTCTCTGCAGAGCCAGAAACTGCAGGGATGTGCTGAGTGGACTGAGCCATGCCAGTACCACAGCGGGGCAGATGGGACTCACATGAAAGTAAAACCCTTTATGGCTTGCCCTGGAAATCTGTGTTTGACATTACATATTCAGCATCCAAATGCCTGGTGAATCACAGGTCACATTCACTAATTTAGGCTTCACTTCAGCTAGCTGATTAAACACATAAAACAAATGAATATTCCCCTTGATTTCAATTAGATCATTCAATTTAAACCTAGGCAAATGCTAATCTTTGCTGAACTAGGGCCATTGCTGTTCCATAATAAAATCTATTACTTCATTTGAAGGAACAAAAACGCATAGAGAAGGCTGTCTGCTATAATGAAGGAGAAAATACATGTTTAAACTGAGCCTTCATATCTTTTGTTTGTTCTCTGTAGGCTGCAAACAACCTAAGCTGTTAAAATGACAAAATCAAATGTAGCATTTGAGGGATAAGACACTAGTCTGTCCCCTGGGAGCTGAGACAAAATCACACTGACCAAAACGAGAAACAGATAATCACTCTGGATGTGTCATCCACCCATGGATGAAAGTACTGATTTGGCGTTTGCCAGTATCCTCAGCTGTGGACCAGTCACAGCTGCCAAAGACTTACTGGGGGGATGCATATTCTGTTGTTCTGAGTTTCAGCAGCACGTTTCAAACTGACCAGCCAAAGCTAGGAGCCTCCTGACTTCAATGAGTTCATCTTGGACTCAAATGCTCATTTGTGAATGGAAAGTCTAACATTTGGTTCATTTGTACTGTTGCCATGAGGAAAGACTAATCAGTGCTTTTGGAGGGCACGCCATACTGCTGAGCACCTTAGAAATGCCTGAAGATAATTTGTTTTTTCAAAGTAATTGTCTTCTCACATGTTCTGAAAGCTCTTAAAAACCCTCTCTGACCCTTTTATATTCAGTCATTTGTCTTGGAAAACCAGCTGCAAAAATCATCTTGCAAATAGATTCCATAATAAGGGTTATTTCTCCCAAGGAACAGCGAATTCTTGAATACAGCTGGGAAACACAAGAGTATGTGTAAATAAACAATAATTAAATCCACTTTTAATGCAATTCAATGTGCAACAACTAGCTAAATCTGTGCATAAAGGAGTGTAGTAGCAACAATAAACAATATCAATGCAAAAGTATTAATAACATCAAAAATGATGGATGAAACAAAAATTATTAAGAAACCACTTAAAACTAGCATTGCAATTTGAAATGCCTCTCTGAAATTTACAGCCTCTTCAGTTAGGAAAAAAAATAAAACAAAGCCAAATAACAAATAAGCCTTATTTTCTAGAAGTAATGCTGACTGCATTGCTATCTATATAAATACCCAATGATACCAGCATAATGTCTGGCTAAATCTAATGAGTTTCATTTGGAAGTTTAGGTTGGGAAAAAAGGAAGAATTTTGATGTGAAAAGAGGAATAATGATATAAGTAACTATATGAAGGGCATCCAGGCCTTGGGGTGATAATGTATATTTAATTAACAAAAAGGGTGTGGGAGTGTGGGTCTGCATCCATGTGTGTGTTCAGAATGCACATAACCCAGAAGACATGATGTTCTTAACCAAATATATTCTCGAACATGACAATCAGTCATGAGGAGTTTGAGGTTTGGTTAGTTTTATATTCCTCTCCTGTACCAAAGGAACCAAGATATTAATGATATCTCCATGTTAAAGGTATGTCATCTGAACTTACTACAGAAGCAATTGGATAAAATACATCTCCTTACTTAATATTAATAATTTTTGAGAAAATTAATGATTAAGTGAAAGTTCTTTATTAAATATAAGGCAAATAATATAAAAAGACACAAAAATTACTCTCTTCTTGGATCTCTCTGTGCTTATGATGAAAAAAATGATTGTCATTATTACAAGGCAATGCTATATCTAGATGTTTCTCTTGAGCTCAACATAGAAGAATTCACTTGAAAGAAAATACATCAAGACTGGTTTATACTAATTATTTATAGCACAGAGTCACTATTAGTGTTCCTAACAAGGCTACACCTCAAAACCTGAAGGTCAAATAACTAACTATATTTTTTCAGGAATTTTAAGGGAAAATAACTAAAGATGGCAGGCATGTACCCAACAGAACAAGAAAATTTAAAAATACTAAAATTATATGGATACAAAAAGTGACATTTTCCAATACCTATCAAAAGAACATAAGATTCTTTTGAACCTAAACACATGATTATTGATAATTCTATTGAATTTTTTAATATTTATTAATATGCACAAAACTACATTGCACGTCTAATTCCTCCGTTAGTTCATGCAACTGATTGGGCAGATCTGGAGTATACAATATGATTTAATAGCATTTCCCATAGTTAGTCAAAATTGTAAATCAGTTATTTTCTCCCTAGTCAAACATTTACAATATCATCTTTCTGTACAGAATATGGATTTCAAGTTTGGAATTATATGTGAGTTCTGCTGATTTTATATGGGTTTTCTCTGGCTTTTTTTACAATTATACCCTAACCAGAGAAACAATTGATATTTCTATTTTTTTCATATAAAGATTTAATTTAAAGTTGGGGTGCTCCAGCATAACACTGTATTCTGACTTGTTGAAACAATATGTGCTTGTGTTCTTTGGCAGCATATACAGTGTTATGAATTACATAGATTGAGTCTTTTTTCTGTGTCATATTTGGGGTTGAAAGTAAAGTGAATGCTACTCCACTTTTCAAGATCTAAACTCTGAGCTGAGATTATTTCCTGTTAATCTAGTTAACTAGTTAATCTAGTAAACTAGAGCTGTTTCAAAACAACTGGAAATAAATACCCTGTTTTTCTAAATATACTGCATCTTCCAGTATCTCAAATAACATTTTACATTAGTAAAGGCATTTATTTGTGAAATACATTAGCATGTCTTAAAAGAAGATCCTCACTTTTTTTGTCTTTTTAAGATTTACCACAGATTCTTTTAGTGGTATCACACCAAAACCTCAACATTTTTGTCAATAATTCACAGTTCATGACCCTCAGTTTCTCACCTAACCTAATTAGTGTCCAAAGAAAAGGATTCACAAAAATTAGTATATTGGTCAAAGAGCCAGATAAACTATACAGAATTTAGACTCAGTAGAACTTTCTGGGTCCCACCTGTCCCTCAAAGACTCAGTTTCCTAACAAAGTAGCTTAGCTCAGCTTTCAATTAAGAACCAAATCTTAGAATTAAACGCTTTTGAAAGGACATTTCTTTCATACTTTTCAGAGGAAGAAATATTTCCCAACTTCTTCATGTCTTCAGTCTATAGTGTATCACAATGGCTTTCTTTAGCAATATTGGTGCAAGGACAGAAGTTAGGCAATCACAGAATCACAAGACGGCTACAATTGGAAAGGCCTCTGAGTATCACCTGGCCACAGCTCAAACTCCCCATTCAAAGCAAGCTCTGCTACAGCAGGCTGCTCACAGCTGTATCTAGAAGGATTTTGAACTTCTCCAAGAATGGAAACTTCTTAGTTTACCTGAGCAACATGTTCCAATGTTTGACCATCCTTACAAACAAACAAGCAAAATTTATTTTGTTCCCTTTTCTGTCTGTTATCTCTGTTCCTTTCACTGGATACCACCAAGAATATCCTGCCAGCATCCTTTTTACATTTTCCATTGGTATTTGTAAACACCCATTGGTATTTATAAAGATCTGTCAGACATCTGTGAGTTTCATCTTGTCCAGGTTCAACAGTCCCAACTCTCACAGACTCTCCTAGTATAACAGATGCTCCAATGCCTTAGTTATAGTCATGGGCCTTTGCTGGGCTCACTCTATTTTGTCCATGACTCCAGGACTGTGCACAGTAGTCGCAGTGTGTCACAAAGGGGATCACCTCTCCTGACCTGTTAACAATGCTCTTCCTAATGCAGCCCAGGATGGTGTTCATTTTCCTAATGTATTTTGAAACAAGGAGTATATGGCAAGTAGAAGAAAGTGGCCAGACTAAAACTGATGCTGATTTCCTATGCTTGGACAAGGGAAAAAAAGCTCCCCAGAGATGTTATCATTCTAATCTTGGCTGCTCAGACTTCACCATCAGACCTTAGGTTGCTTCTTATATCTTCTCTAACATTTGGTGTTTATTGCATCCTCTTACAAGACATCCAGCACTTGAATGGAATATGAGAAACAAGGATTCAAAATATCTCTGTTGGAAGTTTTGTTTCTCACTTCCCAGGAAGGTGTCCTGTAAATTATTCTGAGTCAGTCTTAGCTTGCTTTGCTAAAGTTATTCATGCACATGTAAGCATCAGTAGTTCATTAGTCTAGAAACCAAATATAGACCGGTAATTAGAGAGACCTTATCTTGCTCACTTCAACAGTTACTAGCTGAGTAATTTACTCAAATGGAAAACTTTAAAAAGTGATATTGAAAAGATCGCCTTCATCCAGACCTCCATTTTTAACAGTCCACTAACATTTAGTGTACAGTATTTCCAACAAGTATCCTCAGAGGATGAAATTGAATACTGAATGTCAATTTTGACATGATTCTCTAGTGCTCTGGCCTTTCCAAGTAAAGGTTCTTATCTACAGTTCATTACTTCATTGCATGAATCAAGTTCTTTAGATGAGATATGTAGCCTATGAATCCCCACTTGAATATATATATGAAATATGCACATCAGTGGATGTAGGAAAGATTTGAATTTGACTAAATTGTAGACTCAGGCATCAAAATATCAGCTGTACAATCCCTGTGACACTTGATGCTTCAAATTAACACTTTTGGGATATGAACAAAGACTAGAAGGAACATAAATATTCTTCTTTTTTATTATTAATATATTTCTAGTGAGAATAAAAATATAATTTACTCTGTGAATAACTTCTGAATTTAGTTCTGTGTTTCCCATAGGAGAAGATCACCATACAGTTATGTATGTTAATTCTTCTGAATCCAATTATTTGTATAACCTTAGAGGGTAATGACGGGGATTTCACATTGTTGTGTTACTTGTTAGTTTCATATCAGAAAAATTTATTCTATAATTCTTTTCAATAAATAAGGATGGAAGAGCACTCTGACACAGTTTTGTCATAAATTGGTTGGAACAGGGAACACAAAGACACTAAGATTCTTCAGTGTACAACACTTACCCTTCAGATGCCAAACAGGAGGATACAAGTCTTCTAAAGACAGTGTTAAATCTTTCAGTAGATGTCTTAAATACTATGTGACATCTCAAATGGCACAAGATATCTACATCTGGAGAACTGAATTATGCTTAAGACCCCAGATTCAATAATAGAGTAAGACATCTATTTTAAGATGTACATTTGTTTAGAATCACATATGGAAACTACAGAGATACTAACTTAGTTTCTGTAGTTTGGACACTGTCATGGTCTTCAACAAATAAAAGTTGTGGGTTTCAACAAGCTTCATTGAAACACTTTTCTAGAACAGAGATTGTTGCAATACCAAGCAGAATAATGAGCCTGAAGGTGTGACTAGAAGAGGTTTCTAGAATAGAAACTTAGGTGCTAGGGGCTAGCCCCTTGGAGTACATCTCAAGTTTGATATACAAAGGAACAAAAAAGTCCAAAATAAAAGACAACTGTTGTCACAGAACAGGGTTGTTGACTTCAATTCCTCTTTTCCAGCAGTGTCAAGAAATGAGTGTTTTAAAGTAGCTCAAAAAAAACACCAGCAAAGGCATAAGCAAAAGCAGGTTTAATATAAAAGTAATGTCACAAAAGAGTTTGTGGCAAGGCTCACTCTATTACTGACTAAACAGTTAAAATACGATGAGAAAAAACACACAAAAATCTAAAATCAATATCAGTTTGGACTGAAATAAACACAAGACCATGTACATGGAGGCTGTGGATGTGAGAGGGTGGGTAGGTGAGATGAAAGGACAGAAGGTATAAGGGCAAAAAGGAATATAGCCCAAAGGCTTGACAACTCTTAGCTTAACTTAACCTTTAACTTATAGCTAAACTTATGACTTAACCTAACTTCTAACTTAACCTATTAACTTAGCAATTTAACTTGGATCTATATATTATTTACTATACTATAACAGTAACTTACTTTTCAATCTAAAGTACTTAAGAAGTTAAGAAAACAGTAACCTTAACGCATTTGCTATAACATATGCATGCAGACATAAAAAGTCTGTATAAAGTATCTCTGAAAAATTTCCCTCGAGTTCCATGAAATACTCACTTTGAACGTTTTTGTGTTCTTCTCAACTGGCAAAGGATTGAGTCTTGTGGAGTGAGATGTCAGCCCACGATCCATGAGTCCAAGAAATGGCAAAGATGAAAGTTGCTAACTCTAAGGGGCATCCCAGCTCAAAGGGAGGTTGCTGGTCACAACCTGCTGTGGTCCAGGAGAGCTCAAGAGGTCTCATTCATGCTGCTGTTTATAGGGTTGCAAGTGAGGGAGCTTTCGTCCTTATAACCTTTCACCTCAGCCGCAATTTCCATTCTTACACTTTAAAAATGTGAGAACAAAAAATGTTATTCAGGTAAAAAGTTTCCAAGGACATTCATTAGAAAAGCAAGGAACTCATTAAGCAACACTGTCTAGGAACAGACAGTATTTCTGATCAGCTCAGGGAAGCTCAGCCTGAGTGTTGTCAAGGCTGAGGTCTAATGAACATTACTCAGATCATAGTGCAGTCTGTGAGGGGTGAGGGCAGGAGGATGCAACACCACAAGCAGTAATATTTCTTTTACTACATGCATTTCAGGAAGGATAAAGATGTAAGTATTCCTATCCTTTTTTCTGCTTGTTCAGAATGTTAGACTGAAAGTTTACTTTACAGAATGAAGTAACAAAAAGTAAAATTAATGTAGTACACTGACTATAATACTAGACAATTCATTAATCTGGAGCAGCAAGAACATAAGATAAAACCACTAGAACATTCATTTATTCTGAATTAGGCAAAAGATGTTCTCAGTTGCTCAGTCTTTATAGAGCAGCAAAGCCCTTGTTAGCGCACTATACAGGAAGGAGTGACCACTCCTCTCTTGCATCTGAATTGGAGAGACATGGATTCGATGGATAGACCAACTTCTTGGATAAGAAATTTCCTGGACGGTCTCACTCAAATTATTACAGTGAATGGCTCGATGTCCAAGTGGAGGCCAGTGATGAGTGACATTCCTCAGGGTAGGTATTGGGAGTGGAACTGTTTAACATCTTTGTCAGTGACATAGTGGGATTGAGTGAGCCCTCAGCAAGTTTGCTGACAACACCAAGTTGTGTGGTGCAGTCAACATGTTGGAGAGAAGGGATAGCATCCAGAGAGACTTCTTACTGACACCTGTAGTGACAAGGCAGAAAGAGGGGGGATTTAGGTAAGATATCAGGAAGAAATTCTTTACTGTGAGTGTGATGAGACACTGGAACAGGTTGCTCAGAGCAGTTGTGGATTCCCCATCCTTGGCAGTGTTCAAGGCCAGTTTGAATGGGGCTTTGTGCAAGGTTGTGTAGTGGAAGTTGTCCCTGCCTGTGGGAGGGGGCTTGGAACTAGATGATCTTTAATGTCTCTTTCAATCCAAACCATTCTATGAGTCTATGGTTACCTCTGGTAATGAAGAATAAAAGATTTATTTAATTGGAAGAATATATTTCTCCCCTTCATACACCCTCCTCTTTATTGGTTTTCATAGTTTAAGAGTTACATTGAAATTTACTTTTTCTTAATAGAAAAAGAGCACATTTTTAAATACTATAGTAAGATTTCAGCATGCCTCACAATCATTACCTGCTTTGGAAACATACTTCAGCATGCTATGAGCAAGGAAAATTTGCAACATGGAAGTTTTACAGTAACAATAAAAATGCTCTGCAGGTTTTAACATTAAGTGTTTTGAATGTTTTATATCATCGGATTGCCCTCTTCTTTAGAATGAAAAATTAAGACAATAAGCTGACACTGTCATTTTCATTGGATCTTCCTTACTACCCTGTTTTTCTCACCCATATTTCCTAAACTCTGACACTCTGGAGTCCAGGAGAGAGGTTTGGGTTTTTTTGTTTGTTTTGTTTGTTTGGTTTTGTTTTGTTTTGTGTTTTTTTTTTTTTTTATAAAAAGGAAGAGAAAAAATGTCTAGCAATATTTTTTTAGAAGCATGAAGATTTGAAACATTGGCAAAACATTACAATGTTGCAGCAGGATAATGTTAAATGAGATCCAATGTTCAAGAGAATACTAAACATTCAATTTTCCATTTTTCTAGATCCAAAAAATGAGTAGAAATGTCAATAAATCATGTTTAAAAGTTATAAGGATTGAATTTATTATATATTTAAAGGAAAACACTGTGATAAGGGAAAGCTGAAATTATCTTTCTTCTCATTAATGTATTAAATACATGAGAAAAATGAGGCAAGGTAAAAGAATAAGTGAAAATGTCAGCTTTTTCATATCAATCAAAGACTGAATTTGAAGAACTTCTGTTTTGGGTTTAGTTTGGTTTGGTTGTTTTTAACCTCCAAAAAGTGAGAAAATCTGGAATATTCTTCAAACTCTTGGTAAATTTGTTCAGATGATTCGTTATTTTTCTAGGGGGTTTCAAAGAGGAACTTTTGGTATGTTAATTGGTTCACTGCCTTGTCAGACTTTGAAGGTAGTTGAATTTTAATATTTTTTTTATTATGATATCAAGTCTAAATAACCTTTCTTGACATTTCTTTGGGAAGTGCAAGAGGATATTATTTTCCCTTGTAAATTGCATACTGGAAATGCATAGCTTACAGTGTATACTGACTTTCCCAGATTCATTCTTTGTAAAGTCTCAAGAAAACTAATTTATCATTTTTTTCACTGTTCTTACCTACAAGTCCTCCTCATTTTTTTTATTTTTTTTTTTTCCAATTAACTCACTTCTCACAGCTTCTTTGTAATCATACCCATGACTGGCTTTCCCTCAGGAGTAATGGCAGCTTCTTTCTGGTAAATGTTAAATAGTGCAATTATATTCTCAAATACCATAAATGTCTACTTAATTCCCTAAATTGTCAATACTGTTTGTAAAGGATAAGTGAAAAGAAAAATATTTGCCCTCATGATTTATTTAGAATGCAAGCTGTTACTCTTGGGGTCTGTCTGCATGTATGTGGATAGTGGCTGGCACAATAATGTTCATAAAATGCTATGCAATTATTAATGCTATGAACTTCTTAACTTTAAAAATCTAAAGAATTTTTGAGTGCACAAGAGATTATGAGTGATAACTTTCAAGTCTTAATTTTGGAAATTGCAGTTCAATGTATAACAAGTGTCAGCCCGAAATCCTTGACACTTTTCCACTACCAAAAGCTAAGCCAGTATTTCAAAAGGAAGTACACTTCTTTTTTAGTTACCAATATGATTTTTTTTTCAGAAAAATATTTCTTGTAGAATTCCGTCTAGAGCTATTCGGAGTGAATGCCTATATTGTAATTGAAATATTCTATTTTTGGTGATCCCATCAAGTGTAATATGATTTTATTTTCTTCAAGTTCATGAAAAGATTGTGACATAGTACTTGAGAACACTGAGAGCTGTTTTAAAGATGATTTAAAAGGTTACTGAAAATATTTGCTTTATTCTGAAAGGTTTCAAGAAATTATAAATATTTGAACAGATATTTCCATAGGAGTAATAAAAAATAAGTAAAACCAATGGGAATAAAAAATATGAGAATTAAAATGAAGTGTGTTACCCTGATAGTGAAAGAAATCACCTAGTAGGAAATGGGCAGAGAAACCTGAGAGAGACATTCTGAAACTTTGGAATATATGTCAATCTAGAATTTATGAAATTATTCCTCTTTTTTAAGAGAAAAATTAAATTTGGGGTTTAGAAGTCTGCACTCCTTGCAGACAATGAGAACACTAATTAAATACTTAAACCCTGATGATTCTGTAAAGGTCAAATGGCTAATATTACATGTATTGCAAAGTGATCCATGTCAAAAGTAATTTCTGAGAAGCTTGGGTGAGGACTCAAAAGTCCATTGTGAAATCCCCATCTATTAAGAAAGTGGGAAAAGTTCTGCTAAATCTTTGAAGACGTGAGCTGATGCATCTTATATCACTAATGTGAAAATTAAAAGCCATTTCTAATGCACTGGAAAATATTTACTGGTTAAGAAATGAAGACAAAGACATTTCTTCAAATAAAGAAATAGTAGATGAATATGAGTAAAATGTATCTTTACTTATTCATTTAATCTATAATGTAAAACTCATTCTGAGCAGAAATTTCATTCAGTTTTACCACCAACGCTCATCCTGGACATTTTTTCTGCACTGGAAGTGTGTAATATCCTTTTTCCTAATGAACTCTCATTATGCCAAGGTCTAAACTTATGTTTTGGACATAATTTTTTTGGTGATTGTGAACTTATCTAGGATCATCTTCATTAAGACTTAACCTTATTGCAAAACAATTAATAGGCTAAAATTGTAAGGAAAAAATATTTATAACACAGATCTGCAGGGAAAATAATTCTAAAGATGTCACAGTAAACAAAAACTTGAGGAAATGGCATTTTATCTTTCTACTTCTCTTGGATAGTGCTGTTTCACTACAGGTTTGCCCAGCTGTGATTACACTTTCCAAAGAGTGGGCATTTTTTTCTTACAAGAAATTATAGTTATTCAATATTAGACACAAACTGAAGAACTGGGAAGAAAGGGATATTAGTACACTCTATTTATGGCGTAGTTTTAATCTACAAATATCTTAAATACTTTGTTAGTTGTGCATAAAAACAGAGATTACTATGTTTTACAGCTAAGTTATAGCTATGTTTCATTAATATTTCAACCTCAAAATTGTATATTTCATAAACTAAAAGGTTAAAAGTACTTTTTCCAAATAGATTGAAAAGAAGCATTTTTCTTTATTCATTTTTTTTTTTTAAAGTGTATTTTCATTTTGAAATGTCATTACTGTTACTACATTCTGTGAACATTTCACATTTGATTAGCATTTTACAATTGATTCTTCACAAAATGTCTCAGTTGTTCTACATAAAGGATCTGCATCTGATACCTGTGGAAGGAAAAATAGCACTTGCACCGTAGCTTCAGAAAAACTGGAAAAGTACAACTTGTGTTATACATATATATATAATTTGAAATAAGTAATAAATAGTTGAGAGGTTGATGACCTTGTTACCTCTACTGCACAGAAAGTGAAGTGGATTATAACCCCTTTCTTGGATTGTTTTGGAGGGGATTTTTTTGTTGTTGTTGTTTGGAGGTTTTTTTCTTATGTTTTTTTGGGAAGTGTCACTTGTGCTTACATAAGAAGAGTTTGATATAATTTCAGCAGGAAAGTACTGACATGATTGTAATTACCAAGATTTTCTGGAAATTATTAACTTACTTTCCACATAATCCATGATATAAGAAGCCACAAAGATAATAAAACTAAGCATTTCTGAGGTACTGAATTGCAAGCACAGGAAAATGGGCTTGCTAATTTCTTAATTAAAATTAATTTTATCCTCAGAGTTCATGACATGAACTGTAACATGATGAAATGAATACAGTGTCTGAAGTTTTTATGAATCTTATTTTTTAAGAGATGAATAAACAACCATATACTTAAGCAAGCATTTTACTGAGCTAATTTTTGACAACTTTACACAGCTAATTAAGGATGAAATGATACAATGATTCAATCAAGTTTGTGATTAAGAGTGAGTAAATAAATCAATATGAGAAATTATCAAATCATTGAATGAGTATGGCAAGCAATCAACTGAAATTACAAGGCTGACACCAAAAAACTGAGAAGATCACTTCTATTATATCAGCTGGATTTTTCAGGCAATCAGAGCATTGACCTAGTTTCTGAAGTTCTTAGACTTTTATCAGGAAAGTTGTCTATCTTGGTTTTGCTCAGAAAAGTAGACAGACGAGTCTTTTCGGAATGTGACTTAGTAAGTTTTTGCTGATACTTTGTTATTTGCCCCTTTTGTAAAACAGCACTGTAACATACATTCTAAATGTACATGTAGTGATAAATAAACAATGTCCAACAAGAGATATCCTATAAAGTTTTTTTGTAATCCAAGTGAAGACATGACAAAAGAGCAGAAGGAATGGTTGGTATTCATATCTAGAAAATCTTTTTATAGCAATGGTAACACTTACTATTTACGTCAGGAATACAAATGCACTAGTAGAACAGTATGGGTGAGACAGTCTTACATCAAAAACCCTCACAAAATTCAAGACAGGCTATCTCTTAGGAACTTTGATTTACATGGAACATATTAAACAAGTAGTCATAATTAAGTTTGAATGGAGTTTGTAAGAGAAGAAACTTCCTTATGCATTCCACAGAAGATTGGGAGTGTAGGAGGGCATTAAATCGTTCAGATCTTTGAGTAGAAGATGTTTTCAGAAACTAAACAACACGTGTCTCCAGTGTTTGTGTTAATCCAGTCAATATAATATGAGCAAATTTCCCTTCTGAATAGCACTAATCTTTATCTTATCCCCTTCCCTTTGCTTTAGAAATCTTAATTCACTGAGATCCACTGAAATGGGTCTAAGTATTGATCTCATGCTTTCACAGCAAGCAATCTGTTAGGACAACAGTGTGAAGTATTGTCATTAGTGACCTTTAACTTGAAATCTGCTGGTATTATTATTCATAAATACTCTTCTTGAATAGAAGAACTTGGGTCCAGAAATATATCAGAAATCTAGCTGAACCAGAAGAGATGAGATCCACAGTGAGAGCTCTTATTCTATTTCATGAAAAGAGGGACACAGTCAATATATTTGCCAAAGCATATTCCTTTCCTTGCACTTGTTTCAGCATTCATTACAATTTTTTTAATAGGAATGTTTGCATTAGTATAATTATAGACCTGTAAAAATTAAGAACTCATCCTAATAATTTCTAATCTAGAAGCATATCAAAGATTACATTTTCTGATGAGTAATTAAATTAATAAATTTGTTCTATTCAAGTAATACTTGGAATTAAATTTCCTATAATTTAAAAGACTTAGAATAAAAACAGAAGAGTATCATAACAGTTTCCCAAGTTAAGACAACTACATTTGGCCAAAGGCTCAAAGGTCTAATCATTAGCTATTACCAGCAGCAAATGCTTAATAAAGAATTTATATCTGATGAGATAGGCAGTGATTTATGTTTCAGTGGCTTTGTGATGTAAAGAAAATATCTCTATGTGAACTCCTTTCCAAAGGTAGGTAAAAATTTAAGCACCTGTGGTTGCCTATAGTAAAGAGTTTCACAATTAACTAAACGTGTCAAGGTGGGGTGATTTGAACCTGCTCCCTGGCACATAAATACATTCATTATTGCCCTAGTTCTTGGTCACTTCCTCAACAAATTTTCTGATTTCATGAGCCTTTATTGTATTCTCCACCATTTTTCCCAGACTGAAGATTTTCAGTCTATTCCATCTTCCTTCAGGAAAAGGTTTTTCGTAGTTTTAAATCCTTATCCAGATTCTACACAAAGGTAAAATCTTGTAATTGATTTTTTTACTATTAGAAAGTATTTTCTTGCAAATGGATTAGACCAAAGATAAAACAGCTATGCAAAATTGGCACTGCACTTTTTAGTCATGGCAGGTAGAAAGCTGAGTCTTAAGTCATGAAGCAGATTGAGAAGGCAAAGCTGTATATTCATTTATGAGCAGACAGTCTGATGTTCTGGTTTAAGTGCTGTGAAAGTGTATGCATAAGCACACCGCATTATCTAGAGTGGAGTATTATTGCCAATATTGCAGCAAACTGTTGCTATCTTGTTTTACTTTGTTTTTTGTCTCCCACCTTGATCCAAAAGCATATTGCAGAAATAGAGTAGAATACATGGAAAAATGTTAGTACATATTTATAGCTCTATGATGTGTGTGTATTCATATGTGTTATTCTCTTGGTAGGACAGACATTATCTTACGTAAGGAGAATCTGTGTCTATAGTAGAATGTCAATGGGAAGATCAGAAGGAAAAAAAAATTAACCTGCATTTGATATTTATTTCCTGGATGAAGTCCAGAGCAGGACTGATCAAATAATAAGTAAACATAATGCGCTTTATAAAGAAATGTCTTTAAAAATAAATAGACAAGCAGACTTAAAATCAAACAAGCACAACCCTAAATCTTAATTTTCAGTCCACAGAGCAGATTGAGAAAGATTCCAATACAGTTGAAGTGGGAGAAATTAGATTTCTTTTTGATTACATCTGGATACAAATTGTGTTTAAATTAGATTTGTGCTGCAAAACAAACCTTGCACAGGGAGCTGATGTATATGCAGTTTTCAAGTTCACATTGAAGGTCCATTTTTTTAGCAGTTGAGGTACTGAATTAGCGAAGTACTTAATTACATGCCAGATTATGCATGGTTTATCTACATCTTGCTAACAATGAAGCTCAAATTCTTCTAATTTTTTTTTTCATCTGAAGTGAAGAAATTCAGTGGATTTTTTTCTTGTTTGAGAGGGCCAGAGATGAAGAAGATGCATTTAAATTGCCTGCAAGTAGTATAGGATGACTAATTAAATATGACTGAAATGTGTATGCATTTTTCACAGTTTCAATAAGTGAAATTTTGTGTGAATGAGGATGTGTAGAAGAAATATAGCAAGCAATTCTTTACAATGCTTAGCTAATAGGGTTGATCTTCACTCTTTCAGCAAACAGAACTCTATTTCAGATTTTAACATTGTTTAGAAGTATCTCATATTTTCTTTCTTAAAGAACAATGCACAGTTTCACTATCAAAAAAGAAAAGGAACTTTAAATAGAAATCTTTATTTTAAGAATTTCAAAAACTTCAGATGATATATGCAAAAAAAAAATATAGACCTGGGTTATGCACAGTACTGATGGCACATGATAGCTGTATGGTTACACATTATATTCTGAGATATAGATATAGATATAGATATGTATAATGCTACTGTCACATAGTGTTCTGCTCAATATTGAAAAATCATTTTAATTCCGTTGCTCTTGCAGTACTCATAACTTGGTCATTGGAAGCTTCATTAGTGTTAATAGGCTTGGGCACATTTTCTATGAAATCTTTTCTATTTCTCCTAAAGAGATTGTAGGATGCTAATAATGCACAGTATTTCAAGGAACAAAATAACACAAAATAACACAAAATATCTTTTTGTAATAAGTTGCCACTGTATCTCCATAACTAGTGAAAGAAAATGAAGAAGAATCACACATAGAAGTACCCAGACATAAAATGGAAATATTCATTCTGGAGCTGTAGAATGTACTCGATATTTTTTTTACTTAAAATAAACTCTTAGAAGTTAGAGTCACTTGTTTAATATTAAACAAGAAATTAATAAAAAATAGACATGTAGGGAGGAAAAAGCCCTAACATGATTTTTTCTATATATACTCTCTTTTCAAAGTTATTTTTCAATAGTAAGCTTTTGTCAATAACTTTAGTCAATAGTAGAACACTTAGCATATTTAAAAATTTTAATCATCCAAATATGTTCTTTTTGCATTTCAAGAAGTGATATATGTTAGGAAAAAAAAAAAAAAAATCCCAAAACCAAACAACCTCCTTCTTCAGGAATGTTTTAGTGGAACTTAACACATACAAATACTCATATACATACATATACACTTATATAAGTCCTCAGATTTTTAACAGGTTTCAGCCTTGCTGTTTCATAAGGCAAAAGTCAAGTTCTACTGCTTTACCTTTTATATTAGAGATGCACACAAAAATAAAATCTTTAAATTTTTCTGATCTAAAAGAATTCAGGGAATAATTCACCTCTTCTATTCAGAAGAGGGTAAATAAACTTATTTTACATTCAGGTCCATTTCCACAATGAAAAAGATGTTGAATTCACTTAAAATTTTCTTCATAAGAAAATTAATCAGACTATATGAACTATCATTCATTCATCAAGGCACTAACCTAATGCAATCAAATGTCTTTAACCTTAGTAGTGATTTCAAAAACTCAAGAAGAGGGAGTATGAACTGTTATTTTTGTGTTTATAGTAAAAAAACTTCAAATGTCCCTGAGTATTTATGGAAATGCAAGTCATTCTCTGTATTCACAAAAATCCTTCTTTACAATAGTAACTAAATGTTTTGCTAAATATTAAAAACTATGAAAATATGACCGCAATCTTGTTTAAAACTCCTTTACACTTCCATGTATTTCCTCACAGTAAAGAAGGTGGCCTAGTAGTTTTATACATCAATAATATCTCATTACTTACAATAAAAACTTTAAAAGAAACCTTTATTTTCCTGGGGGTGGAGGGGAAAGCTACATTTTGTTCTGTAAGTACATTTTATTTCCCCTTATCATGCCTGTGGTTTCTGACATATTCATCCAGTACAGGAGTTCAGATGATGGATTTATGAAATGTCAAGTTTCCTTCCAAAGTATTCAGAACTGCAACACTGAATGCAGAAAAAATGTATGCTGTTTAGCAGAAATACATCAGTCATGGAAATGAGCATGCTGTAAGTCCTTTTCAATACCATACAGCCTATTAAACAGAAGAAAAGAAGCAAGTTTGTTTAGGTTTATTATGACAGACTGTGAAAATGAATAATAGTAACGTATTCCTGTAGTCTGAGACTGCCAATATTAAGATGAAAAATTATCAATCTTTAATTCATCAAGGAATGCTGAGTTTCCAAGTCTCAGTTATTACTGAATCCTTTCTGTCTAGAGGAATAGGAAATATAATGAAATAGGTTTAGTGGCTGAGTTTAATGGAGCATCTTACTGGGGTGTTATATCAAAAGGCTTGCTTCATCACCAATAAACTTGAAGATTTAAAAGAGGTATTTCATACTAGATCACAAAGATAATGAAACATACTAGAAGGTCTCAGTATAATGGACCTCCATGAATTTGATTATAAAAATATAATCATAATTTTTTTTTTGTCCTGGAAGAAAATGAATCAGTTTTGAACATCTCAAGTTTCCAAGCTGAAGAACTGTTCATTAAGAAGTATCCCAAATCATATATGGCAAATGACACAAATGAAACCACTATTCATTTAGGATTTTTGTTCTAAATCCACTGGAAACCCTCCTTGGATTCCCCTTAGCTTTGGATCATTCCTTCTGTTGCATAGGAAGTGGAGAAGTAGAAGTTTTAAATTAATGACCTGAATGATATAATCTACTACATGACTAAAGCTTTAATGGTGTAAATAGGGAGACAGACAACTGCTGAAAATGCCTGTTTTATTAAAGCTGATGTATCTCTTCCATTGCTTACATCTTTCATGCTTCTCTTCTAGAGCCAACAAGTGTGTGTGTGTATGTGTGTAATTTCTGTGTGTCTATGGGTTGCATTTCATTCTTCCATTGATACCTTAGGCAACACCACGAGAGCCAGAAAAATATCTCTGTTATTGAACTGCTCAAAGCCAGATGATTGTGTTCTAATTTCATTAGCTGCTGAACAACCTGCTGAAACAAAACAACATGCAGGAATACAGCTGTCCTGGAAATCTATATACATTTATACATATAGTGATATAGTTATATAGTTATATATATATATTACTAATAGTAGCTACAGAAAATTATTTCCAACCTTGATCTAGTAAAAAATAAAATAGTATATATATGTGAAATGATGAGCACAGGTAGAGTCCTACTGGCTGCCACAATGCGGAGAAGATCTACCTAAGTTTAGCCACCTACATGGCTCCCTTTTCATACAACAGTTCAAGTAGTGCTGGAACAACACACTGGAACAACATAAAAACCACTTTCCCACCTATCTTGTAGAGTGAAAGGGGTACCCCAAACCAGGACAGTGCCTGTGGCTTAAGCAGAGAATTAATGCAGTTCATGTTAAATTGGGCTAACATTAATGTAACAGGATATACTGTCAAAAGTAAAATACAAGGCATTTCTTTGTCATATAATGCTATTATATGTGAGAAGTACCTGGTTTACTTGTGAATGAGATAGGAGCTGACAGTGTTTGCTGTGGGTCCCAGCTGTGCTAACATGCTCCAAGCATTCTCATAGAAGCTAATGCATTTAGATGTTTAGTTATTGCTGCATTGATACACTTCAATCACTTATGGCTGGAAGTACAAAGAGAAATCTGACCAATCATGTCTTGCCAAATATAGCTTGTAGGATTCAAGGACTTCAGCGACTCGCTATGGAGAAGGCACTGGAAGAGTAGGAAGCAGATAAGATTTTACAAAAAAAAAAAAAAAAAAGAAGAAAAGAAAAACAAACTGTAAAGCAAAATATACTCGGGCATTCCCCCAAAGGAATGCCAAAAGAGTGGAAAGTATTCAAAAAAAGGTTTATTTTGGAGGTGAAGAGTCTGAAAACTCACAAATCCTTAGAGTGCTGCATGGCAGCACAGGGCCTCACAAAAAAAGGCAGTTGCTGTGGTCTCTCAGGGCCTTTTATCTTCCTTCTGTCCTCCCCTGCCCTCTCTGGTCAAGGAGGCTGTGTACACGTCTGCAAATGTTATCTCTTCTGCATACCAGAACCCTCTTTGCAGCTTTCCCTGGAATTCAGAAGGCAAAGGAAAAAAATACTATCTAATCCTCTTGAGAACTTTGAAGGCAGGAAAGGCATCCTAAGTGAAAAAGGAGTTCTAACTTCCAGTTACAAGTTCTTCCAAAAAGGTTACCTATTCCTACACAAACAAACCAATCAACAAACAAAACACCAAACCAAACCAAACCAAAAACCAAACCAAACCAACCAGCCAACAAAAACCAAAAAACAAACCTCAAAAATGCTCAATTGTGAAAATAAAGAGGGAAAAAAATTAAA
The DNA here is from genome assembly GCA_035222235.1 of Margarornis squamiger. Taxonomy (NCBI): domain Eukaryota; kingdom Metazoa; phylum Chordata; class Aves; order Passeriformes; family Furnariidae; genus Margarornis; species Margarornis squamiger. The sequence goes on along the minus strand of JAWWTY010000106.1, from coordinate 67,187,280 downwards.
AACACAAAATTATTTAAACTAAAAATTGTAAAATACCTGTTTTCCAGTAATCCTGTGATAAAAAGACTCTAAATACAGTATCTGATTCATTTCTTTAACTGGACATTTCAAAACAGTTCAAAAAATTTTGATGCTTTTCTTACAGTCTCCTCCTCCCAGCTTCATCTGCAGGAATTCCTACCTGGAAGCTAGGGAAACATTTTCAGCAGGATCTAATTGAAAACATACAGATTAATTTATTTCAAAGTAAATATGACAAACTGAGGGAATTTGTTAAAGTTGAAATTTGTGTTGGCTTTCATGTTAATCATAGTGTGATCTTCGAGCTTATACTTCTCCTTACTGACACCCTGCCTTTCTTAACGGCAGCACCACATTAGAAGATTTGATTGGAGCAGTTCTTTGCATGAATCAGAAAAAAAGTCATGATTGTTTTCTGTTTCACCAAACCGTGCAAAAGAAAAGTGAAATTTATTTCTTAGACTGCAACAATATAACAATGAAATGACAAGCAATGTCTTTAAAGTGTCTTCAAGGTTGAAAGCATATTAGAGTAATAGCCATTAGTCTGCATGTATGTGCATTGATAGGAGTTCTGCAACACAGTATTATATTTGATTACTCAACTAAAAACAGTCATCCATTAACCCTCAGAGAGTTACAGCTCCCTCAGCATGCCTGAGGCTGTGCCGCTCAGTGTGTCCCCATTATTTTAAATGTTATAGAAGGAACACTAGGACAGTATAGAAACACCCTAAGGTCACCCTGTCATCTCAATAAAAGTTATGGGAAAAAATGTATCCCCTTTGCAATGTTACTGCAGTAAGCAGCACAGTAACATGAGGGAGGAATCTGACATAAATATTCAAGGGCATTTATGAGTTAAACACCAATAATAATAGAAGCAAAGCTATGGGGGTGGAGGTGGTGGAAACAAACTAAAGTGTGCTTGTCTGAGCAAACCTTGTATTTCCACTTTTCTGGAAGTATGAGAGAATTTCACTACTTCCTTCTCCTAAAAGAAATGCAGAATCTCAATTGATTCCCCTGTGGTTTATTGGTATTACTAGTCCTATTAATGAATGTTTTCATTATATTAGAACTCAGATTTTCTAGTAAGGTGTAAATGCTGTTCTTGTTGTTAAGAAAGATAAATTTTGACTTTTCTCTTGTTTTGAAGAATTCGTAATAAAAAAAGCACTTGCAATGTGTAGAGAAAACACTGTGTCAAATATACATACAAAGTGTCTTTTAAAAGCTTTAAAACATTCAGTAAACAAATAACTATATTCCATAACTTTGGGTGGTTTTTTTCACCTTCCCTTTCTGCCTTGTAGCCCACTCACACCACATACCCTGGGGCCTGTGACTGGCTACAGCACACCTCACTGTGGCCAGGAGAACACTGAGTGGTCAATGACCCAGAGGTCCTGCCTACTAAACCTAGTGGCAGGTTTGTGGCAGGTGGATTGTTCTGTAGTAGTGTTTTTCTGGAACAGGTCTTTGTGCTGGGTGTTTTTAATTAAATTATTTTCCTAGGTTATCTCTTATTCCTGTCAAGCCTTTTGCCAAATTTTCTCACTAAATTGAAAGAAATTTTCTTCAACAAAACGTAGCTGCATTTTCTCTGGACATGAACTCAAAGCAACAACAAATTTAAGCCTTAAATAAATGTAACTGGTCCAGGCAGCTTGTGGCTTAAAATCCAGAGTGGAACAAAGGATAGACATGCTTAAAGAAAGAAATCTTGATGGTGCAGAAACAGACTGTCCCAATGTCCCAAAAGGCAAGACAGGAGGGAAGACGACAAGCCTGGCTAGACAGGAAGCTTTTGTAGGAACTTAGGGGAAAAAAAGAGAGTTTATTGCATTTGGAAAAAAGGGCAGGAAACTCATGAAGTGTTTAAGAATGTTGTTAGGTCATGTAGAAAGAAAATTAGAGAAGAAAAACAATTTGAACTTAGTCTGGTCACCTCTTTTAAGGATAACAAAAAGTGTTTCTATAAATATATCAATAACAAAAAGAGAGGTAATGAAAACTTCCATTCTTTGTAAGATATGAGGGGGAACATAGTGAGGTACTTAACAACTTCTTTGCCTCAGTTTTCAACAATAAGACAGGTTGTCCTCAGAACAACTGGCCTCCTGGATTGGTAGACAGGGATGGGGAGCCAAATAGTCCCCCTGTAAACCAGGAGGAAGCAATCAGTGACATACTGAGCTACATGGATCCTTACAGATGTATGGGACCAGAAGGGATCCATCCTAGGGGGATGAGGGAGCTGGCAGAAAAGTTCGCCAAGATGCTCTCCATCATCTCCTGGCTCACAAGGGAAGTCCCAGATGGCTGGAAGTTGGCTAATGTGACACCCATTCACAAAACTTCTAGCAGCTTCTAACAGAAGCCACTCTTATCAAAAAACCTAATCAGAGAAACCCACGACAAAGGACTAGAAGAAAGATCTGGGAAACTACAGGCCAGTCAACCAGACTTCAGTGCCCAACAAGGTTATTGAGCAGATCATCTTGAGTACAATCATACAGCATCTGCAGGACAGACCGGGAATCAAACACAGCCAGCGCTGATTTAGGATGGACAGGTCCTGCCTGACCAATCTAATCTCTTTTTATGACCAGGTGACCCTCCTGGTGGATGAAGAAAATACTGTGGATGCATTCTACCTGGACTTCGGCAAAGCCTTTGATACTGCCTTCCATAACATACTCCTGGAAAAGCTGGCAGGTCACGGCTTGGACAGGTGCACTGTCTGCTGGGGTGAGAACTGGCTGGATGGCTGGGCCCAGAGAGTGGTCGTGAATGGTGCTGCATGCAGCTGGTGTCCAGTCACCAGTGGTGTCCCCCAGGGTGGGGGGGTGTTGGGCCCAGTCCTGTTTAATATCCTTACTGATGATCTGGATGAGGGAATAGAGTGTATCATTACAAATTTGTAGATGACACCAAGCTGGAGTGGAGTGTCAACCTTCTAGAAGGCAGAAGTGCAGAGGTACCTGGACAGGTTGCATAGATGGGCTGAATCCAACGGCATGGGGTTCAACAAGGCCAAGTGCTAGGTCTTGTACTTTGCCCCCAAAAACCCCAGGCAGCGGTGCAGGCTTTGGACAGAGTGCCTGGAGAGCAGCCAGGCAGAAAAGGACCTGAGAGTCTGGATTGACAGGAGGCTGAACATGAGCCAATGATGTGCCCAGGTGGCCAAGAAGGCCAGTGGCATCCTGGCCTGTGTCAGGAATAATGTGGCCAGCAGGACCAGGGCAGTGATTCTTCCCCTTTATTTGGCACTGGTGAGGCTGCACCTCTAGCACTGTGTCCATTTCTGGGCATCTCAATTTAGGAAGGATATTGAGGTGCTGGAGCATGTCCAAAGAAGGGTAATGAGGCCGGTGAAGGGACTGGAGCACAAGTCCCATGAGGAGTGGCTGAGGGAGCTGGGTTTTTTTAGCCTGGAGAAGAGGAGGCTCAGGGGAGACATTATCACTCTCTACAGCTACCTGAAAGGAGGTTGTAGGCTGGTAGGGGGCAGTCTCTTCTCCCAAGCAACCAACAGTAGGACTAGAGGGCACAGTCTAAAATTGCACCAGGGGAGGTTTAGGTTAGGCATTAGGAAGAAGCTCTTTACGAAGAGAGTGATTGGCCTTCAGAATGGGCTGCCCCGGGAGGTGGTGGAGACACTATCCCTGAAGGTATTTAAGAAGAGACTGGACATGGCACTTAGTACCATGGTCTAGTAGACAAGGTGGTTAGAACAAAGGTTGGGCTTGATGATCTCAGCAGTCTTTTCCAACCTTTTTGTTTCTGTGATTCTGTTTTGGGTTCACATGAGTGTGAGAATAATGCTGATATCACACTGACGTTTCAGTCATTGCTCAGTAGTACTTATTCTAAGTTTCCCATGCTCTGCCAGTGAGCAGGTACACAAGATGCTGGAAGCATGGAGAGGACAGTTGACCTAAACTGACCAAAGGGATATTCCATACCACCAGATGTCATGCTTGGTATATTAAATTGGGGAAATTGGTGTGGAGCCAATGATCACTGCTCAGGGGTGGACTGAGCATAATCAGGAGAGCAATTGTGTTGTGTGTGACTGGTTTTTTAAAAGAATTTTTAATATTACTATCATTATTACTAGTATTTTTTATTATAATTTGTATTATTGTATTTTGTTTCTTATCTCAACATGTGTTTGGTCTTTTTCTCTACCCTATCCCACCTGAAGCGGAGCCAGGGGGAATGAGTGAGCAGCTGTGTGGTACTTAGCTGCTGATAGGGGTCAAATCAAAATATGTGAATATTCAGGATACAATTCCCAATTTTTAAGTAAGAGAAATATTTTGTCTACTACCCACAACAAAAAAAAAAAAATTGTACCTCTTTATACTAAATGTTGTGGGGTTTTTTTATAATTTATTTTGTTTTCAATGACTCATAATGATGAACCACCTGTTTGCCCAATGATTTTGGATTTTTTGCTTCATTATCATAGCAACACCAAACCAAAAAAAATTGCACAAAGCATGTCTCTAGGGACATGTTCAAACTGAATCGGCTATGATGATGACTTTAAAATAGTTGTTGAAATCTATAAATTTGATCTTCATTACACCACTTAATTTGTATAATAGACACAGTACTGAAAGAATTAATTCTCTATTTTAAAACACTTAAGGAGCCTTTGAAAAAGTGACGTGCAAGTCCAAAACATCATTGCTTACAGTGGTGACTCACAGAAATCTTAATATTTTATTTTATAAAAGAACTAATTGTGTCTTTGTTTAATTTTTTGTGGGAATTTTTTATTTCTTCTTCCACAATATTACATTCAAATCCAAATAATAAGCTTTCTTGGGCAAATCAGAGCAGCTGGACATAAAAGCCTGTATGCATGCTGTCTTTCCACTCAACCATATAATGCAACACTTTGCTATCTCCATTAAAAGACTTACTTTGTACCATATCATGCATTTCATAATATTTCCATCTAAATGCAGATTTTTCTGTTCCATGTGTAGCATCTAGTCAGGTTTTCCATAAAAATACCAGCAGGACAGAACGTTGAAATTCATTTTGCATATTAAAGAAATCTCTCCTAGATTCCTTTTATTTGTTTTAGCAACCCAAGCAATAAGCAAGAAAATTAGAGTTTCAGCAGTGATGGAGAAAACATTTATGATTTTATCAGACTTGCTTTTTTTTTTTTTTTCCCTTGCTCAAACAATTTCCTGACTCTTAAGAGCAAGTAATTTTAAAATGTTGCACTGATGAATGACATAAGTTCATCTGTATAATTTAACCTAAGTGCAGTAGTAATATACATTGTAGAACAGGAACATCGCTTTGAGTAACACACATACTGAATGCTCTTCTTCCCAATATTTACAGCACATTTAATATCTGTCCCACAGGAATTTGTTTTCCTTGAAAACATTATTGCAAATGTCATAATATTTTCTGATATTGCTCTCTGGTGTACACAGGTAAAAAAAAAAAAAAGCAAACAACAAAAAGTAGAATAGATTAGATAGCAGAGCTGTCATTGCAAACACAGTTCTAATTTTAAAAAGTGAAGACAATCAAAACTGTCATTTTCAAGCTACATAAATACAGATGGACTAGATTTATATATTAGAAATCTTTACGGTGCACATTAATCAAAAAATTATAAAGATTATAATCTATATTAAAAAAACCAAAAACAACAACACATCAGAGAATGGTTATTATGCTATCCCATATGTGAGTGTGTTTATATATACAGAAACACAGAATATGCTGAATTGGAAGGGACAATAAGGATCATGGAGTTGAACCCTTAGCCCTGCACAGGACCATGCTCAAGATCACACCATATGCCTGAGATCATCATCGAAATGCCTTTTGAACTCTGTTTGGATTGGTGCTGTGAGCACTTCCCTGGGGAGCCTGTTCCAGCACCTTCACCTCTGGGTGAAGAACCTCTTTCTAATATCTAACCTAAACCTTCCCTGAGACTATCAACATTATTTATATCAAAAGTCATAATTTAAAAAAAAATATATATTTTACTTTTACATATTCATTTTTTCTATTTTCTGATATTTTGTAAATATAAAATTTGTAGTTTAGAGAAAGACTTTTTCTAGGGTTTGTGTAGAAAATGCAATACAGTAAAGAATAAGTGGCCTACGTTTATGTCCAAGCTTCATTTTTTTATTATTTTTATTAAGTCTTTCAAAATTTTACCAAATCAGAAATATACCACCATCTTACTAAAGCTGACTATAGTTATACAGTCTTGCACAGATACGTGTAATGGATCCAGGATGACACTTGCAGAAAGTCTGCAAGCTTTCTTTCCATTATTTCAGTGCAGCTGCTGGGATGCCACGGAATGATGGAAGTAAATGCACTTCAGTTGCTGCTGACCTCCACCTTGTAAGACCTTTGTTTTGATTTTATCCTAGGACAAAAGAGGAAGTGCTTTCCTGAACCACCAAATCAGGGAGCATGCAGGCAGGAAATCCAGAGTCCCTTCAGCTCTGGAGATCTTGGTTAGGGATGCCTTGACCCCCCTGCTGCCTGCTTCTTGGGACAACATCATTTGCCATGAGCCTGCTTCTTGGGAGGACATCATCTGCCATCACCAGCCCTCTGCTTCCTCTCACCAGCAAGCAGGACTCCAGAGACTCTCAGCTCACTTGCTATATCTTGCCTTCCTCTGCCCCTTCCTTTTCTGCATTTTTCCTGACAAAGTTCATAAGATCTTGTTGCTAGAAGGAGAGTTTCGTTTAAGTTTTCAGACTGTACATCCCAAGACACGGTACATAGCTAAGTAAAACTTCCATCATAGACATGGCCA
>JAWWTY010000106.1:67105338-67180327 GCA_035222235.1 Margarornis squamiger | reverse complement strand
TTTCGTTTAAGTTTTCAGACTGTACATCCCAAGACACGGTACATAGCTAAGTAAAACTTCCATCATAGACATGGCCAGACTGAATTCCCAACCGCAAAAAGGACAAGGAAGTTGTTTGCTTCTTTTATGGTGTTTGTTGTCATTTCCAAGAATAGTAGATTTATTAATAACATTAGATAAATAAAAATAAGCAGAAATAGCACTTTGCCAAGATCTCACAGTCTTTTGCCAATCTTAAGTGAATCAATCTCACAGTTCACTGCCTGGATGGTATTTATCTTTCTGTAACTGCACTGATATGTGTGGTGTTTTATCTTGGGTTGAATACTATTTACATGCCTTAATATTCATCTTAGTTTGCTAAAATATTCTTATTCAAATCTGCCATGAATGCAAAGTAATATGCAATTATGTGTAATAGAGGGAAAGAGCAACTTCTGGATCAGAGGACATTTAGGTTGCAAAACTACTATCTTAAATATCAAAATAAATATTAATTTCATTAGCATTTGCAAATAATTCAAAGTTGCTTCAAAATTCATAAGAAAAAATTAATATAATTAAGATTAAAATTATTCTGATTTTATTCAAGCAGAGAAGAGATAAACAAGATTCTGTCTCCGTTTCACAGGAGACTGGTGTTGTTGAAATGTTATTGTGGCATAGCAATTGTTTGAAATTTAATTGGTCAAAATACAGAGTGCTGGTAACAAGAACCCTCAGTGAGGAGGGAACACAATGGTTTCAGAGATATGGACAAACTGGAGCAAGAGGCCCCCAAGATGGTCTGGGCTGAAGTATTCACCCTGCAAGGAGAAACTGAGAGACGGGGCTGTGGGGACGGGTGGCTTAAGGGTGTAATGCTGGTAGCAGACTCTGCTACCTGTGGGAAGGTGGTCAGGTACCTAAAAGTTCTGGCTAAAATATTACAGAGAGGACTCTGATATATGAAACAAGGGTACGCCTAAGGAGTTAATTCTGTCATGTCATTTTCCCAACTCATTTGTCTCTGAAAATAATGATGGAGTTTTCATCTGGAAAAAAATATTAAAAGAGGCAACATGAAGAGAAAGAATAAAAGTGTCACTTGAATGTAAAGAAACTGCTGTTTACATTTGACTCAGTTGCTGCAGTTGGCAGTTTCTCAGGACAACAGTCTGGCTGCATGACTACAGGAGTTATCAAGGGCTCATTGGCTTCACTGGAAGTTGGAGTACTGATATGATGTGCAACCTCTCCTGTCCTTATTTCTTATTTGTAAAAAAAGGGTTCCGGTTTTTGTTAACAACGTGTTCAGGGCAAATCACTTTTGCTGCTCTCCCAGTAAGACCTCATTGCTCATGGTGCAATGCACACTGCAGCCCTAGCAAATCCTCTGAGAACAGGACTTCTTCCATGATAGACAGCAACTATTTTAGTGAGATAGGAACTGATTGCGTGATACATATTTTTGACGTAGCAAGGAGGGTGATTCACAAAGAATACGGACTGGTGGAGCTACAGATCTGTGGCATAATATATTTTGGGGTGCTATGGCTTCCCTTTATTCCCTCCAATGTTTTATGTTTTAATGGTTCATTGTGTACAATATAAAAGCAAATACAAAATAAGAACAAAGAACTTCTATTTATTCTTTACTTTCTCAATTTTGTCAAATTAAAAATTGATTATCTTCTTCAAAGTTCTTGTTCTTTGTGTCTTCTTCCCACCCCCCACTTTCTCTTTTTAGAAAAAAAAACACACACCTCACAGCTACATCAACAGAAAAGTGTTACAATTGCCCTTACATACCATGAAGAACAGCTCTTCCATGTGTATTCATATGCGTACTATAGTCCATCACTGTGTGTCATGATCACCAATAGCCTCTTTTTCACATAATTTTTTTTTTTGCTTGTTTTAATGTCAAAGAAAGGTCAATAATTGCCTGTACAGAAGACTGCAGAACATTGCTCTCTACTATATACAGTTTTTGGCTTCCTTCACTAGTCTGAAGAGTTATTTTAAATTCAAGTAGAACATTATAACACATTATTTTCAGTTGCCATATCAAGGCATATTTTAAATTTTTCTTTAATTTAGTCTTTAGACTGTTCTTTAAACTGGCAATTAAAAAAGCATTTGCCAAGCTTTACTGTGCCACAGACTTCTTTCTTAGATAGTTTGATGTGAGTCTTACATGAGTCTGTCACATGCATTGATATGTATACTATACCATCTTATTCTGGTGCTACCACTTGCTTGTGTATTATTTGCTTGCTGTCATGTAACATTTTTTATCAAAGATGTCTTGCCACATCTGTTCTGCATTCCCTTTTAATTTGGGGCATTTTATTCTGCTAAATATATTGGTGATTTGGAATTAGAGTAAATTTAGCATTTACAGTGAAGACAGAATGTCATAAAAAGAATCTATCAAAGTAAATGAAAATTCATCTGATAAAATATTCAGAAAAAATTATGATGAAAAGTTGTGCTCATGTTACTAAGTAATCTAGCTACTGTTGTTAATGTGGATAAAGACTTTTCATTGCTAGTAATTGATTGCATTATTAGACAATGATATTTTTAAAAACTGCAACATACCTAAAGTGTTTCTCTGTAATCTGATTAAATTTGCCTAATCTTGTCAAACTTTTTGTTCACAAGAGAAAAAACTAAGCTCTGTATTATTTTTAAACACTATTTCATCCTGTGACACAACGATTTAATTTGTGTACTCATTATAAAAATCTGTGGTTTACCCTCACTTATGAAGCAATATGTTTTGAACAAAAATAAGATTCACAAATAGGTAATTATAGACATAGATGTTATGTCATTTTACTTGTTTCACTACTGCTGAAAGCTATCATGAAAAGTACTGATAATTCGATGCTTCTCTACATTTTTCCTTGGGCTTCTTTCACCTCTGTTCTGCTATTTAATTAATATTTTGATAGCTCCACTTATATATAAGGTTGGCAAAGAGTTAATAATTTTCAGTGACTAATCACCTTGTTATGCCTTGCCTTTCCACAACAATCTCAGGTTGATATTTTTTCACATAAACACACAAATGTTCTTTTCTTTTTCTTTTTTTTTTTTTTAAGACTTTTTTTAAAACAATTCTATTAACAATTTTATGACTGTAGTTTGGGGCATTTGTGTTTTGGATCAAAGACTTACCATCTGCTGTTTGGAAGAGATGCATCTGCATCTCTGCTTCTTCTGATGAGCATAGTGAGAAAAAAAGAAAACAAAGCAAAGGAAAGGTCATTTAGAAGAAGAATTTTTTAAATGGCCTTGAACAAAACCTCTAACTTTGAAAAACTCCACTGTGTTTGGATTTGTCTTGTTCTAAAATGCAAACACTTACATGTATGTTCTGTCTTAGCTGCCAAGTGATTTCAAACCACTGAAAGGTTGAACTGCCTGTTCCCAAGCACTGTCTTGGGAACAGGAAGTTCACTGTGCTGAGCCACAGACCACAGCTCTGTGCCTTCCCACTCAGTTCCTGCAGGCAATGAATTACAATCATTGAACATTGAGGTAATTTTCATATGGATGCAAGTACAGTGGTAGCAAGGACTCTACACAGTGACTTAACTATGCACATATATAATTTTTCTCCTTTGTTCTCAGCACCAGACTGGACAAAACGAACATCGCAATCAGCATCCTCACTTCAAAAGAGGATGTGAGAGTTGAATTGAGGTAGCAAAAGGAATAACTGAGACTACGATGCCTAAGAAGGCAGCTGGAGGCTCTTGTATGCACTAATAGGTTGTAGCAGGTTGGCTAAGAAAACAGTTGGTAACTGTGAACAGAAGTTACCCTGCATAAGTTACTTCTGCATAAGAAGAAACTGCAGAAGGAATAACAGAGAATCAGAGGAGAAAACAGTCTTTGTGGAAACATACAGGAGCTGAAGCTGGAACCACTATTCCATTAGTACTGGTAATCATCACAAAACTCATAGGTTTTATTTATATGTATTTATATACAAAGGTAAACATACCCATTTCTGATCCTTGTGTAACAAAAATCTTGTATTGTAATCTCTGAATTAAGTAGTTAATGGCAAAACTGTGAATATTCTGACAGTTAATGGTTCATGTAAGTTTTGCCAAAAACCTAAAAAATACAGTTCTGTTTCTCTCTTATTCTCTCCCTTCTCCTTCTTCCTCTCTAACATACTCGAGTCATGGTATATGAGGATTTTAAATACTAAAAACTAAGAACTGAAAAGTTAGGAAACAGCTCATGAGTTCCTGTTCATTCATGAACCAGAATCTTGTGGAAAAACTGAGACACAGCTGGGTTATTCATTCTTTTTGAAATCACTTTGATATTACTTTACTGCACTGAAGTCCACTCAACAAAAGACATTTTCAGATATGAGGCTGTAAACTCCCTAGAGTTATTTTAATTATTGTGGGTCTTTTATTTCCCTCAGCAGAATCTCTGCTTTTTCTGGGTTCACTGTTCTTCATTCAGAACCTACAAGTCTTCATCCATTAGCTGTTCTTGGCCAACATTTGACCCCATCTTGCTCTCTCTAGTGAAGACAGACATGATGAGATCTGTGTTGTTGCTGCACTAAGTTCACGATGATCCCACCAATTTATGGGTCTGTCTGTAGATATTGAACAAGTTCAAAGAGAGAAATGATAGTTGTGAAGTCAGAAGACAAACATGACATTTCCTGTCACCTTATTACAGCAATATACAGCCAGAGAGATGTTAGACCAGTGATATATTCATTATGCAGCCTTACCATTTCCTTCAGTAATCTCTCATGATCACTGTCTGTATCAAAGGTTGCATAGAAGTCAACAAAGATGAAAAGTGATGTCTATCCTCCACTTCACACCATCAAGAAATTATCCATCACAGCCATTAATATCTTGAGATTTGTGTTCTGATTTGCATCCAGATTGCATCGAGGCTTGGACACTTGTAAATATCGGTAATGTTGTGCTCTTTGTGCTGAAAGTGCTGTCACCAAGATTCAAGGATCAACAGGAGTGATTGAGTCTGGTTTCTGATTACTTTCTGTTCATCAGTTTCAGGCTGAGATGCATGGCAGAACGCTGCCCTATGCCTGTGAAAAGAAAGGAGGGACTTAGTGAGAAGCAGGCACAGGAATCTGCATAAGAAAATGGTCAGTCATGAAGGTCCACTTTGAGACATCTTGGAGATGAAGTAAAATGGAAATCTGTCTCCTGAGTAGCTGCCCAATATGGAAAAAATATGGCTTTGATTTGTGAGCTGTGTCATTAGCTATAGATATAGCACCACATAGAATCTTCAGTGTTAAAAGAAACACTATGAGAAGAACCTTTCAAATATGGGTCTTCAGTTAGGGATATCATAGAAATGATGGTCAGTTAAAAGGTTCTGCCTAAATTTTGAATACAAAAATTAGCAGTATTAGGACTAATTCTGTTGCTAGAAAAACCTTGAAAATTCTTGGAAATTTTATAGATCAGTTTAAAACTCTTGCTGGAATTTTGCTCAGGAAACTAATTGCACCATCAGTCCAAAGAAACAAGTATTTCTTCCTGAGAAAAAGTGAATGGGGGCAGGAGAGAAGAGAGATAAACATATCGGCTGAGAAAAGATGCGTAGTAGAGTATGTACAGGTAGAGTATAAGCAAATTTTTAAATTCGCGAAATCTAGCTGTTAATCATATGTGTCAAGGAAAAGATTGTTTAGGAAAATGATCAACAATTGCTGAAGCTCATTTTGTTACCTTGAAAAATCCAAAACGAAAAGTCACAACACTCAGTTCTTGATTGCATTATTAACTCCTGGTTAGTATGGGGCCATGATGCCCCCATGTTAAATAAAAGCCATAAAAATCCTTCAAGTAGAGTATCTGCTAGCTAGAAAATATTGAAAATGTAGAAAGCATGTCTCTATCAGAATCTAGTAGAACTGTATTTCTTTTTTTTCCCTCTAACACACAGTAACTTAGTAAGACCCAGTACTTAAACAAGAAATTTAAGACACACAGCTTATAGACAGAAATGCACAATCATATCTGAACATCCAAGCTCCCTTTGAAGTGCAGAGGCACTGCTGGGTGTCAGAAAATGTGATTCACAGCACTAGGCATGTAGAGACAGACAGCAGTGTGTGTGGAAGTCACTGGGAAAGCCAACACAGACTCGCAGGGATCTCATTCACCTCTAAGAAGATTGTTACTGCTTAGGCTCTTCAAGACTGTTGTTGATAAATATTTAATCCAAAGAACACTTGAAGCCATCTCAATCTCTCCCATATGAAGTTTTAGCCAAATTTTACTCAGGTCTGAGTAAAATCATGCAATTTTTGTGTTAGTCAGAGCCTGACTTCTTAGATAACAAGAGCAGAAATTATGCATGGTTGCCCACTAGCAACCTGAGTAATCAACCAACACTCAGATTATTTTAACTCCCTATTGGAGATGAGATTCTGGGACGTCTTCTTCCCCTACTACTGGCTTTTTGGCAAGAGGAAGGAAGGTTATATTCCTTTAAAGCACTGATCCACCTGATAAAAGATGTGTGCCAAATCATATCACAGATATAAAGAAGTTTGGGTTTGTGTTTGGGTTTTTTTGGTGTTTTTTTTGGGTTGGTTGGTTTTTGGTGTTTGTGGGTTTTTTTGTTTTGGTTTTTTTTTTTTTGGTTGGTTGGTTTTCTTTTTTTGCAATAAGGTGGACATAAATAACAAGACAAAGAAAGAGAGAAACAACTAAATCATGAACATTAATATAATCCCTTGGAAAGCCAAGTGGACCCTCAGACATCTTTATCATGTGAGTTGCTGAATATAAGAATTTTTTTCACTATCTAAGGGATGACTTGTCTGCATTCACCTTCAAATGAAGTGTTTGGAATTATGAAAAGACAGAAGAATAGCATGGCCCTCAGGATTAAGGGATCTGAGAGTTTTGTTCTACAGTTTTACCCCGTCAAGTAGTGATAACTACTGAAATCAGCACTAGACTAATCCACAATATCTGCCATGTGCAGCTCTACATCATCAAGCTAGAGTTATCATAAACTAAATTAGTCAGTTATCATAAACCTAAATACAAAATTTATTTGTCAGTGAAAGACTGTTTACCTACCAGGTTTTACTTCACAGCTGGCATAGCTAGATATACACACACGGATGTTCATTGAAACACAGCTGATAGCAACTTATGCTTTAGTTATATTCAAAAGCACAGCCATGACTTCATTTGAAAAAGAAGAAATTGATGCACAACCATATTTTACTTCAAACCATATGATTTCATCATTTAGCTTCATAGACAACTGGTGCAAATAGCAGAAAAGTAACTTTAAAAAGATCATCTCAATTGGTAAATTTCTCCAATACTCGGTTTTTAACCAACCCATGTTTCTATTTTTCAGCTGTATTTTTAATTTGCGGGATTTCATTTCCAGAGTAAAAAAAATATGGAAGTTAAAATAAGGGTTAAGCACACTGATGTGAAAACTGAAGCTTACAAATGCATCTAAACCTTTTTCTGTTTTTCCATTTTACCAGGAAGTCTTAAGAAAATGCACAATATAAAGTAGGGAAATTACCATCTCAAATGTATGGACGATATGAAGATATTTAAATAACAATACTGCCATTTAGACATTGTCTGAGTGAAAAGAATTTTCAGGCTTTTGAGGTTCATCTTTCACTAGTCAAAACGTAGCTTCTGGCGGTTTGCATGCTGAGTTGCCAGATTAAATGATAATGTTCCTTCATGAAAGTGCTACATAGAAGTGAAAAAATAAAGCCTTGGAAAGAGATTTCTGTTCCTCCTAGGGTCCTTCTGTAGGTTAATGACCAGTAAAATGGGTTGGAGAAAAATCACCAAATCTTGGAGATGCAGAAAAAGGCTAGAGAAGGAAAATATGGGACAAGGCAAAACTCCCAAAACTTCACCAAAAGTCTGTGCCTGAATTCTTTTCACTGAAAATCTTAGAAATAATTGTTATTTGCGTAATGTGAGTTTTAGCAGTGATTCAATAACTCTTCATCTCGTGGCAGCCTCGTGATACAATTCCCAGTGAAGAATATTGTTCAGAATACACAGAATGTGATACCTATGAAAACTGTACCTAAAGCGCATGTAACAAATAACGGATATTCAACTGATTTGAACATCTACAAACTTCAGGTTTTGTGGGATGAAGTTCAGAAATTAAGATAAGGAAGCAAAGCGACTACATTAAACATGAAACATTCAAAACTCTGTAATATTTTTTATTGCATTTAAATGTCAGAACAAAGTCTTTTTTCAGGAGTCAAACACAGATATGACTATCTCAGCTTGTATAAAGGTGAAAGGGAAAGGAGAATTTTCTTTATCTGAGGATTCCCTAGAGCATAAAAAAATTCTGGATTTCAAAGTTCCAAATTCTCTGCACTGAATCAATGATTTGTTATCATTTTCATTTACTTAACAAATACTCATTAGTCAGCTTGGCAAGTTGTGCTTGCTCCAGCTAGATGGGTTGTATTTCATAACTTATTTTAAATTATTAACTACATAAATACAGAGACATTATATAACAGTTTAAAAGCAAGAAAACAAAAAGATAAAATCACCATTATTTTGCATACATTGCCATGATAATGTTCAACACCTGTCAATATAATGACTTCAAATGAGTTTGAATACACATGTACATTTCCTGGTTTAAATTAAAATGTATAAATACTTGAAACAAGGTCAGAGTGGAAGAAGGCTAAAATGACTAATTTATCACATTTTCCAATTTAACCTGGTTAGACTATCATAGTTTAAAACTTAATATGTGATGTACACTTACTGGAGGAGAAAGGACATTGAAAAAGAAGACCAAAAAATGCTGTTACAATTTTATGTATCAACCTGGATCTAGCTCAGTTAATGTTTGAAAGAAAGAAAAAGCTATTGCTTTTGTGAATACTGCGATACTAAGATTGGGTTTCCAGTCAAATAACAAATAGCATTTTGCTAATGTGAAGCAAAGAAACTGCGTGCTGCAATGCATAAAATGAAAGTACCTATTAAGCCAAATTAAATTGCTTGCCTGAATGGGTTGATGGTGAAGCTGTTTTTATACAGGACGGAAAGGTGTATTAGAAATCTCACAGATAGAAATAGATGAGATTTGAATTTTCTCTTTTTTAAACAGCAGATATTGCCTTCTCCTGTAATCTTGCTCCTAAAGCTTTAAATTTGTTCTTGATACGTGTACAAATAGTGAGGTGTTCAAATGTGCTTGTGGTACTTCTACCAAAAAATTCTAGATGTTAGATGCTTTATTGGTTGTTCTCCAGTGACTTAAAATAATATGATGATCTTTACAAGACAATATGTGATGCAAGATAATCAGTTTGAAAATTCTGGGGTTATACCCAAGCACCCATCCTTATGATTGATTTGAGCTGGTAGCCCTTGAGATGGTGAGCATGAATTCAAATATTTCCTATTATTTTCATAATTTCTTACATAATTGTGCACAGTCAGTGACAAAGCAGACTATTATGAGTTATTGCTTATAAAAATGAGCGTAAGCAGTTTAGAATTTGAGTTTAGTTAGCCTCTATATGCAGATAGAAGCATTTCAGTTTATATTACCAGTCACTGACAATAATAACTTTTGTCAGAACCTGGTTTTCTTTCCTTTAAGTTCTCAGTAGCTGCTTAAGGAGATGTATTAGAGGTACTATTCCAAGTTTTTACCACTGTCAGATGTGGTCTCCATTTGTCTAGTTAAGTTTAAATTAAGCATATTGCAATTATAAGTTTAGCAAAACTATGTCTTTGATTGGTGTTCTCTGAGCTTATTTTAGACTATTATCTTTTCAGACTTTCCCAAGACTTTTCTCTATTAGACTTTAGATACCTGGCTCCTTCTATTTTCAATTAGATTTCCATATAATTAATCATGTAAATATATACATATTTCTCTCCATTTGACATTGAAAAGGATATTTTGAAATTCTACATCATATACTGCTATGATCACTTACAGCATGCTTGTAGATGATGATCTCTTGTCCACTTGTCTTTGGTTTAACTGCAGTTTGTGAGCTCCTGTAGGCAAAGATAATTTCTGTTTGTTTCTTTTAAGGTCCCATGTGGTCATAACAGGTGAAATGAACCATGCAATTTTCACAACAGGTCTGCTTCACTCTAAATGGGAGTCCAAAAGGTCTACTGGATGTTGGAGATTGAAAAATAAAATTCATTGTTAATATATACCTCTCGCTGCCTGGAACTCAAAATATACAGGCATTTATGGACTTTCAGGACAATGGAAAGTGCCTATGATTGATTTATGCTACATATCACAATGCATGAAATTTTTTTGTACATGTGGTAGCAATGTGTTACACTTTAAATGCATTTTGCCTATAGAATTATCATTGCATTTTATAACACCACAGGTAAGCATTATCTGCTCCAAGAAACTATATAGTAACTCTGAGATAGCTTTCCTACATGCCATACACTATTTTCATATTTGTTGTTTTGCAGAATTGTTTGTACATACCAATTTCATAACAGATAAAACTCTTTTTGCATCTGGTTGGGATTCTTTTGTTGTGCTTGTTTAGGTTTTGGATTTATTTGGGCTTTTTTCCATTGGAGTTATCCAGATCCATTGTGCATTGTGTTTAATTTCCTCTTTGAAACTGTTGTTAAGTTCTGTTTGCTTTTAAAAAACAGAATGCTGGGGAAAAAAAAAAAAAAAAAAAAAACAAAACCAAAACCAAAACCAAACCAAACCAAAACAAAACAAAAAAAAAAACAAACCCACAAACCCCAAAATTCCCATTCTTTTAATTTAAGCAAAAATAATATAATTTTTTTTTACCTAGGTAAATTTCATTAAATATGCTGTTTTCACAACAAAGTACAGCATTTAATAGGCTTTCCTAGATTTACCATGTACCTGCATGGTTTTGAAATGTGTCAAAGTTTAATGGGCTGACAGTGCATTGAAGGATTTATTTTTATTTTCTTGTTTCTATTTACAACTTGGGTTTTGGCTCAATGAAACATGTTTGCTTTACTAGAATCTGGATATACTCCATCACAATCTCAGAGGTCTGGTGATCTTAGGGGTCTTTTTCAATGTAATTGATTCTGTGTTCCTGTGATTCTGTGAGTAAAAATGGTGTCACAATCTGCATTTTTTTATAAACTAAAGCTGAATTCAGTTATCAATAAATTAAACATGACAATTCAGCCAAATGTCCTATCTAGAAACAGTGCTGATCACCTTAAATTTCATTTGAAAATACTGTTTCTGGGTTATTTTCCCAGTAATATCTTATAAGCGCAAACTAATCAAAACTAGTGATCTACATCATGTATATAAATGTATATAAGAATGTGTATAAATAATATGTTGACTGTTAATATATATATATATGTAAGTGAAGCTGTGTGTTCTAGATGCACACACAGACAAGAAAACACACTCCATATAGCTAAGAAACATATTTCTTACTTTTGCAGTTATGTGAGATATATCTCAGGTGCAAAAATTAAGAAACATGTTTTCTGCTGTCACAGGCTTTTATTTGTCTTTACAACAAATGTTCTCTTACCTTTCTCTGCATAAATATAGAGGAACTCCATTGAAACAATATACATAATCAAATAGTTGAATTTAGCCTTATGCCTTTAGAAACATTCTGAAGTGCAGTTTGGGTATAGCTATTATATTACTGCTGAATATTTTATACTTCCTATGCTTTATTTTTCATTCTTTCCAGACAGACAGCTACTACCACCTTCAGCAGGAAAAAAACTGCTTGGATCTTTGTTTGATGCAATGCCTTCACTCTTATTTTTACCTCTGTAGGGCCAGTAGAGATATGATTATAGCACATCCAGAAATACCTATGGTAACTCCAACTGAAGTACTAGGGATAAAACCTGCAGCACATCCCCAGGATAATGACTGCCGATGTTGTTCTGTGGAGATGTTGCCCTGGATCAAAGGCACTGAACAGATTGGTGATTATTGTCCATATTATGCAGCTCCCACAGTAGGATTATCTTTCCACCAAAGCCAACATATCTGCTTTGCTTCCTGCCTCAAGTGGAACCCTCACAGACCCTTACTCTATGTGGTTTAGACTTGATTCACATGGAGCTAGTGTGGAATGGGTGTTTCCTTTCAAGGTGATATGAAAGTGTTCATAAGATGTTACATGGGTCTAGTTTCTTGGACTTCAAAAGGAGCCACAAACATTAACTTGTCTTTCAGATGAAGTATTACCTTCAAGAACAGAAGTGAATCCCACAGTCCTAAGAACCAGGAAAAAAGATATCACTAAGAAGCCAGTGAGATACTAGTTCCAGCAGCACTCAGCCAAAGTTCCCAGTTTTTAATCTTTGGTTCCAGCTAATTAGTCCTCGTTGTGATAGTAGAAAAGTGTGGGGGTCTGTGACCCAAACTATAAATCACACAAAACTTGGCTGAGGGCTCTGAAAGGCTTGTTCACCAGCTGTTTTACACTATAACACACTGGTTACAAGAAGAGGTAAATAGCCTGATCCAAACAATCTCTGAATTTCAGTTTTGAAACAAACACTTTTTTCACTTCGTTACTGCAGAACCTGCAAGTAGTGCAATGGTTCCACTCATTTGTAAAATCACAGCCTTTACAGCTACTCTTCATTTGACATAAGCAACTTTATCTAATCATATTTTCCTTTTGAAATCTGAGTCTGAAAAACAGAAGGATTTACAAGTGCATTCTGTTGCTACTTTTTTATCTCATCATTAACAACAAGGTTGTAAATCAAACAGTGCATGAATTTCCTTTTTGGCACATTTATCCCCTATAGGTCATTACTGTGTGTGGGCAGAAAGTGTTGTTACACTTCAAAGTTATTATCAACATTCTGGTAGTGGAATTACAATTTTAGCTTTGAATAGACCCATACTTGATTAAACATTTATCATTTATAATCTGTTTTCACCACAAAAATATAAACAAGTTGACAGTAAGAAAAGTCTGTTCTTTTAAGTTAAGAATGAGTAAGAGTTCTTTTGGTATAGTCTTTCAAGAAAAATGCATAGTACCCTATGAACTAATGCTAACATGATACTATTTTTATATAAGCCTTGGTTATTTTGAACCACAAATTTCTCAAAATGAAGGCAATGTCACTAATAAATCTACAAATACACTTTTCCTATTAAGAGACACAAACACATGGCAGTTATTGTATGAAAACAGATCACTGAACCATATGGTTGCATCAGAAAAAAGGCAAAACAATATGATGCATTTCACAAAGCAAGAAATACCATTCATGGAAAAAGACAATAGAGTGGACAAATTCCTGTTTTCCTTCTCTAATGGTTGTCTTATTCCCCAAAGCATAACAGTTGATTGCCCTCAGCTTTACATGAATAACAGCAAAGGATATTATTAGCTTTAAAATTATCCAACCCTTCTGAAAAATTCACCTATAACATTTGTCTTTCCCATTTCATTGTGGCCACACATATTGCAGGCTGAAGACACATAGGTCAAAGGAAGACATATTTGCTTCTGCATGTTTTTCCTGCCCATTTTCTCTGATGATTCTCTTGTCTTTAGAAAAGCACTGGAAAAAGAGACTCCTCTGGGCAGGATTCAATCCCTTGCCTGTAGAATTCTAGTACTTATTCTAAATGTACCCCTTTCTCACCTCTTTTTGTTACCTACCCATGTCCAGCCTGAATTTTTTTGGATGATGACGGGGATTTAAAATGGCTCTAGAAAATGTCTGACTGGGCAACTGAATTCCATATTTGGTTGTCTGAAGACTGTAACATCTGAAAAGTTAAAGAATACCCTGCTTTTGGTTGCCCATCTAATTTCTATTGGCATATTCTAAAATGAGATGGTATAAAAAGGACATGAATTTTTGTCCAGTATACTCAGTGTCTTATATTCAGGGAGTTTCCCATTCACTGAGGATAGAGAATTTGTTCTACATTATATGGTACCATTCTGTTGCAGCAGCCTTGCCACTGTCATGGTTTCACAAATGTCTAACACTGTGAGTACTGATGCCATTCCTGCAAAAGAAAGGAAAAGAGCAAAACATGTTGCAGAGATTTGTCTTGGTCACAGTAACACAGTGAAATAGTATGTCACCTAAAGTGGTGTCAATTAACAGTAGTTCTACATTCTTCACAGCTCAATAGAACTTCTTAGCTTATATTATGCTATTTTAGTTGAAATATCTCTTGAGTTTGATATGCTTCCTTTCTAATGTGCAATTAGTCCCTTTTTGTATGATAAGCATACTACTTTACCTTTTCTACAATGATTTCTCTGTCCTGTCTTAACCTGTCTAGAAGTCAATTACTTTAGCGTAACGTAATTCTCCCCAGAAAGCATCTATCCTACTGTAGATATTCATTTTACACTAAAACAAAAAAAAACCAAAAACAAACAAACAAACAAACAAAAATTATTTAGCTCCATACTTGTCCCTCCTTATTTACTATATGTAAGCTAAAAAGCTTAGCAGACTCGGGAAATTTTTTGATGTGTAAATGAAAGGTATTGTGACACAGTGCAGAATGTGATTTGTTACTCAAAGACCCTTTACTTCTTCATCATCATCATCTTCACATCACATGCCTTCTTTGAAGCTTCTCCAAGGTTTCTGGGCCTTCTGCTTTGAGTACAACCATATTTTATTTTGTCCTTCTAAGTATTTGTCCCAAACAAGATGTCCTCACTAAAATCTTTTTCCTTGAGAAAAACATTAAACAAAATTTCAAGAATTTGAAGAATTTTATATAAAGCATGAGAAAGTGGATTTTAGTAACTGTTAGCTGCTATTTTAAAGTGTTAGAAGCTATACAGCTATATTGAAAATCTATATGCTACAAATCTTAAGAATCTTAAGGTATCAGTTGTTCCTTGTAAACAGCTGATACTTAATCTTTCTTGCTTAAGATAAAAATCTTTGATGAGAATTATATTTCTGTGTACTCCACAAGTAAGGAAGAATCAATTTTCTGAAAGTATAATAAAAGCTGTTATTCAGAAGAGGGCTGTTCAGTATTTCTTAGGTTTGACCTGTTCCAAAACACAAAGTACACTTTAAGAGTGTACTTTGCTAACACCTAAAAAAAGGATGAAAAATTCATCTTTACATAGAACAGCATAAAAGAGAGCACTTAAAGCTAAGTATTTGCTTCAGTTCACTGAAATAACCAAAAATTACTTTTCAGAATTTCAGTAAGTCCTCAAATGTTATAAAAACTGATGACTTTTCATTGCTTGATGAATTTAATCAAGGAAAAGACAAATGAAGATCTGTGTTCTTTTAATAGAATATAGTACATATGTCAATGTGTAACGAAAATCAAATGGTATTACACAGCTTTCAAATGTACCACTGTAGTAGGATGCACTGCAGTATTGCTGCATTCCAGGAAAACAGTGTTTGCGGCTATTAAGGCTTGCTTCAGAGACATGGCCCATTGGCTAGATCACACCCAGTATCCAGCCCTCGTTGTTTGAAGGTAGCTTAGGTAGTTTGAAACAGCACCAAGAATAGTTTTAAAAGGTATGTTGCTCAGCAAGTGGTCCTCTGGTCTTTTTCTCACATTTTAGAAAGAATTCCCAGTCACAGATGCTCTTTGGGAATAGTTCATTAAACTGATGAAAGAGTTGAACTACATTAGCACATCATACTTCGAGAGCTTAATTTAAGGCCTTCTAATGATCAGAGAGAAAATAACGTGTGATATGTACTTCAACATGATCTGTATTCAATAGTGTGTGTGTAACGCAACCCTCAGAAAGCCTCAGAAACCTTCAGAAGAATCTTCCAGCAGTTAGCTCTGCCTCCACACTTGTATGTCACAACTTGCTGCACATGATTCTGCTGCCTTTTGGAGTCTAACCTTTTAGCACATTTATGGGATGAATCTTTGACAGATGGGTGCAATGCATTCATTAGATTAAGGATCCTAGTTCTCCCAGGGGTAGTTCCAAATTCACATGGTGCTCTTAATATTCTTCAGTTTGGACCTGAATCCATGATTTATTGTCTTTTATACCAGGTAAGGGGGGTTCATGTGTATTGTTTATTTCAGTATCATGCAGAATAATTTGCATTCTAAAAAAATGTGTACCACAGTCATGCATTGGAAATCATAAGCTATGAGTAATAATGTTTAGGAATACAGAATTTTTCTTTGTACAAATCTAACACAGGAGAAAGAATCTGATCCTCATAACATTGCAGAGACACAGCTTTGCCTGGAAACACCAGTCTCAGCCAGAACCTTCATTTCTGGATTAACAGGATGAAGAGCAGTCTAATCAACCAAATACCAAAGACATGTTCAACTGTAAATATACAAATAATAGCACTTACTTAGGAGGAAGAGAGGAGATGAGTTCAACCTGTTTGTGGCCTAAAAATCTCAGTGTATCTGAGAGATCTGAGAGAAGCATGAGGACTTATGTATCTCAAAGGGGAAAAAACATACAGTGTTTGAGGGATAAAAATCTAAGAAATTCCTTCCTATTGTGGCATCTTTGTTTTTCTTTTTTTTTTTTTCCACAAGTATGATCCATTACTCACTGAAAACCAAGGGACAAGAAGCAAAAAGTACTATCCTCATTCTCTCCTAAGATTGTACTAGATATTAAAAGAAAAGTCAAAATTCTCAAAAAAGTAAGGTTAAGAGAAGGGTTAAGGTCTGGAATAGTGCATGCTTTCATTCTTCACAAAAATGCTGATATCTGCTAATTCTCAGATTGCACAGTGCTGCATTTAGCATTTGTCCAGAGGCAGAAGCAGAAATTAAAACATGTCATCAAGGAGAGTTAAATTTGCATGAACTAACCATTAAAGCAAAGAATGCATTTGTAGGGATTTATTTTTATGTGTCTTTCAGAAGGATGTCAGCACACAGGGATTTTTTTATTTAATTGCCAAAGCCATTCCCAGGATATTTTGCAACAGTTAAATCTAGAAATTAAGACTTTAAGACCTAGTTGGTTAATTTGTTGTGCTAGGAAAAAAAGCTCAGGAATTTTTGTACTAGAAAAGTGTTTTGGTTTCAGATATTGGATTGCATCAGAAATTGAATAAGTATCCATGTTTATGTGACCTGATTTGTTGGCATTTATGGAAACTGAAAACATGTAATCAAAAAGGTAATAAAGCCACTTTATAAGAAAAGTAATCTTTAAAGAAGTATTGAGGACATCTTTCCAACAAATACTTTTAGAACTTTTTTGTTATGCTGTTACTGTTCAATCCGATAACAGTCAACAAGAAACAATATGTGACAGCATCTGTGAAAGACACAATTTTCCATTTTCACTTTTGGAAGAATTCCAAAACCTTATTTTGTACCAGCTAAACATTAAGGTATCCACAAGTAGTTTGGTTTTTTTTCAAATCTTTCTATTTACAGAAACTGATCACAAAATGCATATTGTGTGCAAGTTGAGCTTAAAAAACATTTTGAGTGTTTATAGTTTTAGTTCCCAGGGAGCTGCTGTCTCTAAACTGATTTCAAAAAACCAAAATATATAGGTTAACTTATTCTTTATTTAAGCATAACACAGCAGAGTAATTGATTTTGAAAACAGCTCCAGGATTCTCAAGGTCATTCACAAAAGAAGCAGTCTTTAGTGTCCCGTTTTTTGCTAAGAAACTCTAGATAGAGAAAGGTTTTATCACTGTAGAAAGAGAATTTGTAAAGGACTTATTGGAGGTGCATTAAAATATTGGTAAACATAATAAAAGTGGTTTGATTACTTACCTGATATCCAAGGTACTTTCCATCTGATCTATTTTCCATCTATCCCAGCAGATCAAGGGACAGCCAACCCCTCTGACAGCTGACTGGAAGCAGGAGGGCTGTCATCTCCAACTTCACTTCAAGAGGCATTGAAAACTTCAGTGCCACAGTAGCGGTTGTTTGAAGAAACCATCAGATGAATCTTTCTCTTATAGAAGAGAAAAGCAAGTAGACTTAACTCCCTGGTTTAGATGTAAGTGTTCCAACTTTCTTTCTCTCCTGACTTCCCCTCCAGCTCAGATAGACTCAAGAGCTGATTCTGTTATCCCTGAAAATGTCATTTGACTCATGGATAAGAAAGGCTTACAAAATGTGGTAAGTACAGCTTGTGTACCTGGCTTAACTGTGGCAAAGGTTGGTAAGTTTATATGTTCTCTGATATAGTCTTCCATCATTTAGGCTTTTAGGGATGCATAAAAACACATGGGTTATTCATTGCAATTCCCTGCAGTTATTTTCTTCTGATTTTTCCTAAATCAAATACTCACCTGTAGACACACATAGAAAAAATATTATTACCATTTCTCATGCTCTGCATTTATAGGGAATAACCATCTTCACTAATAATTAAAATAGAGATCAAACGTGAGGCTGGTCAACAGGAGCACGTAAGGTCTTTTGAACAGTGTCTTTGGAACCACAGTATGAAATTCTGCTATGAGAGATACAGTAAGCAGAATCTTTTAGCAAAAGTACTACTTGAAAATATCAATTGAACTTTTATTTATTAAATAAAAGTTATCAAAATTGGTGTTAAGTAATGGCATTTATTCTTGGGAGAATAAATTTCAGAGGTGAAGAAATTTTTTTATATTTTAAAAACTTCTTATTTAACTTTTCCTTCTAAAATATTAAAACCTTTTACTTCTAAATTAAAGAAATTAAATTTAAATTAAAATTTTATTATAAATTATTAGACAATATTTTTTATTTTATGATAATTGGGTTTTTCTTTGGTAGCAGTGATTACTCTTTAAAGAAGTCCAAAATGATTCATCAGTGGCATGGAGAAGGTGCAATCAGGCATGTAATTTTAGTAACGTGGGAAAGATGATGAAATGAAAGATATTTTGCACTTGCTGTATCTTTAACATATGATGAAATACCAAGTGAAGTTTTCATCTCTTTGCAGGGACATCCTTAAAGAAGTTGTCAATGGTTTCACTGCTGCTGATCAAATTAAGCTCACAACTTCTGACTGCACTTGAAAACCAAAAACATTTCATTTGCACATAGCTTGAAACTTACCTGTGAAATATGATACATTTTGAATTATGTTCTGTTATTTTTTTATGTCTTCTCAAATTAATGTGGTGGTGGAAATTAAAGGAAAAAATAGAAGAATGACACTCCAAATATGCACGTGTGCACAACAAGATTTATTCAGTCATGGTATTGCATGGAAAATCTGATTTGTGAAAAGACAAAATATGAGAAGAAATATGGTGAACAGATTTTGGTATTACTTATCTGTTCTACTGCCATTCAAATAGATGTGAGTTGATTGCAGGAAAGAAAGTTATTTTTTGTTTTCACCTGGTCAATTACTGGGCAAGGAGGGAATTGGGATGGCAGTTCAGACTGGTGTTAAATGGAAAGAGGAAAAGTCAAGGGATACAGCAGAAAAAAAACGAAAACAAACAAAAAAAAAAACCACACATGAGGGAGACAAAGCAGTAGAGATATCACAGACTAAAAGAGATCTGTAAGGCCAGACCTGAGAGACAAAAAGAGTGAGATTTTCACCAGGGAATCATAAGAGATCTGGGTCTGGGGTTTATTCCATCATGGAATTACTGGCATGAGAATAATCCTGACAGACAGGAGACAGCAGGCACAGAGAAGTGGAAGACTGTTATTTAATTAATTTTCTTTTATTAATTCTCAATTTCCTCCAAATGATTGACTGTCTAGGTAGTCTTCAGGTAAAACTTATTTGAGCATTTGTTATGCATTTTTCAAAAAAAGACACAGCTGAAAGCTCTGCCATTCCTGTCACCTCAGGAATACATGAGCAATGTGCACAACTTTCATGTGGGAATTATTTAATGTGCAGAGTTATGTGCATCTCTGTACACAAACAATGATAATCATGGAAGGTGTAGCAATCAAATGGTATGGACAATGATGTATGATCTTCAATAGAAAATGTTGGTAAGGTTTTCTTATGCTTTTTCCACATTATTTTCAAATTTGTGTTGCTTTGGGTTTTTTTTTCATTATATCTTTTGAAAAGAGATTTTTTGAAGGTTAAGAGTATGGTCATAGGGTAATTCAAAATAGATATTTAGAGATCCAAGAATAAGTTGGGATATCCATGTTCACATTCTACCTAATTCAGACACAACTGAGAAGTCCTGTTGTGTATTGATCCATGAATCTTTGAACCTCCTGGCAACCAATCACCACATAGCTGTTGGGGAAGAAAAACAATTATTAACAGATGGAGATCTGAAGGGATTGTCCAGCAAGCCCTGGGCAGCAGACACTGAAAGGGGTTCCTCCCTTCGATAAGACAGGAGCCTGCCACAAGAGGTTACTTTGAAGATCAGGACTGTTTTCAGCTATCTATGTATATCAGCCCTGTCTTCCCTTGCAAGATATGGAAGGACTTTACAAGATGTTGTAAGACATGCAGAAACCCTTTGTTCCCCCCAGGTGATCCTGGTGTGGAGAAATGCTTACTGTATGATGAAAGATAGTGACTAGATTTCCTAAGTCCTAGCTAACAAAGCTTGTCCCCTTCATTAACATGTCCTATCTCCTCATTAACATATCCCGCTCCTTGGTTCTATGTATTGTAACGTGAGTGATCAATAAATGTCTCAGTTTCTACCCCCAAACTGGGAACATCTAGATTATGACCAGTCAACACATAGCTGCTTGCTCACTCCGTGCCCCAGCAGGATTTGGGGAAGAGAATTGGAATGGTAAAAGTGAGAAAAGTCATGGTTTTAATAACTGAAATTCAATATAATAATCATCATCAACAAAAATAATAAATTGCAAAGAAAAGAAAAATAGAAGAGTGAGAGAAATACAATCCAAGAAAGACAAGTGATGCATATGAACAGTTTCTCACCACCAACTAATTCATATCCCACAGTCCCCAAGCAGTAGACTCCCCCGCAATCTTCCTCCTAGTTTTATTGCTAAGCATGACCTTATATTGTATGAAATATTTCTTTGGTCAGATGGGGGTCAGTTGTCCTGGCTGTATCCTCTCTCAATTTCTTGTGTACATCCAGGCTACTCACTGGTGGAGTGGTGTGAGGAGTGGAAAAGGCCTTGACTCTGTGTAAGCACTGCTCAACAGTAACAGGAACTATCCCCTGAATTATCAACACTATTTCCAGCACAAATCCAAAACATACCCCCATACTAGCTACTATAAAGAAAAAATATTTCAGAAAAAAAATAGCACAATTATTCTTTTTTTCTTTTTTTCTGAAACTATCTCTGGACTCAGTTTTCCTGGGCAGTGAGTGACTCAGTTTTAGTTCCCTCCTCTGCCTTTTTAAGAGCAGGAATCTGCATGAAGCTGATAAAACTGCTTGACTATCCTGCTACTCAATTTATTCTATTACCAGAAAAACTGAGAAACTTCCTTTTTGCATTTTCTTTCTTTATTTTTTTATTTTATTACAGCAGCAGGAGTTTGTGTTTTTAAAAATTAAGTTTCCTAAGGAAACAAAACTCCAGCTGCCGTGTTACTGCGTTGCACTGCCTGTGTGCTCTGCTGCCTGAGTGTCTGGCTTTAAACGTGTTGGTAGATTTGACAGAGAAATGCCAATTAAAACATTGCCTTCTACAGATTACTTGAGCACTGCTGCCTGGGTAGAGCAGTGGATCTGCATCTCCTAGTGAGAGAAATACTGCGGTGTGAGAGACCGAGCAGTATTGAATGTGTGATGGCGAATGTGAGGGAAAATAGAGGGCTCTGTCCGTGGTGCTGATTGGAAACAGCTCCTTACACTTCGCTGGGAAGCCAGTGTCCAGAGAAGTGGAAAATGGAACAGTAGTGCAATCTGCACAGTAACATAAGCATATCAAATAATCTAGTAGCAGACACTAGACAGAAAGATAGCCAATTAACCAGAAGTATTTACAGGAGACATATTTTCTTCTTTATTGACATATTTTTTCATTTCCATCTGGGTGTGTAAAAAAAAGCAGACCTAGGTTAGAGATTTTTTTTCTTTTTACTACACTCAGTTATTCTGAATGCATGACAGAAGCTCAGATACTTCTCAAGTAGAATGCAAAATAGCATAAGCCACCTTTTTAACGGTATCTTACAACAGCATGGACTGGAATCATCACAGAAATTACCCAGCCCAAAAGTAGACAAGCCCAAAACTTATTTGATAATGAAAGACAGAGGAAGAGGGAATCTGCACTTTGTAGGGGCAAAGCAAAAAGAAAAAAAAAAACACAGGAAAATCTCACAAAAATAAATAAACAACTCTCACCACCCCCACTCCTCATCCCTCCCTCCCCCTGCCTCCACAAAAACAAAAAAAAGAGCACCACTAACAAAAACTTTAAAGCATAATTTTTCAGACTCTTCCACATACTACACCAATATCTTTTGATGAGATCTTTGGGCTGCTCAGGGAGTCTCAGAAGGGTTTTGAATTTTCTTAGACATAAAGAACTTGTCATACATTTCACTGAAAGGCTGTGGGGCCTTGAAAACAAATACTGAGAGTGAATTCATAACAGCTCACCCATTTTGATATTTCTCAGATCTACTCTAACCTCAAAACTTAGAAACCATACTTAAATATACAGTCTTTATTATTTACATGTGGTTTTTTTACTTCATTTCTTTTTCATTTAGATTTCCTTTCCCTTTTTTTCCAAAAGAAAGAATAAAAAGGTCTTCCTTTATTTCCATGAATAAACTATGTAAAGTGTGTCTTTGGAAGAAAGAATGTTTTGTTGAGAGATATGTTAGTAGATTTTTTAATTTGTTTAGAAATTATGCAGTTAGAAATATACAATGTGATTTTTTAATAGCTTTAAATAATTTGGAACCAACTCCACCATTGAAGACAAAATCAAAGCTATTTAATAACCTCTGAAGATGCTTTGACAAATAATAAAAAAAGAAAAACAAATAATGTTGAGGCATAGCAATTAGATCTTTAAGAAAGATCAGTCACTGAAGGAAAGTGAATGATGACTTTGTATCTGGTGAGATTTTTGGGTTGGGTTTTTGGGGGGTTTTTGTTGGCTTGGTTTTGTTTGGTTTTTGTCGCCCCTGCATTGTTTTGTAGGATAGTCCACTATCCTGGAGGGAGACTCATTGAGTAGTGTAGACTTTCACATAGCCAAGTTCAGTGGTTTCAGGCTTTTTTATTTTTAGATTGTCCATTAATACAAACATTAGCTTAGTGATATTGAACTTATTTCTCTGAGTTAGTTACCTCACACATTAGCCTCATGTGACTCCAGGATGCTACCTATGGAAGGCTGAAGAGATAATTTAGAAAAATGAATCTTCCTTTTCTCAGGAATGTCTGTGTTTATGCAGCAGTTATCTGTTACAGTGTCACTTCCTCTGACTCATTGACATATTGTGATGTGGAAAGGCTGGGGCTTGAAATACACATACACACTTACTCTTTAAAATTCCAGCTTGCATAACCAAATGATATAGTAAAAGTTAATCCTTTACATGTGGAAGCTGAGTTTGCCTTAACAAAATGTGGTGAATGACAAATCAAAAAGTAGAATTAATGTGTGATGTAAGGATGGACCCAACACCCATGGCATTAGTTAGGGGTGGCATCTTTAACCAAGGGAGAAAAGGCAGAGTAATTTGTCTTTGTCTGTTTTCCCTTTGTTACTGTTCTTATATGGGCTGTAGCTGTCTTTTATACTTCTTGTCAACTTATATATGCTGAATACATTTTTCTTTTTAGTCTTATACTCTAAAGCCAGTTCTAGCCCATACATCAGGTTGCATTCTTTCAGTGACCAATAATGAGCCTTTTCTGATTTGTGTTTATAACCCTGATGTTAATATAACCCTAGTATGCCTGTATTTTCAAGACATACATCATCACAACACAATATGAAATAGATAATAAACAACTGGGGGGGGTTGAAAGGTGTGGAGTGTGGAGAGGTACCCAGACAAGACCTTTGCAATTGTGTTTTGGCTTCCTCTTTTACTGCCTTTGAACTCCATTGATTCTCACCTCATTGGCGACACCATAGCCTCAAGAATCTCCATAACATAATAACTAGAGCAATCTTCTTGATGTGCAAGAATTCAATTTTCTTCACACTCTAAGGAGGCTAGAAAATACCTTGGAAATACTAGAAAATACCTATCATAGGGATAAGTTAGTTTCAGACACACAAAAGTTGGGCATTGTTTCTTCTGCAGAACTTTTGAAAAAAAATAGCCATGGCTATACTTTATATTAGCCCAGTCCTCTTGGTTGTCCACATGATCACATCCAGTAAGGCCTTAGAGAAAGAAATATTTACACCAGTTCATTTTAATTCTCTAGTTCTGTAAAAGTGGATCTCTCTGAGCGTGTCTTTCTTAACTGCTCTCAAAGTAGGTAGCTATTAACCTTTTCATATGATGCAAAAAATGTAGAAGTTTCATTTTTTTTATTGCTTACACACATTTAAACTTTATCTATATTCTAAGTCACATAATATGTATACAGCTTCAGGTCTGAAATGGACACCAACATGCATGACTGCAGGACAGCATTTTCTATTCAGGAAATCAGTCAGTATAACAGTGCTATGGGACATTCTGTAAATTATGAGACAAATACTGTGTACTATTTTGTGCATTTTTTGAAAAGGCTCCTCATACTTAGGTTTGATTCCTCACTACTCAGTGTTACCTTTGTGAGACTCTCTGGTCAGTGCTGCAGCTCATCTACTACTGTCACAAACATGATAACTGAATATGTCCTGTCAATAATAGTCTCAGAGTTCAAAACACAGTAGCAACTATCACATTTAGGTAATACACATCAGTGAAGATACATAAAGAAGACAACAAGCTGCATTTCTAAACTCAGTAATGCAAAGCCCATTATAAATGTAATAGCTTTCAAAATACCAGAATACACTCCTTCATTGATATTTTGAAAAATCTTTCCCCAAAATGTCAAATTTAAGAAACAGTGGAAAGTTTTTTAATGGTTTGTAAGATTAAATGTGAAAATAACTCCTCTCTACGTCACCGACTAAACTTTGAATGCTTAAATCATGCTTGGTAGGCTGTCATATTTTTTTTTCCTAAATAACAATAGCTACAAAATCAAATAATACACCAAATTTACAAAAAGAGAGTAAAATTTAAATAGGGAATTTAGTAATAAGGATGAACATTGGATAATCTATTGACAGGGTTCGTTAGGCTTGCTATTAGCAGAAGATAATGATTCATTCGCATATTATAAAATGATTCAGGTTCTAAAACTAAAATTTAATCTTTTAAACATTGGTTAATGTTATCAGCCACAAGTCTTGTGGGACTTTTCATTTTCTGATTTAAATTAAATTCTTTTTGCCATCTTTTGTTACCATCTAAATAATTTTCAAAACCAATTAAGATAAAAATCACCCATAATAGTATCATACTTATTATTAAACCTATACTTTTGCCAATCTCATTTACCATTTTTGACCTACCAATAATGACTCCTGATTAGAGGAAGCATAGACTTCAGGAGTTGTGCCTGTGAACTATTCATGCATTTGGAAAAACATGTCCTCTTGAATTGGGTATTGGTTTTGCTAATTGCAGAGGTGAGTAATTACCAATAACTAATTCCTTTGACATTTGTACCTCATTTTTTGGCTAACATATCTGCAAGTGGATCACCATTTCCTAACAATACTAATTGAATGTGTGCAAGAAAATTCCTTTTGTATTTTCAGTTCTATAGGAGGAAATGCATAGAAGTAAATGTATTTACTGCTTGTTCAATATATTTTTCTCTTTTTTGAATGAAAGACTTAATGAGATTATTTGATGTCAATATTTGAAGTCCCAGTGTTGCAAAGGTTTTTTGTGAGTACGAAGTGGTCATAATACTCTCATACCATGTCCTAGTGGAGACAATGTAATACATTCTCTGAATATCTGCTTCTTTTAAGCTGTTGCTTCAAGACTTCTTAGAATTGTAAAATGATTTGGGTTGGAAGGGACATGAAATACCATCTAGTTCCAATCCCCCTGCCTGGGCTGGCATATCATGCACTAGGTCATGTTGCTCAGAGCCCCACCTAACCTGACCTTGAACACTTCCAGGGACTGAACATCCACAACTTCTCTGTACAACCTATTTCAATGCTGCACTACTCTCAGTGTAGAGAATTTGTTCCTAATATATAGACCTACCCTTCTAGAGTTTAAAGCCATTACCCCTTGTCCTATCATGCCCTTGTAAAAAGTTCCTCTCCAGCTCTCTTGTAGGCTCCCTGGAGATACTGGAAGGCTGCTATAAGGTCTCCCTGGAACATTCTCTTCCCCAGGCTAAACAACCCCAGCTCTCTCAGTCTCCCTTCATAGGAGATATGTTCCAGCCCTTTGATCATCTTCTTGACCCTCCTCTGGACTTACTTCAGCAGATATGCATCCTTCTTACCTTAGGAATCACAGAGCTGGATGCAATACTCCAGGTGGGGTCTCACCACAGGAGAGTAGAGTGGGAGAATCACCTCCCTCGACCTGCTGGCCACACTACTTTGTTGGTCTTCTGGGTTGTGAGTGCATATTGTCTGCTCATGTCCAGCCTCTCTTCCACCTACACCCCCCAAGTCCTTCTCTCCAGGGTTGCTTTTTATTCTCTCTGTGTTTGCCTTTTGGGATTTCCCTGACCAAGGTGTGGACCCTTGCACTTGTCCTTGTCAAGCTTCTTCGGGTTCACATAGGTAACCAGGTTTCCCACTTTCTTCCAGAGAAAGTTCACATTTTCCCTAGTCTACCTTTTATCACCAGTGCACCTATACAAGTTTTTCTTGTTGCCCTTGGCATTCCTGACCAGACTTAATTCCATCATGGCTTTAGCTTTCATAACCTAATCCCTGGCTGTTCAGGCAATCTCTCTATATTTCTGCTTTCAAATCCTTGTAACCAATGAATAGAAATAAAGCTGCAAGTATGGATAAAAAGGAAGAATTTAAAATGTGAACTAATATCCTGTGGAAATAGTTCATATTCTTTCTCCAAGCCTAACTAGCTCCACTGTCTTAGTGTATTTCTAAGAGTTCCCTTGTGAGTGGTCTAATGTCTCTTTCCATTAATATCAAACTGTCACATTTGTGTATGATACAACATGACATTGAAAAACATGAAGAAAATAACCTAGATTATCACTCATAGTCAACACAGTTCATGTAAACACAGTTGAAAAGCTCTGTGCTTCAGCAGATGAAACCTTTTATTCTCAAAGGTCTGAAAGTCAGAATGCAGATAATTTATCATGTTTTTCAATAGCCATTTTTTTTCTTCTGTT
Source organism: Margarornis squamiger (assembly GCA_035222235.1). Taxonomy (NCBI): domain Eukaryota; kingdom Metazoa; phylum Chordata; class Aves; order Passeriformes; family Furnariidae; genus Margarornis; species Margarornis squamiger. Next base: position 67,152,998 of record JAWWTY010000106.1, on the reverse strand, counting down.
TGCTGAGAACTAGATGCTTTCTTTGCTCTCATTTATGTCTCTCCTTGTTCTGTAGTCACTGGCTAGTCTGAGTTATTTAGCTATGCCTGAAAATAGAATGTACCTGAACATATATTTTAAGAAAATAATCAATTCTTAAGAGTAATCAGCAGCAATCCACGTCATTTTTATTATATGTACCGGTAATGTGTCCAAGAACTGAATTTATAAAGCTAGTAGTCTTTCAAGAGTAAATCTAGAAACAGTATAGAGAAACTTTATTATTCTTACTGCAAACATTTTATATGACAAATGGATATATATCAACAATACTTGTTGTTGACCAAACCATTGATATTCAATAAGGATTTTTATTTGGCTAAATATAAAAATAGGTTAGTGGTAAAGCATGAATAAATATTAAATTTGAAGGATGCTGAAAGAAGGTAAGAGATATAGAAAGCAACTGAACCATTGCAAGAACCATTTGCCTGTTAATTTCATATTGTTTTCTCCACTTAGAATATTAATATCCTCCCTCTAAAACTGCCCTCACTGAGTCACAGGGTTTTCACCCTATTGCATCAGATGAAAAAAGTTAGGACCTAAGTGGATCTATCTTGACTATGATCCATTTCTTCATTAAACTTAAAAATCTACAGCCGGGGAGAATTAAGCCTTAAGAAGAACTACAGCGGGCTCATCATTCAAGTAAATGAATGTTCTGCATGAGTGTTGGAAGGAGTAAGAGTGAAAAGAGTGAGCCATCTGTTTTAGAACTGACACAGGATTTAGAAGACTATATCACAGGTATAGATCATAAGTCAGACCTGGCACTTACATTTTTCTGTGACTATTACAGGGCCTTTCTGAAATTAAACTGAGCCAAAGGCTATACAATCCAAGCTGTCCAGAGATTAAATTAGACTAGTTAGGGAATGTGGTGAAATATCCTTTTTTTATTTCCAGAAAAATTCTATTAATCTATTATTCAAGTACAATATAATATAAATTAATCATCAAAGCAAATCCACTTCCTCTTTCACACTAGCTGTTTATACGGGAGAAATGAAAGAGAGAGAGACAGTAATGGATAAAATTCTTCTAGAGGAAGGAAAGTTTAAATATCAGGATTTTAGAAAATGGTCCCGGAGTTATTATGGTAGTAAGAGTGTATGGGCCTACCCTGAGAGAATTTCAGTCAAATTTTTGAAACATTAGAAAAACAAAGCCTCAATTTCCTTGCTAGAGACACACAGTCACCATTGCTTCTAGATGTTCTCTTCCGTATAGAAATAAAATACTGGTATACTTCAATGAGACTAAGGAACACGAGATTTTAAACCCAGTTAGTCCACACTGCATCTGTGTCTCACCCTTCAGTATGAAGAATTTGCGCATCTAGGGTCATTTAACAGAAAGCAGGAGTGCAGTGAGAGATCATACCCAAAGTGCAACCTTGTCCCAGGAGTTTGTCTTAGAGAAGCTCGATGACCTGACTCAGCTAATAACAATGGAAGTTACTATTTATTTCAAAGAATTCATGATTTCACTTCAAATTATTAAATTCTAATGTTAATCTACTCTACTGAAAAGCTAATAGGTCCTTCTGTGAGTTTGCAAAACTTACCTACTTTCAGTGTAAACTGTAGGCACATCAGTCACCTTAACAAACCAGACCCATCAGAAAATAGTATATAAAAAATCCCTTCCCCTTAAATGAGCTCAAAGACTGTGTATCTTTATCTTTTGAATAAATGGTCTGTACTACAAGCCAGACCACTTGAAATTATACTTAAAAGGCATTACTCCAAGGAGTAAGAGAATTTTAGTGACACCTCTAAGGCATTCTCAGGAACTAACCTGCTCAGTTAAGATAAGGGAGGATCATCTCCACTTCAAACTACTGACACTTGTAACAAATCATAGTTTATATACAAAATACTGTGCTGTATATTGAAAAATCTGCTGCCTGAAAGCAAAAAATAATTCTACTCTGTGACAAGAAAATCTTTATGCCTCATTACCTTCGACTTCAGAGCAAAAAGTTTTCTAGGCTTCTTCCCTTTCCCATCACACCCACTTCACTGTATGTAATGCATTTTCCACAATATTAAACTATCAAATTAGTCTCTTAGACTGTACTTCTGGTGTGTCTACTCTTATTAAGAAGTTTGTGTTCCACACCAAAAGTTCTGCATAAAGATAGCTTAGCTTCTCACCTATTAAGTCCGTTTTCTGCAAGATACGTCAAGTATGAGAACAACGCTCTGCTATAAAGCTGCAAGTTCAAGCTGACTCACAGTACTGCTTATTTGATCTGGGTATCCCACTGTATATTACCTGGAGAGCTTACTGAAGTAAATTAGAACCCCTTGGGCCAATTTTTACTTCATACATTTGCCTGTTCACTTTCTGAAACGTAAGGTACAGATCGGTGTGGGTGTTATCCGACTATGTAAGGACAATGCTTTGTATTTATAACTGAAAATGTGCTGCATTTTAATTTGCATATATGCAAATATTCAATAAATTAATGAGAAGCATAATCAAATGAAATACTTCAGTGTTTGGTGAAAGAGCTATTATTTCATTTATAAGTTTCATGTATAAGTTTATAATCAAATAATAATTAGGCTATATTCTTTCATTTGTTGATTTTGTATTTTAAACATTACATATTTTCAAAAAACCTAAATATTTTGCTAGAAGCTTGTATAAAATCACTAGCAATATTGTTTAAAAATTGGGTTGTCTTTAAAACTACCTTTTTTTTTTTTTTTTTTTAATAGAAAGATGTTTCTTGTTGGGAAAGACTTCTGCCACAGCACATGGAGGACAGAGAGGGAGGATCATCCAGACTACAAAAAAGAAATCCCTGAAGACAAGACCACCACTGTGACAACTTCCAAAGGACTACAGATTATAATTCAACATTACCTGCATCTTTTATGTATAGGTTTTCCCTGTTTAGATTGCAACCCCTAGAACCCCCTACCCACAAGTGAAAAGAGTGTTCCTTTTTTCCCGGCTATCCAGCCCCGCCCCCATCCCGACCTTATTGGATGTATCCCCTGTCATTCCCTATTCCTGGGTTCCCACTGGGTTTTGGTCCTCCTGCTCCCTTATTGGCCTCTGTGCCCCCCAAACCACACCACTCCCCCGAACCCTTACCCAGTCACATTCTGCCTCCCAAACGCTGCCCAAAGGGCTTAAATACCCTTGAGTCAAGTAATTAAAGGCTTTTTCTACGACCTCACCTACCTGCTGGTGCTACATCCCTTTACTCCTGACCACGTGGGGATTTCGCAATCCCCTCCAGACCCTGGGAGGCTGGGAAAGTAGAGGGGCTGATCCCCCTCACAGCTCTTAGTTTCTATTTGAATTTTTTTAGCTTTTCAGTATAAAAGTGGACTTATGGTAGTTCTTTACTGATCCCTTTTATTCATAATTAAATCAGTGAGTCTACATGTGTAAAAAGGAGAACATATGCATAAGATTTGCAAAATTAAACCCTTTAATATAGAAGTAGTGAAATGGAATAGCAAATCCTTAACTGTTAGACTCCTGCAAAGATTACTGAGTCTGAAGTGTACAACTTTTCAATCTTTTCCATTTTAAGTTTTGTCCCTTATTCCCTGTGTGAAAGACTGAAGAAAATTTTAAAGGATACTCAGAAAGGCAAACTGCATTCTTTTATTTTAAACAGTGAGATAAAGTAAAGGAGCACTTGGACAATTCTCTGAGGCACATGGTGTGACTCTTGGGAATGGTCCTGTGCAGGGATAGGAGTTGGACTTGATTAAATTTGTGGGTCCCTTCCAACTTGGTGTATTCTGTGATTCTGTGAAAATGTTTGGAAACAAATGTGATGTTTTCATCATGATTTTATGAGCTTAGCTTATCTCAGATGAGGCTTTGTGAAAAAATTAAGAAGACACCTTGGTGCCAACAGTAAGCAGCATTTTATCTCACTTGTTTCAGATATTTTCACAGGAAATTGTTGCAGTTCTTTGTCCTCTTGCACCCTTGGGTGGCCAGCTGCACTTTCTCATTACTTATGCGTTGCATTCACCCATTTCAGTTTTAGTGTGCCTTCATTACTGCCATTTGCACGCTTTCAAGAATATGCAATGCCTCTGTTAAGACAAACAGTAAACAGGCTTTTAACCCAGTTCCATGCCCTGATCTTTCTTGCTTTGAATAAAGGAGCCACAAGATGTAAGCCTTCTGTGCTGGAAGGGCTTAATTTTTAAACCAGAAGTGAAAGTACATGAGTTGAAATTGAACATCAATGAGATTAGTATTTTTTCTAGAACTACTAGAAATTGTTTTGTTTAGAAATTGACACTAAAGAAGTCATGACATTGTGAATGTTATACTATAAATGTATAGCAATTACTTGTAGAAATAACCAATAAAAGGAAAGTAATCCTTCTCAAGAACTTCCCCAAACAAAAAAAAAATCCACCTATACCCACACCTGAACTATGTTTGTTTGATAATAAAGCTCATCATACAATTTACACAGATTTAAAAAAAATACACAATTTTTAAAAAAGTTTTTTTTTAAAAATAACTTTAGCAATTATAACTGTATTTAATGTAAGAATCAAAAAACACAATGTTGGAATTGCAAAACATCTCTTTATATACAACAATAGCCACTCATAATTATAGAATTATCAAAACCATGTTACTTTGTGTGAAATTATCATTTACATTCCCTAGAAAAAGAAGAGGAAGAACAATAGTAGGCAAAGTACATGAGAACTCAACCAAAAGCATTGCACAAAAGACAAAAAGCAAAGATGAAATGGAGCCAGAATTATTTGGTTTCTGACAATGTTCCTGGGAAGAAAGAAATTAATTGTGTTTAATGTAAAAAAAAAACAAACAAACAAAAAAAAAAAAAACAAAATGAAACAAAAAAAAAAACAAAAAAAAACCTACTAATTTTCAGAAGAAATTTTTCAGTATGTTTTGCTGTCTATATATGTTTATGCTTTCTTAATATTTACTACACTTCAGGTTACTGTTACTGCATTTAATTGTATTATCCATGCATACTCTTTGCGCAATAGTATGGGGTCATTCTTTTGAGTATATTACTCAGTTATCACAGAATATTCTGAGTTGAAATGAAGCCACCAGGATCATCAAGCACAACACTGAAGTGAATGGCCCACACAGAACCTGCAGCCTTGGCAGGGTGCTCTACCCTGCCGTCATGCTCTAACCAACTGAGCTAATCTTGGTCACTGTCTTGCATATGTTTTAAATTGCTCTGTATTTCCATTAAGACTCATGTGAGTGGGACTAGTGAGGCAATTCCAGCTTTTCTCCTTTCTTTCTGAAATAAACATGATAATGACCCCATGTTTACATAGCCATTTCAATCCCTACATATTTTGCAAACTGATAGTTTCAAGATATTAAAGTCTTGAATTTGAATTCACTTACACTAATATTTCCCCCTTACATTATTAATATATAGTGCATTTTTGGATGAATTGCAAAATATTACAGAAAGAAAGTATGCTGTATGATTGATGATATGAGGAACAGAGAAACAAACTAGCAAACCCCTCAGGTATTCTTATTAAAGTCGGGGAAGGGAGTGGATATAGATGGAATGGAGCTCATGAACTGAAATTTGACCGAGCTAAAAGGATTAGCAGTCTTCCTTGACCAGAAAGCTACCAAGGGAACTTTAACAAGGAGACACATCTGGCAAACAGGCAGTGTGGTGGCCAACTAATACCATTCTTCATCAGCTCTTAAAATTCCACAGACCTGAAGACTGTGGCTAGGAGAGTTTCTAGGAGTGATATTTCACTGTGAAGAAATAGAATGACTGGAGTTATGAGGCCAAAGATAAATCACATTGACGGTCTTATTGAGACAGCCATGCCTGGAAGGGAGGTGTAGTCTCTTCCCCCGACACAAAGAAAGCAAGCTGATGCAAGAAGTTAAAATATTTGTGCTCTGGGGACACTTGAACCTGCCTTTGAATGATTATTCTTCTCATGAGGCTAACATGCTTTAATTATGAAAAAAAAGGGGTTTCAGGGCACTTGATATGTAATAAATTTCCTTTAGTATTTGCATTTATCTGCATGGAAATATTTTTCCAGTCAAGAAAATCTCAATGGTAAATTTATAAAAATTACTGTAAATATAGTGAAACTTTCCTTTTCACACAGTTTCTCAATTGCAAGAAAATCAAACAGATTTCCACTCTTAATGTCAGTAAGTTTCTGCCTTATCTCTGTGTCTGAATTAGGGTTTACTTTTACAAAATAAAGAAATAAAAATAGAATTAAAAAAAAGGTTCAGGCAAAAACATAGCAAGCATTTTAGGAGTGGGATTTAATCAAGCTAAAAGGAGTTTAAGCCCCATAGAAATTTTAGATTTACTATGGGGTTCTTTTTTTTTTTTTAATATGTCTTAGACTTCTGCAAAAGGTCGCCATATGGAGATAAAAGAGAAGATGAAATAAAAAGCAATAAGACAAAACAATAAAACTGTCATTGTTTTCTTGACCTTTTTCAAATACATTCATCATATGGTAAATTTAGTTAGAGCTTTGAAACTACTGTTGCTCTGACTGGAATGATCTCTAGCATCCACTGACCAATTGCACTTTTTGGCAGGGTCAGATAATAAGAGACCTTTCTCTGAACTGAAACTCTAAGTAACCAGTGACTCGAGACAGGGTTTGTTTGCTCTTCATTTTTCACTCTGGCAGAGATAACAGAGGCTAAGCCAATTTCTGTGCTATTGTTACTTAGCTTTGTGTCAAGTTATCATGAAAACATGTAAAAAGAACCCATTTTACATTTCTCAGCTATGGGGCAGGAAAATGGGAGGAAAGAGCATAAAACAAGAAAGAATCTTCCTTTCTGAAGAAGGTATCCTTTAATTAGTCTCATAAATGTAGCAAAAGTCCTGTGTATTACAAGATGATATGTATCATTAAGTTAAATATGTGCCCAAGGTTTGTGGAGCTCTCTGCAGTTTCTAAACTGTGCCTCTCAGTCCTTTAGGAAGGAGCTACAAGAAGCATATGGTCTTTTCCTGTTGTTTTCCCAGAGCTGAGTAATCCCAGTAATCATACTTTGATTAAGCATGAATGTTATTCTCAGATATCTTCCAACATTGATTTTGCTAGTGTTTCTGTTTCATGTAGCTTGTCTTTTAAACAAAAAACATGTTTACTTGCTATTGTATACATAAATTGTATCTTTTAGAGTGTCAAATGTGATACTGAATGTGAATTCAGAATAATTAACTGCTTGCTACCTACAGAGGAGTTTTTGAGAGCAACTGAGGGAAAGAGATGTTATTTTGTCATATGTGCAGAGCTGCAAAACCATGTTTTAGACATCTGATAATAATATCCTTATTTGCAAATGAAACAGCACAAAACTCATTTAGCCAACACCTTCTTTAATAATTTCTGACAGGCTCTAGCTTCTTTCCAGCCTAGTTGGGTGGAAGGCTTTGTCTTTTAACGTGTATTGAATGGCTTAATTCCATGGTGTGATAAAAGCTATAGGAAAATCACTCTAAAATGTAAAAATCTCAGAGGTATACTTCAGTATGCAGCTCCTACCTTTGATCTATGCTGAATATTTTTAAGGTTGGAAGTGAAAACTAGAAATTTGCCAGGGATTTCAGAGGAAGGAAGGTTGTTGGCAAGAGCATTTTTGTGCTGTGAAGATCTTTATCAAATTCTATTCTTAATTAAACTCACATAATCCTTCTTGATGCACTTCATTCATTGGCACCTTATGATGTCACTCAAGCACTCTAAATTTATCACATATTGACTCCTAAGAATATGACTATTAATAATTCAAATTGCACTCACATAGTGCATGTTTATAACAATTTTTAGTGAGATAGAAATTCCAAATTTTCCACTCATAATCTATTTCACATGAGTAGACATTCTGCTTACTATGACTGGTTTGCCTGCATTCTAACCAACACTTCTAATGGGACTAAGCACTTCAGGATCTGGCATCTACAGGAGATTGTTATCTGGTCTTCATTTATGATTAACAGGGATGATCACACTTGAGAGAAAAGCTTGAGGAAATAAATACCCTAGTCGTATCTGCTGTTACTCATATTTTTAAAACAGTGTAAATGAGGTAGAAATACCCAAGAGACAGGGCACCACACTTGGGAACCTGTCTTCATTTGAGATGTGATCTGCATTGCAACAATGAGCGTGTTGGATCACCTATCGGCAAGCCATGTTGGTCTGTGTGCTTACCAGGGCAAACAGGAGCTGAAGATGGAAAGACCAAAGGTGTGTTCTCATTGCATAGATAATTCATAAGAATAAAGTAATGGTGGCTGACCTTTTTCATTTGGGGATCAAAGGTGCCTAATGACTAGCAATCATTAGAAGAATCCCTTATTATGTTATATCCACCTCTCTCTGAATATGAATTCATAGGAACTCCAAAAATCAATGAAGGTGCTTTGATTGTAACTTTCTCCACAATTTTTTTTTTACCCTTTTATAGAAAGAAAAGAATCATCAGGGCTAAATGGCACTTTCTGAATCAACTATGGATCCCAGTTAATTAAATAAATTAGAGGTTTATATTTTTGCATTACAAAGACTCTGTGGAGTGATTCCAGCTAAGCAAATTCCACCAGCAATTCTACTCCATTCCTGTGTTTTAGCTGCCATATTGGAAGATGAAGGATAGGTTTTCATTCAAACAAGCCTCTCCCACAGCACTTCCATACAAGTTACAGGAACTTTTTATAAATCTGTCTGCTTCTGCTGTTACACAACTCTCTAATAAATCACCCTTTGACTTCTGTTGCACAAGGGATAACTTGCTACTTTTAGTATTTTCAGGTTATTTTTTGCTGATTGTGGATGTCACAGAGGTCTGCACTAGTGCAGAATCACTGTACTTACCAATAAATAGGTTGCTTAAAACAAACATCTGTGCTTTGGAACAACACTACTTGCACAGTTGTGATTTGAAACAGGTTTATTCTCCCTACTTTCATTAGTCAGTTCTAAATTAATAAGCTTTTTATCTGATTGCCTTCAAATGTGAAGGTAGAGATTAACTGGGTTTTCTGTGATTTCTTTATAAGGCATAGAAATGTATCAAATATCACTGTCTAAATGTTCCTGGTGTAAATGAGTTACAACTAGCTGCTTCAGTACAAAATGATCAAATTTTTCACATTTTGTTTGTGTGTTTAGTCCCCATTAATCTATGCAGTAATTCATAATGGGAAAGTATGGAATCATATGCCTGAAACATATCCCTATTAGATATTCTCTATCTATTTTTTTCTGATCATAGTCTTTTTTACAGTTTAATCTTTCTTAGCTGTACCAGGTTCATGAAATCAAATGTGGACTCTCATTTCAAAATTTTTTCCTATAGTCATTGTACCTATGCAGCAGCGGGTCATAGTTCCTATTTTTGATACGCAGTATGGGAGGAAGAGTTATGACATCTTTTCCTACTTTCCTGCCTGAGGTGCAGTGTTTAACAACCTGCTCTAGCTTACAGTGTGTAATAAATTGCAAATGTCTATTCAGACAGGATATGCCTCACTGTAATGGCCTTTGCATAGATACATAGTGGGGTAGCTAAAACACAACACATTTATTTGTTTTGTTACTTTATGTGACAACTTTATGTGACTTCCCACTTCTTTACCTGTCTCTCCTATACTTTCTTTTAAAAAATCTGGGCTCTTTTCTGCATTTCTGCCAAACACCAGTGCCAAGATGCAGAGCCTCCCAGAGACAATGCATGGCCTGCACTTTGCTGTCTGGTGAAGTTGGATTAGGACAACTCAATCCCTTTGCTTTGGAAATTAAAGCTCTCATGTTTACAGTGCAGAGATTGTGTAGTTGACACTAGTAGCATGTTAGTGTAAAAAGAACCATGCTGAGGACATTGTGTAAATGGCCTATGTCCATTAGAGACATTGGTCAAGATCAAAGCAATAAGAGTAGCAGGACTGAAATGGTTTTGTCACTGATACAAATAATGATATAAACAAAGAAGTAGGTTTACTATAAAAGTCATATTATTCACGTGTGTTGGGAGGTAAGATAAGGGCTCCGTGATAAGGAGATATATTCCTCTTATGTTGGGGTATGACACAGTTGCTCTGAAGAATGACGTTTTACATGACATGTTCTAGACTGTAGAGTCTAATAGTCTTGGTGTGACTTAACAAAGACAAAAGTTTGTGTTTGCAGAACAGTGACTCTGAGATTATGTGCACAGATTTGTCTCTTGTTTGTGTTTGAATTGGCAAGACAAAGCCACATGCAGAGTTGGGAGTATAAAAAAGGGCAAACATCTATTTCCATGACAGCCTGAGTAGTTATCCAGTGAAATCAGATTCTGGATATATGAAGTATTATATCATTCAGATCTATCAGTAAAGACCTTATAAAGGATTTAGTAATAAATAAGTAAACTTCAAACTTTTGCAAGACTCCTTCTAATGGGATAGAGAAGGTACACAGAGGAAATCATACTTTTACACAAATGTTTCTGAGATCACTGTAGAAAACAATATAGGTATTGTTTTTCAGGTTTAAAGTTCCTGAAGGAGTCATTTTCCTTAGGAGATTAAATCTGTAAATTTAAAGAGACGGAGTCAATGGCCAGTTATTGAAGAACTGGAATAAACTGATTATTAACAGCAAAAGGCTTGGAAATGTGTGCAAAAACCTACAACACAACAATATGTATATTCTTCACATGTGTTCAACTTTGACCGGCTTGATGGATTTTATTTCATTGAGTTACCACAATAGCACAGATAAAAAAGGTGAGTAATTTGTTAGCCACAGCCACATGGGTGCTGGCCCTATTTTTCATCAGTACATCTTTTGGTACTTAAGGGACTTATTCTGTGCACATAACAGAAAAACCTAATTGTCTGACATTTTGATATAGTCTCAGCACTAGCATCTTCCAGAGCCTGTATTTTGAGACATGATATCAAATCACACAATTTGCTATATCTCATGGGCTGGAAGATACAATATTTGGAAGCACCCAGGGGTAACAAACGTTTGCCAGCTGCCTCATTGCCATGGGCAAAATTGTAACAAAATCATTCCTTAATTGAAGAAGTGGTGAGATTGAACAGCATCCAGCTGTTACATGCAAAAACACAGTTTATCCCCAGCTGAATTCCCTCTTGGGACTTTGCAGCGGCAATGGCCCCCTGTTGCATTAAACACTGAGCTGGGTCACCATGCAGTAGCCCCGCTGAGGCTGCCAAACACCTTACACTACACACATGGAGAGAAGAGGGAGGTGGTGTGCAAGAAGCAGTGGATTATTAAAACTGATTTTACTGGAAGGGTTTTATCACTGCAGTTTCCGGAATGATGAGGAATTCCTCCAAGTGTTACTTTCAGAAACTAATTCAAACAATAACCTTTCTGTAAACAAGGCATTGGCTTGGATTTTGCTAATGACTGTGAGTTAAATTTCTGCTGTTGTTGCAAAAGAAAAGAAAAGGGGACGCCCTTAACTGTACAACACTGCCTAAATATTTGGACCGGTAAATTTCAGAACACTAAATGACACCAAAAGTTGTTGATATGTTTTTAGTTGTAAATCCTTTAGCTAAGACCCTGCTCTTTGAATCTATGTCATATCCACTAGAAGCCTTTTAGCTATATAATATAATAATTTATCAAAATACAAAAAAGAATACAGGACTATTTGTGCCTTTTTCTCCTTTTCTTCAATGGTTTGTTTTTTTAGAAACTGAAAATTTGTTATTTCTAGTTGTGATATAATGGCAAGACTTAGAGAGCTTAAATAATAGTAATGCAAGAGAAATGATGTCATTAAACAACATAAGTTATGCCTTTTTTACTGGTGGGTAGAAAACTGCTAATGAAAACTGAACCTCACATTTATGTGAAAAAAAAAAAAGCAAGCAGAGACAAACATGGAATATCTTGTTGAGAATCAACAGACCAGATGCAATATGATAATTCAGTTACAAGTATTCATCCGAGCTGTTAAAACATATATCAGCTTAGCACAGTGGAGAAGCTTTGATTTCTGAAAGTCAGCAGTAAGTGTGAGGTGGTGAACTTTGCTGCACCTAACTTTATTTTTGTTACCTTAACTTTTATAGGTCTAAAAAGTCCACAACTTGTCAGTCAGCTCTAATTGGGACCTAATTTCGTTGATCTATACAGGCCATGGATGTTTACTTATTTTGACAATGTTGGCAGGGTGGATATTTAAAAAGTGAACTGTTATGTGAAATATCCATTTTTTTTAGTTAGTTCTTATAAACATAGTGAATATAGTGAAGTTCACATACCTCTCCCCAAATTAAAATCTAAACTAAAAATGCAGAAAAGGTAAAAAGAGAAGAAAACATGAAAAGGAAGGAGAGTTTCTCAGAAATTAGTAATTATAAATAAACAGAATCATTGGAACATAGAATAACGTGTGTTGAAAGGGACCTCTTTCATTCTCTGATGGAAGCTTCTGCTCAAAGCAGAGCCAGATTACATGGGGGTTTTCAAGCTCTTGTTCAGTTGAGTTTTGAATACTTCCAAGGGTGGAAATTCTAGAACCTTTTTTTGGTACCTCTTCCAGTGTTTGACTACCAATATGTGATGAGTGTTGAAGGGTTTTTTCCACTTACAATGGTATTTCTTTTGTTGCAGCTTTTGTTGTAGCATATTTTGCCTCTTTTTAAACTGCTCTGTACTTCCAAGCATCTGGCTCCAACTTATTTATATCATAGGTGTATGGGGTACGTGAGGAGCAATAAAACCTTTCCTTAGCACACGCTTTTTCAAGCTGAACAATCCTGATTCTCAGCTGGCCATTACATGTCTAATTCTCTAGCTCCCTAACCAATTTTTTTTGGCCCTCCGCAAGACCTACTTCAATGTACCATGTCTTTCTTGTACAGTGTGCAAAACTATAGGCATGTGCATATGGATGTGTGCATTTGTGTATGTGTATATCTGGAAATGAGCTGAATGAGTTTGAACTTATTTCTCCAATTGAGCAGAGTGCTAATGTCTTTCCCATGAAAGACTGGATAAGATGATCTTTCCAATCTGGGTTGTTCTATGGTTCTATGATTTATTCTCAAATGTCTACTTTAATAAAGGGACATGACAGATTTTAACTTTTGTTTCTTTTAAGCTTTCTTTGTTAACTCAGTAAATTTTTTAGCACTGAAAGTAGATTTTTCTGAACTTGTGGGAAGATTTGTTATTCTAAAATTTAAATTTTGTCAACAGAGTCAGAAATGTCATGGGGTTTGTTGCTTATTTTTAAATGAAAGATATAATATCTGCATAACTGAGTTTTTCACATTAAATTTTTTGGTTTTCATGTCTTAAAAATGAAGAATTTGCACTTGTGTAAGTTTGTGGTAAATCAAAATGCTTCCAGTTGCCGGACTGAAACAAACATGCAGTTTTGTGTCAGTTAAAGAGTAATCTTTGTTTTCAAAATATCTGTGTTCAGAGCTGGAACTCATGCCTGTCATTCCAGTCCTTTTTTAAAAGTCTGGTTTCATTGTTTGTATAAGTATTCTAGATTCAATTTCATGGAAAGGAAAAACAAAAACACATATTGGCTTGCATTTAAAAACTAATATATTTTCATTAAGAAATGCTGACATATTTTAGTTTTTGCAACTGTAAATAATATTATTATTAGGGTGGTTTTTTTTTTTTATTCTGCAGAATGTAGATTCCCCCTTTGTGTAACATAGATCAATATAATACTATTTTTTCCATAATTTTACTTTATTCAAATATATTTTTTTAAAAACAAATACTAAAATATAAAATCCTAATATTTAAATGTCTGGAAATGGAAGAGGAAACAAAATTCTGATACTTTCATGAAAGAATAGAAATGCCGCTTGGAAGGAATCTCCTGATATTGTCTAGTCCAGACTGCCACTCAAAGCAAGACTATCACCAACACCTCTCTGACTCAGTCTTTGTTTTTTCTAGCCCAGGCCAACAAACCTCCAAGAAAAGAGGCTACCAGTTCCAGTGCTGAAACACCCTTCCAGTTTATGCTTGAGGCTCTAAGCTCTGACTTGGTAGACCTTGTTGGAAACCTTTTCAATTTCTCCTCATCCATCCTATCACCCAGGAAATTCAGTTCTGGACATTGTTTTTCTTATGCAGCTCAGCATCTTGGTGCAGGCCTGTATACCCTATCAGCAACAGACTCCCAGGACTGAGCCACAGGAGCAGTCATATTCCTTTAGGTGTTCCCCATTACACCAAGTCTTTTTCAGCATATCTGGCTATGAAACTGTTAATTTCCCAGCCTCTAATAGAAAAACAAACAACTTCCTTGGAAGCTAACTGTCAAGTCTTTGGATTTTAAAGTCTTTCTTCATCTATAAATTTCAGTAAGTCATTTTACAGTGTGCTTTTTGGGGAGTTTTTTGTTCATTTGTTTGGGGGTTTACTCATGGTGATTTTTTGGTGGGCTGTTTTTGGGTTTTTTAATATACTACTGAATACCTTATCGATATAAGAAACTGAAAATGGTTTTCTCCTTTTTTTACATTTGACTGAAAACCATATTTGAACAGCTTTTAACACGCTTAATCTAGTTATGGTGACTACTGTGAGTGAAACATATTTCTGTGGTCTGTGGCTGCCAGAAATTGACTTCTTACACTACCAGAAGTGATAAAAGTCATAGCACCTAAACTGTGTAGAACAGCTGAACAGAACAGACTTTTGATATCAAAATCGTTTTCTCCATTGCAGTCCTGTGTAACTGAGCCTTGATCTTATGTATTATTAGTTTTGTGACAGATAAGTTAGGTGCTCACACCTGTCAGTTGAAACTGGATCATGAATGTTTAGGAAGAGAGCTGTTTGTTTACAGAGAGATTAATTAATTTACCCCACCTTGTTGAAGAGAGAAATAGAAAACTTTGTTCCTAATTTGTGCTCATTGTGCTTATAATGATCACACACACTGGAGAAGCTGCCTATCAGAGTTTTGTGAAGAATTTCTAGGAGTTTTAGCAAATTCCAGCAAGGAGTCGCCTAAATTGGTCTAAGTTTTTTATTTTTAAAAAAAACTTTTTAAAACTTGAAAATGTTTAAAATAATGAAGTGAAGCAACTATTGCAGTTTCTTCAAAATACAGATCATTCCATATAAGAAGCTGTAGAAGTCTCTGTTCAGACCCTTAACAGTGCCTTAAAAATGCATTGAATGAAAGGAGGGGCTCAGTATAGTAAAACATTTATTTTTTTCTTTTCAGTTTGGGCAAGAAATGCATGATGGCATCCACCTCAGTGAAGGGCCTGACTTTATTTCAGGATTATCACCTAAATTTAAGTGTCTAAATGGAAGTGTCTACATGAGTATTTTGTGTGTAAGGTCCAAATATGATCTTCAGAGATCCAGACAGATCTGTCCATGGAGCTTATGATTCATCTTATGACAATAAAGATACCTAGGGGATATTTAAATTGCATAAGCACTTGTTTCTGATACCATTTATGTTGCTTAAAGTTTCTATTAGTGCAATTCAGGGCTAGTAGTCATAGCACAGGTAGGTCCTGTGGAAAATCTGCACACTCTGGGAGAGGGAGCTGGAAACTAAAATGTCTCTAGGGTGTCTAAGGCATAGAAAAGCTTAGATACTTGTTTAAACAATAGTATTGAACCTTTCCTTATTTGTGCCTTCCAACTTGAGATATTTTATTATTCAGTTGGTCAGTTAAATTCCACTGACTTCACTGAGTGAGGGTGTAAGTCAAAGTTCTCTCATGTTTAATGCTTTTTGAAATTATTAGTCCCCAGAAAGCTGTAGAAATCCTATAGTTCCTGCTTGTATCTTCCATCTGCATCTCCAATACCTGAGAATGCCTCAAATGAAAATGGTCAGCTTTATAGAGGAACTGTCAACTTCAAGATCTCTCTTGTTCTATAGAAACCTATATTATATGTGTGCATTTACAGTTCTTAATCCAGAGCTGAATCTCATTCTTGGGGCTATAAACCTTTTTCTTTTTATTTTTTGTATTTCCTCTTAGGTTTAATCCTACTTTGAACTTCAGGGTGTACATTAAATGTAATAGCAGAGGGAAAGGAGCTATAGAGGGTAGCTATTTATGGTAGAAAGCACATTATCTTGGTGAAGTGACTTACTACATGAACACATTAATTAGCATGAAAAATTAGTGAAAAAGTACAATTTAAATCATACTAATACTTTAATTACCCAGTTACTCCTCCCCGTAGCTACTACACTTAAAAAAACAAATTAATTTGCTAATTAAAATCACATATTTTAAGTGAAGTCAAATTCTTAAAAGTTTAATGACTTCCTTTTTTTTACATTATACTTTGGAAGAATCAAATAGGAAGAGTTTAGAAGTGAACCAGCTTATGTGTGGCATTTCCAACAGAGATATTGAATTTTCTTCTGATACTACTTTTTATATATATTTTTATATATATATATATATATTGCTAATTGCTTTGGAAAGACTTTACATTCAAAGTAAACAATCAATGAGGTCCTCTTTTAATCTAAAGATAGTCACAGTTTTCTTCCTCCTGAAAGTAATTTTAAACTATGAAGTTGTAAAGGATGCAGGATAGCAACTTTTAGTGTTCTTGATTACTGTCACTTCTTCAGGTAGTAGGGTGCCTACCAATTTGGTGCTCGATTCTTTAGGAATAAAAGGAAATAAATGTAAAACAGTCCTGTGGTTGCAGTTGAAACTTAAAATATTATGCAAAACTGAAATATGACTACTATGAAAGTCCACTGCAACTCTAATGTGACAATGATCAAACAGAAATTGAATTAGCTAGAAACAGCCATGTAGAGGCAAAGCAATCTGAATATGTTTACACCGGGATAGAACAAGGTAGAACTGAATGAGTGAGGTTGTATTTCTTTTACCAGATGAATATATCATGTGGCGGATGTCTATCAAAAAGACATACAGGTTGGTCATTTAAGCATTCAGTATTACTAGACAATGATTGTTGAACTAGTCGAACTTTGTAGCCAGAGACTTTAGGCTTGCATGGTAACAGACTTGAAAAATCCGGATATCACATTTTAATATTAGTCCCAACTTTACAGACTCCAGCTTTGCAAGCTACAGCTAGCAGAGACAGATAAATAACACATTATAATTCTAGCCTCCTAGCTTGATTTTTCACAAGAAACAGGGATGATTAACCTTTTTGTAAGCTTTTTTGTTTTCTACTGCATTACACACAACTGGAAGTAAGTTCATTATATGTAGCATATTTTTATTATTTTATACAATTTAAGAGAAATAGATAAGTAATGTAAAATACTTTATTTTTAATAGATAAACACTTTAAAGACTATGCAAACTTGTCCTAAAGGAAGCTTCAGCCCAAAGACAGCCCACGCAGGAGTAGACAAAGTTTTCTACTCATATTGCTTCCTTGTTTTACCCCCTATAATAATACCAAAGCTATCACAAAAGCTAGAAAAACATCAGTAAGGCACCTTTATTTTGTTTTGCAGGTTCAGAAGTATTTGCCAGCATCTTACTCTATTTTATATTACTAAACTGGCCTTTCAGGAATGAAAGATTCTTCTTTCAAACTCCTGTATTTTCCACTCACCACCTTGGTGATGATGTTTTACACAGTATAATCTTTCATCTCTTGTCCTTTATCTCACACTCTACTGAAGCCATATAGTTAATCTATGAGTCTGGACTTTTTACTGTCTTCAGTAGGAGCTGAACATACTTTTTCATATTTTTCTACACAGAAACAGAAGAAAATAATAATTCAGTGAAAATTGTAATAGTAAATTTTTCAAACGTGATCATCATAAAATAAAAACTGAATAGTCAGACATCATTTAACAATTTATATTTATGCATTGTTATTATATTCTTTATATATAATTCTGACAGTGAGCAAAATGTCTTGTTATTTCTAACAGCAAACAAAAATTGAATGCACCGGTAATGTTATTCACAACATATCTTTGCTTTTGCACATTCAAGAGAATTTTGCTAAGACACTCCCCTGTCTTTGTGCATGTGTGTGTGTATTAACAGCTGTGTGGTATAAAAATGTATATTATTTGCATTTAAATAGATAACAAAGAAGATGTTTTCTTTGTGTTACATTAATAAAATAATAATCAAGGTCAGACATTTTCTCTGAAATCATTCTTAAAAGAACAATCACCACTTGTAATTAAGTTGAATGTGAATTATCATGATGTTTCTGTAACTCCATCTTTTTTACATACTTTTGCAATACTTAATGTTTAGATCAATATTAGTAATAGGAGGGCCTGTACTTATTTTTGTGTGAAAGCTGTATAAAGAGCACTGTTTGCTATTCATAAACATCACTGAGTCCTTCTAATAGGTTTTTCTACTTACATCTTTGTAATACACATTGTTTTTTCTTCATTTGAATTGTAGTAGCAAAGTATCTTGTTTTTACTCCTTAGAAGCAAATGCAGATATATGGTTAATTGGTATCTATTATGTGCTCTTGCCTAAGTTAAGCAGGTTATTATGGAATTACCTGTGTTCCCACTGCACTATAATATCATTTACAGACTCACTGATTTCTCAAGACAGAGCAAGCTTATCCAGAAATGATGGAGAGGCTTATGGTATGATTTCCCATTATTAATCAAAATTATTGATGTTTATTGTATTATAGCATGACACAGAAAATAAATATTTTCAGTCCAAGATACCTTTTTGGCATGAAAATATTGCCTCATGAAAAAGTCTTTGTTACACATGCAAATGTTTGGATGCTAATCCATATTTTACTCCATAGACTATATTAAATATTATTTTTTTCACAGAATGTAATTTTTAAAATATGCATATTTGAAGGCAAAAAAGTTCTGCTATGTTTAATTCAACAGATGAAAAATGAATTTGTTAATAACATCTGCCCCTTGTTATAAGAGTATTGTAAAGCAAAGATTTTCAGAAGAAGGATACCTGGGGATATCCCTGAATAGTCTATGGAGATTATGTAGAAGGAATTGAAATCTTTCATATCCTGTGATATACTTACTGTTTTCAGTCTGAGGCACCCAAACACTGTATTAAAATGATGTGCCTTACACAGAATGTCTGATTGAAACATTACAAATACTTAAAGCAACCATACTGTAAGTTGTCAGCATATATAAACACAGAATAATGTCCTTTCCAATTGAAATCAGAGGACACTAAGAGACAGGATAAATAGCAGTCTATAATGATAATTTTGCATAGAGTAATTTTAAAATGTAATGATGCACAGGTAGCCAGGATCTTATTCTTCCTTTTCATTTAAAGAAACCATATTAGAAAAACATTTAGACATTTCAATGTTTAAAAATGAAATTGTAAATGAGAGAATGTAATTGCAATTTTTTTTTCCTTCACAGCAGAAGTATTGGAGTTCCCATTGTAGTGCACAGCTGAAAAAGCTCTGAAGGTAGTCAAAGGAATCTGCATCTGCTAACACGTGCTCTTCTGCAGCAACAGGTCTGCCCTAGGTTGTTCCAGGTACATTGCATTTCAACAGATCCATCTTAAAATGACAAAAGTGTGATGGGAACACTCTCACATCAACCACTAGGAAAAAACCAAAATCTGCTGACAATCACTATGTTTTGCAAATTTTATGTTGTCCTTGAATTACTTCAAGTTCTCATGAAATAAATCTCTTGATCTGTAGTGGCATGAGAGGTTAGGTGGTTTTCAAACAAGGACTGCATCCCCAAGCATGTAATGGGTACATTTAACTTTCACCTTTCCAGTTGTTTTACTTGATGATTCTGCACAGGTTAAATCTAAACTTTTGCTGAGTCAACTAAAGTTGTTTTAATCTGTTGACACTACAGTCCACTACAAATAGAATTCATGAAGTCCACTTTAAAACCAACAGTTGAACAAACCAACAGATATACATCTATCCATACATCTCTATCTGTCTATGTCAGTGAACAGTAGTCTTTCAGAATTTTAATATACACAGCTGCCACAGGAGGACACGATACACAAGATGACCAAGATTCCTCAGTTTTTTGTGATATTTCTTAAGGAAATAAGAACTTATATGTTTGTTTGTTTGTTCGTTTGCTTGTTTTGGAGTTACAACTGCATTGGAACAGCTTTCAACCAACAAAACTTTATAGGGCACTAGAAACAGATATCATTTATTATTTGTAAAGTCATTTATTTCAAGACAAATGGGTAAAACATTCAGATATTCACCAAGGCTTCCACTGAAGTTGTGTTGCTCTTTTTCTTTTGTAGTATATAAATTAAGGTCTGTTTTCTACCTACTGGGGAGTTACTTTCTAGAAATTCTTGAATGCTGAAAGCATCTGATGAAGGACAGTAATACAGTCTGTGCACTTTCATGTGAATTTAGCTCTTGTTCTTTCTCATCCTATTAAGTAATCCTTTTAGTAAACAAACAAACAAAAAAAAAATTATGAAATTGTGAAGCCGCAATACAAGAAATAAACAGGATTTTATTCTCAGAAAAAACATTTCTAGGGATGACAATTAGAGAAATTATATATACTAATATATAGAATGAGGCCTCATCAAGTAACCTTAAACCCCTCAGTCCTGCAAAGGTATTCACATTGTTTAGTAAAGTTGTATAATGCCTTTTATGAAATGAGGAATGAGTTTAATATACTCACGAGAGATAATTGCAAAGCTCTCGTGATTTTAATGAGATAGGAATAAAGTCCCCAGAGATATTTTTCATAGATGTGTACATCTTTACAAACCTTTATACTTCATTTTCTTCCTTAACATTTTCAACTAAATATTTAAATGCTGTTTTTGCTACTAATAGATATCTCTAGCTGAATCCATATTTTGGGGTTAAGTAGACATATGAAGTGAAATATGATAATCTAACCCGGAGGAAGAGAAATTTTTTATAGAATTTGCCTCAATTGCTATAGTAGCACTTATGTAGGAATTTGTACTGTAATCGTGCTGAAAATATCCCACTGGATATAATTTGAGAACTCACTGTATATCTATAATGATGATTTTCAGAACATGTTCTATAAAGCATCTTCGAAAATTTCTCCCCCTCTAGTTCTGTCACACTTTATCCCATGTACTTTTTTTCCTATTCTTTTCTTCAGTAGTCTATAAAATTATGTCAGTAGGCTCTAATATTTTCTGCAATTCAATTCTGGTTTGGCCCCATTAAAGCTTAATACATTTTAGCAATAGAAAATTAAGGAAAACCCTAATTTGTATAAAAAAAGAGTTGACATAAAAGACACTTATTCTGGTAGGGACTAAGGCATGTATTTTTTACTTTTGCAATGTTAATTCTTATGGTGTGATAGAAAACACTTTACGTATCACACATAAAATGCAAGAGAAAACACAGTCTTGAAAATGGCGAACAACTTCTTATTTCTAAGAACTGCAGGAGCCAGGTCTGCTTTCAGATATGTAGGCACTATGCGTGTCTTGTAAAGTCAGTGACTGTGCATGCATATGCATGTATCACATAGGTTTTTGGGTCAGGGTTTGGCTTCATTTTATGCCTTTTTATATATTGAGTAGCCAAAAGGCAATTTACAAAGCAAGAAATTAAATACTAGCAATGCAGAAAGTCAGGTTAGAAAAATCGGTGAATGAAAACATTCTTCCTGAAGTACCAACATATCTGTGTCCAGCAGTTAGAGGGTTGAAGTACAAAATGTGAAGGCATGTAAAACACATAAGATCATTTTAACTGAGAATGGAGTTACAGAGAAAATGCACCTTCATAAGGCAACATGAAACAAAAAATAATTTTATTACAGAACCAGATGGGCAAGTGTATTTAGCTTTCCAGACACAAGAAGTGTCTTTTGATTTATTTAGATGTGTAGGACAGCCTATTTGTTGATGATGGGGAGAAACGCTCATTGATCACATGTCAGGAGGACCCATCCAAGAATATCCTGCTGTGTACAACTCTTTCACTGCAAAGATGGAAATGATGAGTGAAAGAAAATTTTGCTTGAAACACTGTAATTCTCTAATATTTTGCCTAAAGAAGTTTACATGAATTCCAAAATTGCCCATGTGTCCTAAAATTAATGACCAGAAGGATATGGATGGGGTGTTTTTTATTTCTTCAGATACCAATTTCATAAATTAATTTATAATTTTATAAATTAATGTGGGGAAAAAGAAGCAGAAGAGAAAAGGACTAAGTTCCAAAGAATTGGAACCAGGTTCTCTTTCGCAGTAGTGTTGTTTGGCACTCACAGTTCTGTCTTTCAGGGCCTCCAGCTTAAGCTGCCCACAACAACTAATGTAAGGTTTGGAAAGGGCTGGTGCAGCCTCCACAACTCACAGTTCTCTATGGCCTTATAGTTTGTCATGAAGCCCTTGTGGTACTTCAAACTGTCTGGCCAACTTACCAAAGACACAGAAAGTACATATGGCTATTGCTGCCACCTCTTGGACCTACAGGCACAGTGGGAACACATGATCATAATATGCACAGTATTGGGATTTGTGTTGGTTTTTGGTTTGGGTTTGGGGTTTTTTTATTACTATACAGGCAGTATTTTTGTAGTTTCCTTGGTAGAGAAAATACAGGATCTCAACAGTTTGCACTCTGATTATTTTGTATTAAGTTGAGTAGCTTGCAAGTAATGATTTTCTCTTATGCCCTCAAATAAAAGTTCTATGGATTCAAATTATGAAATTGACTTTACTTATAGGACATTTCTGAGCAGAATGTTGCATTTCTTATCCTGTTCTAGATGTCTTCAAGCTTTTTCATCTTGTCTTCAATCACATCTCCGTCAAGTGACAGCCTGAGACAAAACTGTAAGGGGAAGAAACACAGGGTACTTTGCAGCTCCTTTCTTCTCTTAGACACTTGTCACACAGCAGCAAGGTGCACAGTTGTCAGTATACTTCTGGTTCTGGTGCTGATTTCTCCTGGAAATTCTCCTAGTTCTATCACTGTAGACACAGCCTTTGTCTAACTGTAACTTTAATTGACAAGGCAAAGTTGAAGATGAAAACGTCAAAGAAAATGGGTGAAAATTCAAAGTTATTTCTGCCGTGGAATTTTCACTGTATTTTGACTGTACTTATAATTGTTAAAATATTCTTCAGCCTATTTCATGTGCAGTGAGGACCTAATAAGCTGGGAGAAAGCAGAAAAGTGGACAGTGTCTGACAGAAACTCTTCTATATAGCATATGCACCAAGATGAACACTATCTAATTATCTGCTCACACTAACAGTGCATTTGCTGTCTTATATAATTAATGAGGCAGTCTATTAAAAAACAGAAGAGAAATTTACATGATGCTCAAAATTTTCAAGACTGTGGACCACTATGTTTGAAAGCATGGTCAGTACAGGAGGCATACTGATTTCTTTAGAAGCAGGTGAACAATGTTACAAATGTTGAGGGGTTTGTTTTGTGCCTTACATGTTTTCTCTTAGTTACTAGTAGAAGTTAAAGCATTATTCCTGAGTTATTTCTGTTTATACCCTTCCCAATGGTATCTTGGTTCTGTGTGCTTCTGTTCAACTGATTTATACAGCTTAATATTGCCAGGATTGATCTAATTTTATTCATTATACATAGATGATTTCTAGGAATGTTCATGAGATAAAACATACTTAAAATAAAAGTGACTCTGTGTTGTATAGGTTCCTTGAATCAGATTCACCAGCATTAGAAGAATGAATGACCCAGGGCATGAAAGAAATCAGAGACCAGACAAAGTCTCACTGATTTCACTCATGACAATGAGAAAGGATAAAAGTAGTTAAAAGTTGTCATCCATGATATGAGATTCAGATGTAGAATTGCAAGCATAGCATCTGTTCTTTCTGCCTTAGATTTTCAAGGGGATTTTGTTATATTAAGGTATATTTTGAAAGGATCAAACTGCAGCCATGAACAGAATGAATGTGCTTCTGTACATTCATGTACTTCTGAGTAGAATTTTATGGTTTGTTTGTTTGTTTTTTTTTCCTGATGCCAAACATATTATTTTCCTATATGTTGTTACTACTTTGACTTTTCTATCTCTACTCCACATGGGCTCTACACTGGTTCTATTCATAAGCTTAAGACAAGGAAATAGAACTATCCATTTGTTAAGATGTGAATGTTAATGAAGATATGATACACCAAAAAGGTATGGGAACATGCGCAGGGGTGCCAAGGAAACTGTTGCCATGAATTTTTGAAGAAGATAAATTAAACTACTAAATATTTTGTGGACACTGTTCACTTGACTAAGTAGATTCTAAGCTCTTTTGTCTTTTTGCAGGATAGTGTAACACTCTCTAGATTACAATGTACTCTGAATGTGCAGCATTTTTCGATTTTTTTAGTTTATATTCAGTTTTCCATGTTTTAGAACAATCATAAATCCCAATAACATGAATTGGAAATGCTTCTTTTAGTGTCATGGATGATGAAGACACAGAGGGAACTATGCAAGCTGTGAGGCTGAAAAATTTTATAGGTTGGATCAAATAAGAGAGGCCATAATAGAAGGATAAAACAAGTTATTCAATGGAAGAAATTCATTGTTTGCCTAAGTCTTAAATCTAGTGGCCGCTCAGCAACACTGAATGCTGTCACACCACAAAATGTTAAAATCAGGTATGTTTTTACAGAAGTATAATTAACCTTTCACAACCCTTGGTAATATCAGTATCAGGAATTTTGAAAGGAAGAAGCAGAGATTATGGGTGTATGTGGATAGCATACCTATGAGTCACCAACTGATAGAAAAGGTTCAAGAAACAGAAGGTGTACTCAGATTGTATGAAGGTAAGCCACAGATTTAAGCTGTGGACAGAAAAATAAAATCATTCCCTACAAACTTGTACTGTGCTTGACTTTAATTCAGGTGAGCTTCCACTACCACTGAACTCAATGACAAGAATAAGCATTCATTGACTTCAGTAGCTGAGTTTTCAGTTAGTGTATTTAGTAAAACAGCATGGTTTTAGGTTCCACAATTCTCTCTTTCTACACTTGTCTCTTGTGGCAGCACAGTCAGTTCTGCCTAAATTCAGGAAATGATTGATTAGATCAAATCAG
The DNA here is from genome assembly GCA_035222235.1 of Margarornis squamiger. Taxonomy (NCBI): domain Eukaryota; kingdom Metazoa; phylum Chordata; class Aves; order Passeriformes; family Furnariidae; genus Margarornis; species Margarornis squamiger. The sequence goes on along the minus strand of JAWWTY010000106.1, from coordinate 67,127,868 downwards.
TGTAAATGGGGAGAGGAAGAAAGAAAAAGACCATGAGTATAATCTGGGGAGCTGGGAATTTGACACTATTTTTAAATCTTATTAAAAAACTCTAAGGCATATGTAAATTTGAGATAACACACCTCCCTGGTCACTATGCATCAAAGGAATTTACTTCAGTAATTCATATTTAATTTCATAATTATTAAGCTGGATAGTGTATTTTCAATATTTAATACTAAAAATGCTTAGGTGTTTTCAAAGTAGCCTTTAATTTTGGCCATCAAAAGTAAAGCCTTGATAAAAATCTCTATGTGTTTCCTATTCTGTTTAGTGATAACTGAATCAGGTTTTCTTTTTTCCTTTCAGTGTTTCAGTACTTTTGGCCACCTGTCAGCCAACCAAAATTAAAACAGAGGCTGATTAAATGACTCTCTATGGTGCTGTTCAGGCAGCTTCATTAGTGTTTCTGTTTATGGCCACTCAGTGAGCCCCACTGCTGTAACTTCTGACAGTTTATGGAAGCCGATTTGAAGGCACAGGATGTGAGGTGCACAATTTTGTACTGTTGCAAAGTTTTGATTGCATGAATTATACATGAAGTCCATTACTGTCGATGCTCACTGGTGGTAGCAGCAGTCTGAAGGTGTAAACCAGCTCTTTTCTTTGAAACAAGTAAAGCCCAACCAACCAAGTACTAAAAGCCTCATAAAGGAGGAAAATACAGAACAAGAATAACAAAAAATCCCAAACATTCTTTATTTGTCTATGCAATCATCAGATTGCATGAAAAACAGATGAGAGCTTTCCAGCTTATTTTGCTGGTTTTCAGGTATATTGAGAACTAAGGTGTCAGGAAGGGGAAAGGTGATAGAGAAATAAACCTTCAAGGCTATGGCTGTAGATTATTGCACACGTAAAGGATTTCTCCAGCATGAACACAACAAACATCTCTGAAAGCTCTCAATGTCACTTTGCCAAAGATGTCTCCTCTCTTCACTAGCTGTCTGTCTGCTCTGTAAAATGTAACACTTTATTAAAGCTTTGGGGCTTCATTTTTTGCTTTTTTCCCTTTTCCTACTCTCTGTCTGCCTGCCTTTTCAGATGACAGGAAAAAAACTTCAAAGGCAAAAAAGATGAAAGATAGAGCAAAACTGGCTTTGATTTCCTGTATTCCTGTTTTATTCAAATGACTTACTACCTCTTTGCTGTATTTTCATTTTTCATACTGAAAGGAAAATCTTCATTTTGGTGAATATTTGGTGTTAATTGTCATGCAAATGCTTCTTGGTGTAGTACTATATAAACCCTTTAACCCTTCCCCTCACACCACTTGAACAAATTAATTTATCTACGTCAGAGTGTACAGTAATGCACCAAAACCCAACAGTTACACAGATGCTACTCTCATCGACATCAGTGGGCAAGTTGTACCCAGGCAAACTACAATACAGTAGAACCTGAAGGTACTGATGTAGAAAATAAGTGAAACTGATCAGGCACTGCAAGCTCTATCAACTTCACACAGAGGGGATGTGTGCTTCCTCTTCCTCTAGAAATGGCCTGAATAAGTAAAGCTGCACATGCATCATATTTATACTTGATTCTACTGTAAACTACAGCAGTTTCCACTTGCAAGCGTTCTTAGTACGCATTCCACATGCCTAACGTGCCCTTTCTGTCTGAGGCTAGATGTAGAGCACGGCTCATGATTATTCATTAGAATGTCTTAGCAAGACATTCACAGCCTTAATGTGTCAAAAAACAAATGTTCATGGGGTAATACTTATACCTTGAAGTACTTATGTTAGGAAAAAAAAAAACACATTGGCAAATTAGTATAAGGCAAACTGCCTAACCCATCAAACCTTTTTTTCTGGATTCTTAAAAACTCTTCCTCAGTATGTTCAAAATTTCTGTTAGTGTGTCATGTGAGACCAAATTCCACATCTTTCCAAATAAAGGTTCTTCAGTAGTCTACCCGTTGTACCTAACTTGAATGACAAACCTGAATTAATTCAGCTGCAGATTTTCATGGTAAAGCAGATTTATCTGTTGCAGTTGCTTTCCACGGGTGACTCTCAGAAGTCATGTACTTCTCAGTACATGAAGCTGTGCTGTTCTGCAGTCACCAATACCAGTCTTTTGCACTGTCATGTTATCAGGCAGTACTAAGCTGATTAGATCAGACACGGGCACACAATCAGGTTTCTTAGCCAGAAAGCATGGTGTGGACTGTCCCTTAGAGTATTCTGTCTCTGTTTTTACACACACTTTACATCACCTGTACTTGTCAGAAAACATTTCAGCACAAAATTAGAATAGCAGGGAGAGACAGATATTGGCCCAGCCAAAAAATTGCAAGAGCAGATTAGCCTACCAATATTTTTTTAAGAAAGCTAAAAAAGAAATGCAAGCTTGTCTCACTCCACAGCAGGATGTCTCTGCAGCATTTCTGAACCCATGCTCAGAGACCTATGTTAATATTTGCCATTTACTGTATTACTGACCCATGGTCTGTGAAGACTCATGAGGAGCAATTTATATACTAAAAATTTTTAAAGTTGTGCCAGGAAAAGCTTCCTCTTTAGGAAAAATCTTTCTGCATTTTCTCATACTAGGCAATGAAATTATTTCATTCTTACCCCTGATATTTTCCATACTTATTCAGCAGCAAGCCTATCAACATCCTTTTATCAGAGTAGAGTTCTGTACGAAATTAGATGCAACTGTACAGAAACTGGTAGTGTCTAAAGCAACTATTCCTTCTTAGCTACAAGGTATAATTTTGAGCAGGTAATGAGAAACATACCAAAATGAATGTCCTATTTCTGCAGTGAGTATGCATGTTTGGGGGCTAACAGCATACTTTATGTGGTGACAATCCCTACCCTTCTGTAAAGTAATTCTGAATATCTCATTCATAATACAGTAGATAGGACAATCATAAGATCAGTCACAACTAATCTATTCAGTATGACTGCATATCATAATGAAGCATATTCATTCAGGAAATCTGACCAGAATCAGCTGTTCACTTCTTGGGAACATTGATGTTATTGATCTCTTTGCTTTCCTTCTCTTTCCTTTCTACCCTCTATTCTTTTATCCTTTATATGTTCAAATTCTATTTTAAACTCTTCAGGGCAAACAATCTGTATCAAAACTGGTCTCAGCTGCAAAGATACTTATGAGGATGCAGAGTATATGATATCCCTCTGCACTAGCTTTGCACAGCAAGCTTTTGGAAACAGGAGAACTGTAAGTGGGGCTTCTGTGAGGAGCTGTCAGAAGCTTCCCCCATGTCCAACAGAGCCAATGCCAGTCAGCTCCAGGATGGACCCACCACTGGCCAAGGCCAAGCCCATGGCCATCAATGAGAGTGGTATGCCTCTGTGATAACAGATTTAAGTGTGTGGGAGGAATCTGTGCTATAGAAACTGTAGACAAAGAGAAGAAAGGTTGCTTACTGCAAGTTTGCTTTCAAATATATTTGACTTAGGAGCATGAAATCTGCAAGTCCTCTGCTTCTCTGATAGTAGGAATATGGCCTCCACAACAGCCCAGGCTGACAAGAGAATGACACCTAATTACCTGGAGACCTGAGATATAAAGCTTCCTCAGTTTGCTAATACAAGCACTTCCATGAATGCAAGGCATCCATACCCTTACACAGATCATGCTGACTTGGAACGTGCTGTGGCATCTAACAGATTGCATTTCGGACTTCTGGGTGTTTGGGGTTTTTTGCAATGTGTAGAAAGACTGATTAAAAACAAGATCACTGACCTGAGATTCCAGGCCGTTAATATTTTCTGTAAACATGTACGTATAAAAGATGATGTAAGGATAAAAGGAGGCCAGTAAAGGGAGATGAATCAGAGAATCACATGAGTATTTTCAATCTAAATCTCACTAAACAGAAAATCTGTAATTATTGCAAGTGTGATCTTAACTCAGGGAAATAGGAAGTAGAAGTATACCTGCACAGTGTCTCAACACAACCACTTTGTACATCTCTAGTGAGCACAAAGGCATATAACCACTTAATGGAACCATGAACAGGTTGATATATTTTTCTGCATGTTTTGTATTGAAATAAGAATGAAAGACCATATTTGTTTTATTTCAGGGAGTTTTAATGTCTGTTTCTAGAACACAGTATTTCTTTTATTTGCTTTCTAAAATTATTCCTAATTAGCTTAATTATACACATATATTATAAAAGCTTACTTTAGTTTAACTGTCAGAAAACCAATGCTAGTTTCCCAGTGCCAGAAATCATAGCCTTAGCACCTGCTATGACTTTCCTGGAACTGCAGTTAATCAATGGCAGTTCCCCAGGACTCTCAAGTCCTTTCCTCAGAGATACTTACACAGTCAGTCAGACAGTCAGAGTAATTTACGTACTGTTACAGACTGTACTCTTGTAGAAGTTGGTCCATCCCTAGTGCAAGACTTTGATGAATTTAATAAGGTTCCTGTTAGCCCATGCCGTCAGCCTGTCTAAGTCTCTGAACAGCAGATCCGCTCTCAAACACATGGACTGGTCTTTCAACATGGTGTTATCTACTAATTTGATGAGACAGTGCACTTCTTCGCCTCCTCAGGTCACTGATAAATATGTTAAACAAGACTAAACAGAAAAGAATTCTGAGGAATTCCACTTGCACATTGCTGTCAGGGAGATTTCAAACTATTGACTACTACCCATTGAGCTAAGCAATCCAGAACATTTTTCATTTGTCTTGTAATACCTGCACCTATATTATAATGTTAAAATATTATAATGTCCAAACCTGAATGCAAGGATGTGATGAGATTATGTTGAAACCTAGCTAAAGTCAGACACTTTCCCTGTCTGTGACTAAGGGAAAGTCAACACTTTCCCTTACTCCACAAATCTTGTAGTTTTATCCCAGAAAGTAACTATAAGACACAACTTGCTGTAAGTCAAATCATATCTATTTTTAAAGTTAATCTCTTCCTGTATGGAAAAAATTGTTACCAAGAGGAGTTGCTCCATGATTTTCACAGCAATTACCGTGAGGTTGACAAGCTTATAGTTATTTGAATTGTCCTCAGACTGTATGGAGATTGTTAATTTGTCTCCCACTGCTGATCTCCGAGTACCCTTTGTGCAACACATCTGCTCCCATGAATTAGTGTGAATCAAGATTTCTCAAAAAATTCCCGACTCCAACTCTAATCTGCTGCTGGTAGTTTCTCTCCCTCTTCAACCTTGGTTCTAAATACAGAGAACTGAGACCTTGTTGGTGAAAATCAATAAAGGCAGAGTACCTCATCCTCATCTTTTATTCAGTGTCACTAGGTGGCTCACCTTCTCCAGAAGTGGGTCAATTTTTTCACTCTTGGTTCATTTACTGTCAGTGTAGTCCAAAAAATTATTCTTGCTATCCTGGACATCCTTTGCCAATTTCAACTGTGGCTAAGTTTTTACTTTTCCATCAACATTCCTGCACACCCAGGCAATGTTTCTGCATTCTTCCACTTTGTTTCTTCTTGCTGCATGTGCCTCTTTTTTTTTTTTTTTTTAATTTTCCTGGAGCTTTATTCTGAGTATGCCTGTTTATTCATCATAAGTCTGTTTGTTTTCCTGTTTGTATGGGAACACATCATTCTTGTGCCTGGAGGAGGTTGTTCTCAGAGGTCTGACAGTACTCTTAAACTCTTCTGCCCTTCACCGCTGCATCACACAGGATCTTTTCTACCGTTTCTGAATAAGTCAAAGTCTGTTCTAGTGAAGTTCAGGGTCTGTATTCTGCTTCTTGTCTTCCTCACCTCCCTCAGGATTTTGAACTTCCCTCTGCAATACACATTATGTTGCCATGAACAAGGAGTGGATAAGCTCAGAGGAGAGCACTACATGGCTGCAAAATACTCAACTCTATACTTATTTACAAAGTATTAGTCCAAGGTTAGTAAAGAAGTGGATGAAGAATTGAAACCATTAATTTTGGTGTAAGGAAATCTTTCTCACTGGGATTCTTTTGCCCAGAGTAACCGAAGCAAGTATCCAAGGATCTTTATAAAACCTAAACTGTTGAAAAGATGAGACAATTGTGAAACCACAGCATGATTCTTTTTTTCATAATGTTCTTTTAATCACTGCTCACATCTTGCACTTAAATGTCATCTTGTCTGCTAATCTAAAATTTATTAAGAATATTCATGTCCTCTAATTGTCTTTTCTTGTGAAGATTATTGAACTTAACCTTACAGGAGGTTCCTCCCTGGAAATCATGGATCACAGATACATAATAGCAGCTACCAATTATACATGAAAGGTGCATATGAGATCACTGGGAGTGTCAATATTGACTTTTCTCCAGGCTGTAATGGATGAGTCATACCTGATCTAATGATTTTTATCATAATTCTAACCACTGCATTAGTAAGAGATGGCAAAATTAAGATGCTAGACAGATGTAACCTTTAATGATAAAATGTATGTATTATTAACTTCATTACAAGCAGTTTTCTTTAAAGTTCCATGGAAGTTGCTAATAATGTTGACAGAAGTGATGGATAAAAACTCAGAACATTTTCTCAGTGAATTTTGTCCATAATGGAAAAAGTTCCATAGGATTAATTCAAACTATTAACAAGCATTATTTTAATATGAGATTTTTTCTGCCTCAGCTTTTTTTTCCCTTTTTTACAGGAAACATTTGTATCTTCTCAGCTGGATAATTTTCAATTCCCTGGATGCCAATTATTGATTAATATCTATTGGGGTTTTTGGAGTTAGTATTTCTATATTTTTTCAGAACGGTTTCTCTCAATCAGTGTTACCTCTCTCTCACCACATACTCATGACCTCTCTTGAAATAACCTATAATAGTCCTCTTTCTATCTGTAACCCAGAAATTGATCATTTTCAGTCAGATTGTTTTAGCTTCATGGAGCTCTATTAACTCTGATAGGGTTCTACAGAGACCCAGCAATCTAGCCATACTCTATCAATTCTTGGATTGAAGTTTCTTTCAGTTTCTAACTAACTTTTATTTAAGTTTTCTTTTGCTGAAACCATAAATGAAAAGTTATCTTTGTTCTCTGTTTTTTGATTTTTGGTTTGTTTTGGGTTTTTTTGTTTTTTGCGGTTTTTTTGTACAGGCAGCACAATTCTTATTGCAAAGTTAAACTGTTATCTCAAAACATATACATGCTGTGTACATGTATAAGTGTACATTCTTTTGTCCCAATAGCCTTTTTTCTCCTTTCAGTAGCTTACTTCAATATTTTGTGTAAGGAGCTGCCCAAATTAATTGCTCTTTGGCACAGTCCACGTTTCTAAAGCAGACAAATTTATCAGTGTTAAAATTACTATAACAGATAAAACTAAAACTATAGAAATATTGCTGATATAACACAGTCTTTCTGAAAAACCTTGATATATAACTTAAATTAAAATTCAAAGGATCATTTTATTCTTACGAACAAACAGAAAATTTCCAGCATCTAGGGTAAGTTTCTAAACCAGATTAGGCATCTGCATGTCATCTCAGTTCCTAAACTTCTGTTAAAGGCAGTGGAGGTCTAACATGCAAAGTCTGAAGAACTCCATAGGGCAACTCAGTTGTACCACAATAAATTCAGCCAGGTTTGGGTATGTTCCTGCCAATGGAAAGCAAGTGTCTGTAACGGCACTTGGAACAGTTCCTGCTATTAATTTGACTCAATACAGCCATTATTAATCTCAGACAATTCCTGGGATGGTCTAGCTATTAAAATGGTACAGGTACCATTACAGTAGAAAATTTGTAGTTTAAAACACAGGACATTTAACTGGCATAAACACAGGCAGGTGACTTCAGGGCCTAGAATCTGTCTAGTCAGGTTTAATGAATTAGTATGAGTGGAGTATTAAGAGCAGCTTATCAGAATACATGAGCTTTGAATGTGTTGACAAATCCTCTAGTAATTGTAATGCAATCTTAGTTGTCTACTCCGTCTAGAACTATTTCCATATAGACATTTCAATTTAAGTGTCTTACACATAAAGAGCTTAATTCCTTCTGTGTCCAAGTCTGCATAATGTTCTAACCATGTATGTGGTCAAGGCATGCCAGTTGACCCAGACTTTCTCTTTGACATTTTATGAAAAATGTAACATGTAGGTACACTCCTTTTCATGGACAGCCATGGTCAGATGGTTGGTTGCTTGATCAGGAAATTGCATACATGAATCGACATGCTTAAAAAGTGAATTCTTAAATCAGCCACATTATGTTGATTTATTCTTGGAAACTTCAGTGACAGACTGCTCTACTTCCAAATTACTATGAATTTTTTACTTCCCATACATTTACATCCCAGCTGTTAAATGACAGTATTCGATATTCATTACTGACCTGTTAACTTCCACTGGTGAAGTATGGTGTTCATATCCTTGCACACTAATCAGAGAAATCTGGTTTAACTTCTGAGTATATGCCACAGCCTGTCTCTTTCTTCCCCATTTTCACTAGACACAGCTCCATAACAAGATTTGCTTTCCAGTAAACATGGAGTATTGCAATAGTTTTTAGATCAGCTCTTCAAACCTTTTGAAACTTAGCAAACAGAGCTTAGTTACAAACATAAAGTTATTGGCTCTGCTCAAGATTCCCAGATACCCCGGAATTCAGCAATAAGGAGGTAGCGAACCATTCTTATCATCAGTCGTGAACAGTGTTTATGTGCTGTCTAATTATGAGGCATAATAACATTGCAATGTAAATCAAAAGTCCATAATACTAATGAAAAATCCCAGAACTTATGAATAATAATTAGCAAATTAATTATTAATAGAGTGTATCTATTAATATTGTTCACATTCATATCTACAATAATTCAAAAGCTTTAGAGCTTATATATATATATATATATATAGTAGCTGTAGTAGATGACAAACACTAGGGTAACAAATATAGCCACTCAAAAAGCTATATGGTCCCTGGGAAAATTTGCCATTTAATTTCTTTTCATTTGTTTTCTCTATTATTTGTACCAAAATCAGTTCTGAAATAAAATATTTACAAATTAATTTAAAATGTCTCAAGACCAAAAGTAATCTGATTGTTTAGAATTTATTATAACATTTAAGAGAAAAAAACAACATGAAGGTTATTGCACAGGAAAAAGACATGTATATCAGATTTTAGTTTTATACAATATTTACTTATTATAGTGAAACTGTATATTAGCATGCAGACATCTTGAATTTAATGTGGGAAAATCTCACTTTTGATCAAGCCTCAAGACATTTAAGTCAATTCTAATTAGTCCTATTCTTCTAAGTATGGTCTGCAATTGTAAAATAAACCTAGCCATGGAGACTCAGTAAACCTCAGACTTTTTCGACCTTATCTTCAATGCCCTTCATTTAAGCAACCTCCTACCATCACTGACAAAATTTGCTGCCCTGTTCCATGAGTTTACTTAGCACACAAAACTCAGATGGGAATATTTCAGTACAGTGATTGGTGGCTTAACTGTGGTTCTCCTCCCTAGCTTTTCTCAGCTTCTGTTAGAAACATACATGAATGACTTGCTCAATCTCTTGCAATCACATTAGAAAGAGCTGGGGGAAAAGGAGCATATTGCCCTTCCATCTACTATTTTTTTTTATGCAAAAAGGCTGATTTTTTCTTTATTTCTTTTTTTTCAGATAGTTGTGTATATGTACATCCAATGACATTTCTGCATTATCAGAGAGGCATCCAAGTGAAGGCAGAGGTGTACCTTTAGAGGTGCCATGGTTCAAACCTTTGTGCAAATACACATTCTAGGTGGCAATCTTTCCCACTCTCTTAAATCCATAATCTGTAGTGACCAGTACTTCTGTGTGCAGATCACCACCACAGATAACCACTGATTCATAGAATAATGTACTATGGAAGATACTTCTCAAGGTCAACTAATGCAACCTATTCTAAAAGCCTAAGCAACTTATCAGGATACTCAAAGTCATATAAAGTCATATCAAGTGAAGTTTTGGATTTCTTCAAGAAAATCATAGCCTCCCCAGGAAACGCATTCCAGAGCTTGGCTAACAATGAGTGTGGATGATATTATCCAGTAACTATGAGCATCTCAAATCTATTGACCCTTCCATCATGTGTTTTTTAAGTAATTTCCATATGCATTTTCAAGTATAGTTTAGGCGAAATAGGTGACTGGTCTACAGTGTCGTTGACCTAAACAGTCCTAGTACAGTGAAACACTGAGTGCCTGGCTATGTAGTAGGATGAAGAGATGAAGAGTTTGAATTTAGAGTACTATAGGAAAGGGAGGGAATAATTGGAGGGAAAAGAAAAAAAAAAAAAAGGTGTTTCTCCTTCACAGAGTGACCTTGTTTTAATGTTCTCCACACCATTCACCCTCCATAGCTGATCAGCCAATTCCATTTATCATTATAATTAGGCAGCATCTTGCCAGTTCAATCAGGCTCAATTACTTAGACCTCATTAGTGACTGACATACTATAACAAGTGCATCTTTGAATGAGCAAGGTCAGATAAAGAAAGTACAGTACACAGCTAGCAAACACATTTATAGACCATGACAATACAATGCCTTGGATGTTGAATAACTTTGCATTCCCCCTTTAAAAGAAAGCGTGAAGATAATGAAGTTAAAAGTAACCTTGCTTAGCTTGCATTATTGCAACTCCTACAAGATCCTGTCAACTCCGCAGCTGAACAACAGTGATAAGAGGAAAAACTTCAAATGGCTCTGGAAAAGCTTTGGAAAAGTTGCTGTTAGCAACTTTCTGTTTAAGTTTCAGGTTCTGGAGAGTGGCAGCCTGTTTGATGCATAAGAACTTCAAAAATGTGCAGTGGAGAAAACTGGAAAGTGAAACTACAGTGCTACAAATCCTTCTGCATCAGTAACAGTAGCAAATGATTCTGCTTCTAAAATATGGTAGAATGTAAAGAGAACTGATTTTCTTTTGCATAAGTGAATATTCTAGATTTTAAAAAAAACAATTTAAATTAGAGTAAAGTATGCTTGAAAATATTATAGCTCTTTATCAGTATCCTGAGAAGCAACCTTCAGAAATTAAATTTAATATATATTATTTATAGAGACACATTCACATATATATACAATACAAAAGGCATGACATTAAAGAGAAAAAGATACATTAATGAACTAGAAATTGGAGTTCCTTCACACAACTGAGTGGTAGTCTACAACTTGTTCCCAATAGAAATAGTGTAGAAATATATCCACTTATTTAAAGATCGTGTCTGAAATGTTTATAAAACTTTCTGTCACTTTGATCTCATGGAGCAGGGAACATAAACCATGACTATATTGGTGTGTCTCATCTATATACCTTTTCAGCTATGACCAGAGCTCTTATTCCTAGTGGAGGTGATGGAATGACACCTGTCACTATTCCATAATTAGGCACTGGCATAAATGAAAATGTAGTTTTACAAGGCAAGAGGTTTCTTTTTTTCTAATCTGCTTTATTGTAAAAATGTATTGTTTGCCCATTTGGCCATGTTCATTCCTTAGCAGACAGTGGTAATCTTATTTTTTATTTTTTTTTTTCACTCCAGAGCACATAAATAGAGTTGGTTTTAAAGTTATTTTATCCACAGTTGTGATCCTTGAAAAGGTAATTTACTTTTCCTTTTGCTGAGAATATAGTACTCTGAAGTCAGATACAAATTACGATCATTATTGTGTCTGTATTTATTTTGATTCTGAAATATTTTCTCTAGAATTTTGTGATGTATCTTACATTAGGTGATCACAAAGGTACAAATAAAAAATACATTAGTTTTCTGGAATATTCTTTTACACTTTCCTAAATTCTGGTAAACATTGTTTCAAATGTCACCTATATTTTATGTTACCTTTTTTGGATTTTGCATTAATGCATCTAGTTCTCCTCCAGTCATAATGATTAAAAAGTATATGAAAAGTGCCTGAAGTACCCCAAAAAAAAATTCTATAATATATTATGCATTAGAAAAAGGAAGTAATGTCTGCAGTAGGGTGATGAGTATGCATCCAAAGTACATTATTTGATCATCTTAATAGATATATTCTTAGTCATTATTATCTGGTTCCCTTTTATTCTTCTACACAATATTTGAGTACATTGTACCCAGAGGTATTTAATTTCATAAACTGGCAGTGTGCTATTTGAAGTGTTTCTTTCATTATTCTTATCTAATCTTTTAGTTATTTATTTATTTTCCTAGGCTACTATTAAAAATAATAGCCAAATATTAAAAAAATAGAAATAACAACATCCCACTCTTACTTTTATCCCTACTTGAGATGAATCAGCTGAACCATTTTGTCTGTTCTTGAAAACTTCACTGAATAAAAGTGAATCAAATATGAGAATCTTCTAAGTGAGTGAGAAAGTGGTTCAGATTGTGGTTATTCTCATCTTTTGCAGCAGTGAGTTCTCCAGCCTTGGCTGAGATCATAGACAATTTCCACTTAAAAAATATTCATGAGATAGAGAGATTAGAGGATGATCTCACACCTCCAGACAGTGTTACTGCATTTGTCCTTTAACAGGTTTTGATCAGAGACAAAATATGACAAATATACATACATATATATGACATATGCATATGTGCTATTCTGCACAATATTCTGGACCAATAGGTTGCTTCTGCGGTGACTGCTGGAACAGGCATTACAAATCACAACAGTTTATATTCCCAACACAGATTTGCCACCTTCTTGAAAAGAAATGCAGGTATTTGCATGAACAGTGCAAAAACTCAACCAAAATATTTAGAAAGCAAAGTTTTCCATCAGATTTTCTACCATGGAAGAGAGAATAAGAAATAAAGTTGTGGCAAGCATTAGATATGTCATTAAAGGAACTCCTGGGAAATGTTCAGTTCAACAGTTCAGATAGAGGTGAACACAGCAGAAATACAGAAAATTATCTTAGAGAAGGAGTGGAATTATGAAGGTAAAGTTTTGGTTCGTGTATAAGGACAGTAACTCATAACGCCTCTCATGGATCCATGCAAACTGTTTTTGGAGGATCCTTTAGGAAAGCCAGTCATATCCTGAGCAGCAAAAATACTCTACTCCATTCTTATGAGACCCCATTTGGAGTATGGTGTCTATCTCCAGGGCACAGCATAAGAAAGATGTTAGAGCAAGTCCAGAGGAGGGCCACAAAGATACCCAGAGGGATGGAGCACTTCTCCTATAAAGACAGGCTGAGATAGCTGGGGTCGTTCAGCCTGGAGAAGAGAAGGCTTGAGGGACACCTTATTGTGATCTTTCAATATATGAAAGAAGCTTATAAGAAAGAAGGATACTTTCTCAAGGCCTGCAGTGACAGGACAAGGGACAATATTTTTAGACTCAAAGGGGGTAGATTTAGACATTGGGACATATTATTCAGAGAAATTGTGATGTCTCATCTCTGGAAACGTTCAAGAGCAGGTTGGATAGGCATTTGAGCAACCTGATACAGTGACAGATGTCCCAGTTCCTGACAGAGCCATTGAACTTGATGATCTTTAAAGTTCCCTTCCAATTCACACCATTCTAGGATTCTAGGATTTCTTGCTCACTGCGACATCTTCCAAGCAAGGTGAGTGTGTTTGGTGATTACACACTGTTTCAGTGTTGTACAAAGGGTTCTCCCAGTATCATGATCTGATCAAGGTCTCACTATAAAGCACTCAGCAATTTGGCAACCGATGTATCATAATTATTACTTTCTTCACTTTTTTCTTTAAATATTCTTGAGAATCTTACACACAAACAGGGAAAGCATCATCTGTGGCTACCAATAAAATTGATAGAAGTGAGGGTAAGGTTCTTATGAACTGATCATGCAATTTTTTATCAGTCTATGAATATTTGAATGGAAAAGTAAATTTGCAATATCCCTGGAGCAGATCACAGCAGCTGAAGACAACAAATGAGCTCAGTGTACATTTCAAGTTGTGAAAAAATTGTTAGTTTATATATGGAAAGGTCAATATTTAAAAGTCATAAATATGCTTCCCTCATCCATTGTACATTACCACTTTAAGGGTGGAGCTAATTTGGTTTTTTCAAATGTGGATAACTTTCAGGATTCACAGCTTTCTGAAACTGTGGCAGTGTGATTTACATGCTCAGGTCTCCAAACCCTTCTAGGTCATTAAATTGCCTTTATCAAAGGGGCCATCAAGAATTTATGTTTGAAAAGTTTCTGCATGCCCTTTATTATCTCTAATTGCTCAGGTAAAACAGAGGTCAAATTCATGGCTCTGAACTGTTGCCATCGATGATTATATTAATCTGGTGTAAATGACAGGAGCTCCTAGGAATGGAACATTTGATATACCCTGCATTCTATGAAAAGAAAGGTTATGGGTGGATATGGGTGAATTGCTTTATGAAAAGAATTCACAGTTCTTTAGAGAAGGGATGATTTGTTCTTGCAGTGTCAGTCTTGGTTTACAAAGCAACTTATAGTTCAGGAAAATTATGGGAGGGATGAATTTGATATTTACTGGCCATTATCTGTATTGTGCTTTTCTTGCCTATCAGAGCCCACTCACAGTTATATTCTACATCCGTTCTTACCATACCTGCCTGATTCTTTTTATTTTGCAATTGCCAATCAATGCTATTGACTTCCCCCTGCCTATACACTGCATGCCATACATGTACCCGAAAATATCTGAGATTTTAAAGTAGTTAATTTAGTAGTTTTAGCTCAATCCCCAGCCAACAGCAGACAAAAACATATGCAGCACTGCTCAGTTGACACAATTTCTTTCATCTGTGCTGAGGAAACGCACTGGAACACATCCAACAGTGACAGTAAATTGATTTACACCCTTGAGATCCTGGCTACTCCTGTCAGAATTGAGTTTGTTGACAGATGGCAGGCAGTGTGGAGAAACTTTCTGTGGAATTGCTTATATGTTACCCAGAAATGGGTAAAAAATCAAATAGAGGTATGGTGGTGGAAGAAAGGCTGAATAACTGGATTTATTATAGCCTCAGATTTCTTCACTTTCTGATAAAATTTCTGGTTGTCCAAATGAAACACTGTTTCAACACTTTTTTGAGTTATTTATTATTTTTCTCTTTTACAATGTGTCTGTGCATCTTTTTTTAAAATGCAGAAGTTAAAAAATATCCAATATACAGAGATTAAAGTATGCAAAGAGTACTTTGTATACTTCAACCATTAACATCTTCAAAAATCGAAAATATTAGTGTAATAATATGTTTGGTATTTATGGTAACAGCAAAACAACAGACATTAAAATTTCTACTTTTGATTTTAATATTGTCAGATTTTGTGAAAAACTTTTATCTCAATGTAACTAGGGATGATTTATTTTACCTAGTTTCTAATCACAGCCTGAAGACTAATGTTCCAGATTCCATCACCTTTGACATAGCTACCATGTTTCATGCCCACATGCAGATTCCACAATTCCAGAGTTAGTCTTAAAGGTGTCAAGAGCACCGTGATTCCTAAACAGTGAGCCCTGCCTAATTTTTGCTGTTAGAAAAAGAGAAAAGTTATCAGACCATCTAATTTCCTCATAGTGCTACTGACTGTGACATCAAATTTAATTCTGAAATCCCTTATAGTTTATTTTAGATTTCAACTAGAGAAATGGCTCAGTAAAAGCAAGGTGTTAAATGACAAGTAAATGTTACAGTTGTGAGGAGGGGCTATGAAATATTCTGCTAACACTTGGGAGGAATAACATGAATTGTCAGCTGACTTTATTTTGCTTTCACTGATGGCTCATAGTGACATGGGAAGAAATATCCATACCTCACTTATTTGCCTCCCCAATAAATTTTGTAGTTTTAAAAGGGTTGAACCAAGCTCAGACACTTCAGGAACAGGGAAATAGCTAGCTACCAAAGAGAAATAGAATGTATTCATAAGAGATAAATGAGACACAATGAAGATAAAAGAAAAAAATAAGGAGAAGAATGAAAAAGGAAAGGAATAATGAGACGTGACAGCAATGAGAGAGGCTTGTCGATCCCCTTAGCCATAATAATGTTGACAAAATTTCATATGTTCGAATAATGGGCTCATTAAGCATTAAGGTCTAGGGACAGAAGGGATGAAGGGCAGAAACCTTTGAATTAGAGATCATATGATGCATATATATATATGCATATATATATATACATAGATGCACATATATTCTAATAGAATACTATCAGCTCCATTATTTATTTTTCTTGATGCTCACGGAAATCATACAGGGAAATACGTTGGTGAGACCAACTACTCTGCCTCCTGGGCAGCTCTCCTGACAACTAGCTGCCTGAAGAGCAGACTGCCAATCTTTCCAGGACATCTGATTTTCCAGCTGTTCACCTGGTGAGCAGCTAGCCTCCCAGGCTCTCCAACTGACTGCTCCACAAGCTCTCCAGCTGGGATAGGGGTTACCTGGTGTCACAGAAATCAAACTCTCTTGCTGGAGTCAGCACTGGCTGGGATCTGAAAGAATGTTTGTTTTGGAAACTCTGAAATGTTCCCAGTGTTTTGGCAGCCTGGACAATATCTAGATTTCACTGCTTTCAAAACAGTATCTATCAAAATTTGTAGAGTCACAATGAGAATCCTAATTTTATTGTTTCTGCCATGCTGGTTTTCCCTTTAAAACGTGCTAAATTTTGTCCCTTTTTCAGGAAGAAAAAATTAAAAGCAGTGTGGATTTCATGTCAGAAAGAGATACCATTTCCTTACCATGTCAGTGGTGAAAAGATATCTTGACCAGAGATCAGACATCAGAGAATGAAGAAAATCAAAAGCATATTGAAAAAATGCTTCAGTAAACATTGTTTGTTCAATTTTATTCTGAATGGATTTCATTTCAGGGGACATTTTACAAAATAAATAAAAAAAAAATAAAAAAGAATAAAAAAAAATGTTGCTCTGAAGTAGAAAATGAAAATCATAGTCTCCTTATGTGAAATTATCACAAAATGGCCCTAAAAATCACATATCAATAAGAAAGAGGCATAAAACTGCCCTTGCAGGTTGGCTTTTAAGCCTTTTCTTAGGGACACAACAAGAAAAGATGCTTTTTAAGAGGTATCTCTTAGTGTTTCAGGTCATTTGCTGGTTTAGATCAGTGTCTGACTCTGTCTGGGAGTCACACTGGACACCTCTCCTGCTGCCAAAACAATTCAGAACAGACTTCGAGAGGATGAGATCACTAAATGCTGAATTAGGTCATTCTTCCTGCAGAATTTTAAGGTTTTCATAGACACTTTCCTCAGAGTGATAGTTGATATTGATTTCTGACTAGAAAGGGCAGCTGCTTATTGAAAATATTTTTAACTGTTACTCTTCCAACATGAACTCTTACAAATGAATGTGCTATTTTATTGTACTTAACTTCTCTTTTCTCTTGTCAGTGTTCTAGTAGAAAATGAGGGAAAATTTCTATTTCCAAGTGATTTCAATACCCGGTATTTCAAAATAACAAAAGTGGTCTTGGAGCTATTTTTGTATACCAACGTGTATATTGAAACATATTTTGGGGCCATTTCTGTTTAATATCTTTATTGATGATCTGGATGAGGGGGTTGAGTGTACTCTAAGTCAGTTTCCAGATGGTACAAAGTTGGGCAAGAGTGTTGGTCTGCTAGAGGGTAAGAAGGCTCTGCAGAGGAATCTGAGCAGGCTGGATTGATGGGTTGAAGTCAACTGTATGAGGTTCAGCAAGGCAAAGGGCTGAGTCCTACACTTGGTCCACAACAAGCCCATGCAGTGCTAAAGACTGGGAGGAGGATGGCTGGAAAGCAGCCGAGAGAAAAGCAACCTGAGGCTGCTGCTTAACAACCAGCTGAACATGAGTCATCAGTGTGCCCAGGTGACCAAGAAGGACAATGGTATCCTGGCTTGTATCAGAAATTATGTGGCCAGCAGGACCAGAGAAGTGATTGTCCCCCAGTACTGGCACTGGTGAGGTTACACCTCAGGTTCTGTATTCAGTTTTCGGTCCCTCACTACTAGAAAGACACTGAGGTGCTGGAGTGCATCCTTAGAAGGGCAATGAAACTGCTAAGGGTCCGGAGCATGAGTATTGTGATGAGCCACTAAGGGTTTTTTAGCCTGGAGAAAACAAGGCTCAAGGGAGACCTTATCGCTCTCTACAACTATCTGAAGGGAGGTTGTAGAAGAGGTGGGTTTAGGAAATTTGGTCCCTTCTACCAAGGGCCAAGCAATAGGATAAGAGGAAATGGCCTCAAGTTGTGCCAGGGGAAGTTTAGATAGGACATTAGGAAGAATTTATCATGAAAAATGTTGTCAAGCACTGAAACAGGCTGCCTGGAGAAGTGGTTGAATCACCATCCCTGGAGGTATGTAAAAGATGTTTCAATGTGGTACTTAAGGACATGGTTTAGTCATGGGATGGGCAGTTGAATTCAATTAAAGGTCTTTTCCAACACATATGACTCCTGAGAATGAGTCTTGCTAGAGGATTCCCCAGAATACATGGCAAAGTATTACTAGATAATGAGTTCTAGTTTAAAAAGGAAAAACATAACTTGTTTGCCTAACTATGTACCCTGGTTTCAGCCAGGACAGGGTTAATTTTTTGTGGTAGCTAGGACAGGCCATGACCAGGACCCAGAGGTTATTCCATACCAAGTCATGTCATTGCCCTGGTTGGGGCCAAGGGACTCTCTTTGTGGGAGAAAGGGTTTCTTCTGGTCAAGTAAAGGTGACGGAGGGAGCTGTCCAGTATTGTCTATTGTTGAGGAGTTTCCATGTGAGTGGCTTCTTTTCTTGTACCCTCCATCATTAGTGTTGTTCCTATTACTGTTAGTTTTCTTATCTCATTGCTGTTTCCAGTAAATTTTTCTCATCTCAACCAGTGATCCTTCCCTTTCTCCAATTCTCCTTTCCAGCCTGCCACAGTAGAGGGGTAGGGGAAAGGAGGGGACCAAGAGAGAGAGGCACATTTCAGTGGGGACACTGAATTGAGGAGTACCACTGCTAAAAAACAACACTGTTGACATAACGAAACACCATCAGGCATGCACAACACATGAAGGGAATTAACTGAACAAATGACACATATCTATTTTCCCTCCCTTATTAGAAGCAGCGGAAAGGCAGACAGGACTTCCTTGTAAACACTAACAGATACCTAGCTATGGCTAGGCAACTGAATTCTGCCAAAACACTATTTATCAAAAGTCTTATTTCATACATTTTCTTCTTGTCCTCTCATTCTTTCTGAATCCTTAAAATATGTATGTTTATGCTGGTCAGATCACACACAATATTGTGTTTTCTCCTGTAAGGCCATGGTTCAATATGTAATGGTCCTTTATTTCCTAAAATTCATCTACAGAAATTAAACTGAAAATTGCCATATGACCTCACAAATCAATAAATGTAAAAGTGATAAGACACAAGAGAGGGATGGAAATCTTCATAATGGCTACAACTGAATTTACCCTTCACTGTAGGAAGGACTTTTCCCAGTTATATGTTAACTTCTGGAGTTCTCTGCCCTCATAAAAGAGAAATGTTTCCCCAAATGAAATGATGCACTCAGCTTAACTAACACTGATATGAATGTATTCTGTTTGGACTTTTGTGCCAATAGGGTTTATATAAACACAACAAACAACGAGCAAGGCATGAAATTCTTAAGAAATCAAAAGTTATGCTATGTATTTACACTTGGTCAGTACATTTCAACAAGAACAGTAAGCATTGACACAAAACAGGTGGTTCATCTACTCAGGTCTTGGAACTCATTGAAAAGAGTGAGCCAAGATTCAGCAGCTTTGGGATAAGAAAGCCCAGTTTGAACCAAAGCTTCAGTCACATTAGTACTATGTTTAACAATGGGTTAATAAGGAAAGTATCAGTTTGTACTGTGCTGTGTGTTTCAAATTGTTAGAAAAGGCACTTGTTTACATGGAAGGAGAAAGGCTGTCCTTGTAAATAAAGCACGGTGTTTTCATCCATCAGTACAATGCGGTTCCCTACAGAAAGGTCTGGAGTGCCTTTTGTGAGCACAAACAGATATTCTATAGGAGCACAGTACAGGGGAGTGAATATCTGTGATGACATCTTTCTGTCATCTTACCCTGAGGGTAATCTGGTTGCCTTACAGTAGTGTATGTATATATATATATAATATAAAAAATTTTTGAATTAGTAACTTGAAAAAAAAAAAATTCTAAACAAGTCTTGACTGTCGCTTTCTGAATTTAAAAGTAGTTTGATATCTACAAGGACAGAAAAGGATGTGCACTTAGCTAACATCGACACCACGTTGCAGAAATTATGATTTCACCAGGTGAGTGGTTGAGGTGTCTGTGAATGGGTACTTTGGAAAGACTTCTTTGCAGAAAATTGTCCCAGATATTTTTTTCTGAGTAAGAATAGCTTTTCTCCTTTTCTTCATGAATATATGCATACTTCATTTTATTAACATCTCTGTGAGTACTTGGAAAACAACTTTTTTTTTTTTTTTTTTTTAAGTACAATTCCTGAGTATTCCAATTCTGAGTTGGAAAAGTAACAGGCAGAGAAACAATTTACTCTGCAACAATTTATTTTTAAATTCATTTACAACAAGTGTCCTTTGTGTGTGCAAGAGGTTTCTGTAACTGATGATATTCTATTGTACAAAACCACACAGCAACTGGCTGCCTCATGATATCCAAACTGAATTGTAGGTGAATGGTTATGAATATTCATTAATCCCTCTGCCAATATGAAATACCATTTTACAAGGTACCAAGTAGCTGCAATAGCTACCTGAGTCACAGGAAGTTGGTAGAGCAAGCACTTTGCTGAACTGAGAAATATGATATCAATATTAAAATCAGGGCAATATATGGCACAATATTATATCCCTTTAATTATATAGTTGAGTAAAAAGAACTTTCATTAAAGCCAGTAAGTGTTTGGATACTGAGAACACTGTACAACCTTCAGATTTTTCACATTATCTTGCCCTTTGTCTCACTGGTAGCATAGTGTAGAGACATGCAATGATTACTTTTACTATTATTTTCTAAATGTTTTTAAATGTATGTGAATTAAAATGCTTTAGTGTAGCAAATATTTTGTCCAACATGAGCACTTCTATTTCATTTAGCTTTCCTATGGTTTCTGTTATGACTGAATTTGTGTGTGTGTGTGTGTGCTTGTCTATTTTTCTACCTGTATAACAGTACATTGTTTTTAATCACAGAACACAGAGAGGAAAGGCAGGCTGTGGAATTGATTTTGTTGGAGAAAGAAGGAAACCTTAAAGAACAGCCAAGAAACAAATGAAAATGGAATGAAATGACAGAAAATGTGGTTGAGGGTGCTGGAGGACACAAAAGTGGACTCACGTAGATTGATTATGTGTAATGGACTGTGGACAGTTCTGAGGGAAGTAAGAGTATGAAAGAATGCCAGATCAAAGTCAGAAAGGCAGCGTGGAACAGGTGAGGATAGAAAACTGAAAGAAAATAAGAACAATGGCTGGGAGAAAGCCAATATAAACTTGAGGAATAGGAGGAATCTCATTGCATGGTTTTGGGTACGGGGAATATTGCTCAGAGCAGCTGAGGTCAAGAATTGGGAAGCAAGAGTTATCTGGAAAAAAAAATTATCAAGCTAAAAAGTAAAGGGCTTTCATGGAAATTTCAAACAAAATATTCAGTATTTTACTTTGTTCATCTGGCAGTCATTGAACTTTGTAAGAGTTAACTAATTAGAGCAAATCTTTGTTAATAGAGAGAAATGTCAATCCATATGTTTTGGGGTTCTTTTCTTGGAGAAGGCAAATTCACCATGTTTCAAACTGGTTTTATGACATTTTGGAGACACAGAGTGCCATATGAACAGTAATAGGTTTACAGCAGGCAATTCATCATGGTGCTGAAAGAACTCCCTACAGTCTCTTAGAGGGTACCCTGCAGCTGATCTAGGCCTAGCCTTGTTCTCCATAAAGGCAACAAATGTGCAAGCAGAGTCTCAGAGACCGAAGTAGAATATTTTCCACAGACAGTACTCTCCAGTTGCACCCAAGCATGGCACTAGTATGACAAGTGGACAGCTGTCCCCACTTCTAGGCAGGTTCAGAAGAGCTTTCTCATATTGCTTTCCTCTTGTTGAAATCACTCAGGGCAGAATCAAGACAGTCTGATCACAGTAGTGTCTTGCTTCCTGAGCAACCACTCATCAAGACTTGAAACCCAGAGTAAAGACACACTAATGACATGCTTTTAGTTCAGGAGATGACATGTGACTTTCTGAGTGAATGAGTGGCTTTTGGAGTGGAGAGATCCCCAGTTGCTCAGAAGGTGGTTCAAGCATGTGTCATGCAATATAGTCTGTCTAAGTTAGCCACTACAGCATAAGCCACTGACATGGTTGTTTGAAAGCTGATTGATTTTTTTTTTTTTGATTTTTTTTTTTTTTTATATGTATCAAGGTTTTGTTCCCTCAAAAGCCTGCATGTTGCTGTAAGATGTACAATATCTGAAATAGCTACCATAATGTTTTAAAGTAAGGGTTTTTCCTTTGTAAATTAG
>JAWWTY010000106.1:67005760-67105238 GCA_035222235.1 Margarornis squamiger | reverse complement strand
CTAGGATGTGACATCACATCCCCCTTTGAACCCTATAAATGCCCAGACTCTGGGAATAAAGTTCTCTCTGCTTTCCTGCCCTGCTGCCTGCGTGTGTGGTCCCTTCCTTGGATATCCCTGGGACCTCGTGGGCATGGGGGGAAGGGAGTAGGGAGCACTCCACTCCTGCACCACTGTCCTAAGGTACTGAGAGTCTGTCTGGCAGAAAGCAGCACCTGTTGAAAATACATAACCTTAACATATACTTAAAATGAATTTTCTCTATTCTTACATAAAACAATCATATATTGTCTCTCATATGCCATCTAAGAAGGATTTGGCACTCAACTAACATGAATTACAATTATTTACCTCTAAGTCAGCTACTAATGGCATATACTAGGATCATAATACTCACTTTCCATTCATACTTGCCATTCACTCTTGCCATTTATACCTTTCTTCTTTTCCCTAAGACACAGTCATAATTCTTTTTTATTATGTATTCTTTGTAGTCCAAAAGAGTCCACTTCCATTCCCTTCAGTCCCTTCCTCCTTTTCTCCTCTCTTACTTTAAGAAGGTTCAGCAGAACTCAGAATGGTTTGTTTTTGCAAGGATTGATTGTGAAAGACTATGTTAACTATTATATTTAAATGTGGATTATGAACTGACTGCTGTCATTCCAAAATTAATATCCTAATATTCTAATTTTCCTTCAAATTAATAGTGTTCTCTTTGTTCCTCTCAACTTCTTTTCCTTTTGGATTTGAAAGTTATGGGATACACAGGTTACTGTGTGTGACAATTTTGGCTGGGGTTGAGTTAATTTTCATCACTGTAGCTGTAGGGGACTGTGTTTAGGATTTGTACTGGAAACAGTGTTGGTAACACAGCCATGTTTTTGCTATTGCTGGGCAGTGCTTACACTCAGTCAAGTTCATTTCTGCTTCTTATCCCACTCCACCAACAAGGATGCTGGGGGCATGCAAGAAGTTGGGAAGGAACATAGCTGGAACAGGACATTCCATACCACATGGTATCATGCTCAAGATGTAAAGCTGGGGGAAGAAGAAGGAAGAGGGGAACGTTTGGAGTGATGCCATTTGTCTTTCCAAGTAACTATTAAGCTTGATGGAGCCCTGCTTTCCTAAGAATGACTGAACACCTGCCTGCTGATTGGAAGCAGTGACTTATTTTTTTTGTTTGGCTTTGCTCACTTATGTGGCTTTTGCTTTACCTGTCAACCTGTCTTTATCTCAACCCATTAGTGTAGTCACTATTGCTCTTCCAATTCTGTCCCCATCCTTACCTAGGGGATTGAGTGAGCAGCTATGTGGGGTTTTTTTGTCAGCTGGGGTTAAACTGCAATATTCTGTTGGATATAGAGATAAATAAAGTTATTGGGTATTAGGCCTACGTAATTATTACTAGTATTGCAAAATTATTGGAGGTTACTCTTATATTCAGAAAGGAAACAGATTACACACACTTATAACTTTGATCCTGCTTACGCTTTAGGCTCTTCTCCTTCAAAGCAACATGACCTTGTCCAAACTACTGATGGCCATAAATATATGAACATGCTAACACAGTCTGAATGATTGTGGGACTAGTTATTGCTGCTCTAGACACTGCTAGACTGTACCACTCAGGGGCCCAACTGGACTAGGCCTTTGTCACACATAGAAAATTACTGATCAAAAAGAACCTCAATACCTTAGAAAATTCACAGTTGTCACTACATAAGGAATGTACACAACACTATGTGTCACTGCATGAGGAACACGTAGGACAGTTTAAAATCTGAGCTATTGCGTGTCATGTGTTCTTCAGGAAACTCTTAATAAAATTGTATGAGAAGAATTCACACTTGTAGATGCTGAAAATGCTGTAGCCCACAGGCTAGCTATCACAGTTTAACCTGCTTGTGTTCTCATAAGACAGGAAATTAACATTTAGACAAAACACATAGGAAAATAGACCCATACATGTAAATAGAGATGATACAGCTCTGATCACCATAATAAGCTGTGGTCTTAGTTAATGTACCTGACCATTGCATTTCCATTCTTTAGAAAGGAAAACCAGAAAAAGGGAGAATAATGGGGAAGATTCCTGTCTGTATAGGGAAATAATCTTCAAAGTCCTAATAGTTTTGAAATTGTTAAGTAAGCCTGTTTATAGGCTTAAGACTAAATAATAGTAAATGATACCATGTTTAAATGATGTGATACATAGTTCACAAAGGGCATGAATGTAACATAAGTAGACCAATTTGTGGATATAGAGACTTAGCAATAGAAAAATAGGAGAAAGGATACAATTACACAAGATACAATTACACATACATAAAATTGACAGGAATAATACAATTAAATTCACTGCAGAATAGAGTCAGCAAAGTTTCATTTTGATTTTGAAACTTTTTACATATTTACACAGATTAAATAGAAATATATACAACTGTATGTATATAAATATATGCACACACATAAAACATAATAGGTAAGGTATATCAGTTAAAAATTAATACCAATCTTGTACTTAGTAATGTATAAACAGTTCCAGATTTTGGCAAAACCTACAAATCTGATGATAGAACTCAGCTACAATTTCCATAGCACCTCACAAGCCCATATTTTCTAGTAATAGAATTCTTCTAAACATCATCATACATTTTAAAAATACTTTTTCCTTAGCCTGTACATAAAATTCTTCAAAAGGTAGTACCTGAAATATTTGCATTTATTTAGGAATGTTTTTAATGCTCTCCTTGAATATTGTGTGCAGTTTTGGTCACTGCAATGTAAGAAAGGTATTAAGCTCTAAGTGTCCAAAGGAGGGCAGCAAAGATGGTGAAGGGCCTTGAGGGGAAGCCCTATGAGGAGCAGCTGAGGGCACTTGGGCTGTTCAGCTGGAGAAGAGGAGACTGAGGGGAGACCTCATGACAGTCTACAACTCCCTCATGAGGGGAAGAGGAAGGGCAAACACTGATCTCTCCTCTGTGCTGACCAGTAACAGGATATGAGGGAATGGCCTCAGGTTGTGTCAGGGAAGGTTTAGGTTGTATATTAGAAAAAGATTCTTCTCCCAGAGGGTGGTTGGGCACTGGAACAGGGTCCCCAGGGAAGTGGTCACAGCACCAAGCCTGACAGAACTCAAGATGCGTTTGGACAATGTTCTCAGACATGTGGTGTGACTCTTGGGGACAGTCCTGTGCAGGGCTCAATGATCCTTGTGGGTTCCTTCCAAGAGCAATATTCTGTGATTCTGTGAATTGTCACAAAGTCGCAATTACATATTCTCACTGCATTTCTACACTATTGGGCTTTTCTAATTCCTTACATGTACATTCCATACTTTACTGAACACTAAACAGAATTGTACTAGAAAAATCATAATCTTAGGTCCATCAAAGTGGGCTTGTAGGGATTTTTTCCTTCATAGTTTGTATATTATTTGTTCATGAAAAAGAAAAAAAAAAAAGTTTTACATGCAATAGTCGGAGATGCCTCTGTGAAATGTTTTTGTTTAGAGAATGGAAAGTGAAAGGAGTCTGGGGAAACTGCATGTAAGACCAGAACACTAAGTCCTGAAGTTTAAAGTATAAATAATAACATAGTCTCCTGTACAGCAAATTAACTTTTCTTAAGACCATATACATTCTAAGACCATTTCCATTGTGTAATTTTTTCTTTATTTTTTTTTTAATTTTTCACTCTGTTTTAAACACCATTAGCTTAAAAGTCTTTTGATGATGTACCCCAAGAAACAAATATCTCCAAAGTGAGTATTAAAATACACAGTATGCATATGAAACTGTAGCAAGGAAATTGTGTCCTATTTTTACATGACAGCAAGCTACAGATTTTAACGTGAAAATCAGAAGTGAAGCAGGATTGCATGCAGGCACTGGGCCAAAACTGAACTGTGAAAATTTAAACTCTTGTGTAGGCTGCAAGATTACTTTCTCATCTTGATGGTGTGATTTTTGGACTTGATGTTTTCCCTCACTGTTTACACAATCTTTATTTCAAGAGACAATAAATTTATTAAGATAGTGTTTGCTATAAAATTCTTATCATTGTAAAAGATTTCTTGTGTTAATAAAACACCACGTAGTGATTTTGATTTGCTGAAAGTGCAGATTTACCTTTGTTTTTTCATCATTTTGCTGTCTTCTGTTTTATCCTTCTCTTGTTCAGGTCAACTGTCAGTCACATGCAGGTCATTATCAGAGAACAGAAATAAAAACTCAAACACAATGATTTTGCTAGAAACCTAAAAGCTAGAAAATTTTCACAGTATTAACTGGAAGTACTTACATCTTGCATTGTGAAATCCTTGCATAAAAATTGGTCTTCTGGTGACTATTTACGTACTTAACATTAAGTATTCCATTGAAGTTAATTATTAAGAAAGATCAGTCATTAAGGGATGTAAGTACAATCATAGGCTTACACGCTTTATTTATCCTTTCTATTATAATGATGAACTCTGCATTTGTTAGTCCTATGTATAATCTTTCTCATTTAACTGCATATGTAGATAAGACTCTTTATATAGGTCGAAAGCTGTGCTATCAAAAGTTAACATCTCTTTTGAAGATACTGCTTAAACAAACAAAATTAGCACAAAAGCATTATTTAAGAGTAGCACTTTAAAAAAAGATCAGTAGTCGCTAAAACAGTTAATTAGGAAAAAAAATCTATTGCATTCAGTAAGATGTTGTATAAAACAGTTACATCATTTAGTGTGTGTGAAATAGAAGCAGAAAGTGTTAGCAGAAATTCCTACTAATAAAGACACCATGTGCAGAATTCATTACAGTCTCACATGGATTTTCAGCAGGTAATGCCAATGGCCATGTAGATTTACTTTTTCTCTGACAGCAAGAGTACATAATGTGGCTTTGGAGTAAGCTTTTGACTGTCTCTTACATCTCCAGATCTGAAGCTTGACCTGACCCCTACCCCACATCATCACCTTTTATGTCAGTCAGAATACTGGTTTTCAGAAAAACTGCTTAAAAAACAAACAAACAAAGAAAACTCCATGTTGTTTTGGGTTTGGTTTGGTTTGGTTTGTGTTTGTTTGTTTGCTTGTTTGTTTTTATTTGGTTAATTGGTTGCTTTTGGGGCTTTTTTAGATTTTTTTTTTTTTTAAGCAAGAAGTACTAGTTGCCTTTTAAGTAACTATTTGTTTGGATTCTTGGACATGACCTCATTAGGTACCAAACTGTTTCTTTTCTTTGTTTTATTGCTAATAAGCTTAATGGAACCACAGTGGGGCAGTACTGTGTACAAAGTAAAGACAAAATTTTTCTGCATCTCAGTGGCCTGCATAAAGACTTTCAAGGTAAATAGCAGAAACTGGTATTCATTCTTGCACAACAGAATGTGCGTATTCATGGCAGGTGCAGTCATTTTTCAATATATGATTGAAAAGAAACCCTGTAGGTTAGGAATGTATTCCTAGCTAGCTGAGTACAGAGATCTTAGAGCAATAGGTGCTACAAAAGGTGTTACGACTGATAAACAGAACAAGACAGGACTCTTACAGAGAAAATAATTACCAAATGTTCATGAATAGTTATTTCTATTACAGTGCCCAGTTGCAGTGTAGGCACTTAAGGCTATTCGTTGTTTATTGAACATCTTCAGAATGCAGGAACCTTCACTGAATGGCAGGTTTTTCTGATTGCCTAGGAAGGCTCACTCTTTTCATTTTTGTAATCAAGATCCTTAACTGTTTTTTCAGAAACAAAAGGCTCCATTGAAATTGGAGCCACTCCCTACAGTGTCAGAAATTATAAGTGCAGACTGAAGGCATTGTACATAGTACCTTTAATTTATTTTCGTAGTTCATATGCCCTTCTGTCCTTTGCTGATTTCACACTTCTCAAGCTGACTGACCATGGCCATATTTGCAAAGAGATTGAGGCACCAAAGATATTAACTTTCTATGATTTTCATGAAAATTTTCAACTGAAAGTCCACAAGAACAGAAAATTAATGAGTCCTGTATTTGTTGACAGTATGATTTCAGAATTACAGTATAAATGTAGTGGCCATCAATGTTGCTTGAGTGGCCTGCCAGCTAATCAGCGCATGTATTGACACAGCACCTGTTCCTGCTTGCTCAAAGGACAAGGAGAGGGCACAAGAAGGAACCAAGATTCTTGCAATAGTGTTGTGAATCAAAGAATTTGCTGGTTGGAGGAATCTCACGGAAAGGGAGAGTTATAAAGAGTAAAGGAAAAGACTGGACCTACCATGATAAGGATATCCAAGGCACCCCAGAGGACAGTTCTATACAACCCAGGCTTCTTGACTGAAGTTGACCACAAAACATTTTTCTAAATTTCTGAAGAAAATATTGTTAATAGATTCCACACAAAAGAGAACATTAAAAATTTAGTCTCATTCTCCACTCTTAGGCACTATGCAATGCTTATGCTTCCAAAAGCATGTAATTATATTCAGAAACTATCAAGAAAAAACTATGAGACAGTTTTCAGATCCTGTAGAAATTCTGCTTTTTATCTGAGGTCTTGCGCTTTTTCCTTCTCCTTGAGATGTTTAGATTGATAAACTGACTAACAAAGATCTAACAAGTCTAGCAGAGCAGTACCTAAGTGATAATAGATTGGCTTTACTAAGAACAAGAGCAAAACACAAGTAGAAATAGACAATATCTTTCAATAGAGTTTTCAGCATATAAAACAAACCAGCAAACCTGTTGCTGCAAGAGGAACCAGCTATATCATGACACAAAGTACACAGTACCTGCTGTGAAGTCATGAATGGAAGGCATCAACCAGTTAACCAAAGAAAAATAAAATCAGTGTAGTATGTAAAGATGATGAATACCACTAGGAAACTTTATTGTGAAGTGCAACTCAACAAAGATGTCCTGCCAAGAACCTCTACTTTGAAAAGGTCTGTTGTGGTATAAAATTGAAAAAAGATTACAAAATATCTTTAGACATTTTAAAAATTCAGTTTTAAAACTTCCTGCTTCTCATGGATGAGATTGTCAGTTTCCTCTATTTGCAATACCCTGAGTATGTGTAGCTTTCATTACATTGATGAAGTTAGCTGAACAGGCCCGTGCCAACCCACTCCAGCACCCACTCTCGTGTGCAAATACCCCATGCCATCAATGAAGGTGTAAACAGGAGGTAAGAGAGTCATGTCTGCCTCCACCTTAACTATCTATAGAGGTGGCAGAAGGAGTGAGTAGTGTGCCAACAACTCATCTGGAATGTGACCACTCTTCTGTTCCTGTGACAGGGTCTACAGTTTTCTATGAGATGCACTTTTGTCAAAGATGGAATGTTTCAGTCATGCCTGATCTGCTTCATTCATAAGAAGGCATGGCTCCAGTCCTGCTAGCCCTGCCAGCAGGATAGTGCAGCTCAGACTTCCCACTGCAATAGTGCAAAATCACCATCTGGGGGAGATTGGTTTAGCTCAGACACAGAGGCATGGTGCAGCTTGAGAATAAAAGCATTTCACATGAGACAATACATGAGCAAATAATTCTTCCTGGAGGTGTGGAGGTGTCTATAAGCAAATTCAGGTCAACTCCAAAAACAGTTTCACCTGCTTTGTAAAGATTATTATCTTACCTAAAATATTTCCATAGTTATTAGCTCAGAGAAAAGAGAATTGACTTTAATAACTATTCTGATAATAAAACACAATTAGTTGTGTTCCTCTACAGATGAGTTTGAATGACACCCCTGACCCCATCAAGATAAGCTCTAGCATGCCCATGAAACATCATTTGACTGGCCTACAAAACGTAATATCATTACGCACCTAATCATCTCTAGTATTTCATGCTGACAGTCTGGTATGAAGCAGCTGGAAGTCTAACATCTCAAAAATAAGGCAAAGAAATGAGGATATTCCAACATGAAACGAAACAAGCTTATCAAGCTTTTTTTACCTATGATTGCTGATTTGCTGTAATTTTCATACTGTCATCCATGATGGATACAGTTAATTTTTGCTGTTTTGTATTTATATTGCTTGTTGTCATTTCTATCATTTATCATAAACATAATTGTTATAGAGACAGGAGTGTCTTTTCCCAGACATTTAATTCTAAAATATAATTATCCAGACTTCCTGCTGTTAATGGCATAGAATTCTAATTACTTTAAAATGAAGCCATTATTCATAAACTTCAGGTTTGTAACACACATGTTTACAGTAGATGGAAATTACTATAGAATTCATCACTGTGGAGCTCTTATTTGCCACAGGTTTATTTAACTACTCTGTTTCTTGGTACTGCTTTTGTCCTATCCCATTAAGGAATGATAAAATACTCAATTCCCTGTTTACACAGAAATGAGCAGAAGTCCTCCTTCACTGACAATGGGCACTCAAATTTTCTGCCTGTAAATAAACTACAGCTGCGCCTTTCTGTTGTAGGAAGGCCCTTGAAGCTGAAAATGGCATTAATTTAATTAGCAGCCACTAGTTCTGAGTCAGATAATTCTCACAGTGGTTAATGTACAATGAAAATGGCAAATACATAGACTAATACAAACTTAGATTCATGAGGCTGAAAGAGAAAAATGTTGAACTGAGTAATTTTTTTCAAATTTTCTAAGATAAATTGTAAAAGAAGTGTGTTTGCATACAAGGTTTGCTTTCATAAAGCAATGCTCAGATTTATTAAACCATGTTCAAATACAATTATTAGCACATGAAAATTATATTTTATCGCTCTAGGCAACCTCTCTTTATCACATTCATAATTCTTGAAATATTATTATTCTTTACTAAGACTCTGTCCAAAAGAAGGCTGCCTGTGATAGAACTGTTCAGAAAAAAAAATAAAAAAATTACCAGTGGTTAAAGAATTGCAAAGCAAAAAGAAAGCAAAATATAAAGCAGTTACAAGGAATATATATAAGACGGTAAGAATGAGGAGCTTCTTGGGTTTTTTTGAAGATCAAGATTTTGCTCTAGCTCCTGGAAAATCCTGCTGACATATCTTAGACTCACTTGTTTTCCTTGGGCTTAGTATAGAGCAAAGATTTAAAATATAGATATTATTCAATTTACATACATCATTCCTTTATTAAGCATTTGTCTGGAGAAGAAAACACAGAGGAAAGCACCAAGAAGAAGATATCAATGAATGGATTTAAGAACAACAACAACAACAAACAGATCCCCAAAAAAATAAAGAAAATATAGAAGGGAATTCAATTTTGATAAAAGTCCAGTCTCAAAGAAACTAGTAAAACAGAAGAACAGGGAAGTTTGGCGTTCTTTACTCTGTGTTTTGGAACCCAAGCTTCACAATAAAAATGTTTTCTGAGAAAGCAGATTTTTGTAACTGGAAATATCTTCATAAATTAAGTTTTATGCTCCTGTAGAGATGTTAAATATTTTTAAGACATGTAAATCTCAACCTACAGAAAAGTAGGTTAATTCTTCATTCACAGTGACCTTGTACTGTGTGTATAAGAATTATATGTACTCAGTTTTACCATTCATCTTATGAAGAAAACAGACTGCCAAATTACTAAATCACTGAGTTTCTTCCTGAATATATGGAAGACATGTGGAAATATCTTAAGTAGCAGACACAAAAAATCTCAGATTTCTAGATAAATCTTAGATTAAAAAAAGGACAAAAACCCTGAAGATAACCAAAGAAAAACTTGGTATGCTGGATGGAAAATAACACCTCACTTTCTTTTGGTGTTTTCTAAGATTTTACTGAAAAGAAAAATATAAAAGATAAAACTTTCTGTTAAAAGTTCTGTCAATAATTATTATTTTTGCTCTTTTTATTATTAAAATATTCTCAAACAAGAGTCTTATTATAGTACCAGGGCTCTGCATTAATAATTTATTCCCCTTCATGACCTGGTAAGCATAGATATGTATCTTATTGAATAAACATCAGCATGAATTTGAACAGTCAGAACACGAGAATTAATTTCTGTGAAATTTTATGTGTTTAATGGATTTATGTGTTTAATGATTCTTCTGTGTTTGGAGATCTCCATGAGTGAAAAATTCAGCTATATTATGTTTTAAAACACTGTATCTTATCTACTATTTTACATAATATTGGGGGGCGAGGGTGGGGAAAAGGGTTGTTTGTTTGGGTTTATTTCCCTTGGTGCTATACCAAGAAAGAGAGGAGAAACAGAAGGCAGGCCCTTAAACAGTCTATTTTCTGGCTGGTTGCTTATCTAGAGCATACATGTAAAGCTGAGTTTCAACATGAAACTCACTAAGAGAAAAACAAGGCAAGATAGGTAGGTACTTCCAGGGCATGGCTGAACCCATTTCAACAAAGCTGACTAAGGCAGAAGGGAAAAATCGCCTTCTAAAAGTGTCAGTCTAGGTCACTGTTGACTTGACTAGATGCTTGGTTTAAAAGACCAGGATGAACCTCATATTCTCTGTCAATGTAGAATCCAAACTACCCATAGGTACCAAAGTACCAGAACACCTCAATTAATGCCAGGCACCTAAAGAGCCTAAGATCTGTGAATTATTCCTTCCACCATGCCTCCACGGTAGAAAGAGGTAGTGATCTCAGAAGTCAAATTTAACTCTCAAAATTTGAAAATAAAAGGTTGATTTTTGTTAAGTATAGTATGCTTGAAAAATGACTAATTGTACACTTTGGAATATGAGCTCATTCATTGTGTTTAATCTTTTCCTTTGCTGTGTACTAATCATACCTGACATACTATGAATAATTAGTGTTGATTTTATCTTATTTTTCCTTCTATCTTCCCGTTCTTAATGTGCTTAACATTGTGAAGGATCACTATTTCAACTGAATAGTAACATAAATGACTAAGAGATGTTGACTAGTCACACACTGACATAAATGAGGAACACTGGTTAAATAACAAATAAAAGTTATAGATATGAGATCTTCATATAGATATGGGATCTTCACTTTGTACTTTATTTTACTGCCTCACCTGTACATTCTGCAGAACTCAATAAATTACTGTTACTCAATAAATTGTGGGGAATTTATTGTTCCCCAACATTTGTGCTTGTTTTTAATTTTCACATCTCACCAGGAGTTTCACTGCTACACACACTGACCAGCATTCACACAACACTGCAAAGAAAGCTGAGAAATGTAGTGATTAGGTCAGCCCCCACTTACCCTGAAATTCACATGCAGTTTGATTCAGGGGAATTGATTCAGATCTAGTACATTAATGCCAATCTTCATTTGATTCCCATTACTGACAGCTTGATAAATCACAGATTAAAGCAGGGGTGAAAATGTGTTAGTACAGCATACGACCATTGAACCTTACCAAAATATGTAATCCCACAGCTGTACACTATTATAACAAGGAAGGACCATCTCTTTCCCTAAATTACTGTTGTGGGAAAACATTGCATATTTAAAAGTACTGGTTTAAAGCAATTTATAGAAGTTGGAAAGCAAAACCTGATTTGGACTAAGCTGTATGTACACCACTTTCTGACATATTGCTGTAGTAGATTACACCTTCTTTGTAGGTTTATGATTGTAAAATAGGAGACTTCTATAAACACAGCAACATTGAGAGAAATGATATGTCACAGAGATGTTTGCTCTAAGTGGTTTTATATTAAAGGTTTGAGTAGCCAGGCACAATGCATCCACTTTAAGAAGGCTTACATAAATGGTCTAGATAAAAAAATACAAAACAGAACAGAGAAGAAGCCAGTTTAAACGTTTACGTTTGGACCAAGCCTGTGGCTTGGCATACAGCTTGGGCTATGTTTGAATTTCAGGTTAGTTTATCTTATTTATGTATGTATTGGATCTGGTTGAGATGGAGTTAACTTTCCCTATAACCGCCCTCATAGTGCTGTGCCTTTTATTTGTAGCTAGAATGGTGTTGATAACACATTTGGCAGCCTCCCAAGGTCAGCCCACCGCAGTGTAAAAAGCTATTTGGAAAGGTACTTAACTTTTTTACTTCCTCACCTACATTTTTCAATAATTCTTTTGTTCACAGTTCAGATTTTAAAGCCAAGTTAGTAACACATAGACATCTATAGATTTTGGTGTGGTTTGGTTTTGTTTTTCTCTAAAGATTTGTATATTCAGAGCTCAGAAATCTATCACAGTTTTCATTGAAAATATGACACAGTCACAAATTGATCATAATGTTGTTAACATGCTTACTTGAATATCTAAATATACTTGTAAGGAACACAGCTTTGAGGATTTTATTTCTTTTACATGAATACTGCAAAATGTTAGCTGAAGCCAGTTCACTGTAATTGCACGGCAGAGACAACAGAATTCCATCTTTACAATAATTTTTTTCAGATTGATTTATTTTAAAGATATTTCTGCCATAAAACAAGATGTTAAATATTAAAATCACATAAAAATTGATTTAGATTTCCATAGGTTTTACTTAGGCAATCCATGTCTGAGGGCAAGGGTCCAGGTTGTGCTGGGCTGCTCATCTCCCATCCTCCCAAGAGACTCCCTGCAGTAATATCTCTAGGGCTGGAAAGAAAATCCTGACTACTGTAAGGGTAAGGATTTAGGCAAGTGGGGAATACCCAGATTTTAGACATTTTAATTAAACTCTTTTCAGTCTCCATTCACAGAACACTTCTGCCCCTTACTACAAGACACTGAGGTGCTAGAGCGTGTCTAGAGAAGGGCAACAAACCTGGTAAAGGATCTGGAGCATAAGTCTTAGAGGAGCTAATGCAGGAGCTGTTTAGCCTGGAGAAAAGGAGACTCAGGGGAGACCTCCTCACTCTCTACAACTGCCTGAAAGGGAGTTGTAGCCAGGTGGTCTCTTTTCCTAAGTAACAAGTGACAGGATGAGAGAAAATGGCCTCAAGCAGTGCTAGGGAAGGCTTAGGCTGAATATTCAGAAAAATTTCTTCATGGAAAGAGTTGCTAAGAATTGGAACAGGCAGAGTCACCATCCCTGAAGGCATTTAAAAGAGGTTTCAATGTGACATGGTTCAGTGGTGGACTTGGCAGTGCTGAGTTGATGGCTGGATTTGAAAATCATAAAGGTCTTTTACAACCTAAATAATTCCATAATTCTATGATTCTATCATTTACAGTACCTGAAATGGGTTGTATGTCTCCACTGTAGGTACTATGTCTTAAAATTTCCACTCATGAGACATAATACCCTAGAGGTATTTAAAAGACACATAGATGTAGTGCTCAGGTACATGGTTTAGTGCAGACTTGGCAGTGCTAGGTTTATGTTTGGATTTGATGATCTTGAAGATTTCTTCCAACCTAAATAATTTTATGATTCTTCACTAGTGACCAGTTCAACAATCCTTGTTTTTCCTTCTAAAGAAGTATATGAAAAAGCACTGTGTTCCATACTCTCTTTGGGGTCAAAACAGGCTATTTTTAATCTTTACCTATGGGTTTAATAAGAAAAACAGACTCAGTCCTTCACAGCTATTGCACAGGTGCTAAATAAAGTTTCATTTTTTTGTAACTGATTTATAGTTTCCATTTATGACTTTAAGATATATTCTTGGTTTTAGGACGACATCCTGAACTTGATTTGGTGTTCATCTCTCTTCAAATTTTAGTAACTCCTGGAAGAATTCCTTTACTACTTTATCTCACAATATTTTTCTTTAATCCACTGTTACAGGACTCCTCACCTCTAACATGCAGTTCTTAGTGCAACAGTCAAAATGACATAAAAAAACCAACCCAAAGCAGTTTGCCTCAAATCAACATTCTGAATGACACTTATTACTGTTGTCACCAAAACAATAATCTGAAAATAGGATTGGCAAATTGCAATTTAAAATTTATGATTGAAATGAAACATTTTATACTACTTCAAATGAAATTATTTAATTTGCGATTCTGAAATAATTTTCAAGATAATGAATAGCTAGATTAAGAAAGAAAATTATCATACATAATGATAATAACTATTATTATTGTTGTCATTATTATTGCTGTTGTTGTTATTATTATTGTTGTTGCTGTTGTTGTCAATCTGTTGCACATCACCTAGCATGGACATAATCGGGGTGTTCAAAAGCCATGCTTATTTTAGCATGAGCAGGAGTTCAGAGAAGCTTTGGAAGTCTGCTACTGGGCAAAAGGAGATTGCAAACATCTCTTTCAGATGGGCTTCTGAAAATGCTCTTTCTGAGTCTTCCCCACATAATATTATTCAATTCCTACTGCATGAACAATTTTAGGATAATAGCAACCGCATTTTTGGCTGAGAACATTTTCACTAAAAATATTCTCAAGCACATGACTGTGCTCCACACAGTTGTTATATACTCAATCCTAGACATTTTTTTTCTTTTTTTGTATACATAACTTTCACTCAAGATTTATGATAGTGTGTGTCATTCTATATACCATTATAAGCAGCACATACCTGTTATATGTATCATTGACTTTATTAGCAATTCTTATCTTCTTCAGTAAACAAAGAGTTGAATAGGCAGTCCCTATAGGCTTGGGTTGTTGGTTTAGGGTTGTTTTTTGCTTTTTTTTTTTCTTTAATCTATTTGAAGGCACTTAAGAAGCACCTTTGCAGAAACCTTTGAGAGCCTCGTGATCAAGTGACTTGAACAACTGACCATGGTTTTAATTCTGCTCCTC
This sequence comes from Margarornis squamiger, assembly GCA_035222235.1. NCBI lineage: Eukaryota > Metazoa > Chordata > Aves > Passeriformes > Furnariidae > Margarornis > Margarornis squamiger. The sequence continues at coordinate 67,090,618 of JAWWTY010000106.1, read as the reverse complement.
TTAATATATACCAGATTTATTAAATACAAAATAAGAGTAAATTCTTCTTAAAGCCTTTTATATTTCTAAGCATGGATGTTTTATCCAATTTTCCACGGTGCATCTGTCCTCAAATTTCATTTAAAACAACTTCCATTTTCATGAGTCTGTGTCTTTTGCTGCCTCTTAAAAAGGATGCAATCTCTGTATATGAAAGACCAAGATCATTCTCTCTGCTCTGCTGGAGATTTACCATTTCATCCCAGTTGGGGATCAGCCCTCAGATTTGTGACCTGAATCAAGTATGACATGATATGTGTATCCAAAAACTTTTTGATCTTTTCTACACTAGGAAGAACACAAGTTCACTTAAAAAATCCAGTGGTATCATCCACTTGGAGTATAGGAGACCCAAATTAGTGGTTCTGCTTTAATTTTGTCAGGACAAAAGTAATTTTAAACTTTGGTAAAAATTTGATGTATAAGGAATGTTATACATGTGCATAAGCACATACATACAGAAACATACATGAAAAAGTATAGGGAAAATAATTTCTGAAATATTCATATTCTTCCCAAAATAAAAAGGCTTCAGGGAACATTAATGTTCCTAACATGAATATGGAGCTTAGTCATTAAAATTCATGAGGACCTGTCAAATGAACTGATGGAAGCTCTATTTGCCAGAAATATATGATGACATTGCAAGCTGGCAAAGATGAAAGCAGCTCAAGAAAGCTCTTCTTGGTGCTATTTCATCCCCTTGAATGTCAAACAAGCTGTCTTTCGCCAATCTGGAGCTACACCCAGAGTGCAATTCTGTGCTATTTGGTAAAGGTGTTCTCCCGAGTGCAGGGGATGAGCCTCTTTCTCTGCTTTCCAGACACCAGACGGACTAGGTTTTGGAATGACAGTAGACTGCCAACCAAATTCTGTGTTTACTTGAACATACGTTGTCTTCTCTTCCAGATGACTTGCAGTGAAATTTAGCAGGCGTCATCCATATGTTCACTTTCATATTCCACACAATACTTGCATGGAATATCAGCAGGTCCCTTTCAGAAATCTCTAAATGGCTCCCCTAACAAGAGAGGCACTGTGCAATATAAAAATTACCTGACAGAGTCATCATCCTGCTAACAGAATTTTGTCATTCAGTGTAAGGATTCAGTGTAAGGACCTATTCAAATCTGGTTATCACAGTAAGCAATTTAATTTGTGGGCTATTTAGAGTTTATACCTTAATGGGGGAGTTTGTTCAAAAAATAGTTTAAAATCAACATCTTTGTTACTAAGAAGGTTCTTAGAAAAATCAATAAATTGTTCTTCTCTGCTGCAGCAAATACTGCACATAACATGATACATTAAGTGCAAACATCTGGTATATCTGAATTCACAGATGGTAGAGACACTGGACTAGAAAACTTGGAGTATTTTTAATATAAGTTTCACTAAGTTAAAGGATTACCTCTCTTATCTAGAGATTTTACTGTTTTGTTGTTACACAGTGAACCACACTGAAATTACTTTTTCAAAGGCCTCAAGTTATTTCAAAAATTTCTGAGTAATATTTTTCACTGAATACTAAGCAGGTGCTTGAGTGAACCATTCTTTGAACAAGTCATTCTGATGCAGAAATAGGAATCGTATCTTTTCCCTCTTTCTGCCTCTTCTAAGCATTCAGTTACACTGAGAATTTCAGATAGCTCATCTGATAGCATCAGCAGCCTGGGTTAGTAGTTTTTCTTTTCCCTTGTAGGCAGTGATCACAGGTAAATTTTACGGCCAGTGGAATAGAGTTCTAGAGAACCTCCCCATGCTGAGAAAGTCACTGAAACCTTTAATGAAGCTTGATGCCCTCTCAATGCAGGAGAAAATTCTGAACATGAGGGATATTTTTCAAGGCACATAATAGTGAAAAAACCCAAGGAATGAATACCTGATGAGATGAATGTCTGGGACTGAGGTCATGGGTCTCCTTCTTTGTCATCTCCTGGAAAAATGATTAGTCATATCAGATAATTTTCAGTGTTTCCAGCTACCTTTTGACATGAATCTACATTTCAGAAAAATAATTGTCACTGAATTTGTCCACCTTATACGTGAAAAGTTCAAAATTCCTTTTGAAACAAATCATTTCTGACCTATAAATAGGACTAGTAGAAAAAGAGTTTTACTATACAAAGTCCCGTATTCCCCAGCATGTCATTCATCATTTGCATTTATGAAATAAGAGAAAAAGCCAATGTTCTCAGACTATTCTCATTGTTACCAGTTGAAATTTCAACATCTATAACTCTGTTTTTGAGAAGTATAAATCCAAGTACAAAAAAAAAAAAAAAAAAACAAAAAAAAGAAAAAAAAAAAGTATAGGTAAGCAAAGTTCTTTTCTTGGAGTAAGTTTCCATGTGGCCAAAGACATTCCATAAGAGAATCATCTTTCGTGTTGTGTTGTGAATGAGGTAGGCCATATTTGTACACAAAAAAACAACCCACAAAACAACAAACAACTGAATGGATTGATTTTCCCTTACCTAAAGGGACACAAATAATATATATGCTCAATATTGCAAAATTCACTTTGGTTTGTATTCTGTGGCATTTACAGACCTAGGGAGGACTGACGTGCCATGGACATAGATGCCATATAAAAACGGCGGTGACATTGAAGTGTTTGCAGTTTACATCGCAGACAACATGAAATGAATATGATCAGCAGAGTGATGGAAAGGACAAGCAGGGAAGACAAGTGAAATAGTACTGCACTACTCACACACTGTTTTATCACCTCCAGATCATATGGATAAACACAGATACACATGTGACACCACTCCCATTAAAACATTAAGTTTACCTATTTTCAGTTCTTGTGTTCAGAGCTCATAACTTTCTGTCATTATTTATTTTCTCTATACAGAAATGCCAAATACTATAACAGCTCACTAACTGTAGCTGTGTTCCCCTATGCATAAGTTATCCAGTGTAGGTCCTCAACAATTTCAAACACTTTATTCTAAAATCTGCTGAAGTTAGAATACATTCCTCTATTCAAACCTGTTTCACTGCTGGCTGGGATAGTCATTTGGCTGTGAACTTCTACAGTACCAAGTTAACTACCACATATATCTTTGTAAGCCAACAAGGTAGAAAGAAAACCCTGAGATTTTTCATCGGAAGCATGACTATCAGAATCAACTTATCAAAATACCTTTATTTATTTATTTAACAGAAGAGGAAGCAGAGTAGGATAAAAATCCAGTAAGATGCTTATTTTTCCATCCCAATAATTTAGTCTGCTTATTAGACTTTCTCTACAAAAAGAAGGTAAACAAACAAACAAAAAAAAAAAACCAAACAAACAAAGCCTGTTACCCAGAGCAACTCAATGCATCAAACTAAACTGAATGTGATGGCTCATCCAACAGTTAGGTGTCTTAAGTTACAGTACAGAAATATCCACTTATTCATAGAAAAAAAAATAAAATTGGCTTTTATTCCAGTGCTCTATATTGGAAAACAATTAATAACTGTAAGAGGGAGAAAGTGTGACAAGGAAAATAGGAAGAACATAGTCTGACTAATCACAGGTTACTGTGCCATGTTTCAATATGTTCAGGCTGAAATTATAAAAGCCCATATATGTCCATAAATGCAGACATGCAAATTTAGGTATGTATACAGGTATGTATTTGATTTAGAGATACAAAGTAATCTGTCCTGTATTTTCAAAATAAATCCAGGGCAATTTTATCAGCTGAGTATTTATCTGCATGGCTCTTTCATACACTAGTACCTGATAGTCACATGTACTGCCATGGGACCTTGAGTCCAGCTGTGGACTTTTAAGAATTTGAAAATTACATTTCACAGTTTCATTTAAAAATTTCACAGATAAGGAAACTTTGTCCACAGTAGCAGAACTTATAGTTAGTATTGTAGAGATGAATAAAGAAACAGCAGCAGCTGTTCTCTTTCAGGTCAATTTCTTGCAAAGAAGTGTTTCTGCCCCAGTAGTTTTTCTTATAAAATCAACTGACATGGCATCTTGAAAACTTGCTACCTCTGCACATTTACCTGGATTATTTAGCCACTTGATGTTTTACCCTCTAACAGAGTTTTCAAGCAGAGAAAAAAATTATCTGGAAGTTCCAATTAATATGCTTCTGGGCCTTCCTTATGACCTAGAAAGTCATCTGGACTTCTTTTCATGAAGAAGTGGTCTTTCAATGTCATGTCACTGAAATTCATTACACTGCACTGGAAAAAAATCTTGATTGTCATTTTGTAAATGTGCAGCTCTCATGATTTAACCCCAGCTGCAAATAAGCCCCATACAGCTGCTGACTAATTCTCCTCATGGTGGGATGGGGGAGAGAATTGTAAGAGGAAAAGTGAGAAAACTCATGAGTTGAAGCAAAGACAGTTTAATAGGTCAGGCAAAAATGATGCACACAAGCAAATGAAAACAAGGAATTCATTCACCAGTTCCCATTGGCAGGTGGTGGTCAGCCATCCCCAGGAAAACAGTGTTTCATCCATAATGTCTTTTTGGGAAAATAAAAGCCATAATTCTGAACATCCCTCTTCCTCCTTATTTCCCCAGCTGTATATGTTGAGTATGACACCATATGGTATGGAATATCCCTGTGGTCACTTGGGGTCAGCTGTCCTGTCTGTGTCCCCTCCCAATGCCTTGTGTCTCCTCCCAACATCTTATGCCCTTTCATCCATCTCACTGGTGGAGAGTCAGATAAGGCCTTGACTCTACAGAAGCACTGCTCAGCAGTAATGAAAACAACCCTGATATTTCCAGCACAAATCCAAAACAGCCATACCCAGATGGTATGAAGAAAATTACCTCTACCTTAACCAAAACTAGCTCAGCAACCCAGTTGGTCAGCTATTAATTGAGTTTTTTCTATAGAGGCTATGCAGTTCAGAATGATGCTTCAGTGCATGTGTTCATGCAGATATATTCAAACTATTACTCTGGTTTTTCAGGAGCAGAAAAATGTGTTACTGTGCAGAAAGAAAAGTCATATCCTTCTGCAAAGGGAAACAGCTATTACTCTTAAATTCAGCAAACATTAATATTACTATTAAAATTAGTTTCATTACTAACATGGCATTTTCCATGGATCTGACCCAAGCTGGCTTCTATTATATTGTGTCACAGAATTCAAAATTATAATTCAAAATTGTATCAGCACTAAGACTTTGCCATATAAAATGTATTGTAATGCTTTCTCACAGTTGCTGCTTTTTTTAATTAAATCTCTTAAAACAGTTCACATCAGAAAAAAAAAGTGTCTGTATTTTCTGTAAGAAAAGATATGATTCTGTTGCAAAATTCAACTTGCCATGGAAACTGCAATTCAGCAGGCAAGTCTGTGTACACATGCTATGACTTGGCTGACTATGGCCCATTTTCTACTGAATGACTGGGTACTGATCCTCCTCTAGTGAATTCTGAAGTGATCAGGACATATGTGCAGGTTTTAACACCAGACAGAAACTAAACTCCAAATAAACCAGTCCCCTTTCCCCCACCCCTTCTGGTAAGGGAGGGACAAAGGCAGAGTTTAGGGGTTGAGGTAATTTACTGAAGCAAAAAACAAGGAAATAAGGCACACACAATAACAACAGCAATATTAGTAGCAAAAGTTTGTAGCAAAACAAAAAGAAAAGGTGTTTTACCTGACCAAGGCATTTTGGTGGTCATTCCTGTGTGCCACCCACACAGTTCTCAGGATCAAAGGCAAGAGGGCAGGGGAGCTCCTGCAGTTAAGGTTTCCTCCCTCCCAACCCAAAACCAGTGAGAAACAATGATAAACAAATCGCGTCACCTCTTCTCCTTATTGCCATGTCCCTCAAAAGTGTCCCAGAGGAACATAGTGGAGGCAGGGAAATGGACAGGGGCATAGAGGACGCTAGAGAGTGAGAGGTAAAAATGGGACTCTTCTAGTTGAGTGCCCAGCTTTTCCTCCCAAAACCACATCTTCCAGTGATGACGTGGGTGGTATAGAATAACAACCTGGCCAGACCCATGGTGCTAACCTCTGCCCACCTCTCTACAGCTAGGATATTTTCCACCCCTTAGTTTATGCCATGCCCATATCTTACTTTCCAAATATATATATGTACATATACGTACAAATATATACATGTGTACACATATAACTATAGGCAAGCACAGATATTGTTTCAGTACTCACTAGCCAACCCCCTCAGGATGTCTGTTTAGTTCATTTAATGCATGACTGGTGTATCAGTGTCCATTGCAGTTATGACATACAGTGGCAGTGTTATTCAGCAACTAATATTACATATGCAATTCAACATTACAGTCTGTTTTCATCCATGTGATTTTTAACAGTCTGTTGTCCAGTTCACCTTTCCCAGAGGCTGGTTCATGATACAGAATATGATATATCCACTCAAATACCATGCTCTATAGCCCAGGTGTCTATCAGAGTATTTTTGAAATGACTCTTGTTGTCTGATTCAATACTTTATGGGGTGCCATGTCGCCAGAGGACTTGCTTTTCAAGACGCAAATGCTGTTTTGGGCAGTGCCATGAGACACAGAGTACATCTCCAGCCACCCAGTGGTTGTTTTTACCATTATAAGCATGTAGTGCTTGCCTTGGCACATCTGAGGGAATGTGATATAATCAATCTGCCAGGCCTCCTCATATTTAGATTTCAACCATCATCCACCATCCCACAAAGGCTTTACCTACTTTGTCTGTTTGATCACAGCACACATTTCACAGTTATGGATAACCTTGGAGATTTTGTCCATGGTTAAGGCCACTGCTCACTTACAAACCCATCTGTATTTTGCATCTCTTCCCTGATGGCCTGAGTCATCATGGGCCCACTGAACCAGAAATAATTCACCTTATGTGATTCACCTGAGATACTTTAATCTTGGTGGTTCGGTCCACCTGTCTATTGTTGTGAAATTCTTCAGTAGCCAGACTCTTGGGCATGTGTGCATCTACAAGATGTACTTTTACAGCCACTTTCTCTACCTGGGTAGCAATATCTTGCCACAATTCAGCAGCCAAGAGGGGTTTACCTCTGCTCTGTCAATCAGTCCAGTCACCCCCACAGAGAATTTGCTACCATCCATCAGTCAGTGTAGGGGCAGAGCACTGATCATTTCTCTCTCCTTTCTCAAAAACTCTCAGCTGTGTACTCCCATACACTGACACCTTCAGTGTACTGCAAGTGTTCTGGATCCTCACCCTTTTTCAGTGCAGTCTGGATCAGTCCATGTCAAATAGTGGGGCTGTGTTTTCGCCACTGGGGCAGTTGGTTCCAGGTGTACTGGATGACCCTTCAGGTAAAGGCAAACTGTGGCCTGCACTCTGCTGCTAAAGAAATGGTAAAGAACACATTGGCAACGTCAGTGGTGGCACCACTTTGCTGCCTTGAACTCCAGTTCATACTGAAGTTCAAGCATGTCCAGTACAGCGGCACTCAGTGGTGGTGTGACTTCATTCAGGACGTGATAATCCACTGTCAGTCTTCACTCTCCACTGGACTTACACATGGTCCATATAGGGCTGTTAGAGGGTTAGAGGGCCTTGCTGACCACTCTCTGGCTCTCCAGTTCACTAATCATCTTATGGGTGGGGGTTACAGAGTCCCAGTTGGTGCAGTATTGCTGACCGTGAACTGTGGTGGTAGCAATCAGTACCTGTTGTTCTTCAGCTCTGAGCAGTCCCACAGCATAAGGGTTCTCTGAGAAGACAGGAAAGGTATTCAGCTGTCTTCTTTCTTTTGTCTCCACAACAGCTATCCCAAAAGTCCAATTGCGTCCTTTTTCTTGGGTCCTTGAAATACCCACTTCTGAGGTAATCTATGACAGTGGGCCTTTGAGCCAGTCACATTCGTTCCCGGTCAAGTTCACTTCAGCTTCCAGTGCAGTCAACTGTTGTACCTTTGTCATCCCAGAAACAGAGATGGATTCTGCCCCTACATATCTTGATGGCATCAGGGTACATTGTGCACCAGTTTCAAATAAAGACTTACATTCTTGTTAGTCTGATGTGCCAGCCCATCAGATCTACACAGTCCAATAGACATAGTTATCCCATGCCTCTACCTGGCTAGCAGTAGGGTCCCTCTAGTTATCATCATAGTACTCATTTTCACTTCCTGCAAATATGACCTGGAGGTCCCTTCAAGAGGACTGGACATAAAATCATCCCTTCTATTCTGCCTGGGAACTTGCCCACAGAAAACTGAAGTGGAGTTTATCCTCAAAGAATTTCCTGTGGTGGTCATTCTTCCTCTCAGCTCATGTAGGGCAGAGGTGAGTTTTCCATTCCACTTCTTCATGTCTTCTCTATGTTCATACAGATAAAACCACAAGTTACCTCACATACCCTCCCTCTCGACCCAGGGCCCATCTGCTCCTAATACAGAGATTATGATCTGTCCTGGTGGGGTATGGAACATTTCCTCTTTAATTCCTCTGAGTTTCTCATGACCTTCTTTACTTTTCTCCCTTAAATTCAGTAGATCTTCAGTCAGTCTTTCCATGGATGACACACAGGCCAGTATCAGGGTGGAGATAGACAACATGCTAGGATCTTGGAGCATGCAAGCTTGGTTTTGCAGCTTTTAGTGGGTTGAAAGCACAATCATATACTTTTCAAGACCGACTGCAACATGCTGGCAGACAGCCCCCATTTATAGATATTTTGACTTGGGAAACATAAGAACTGTGGGTCTTGTGAATTCCATCTTGCAAAGCCAGTGTGCAGACACTTAAATAGCAGAATTTTATACTTTGTGTGTTAGGCACAGGATGGGAAGGAATCTAGAATAATAGTTTCTGTTTAGAATGATTAGAGCCTTAAGGTCTCCTTATTTTAAATGGTTTTTAACTGCCCATATACAAGAGCTCCTGTGCTGGATGATGCAGAGCTTCACAAGTCCTTCAACTCAGCCTAGTTGCAAAAATATTTTTGACTCTCTGTAAGAAGTTCATAGAATCTGTTTTATAGCATCAAGAATTGATAAATTATGTAGATAATAATCTACATATGACTGCCATTAGGTTTTAACATTTGCCAGTCATGGTCTGTTAAATATCATTGTTTGCTTCAATTTTGTAGTAAATAACTGCTGAATGAATGTTTGGCATGCATGTTAACCATTTAAATGATTATTGTATCATATAATTCTTTTTACTGCATCCCTAGAATTCACATTGCATTGCTTGTTATTAAAATGACAATCCTTCTTCTTCTGTAATGAAAATATCTATCAGTTAAATGAGAGCTATCATTTTCCTACAGAAATCTGACATTATAAGAGTTTATAACATGCTGGTTTAGAAAAAAGTGAATAATAGCAAAAATTGTTTGAATTTTGGTAGAAATATTCTTCCTTATAATGTAAAATTTAATATTGTGGATTTGGAACATGAAAACTGACAGTTTTGCTTATCAGTCCCTTCAAATGACTCATAATTTTTCTGATAGCATTCAGGAAACAATTCTTTCAAACCATTATCATAGACACATTCTTAAACTAAAATAAACAAACCTGCTTTACTTTAATGAAAAGCTAATTCAGTACTGAGAGTATTTATGCTTGTAATTATGACTAATGTTGCTGTTTCTTTAAATCTCCTGCAAAGGAGTAGAAGAAATTCATTATTAATTTTAAGCTGTTTTCACTATAACAAAATACATGTTCAATTTAATTACCTTCTCCAGCAAATTATTATTCCTTGTGATCAGTGCCGAGCATAGCTCCAGTAACTATGTAGTTTTCACAGAGTAATGTAATGTTATAAAACATATTTGATGGCTAAATTATCTTTTTTTGGTCTACAATCTGATAAAATTTAATCCCAAAAGTTTGAACAGAATCCTGGAAATATTTTAATTTTGCTATGAGTAAACAGAACGAATGGCAAAAACATGGCAATTAGAAAAAGCGCTATTTATTTGCTTAATCACCTGATGACAATTCAGTAACTGTTACATAATGTCTCCACCAAGAATTTCCATTATTGCCTCATTAGGAAATGCTAGGGTCAAGAAGAGGCATAGAATGAAGGAATACATAAGAGATGCTTGTTAATCAAAGCTATGGATATTGAAAAATTCTGCACTATCTTCCAGCTGTCTTGTGGTGAGATGGTAATCACAGTTATAGTAACTTTAATGTTTTAGGTAGACCTTAATATGTTTTTCATGAACCTGGAAACCTTTTCATGAACCTTTTTTTGTTAGGACAAAAAAAGCAAAAAAAAGACAGCTCATTTCAGACACAATAAAACCAACCCTGGGTGAGACAGTAAGCAGTCAGAAGGTAATAACATCAGCAATTAACATTAAGGGGAAAGAGATTCCATGGTACTATGATAGCAATGAAAGAAAATTGTGTAAAGAATGGTTATCAACATGTTAAGTTTAAACACTGAAAGAGCACCAGTAATGAGGCTAAGAGATGTGCAGTGGTGTTTGTGTCAATTTACTCTTCTGAGGCTTTTCTTCTTTATAAGGCAATTCTTCATGAGTAATTAGAATCATAAATTCTCACAGAAATTGCAAATAATGGTTCATGTATTCTTAGGTAGAAAAAGAGATAATAAAACTACCTGCATAAAATCTTAAGAAAACTCTAAGCCAGGACAAGAGAGTGAAGGTGAAGAGATACTGAGTTAAGATGTCTATCTGTAGCTGACATGCCACTTTCCAGAGCTCTATCATATAACAATAATAAGAACTATATAAAATTAAGCCAGCAATGAGATCAGTTAACAAACATGTAATTTTAAACAGCACTCAAATTTTCTAAAGGCCTTTATGTGGGCACCTAAACAAAGTAGTCAGAGTTTTCTGATGTCCTCAGTAAGGTAGATGTTACAGTCATCAAAATCCACATAGGATCTCCATATTAAAAAAAAATAAATAAATAAAAATTGCTAGCTGGTTCCTGAAAAGTGGCAAAACCTGTTAGTAAATTGCAAATGCAGTATGAAGAATACTTTTGTTGAATTTTGTTATGCATTAAATATTCTAATAGCAGACGTTAGCCATGTCTTGACCTTGCATTATTCAAGTTAAGAATCATTTCACCACTGGATTCATAAGTGTTCACTGTGTTCACAGAGCAGTGATATATAGGAAAACTGGCAATTAAATGCAGAGAAACTAATTAAAAATAATCAAATGAGATAAAATTAGAAAGAAGTCAGATGATACTAAAATCCGCTCTGCCATTCTCTGATGCAAAAAGAGTAAGCACTGGGCTATTACCTGATAACACATAGTGGGACATAAACATGCACAAAAAAAGTAAAATGGAAGTTAACCATCTGCTTGCTATTAAGCAGGAAAAAACTGGTTTTCAAATAACATAGAATTATGGATTAGCCTCTGGCTCCCCATTCCTTCTTCTCCTATAAAATTCCTGCATATAAAAACATCACAAAGTGTGAGTTACTGTAATACAAAAGTAGCAAGCAAAAAGTGCATGTGTCATAATTGAAATTATGGGCAAAATAAAGTAGACTAATGTAAACTGAGAATAAAAAACTGTCTTGTTAACATTCTTAGAGTGCAGTTTGTCTGAGACTAGGCATCATGTCAAAGTAAGTCATGTCTCTAAGAGACAACCAGAGACAGTGTATCCAGGACCAATTGTTGTAAAGGGATATACAGAAAGATAGGAGATAAATGTGAGACCAGAGGCTAATTCCAGAGATTTCAGAGCAACATCTCCATCAACATGTATGTCAGAATCTTTTTCTGTCACCAAATAAAATCTCCAGTTTGACAAAGTAGGTAGTGATTCCTGCTCACACAACCAGTTTACTACAGACTGAGCTAGAGTCAGGATACTTCTGAAGTCCTGGAGTCAAAAATTTTTTATTAGAAAAAAAAATTGTTTCTTCTTCCTGGGAAGAGGGAAATACAAGATTTTCTAGGGCACTGACAAAATTATGTTTTGTGCCATTTACATATTCTTCAGAACAGGACACTTTCAAGCATAAAAAAATAAATACAGTCTTCTCTCTTGGTGAACATGGTCCTTACCTCTGAGTCTTGGAAGTTTTATTGTACAAGTGGGAATAAAATGACAGGCTGGGAGAAGAGAGGAACCAAATCCCACAACAGTACTTTTTCCACAGATGTTTTGCAATAATTTCTTGAGATTACACAGGAATCAATTATTCTGAACTCTTTATCATAGCAAAAGCATATTCTGCTTGAGCATATGTACAAAGTTTGAGCCTTACTGATCAAAAGTGTCAGGAAGGTTCATGGAAGGACTCCAAAGATGCATTTCTGAAACATTCTCTAGTACCATCTCAGCAAGGTTTTTTAACATATACATAAAGCCATGAGCAAAACAAGAAATTGTCTAGAGCAACTAACAGTCAGAACAACAAAAATGCAAAGATCCCACTTTTACAGAATGAGGAAAAAGCAAGTTTGATGGTTTTTTTGGCTGCTATTTCAATATTAACTATCTTATGAGTTTGGGGAAGAGGAATGACTAAACACAGTAGGAATAGGATAGCAGATTATGCTGAAGTGGCAGGGATGTCTGCAGAGTATTGAAGTAAGCTGGATTTGGTATTAATGGCAGCTTGAATACATCTTTCCCATGCTTTACTCTGTGCTCTAGATATCTTGATATTCAGTTCCACCACCCAGGAGAAGTTCTGCTGCGCTTACTAAAAGGATTATACAAGTGTCACTAAATGAAAACCTAACTGCTCTGTAGACTACACTGAAGTCTAGACTCTCTATCTGTGGTAATTTTGCAATTGAAAGAGTTTTAGCATAGACAATTTCCAAATATATTTAGATATTAGGATACTCATCACTGTACTACTTTATTGGTAAATAAGTCTGCACAGCTGCTATTTTTTGTTAGTAAGAATCCACACTGATAAAATATACAGGCTTCTCTCACATGCATGCTAGTTTAAGTAGTTTCTGGGTGCACAGTTTCTGTATTTCTAGTGATAGCAGATATAAAGAATTTGAATTTCAGATCTCAGTAGGATGTTCAGTAGAAGTAGCAATTAGGAAAAAGGGAACAGATCTCCTGTGAAATAACTGAGAGACTGTGAACAAGTGATCCGTGTGATGTTCTTTTTGTTGTCCCTTTTTCAACCTGAACTGCAGTTTAATGAGATCAGGCTTAATTTTCAGACATGAAATCTGAATCAGTGAACTGATAAAGGAGTCTATGTCATATCTTTCCAGTATCCCATTTGGGAAGTAAAACATTCAACTGTTATTACATTGCACACATTACAAAGATATTGAGATCATTCTTAAGTCTTTTAAACTTATTGCAGAAACAGTAGGAACACCTCATGTACTAAATCCTCACTTTTCATAAGTCTTCTAAATTAAAAACAATTAATGTGGACAGAAAAGGTAGCTACATTCACTTCTGTAACTACACTTAAAACCCATGATGGTGAGCAAGGTTTGCTAGCTAAACAGATGGAAAAAATTATGATCTTTTCCATGATACATCTCTTGTTAAAATTTCCAAACTTTTTGCTAGGCTGCAGTGCAAGCCATGATACTTAAGACGTGAAGTAGCTAGCTGAAGTCCTCAATATTTTGTATTATAGCTTGGTTTTGTATAGCTAAATGTGACACAAATGTGAGCCTGAGGACCTGTAACATTAAGAAGGGATGAATGACTCTTGTTACTTTAGAAGATTTTTAGATTGTGAATCTTTCACAAAGTCCTGTAAAGAAGGAGGTCATACTAAAAACAAAACAAAGCAAAGCAAAGCAAAACAAACAAGCCCAAGTCATTCATCATTCAAAACAGGACAGAGTTATCTTCTCTGAATTTCTTTATCTGTGAAATTCTGTGTGTATATTGGCAGGAATGCTCCTAGGATTGGTTGCAGGATTACTCCTAAGATGATTTGCAAGATGCATCTGGAGTAGGATAGCCCTGGTAATTATTTGGAACTGTTCTTGTCTCCCAGTTGTGCACTGTGATTGGTGTCTGCCAGCAGTTCTCCACAAAGTCAATCTCACAGCCTCTAATTAACAATTTAAGATCTTCTGCTTAGATCACAGAATCACAGAATGGGTAAGGTTGGAAGGGACTACAGTGGGGCTTTCTGATCCAACCTCCCAGATGATGATGCTGACATGCTGAAACCGTGATATGGGAACAGGTAAGGAAATGCATCTTCCTGGTATTTTTTCCTTCCATTTAAATTCATAGATATAAATTTAGAGAAATTCAGTTTACAAAATGAACAGCAAAGGCAGTTTTTTGAACCTCCACAAAGTTTTATAACACAAGTCACCCTTCTCTTGAGCACTTTGACTCAAGACACTGAACAGTATCTCAACAGCTTTCTTTAATAATTCTAGTAAATTTGTCAGCATGCCTAAATTTGGCCTCCAGCACAGAGGTGAGCTGGCACAGAATGATCTACATTCATAATAACAAACTTTCTAACCTTGAAACAAATGGTGGTCACACACAAACTCCTTATCAATAATGCTCTCTGGCCTGCACTGATTCCCTGGTATTGTCCAGGAGAGGCCTGTGCAAGTGCCAGCTGATGAATGCAAAAATGTGTCCTAGGTCATGCAACAATTGAACTGTACAGAAGTGGCACTATTTCTTTTGCTAGTACAGACACAGTCTATGTCAAACATCAGGTTTGTCTACAGACCATGCTGTTAAATGGATGAGACCAAGATTAAAATCTGACTTTCCTAATGAGCTCCATGTGCTACACATACATAGGCATAAAATATAGTTGGGAGGCATATGCATACCAAAGGATTTGTTGCTTTGTGACTCCTTGACCTGCTCTGTTTTCGTTACATTTAGGTCTTGGCATGTATAGATCTAAGGCCTCTTTGCAAAATCAGGGCTTTGGTTTTTTCCCTTTAAACTCAAAAAATTATATCTTAAGTCATTTTCTAGCATTCCTCACCTTCTTCTAATGGCAGCAGCATTTTCTTCTCAATGCTAGCTCTTTTCCATGGCTTAAACTGTCACAGACCAAGCCTTTGTTTAAAGTACTTCTTTTTCCCTGCTAGGGAAGAGGCAGCTATGAATTTTAGGACACATAGACAAACAAGCACACACAAAGACTTACCTGGAGTTCAATAGTCACACCTGACCATATGTGTTTCTATCACATTTTAAATTATTTAAGGGTGCACAGAATTAAGCCTGCCTAAGGATTATTAAAAAGAATGAAAGTTTTTAATTAATTCATTTTTAATTTTAATTAATTTAAAACTAAAAGAAGACACTTTTTTTTTCTGGATAGGAAACAAACACTATAAAACTCTAGAAATAAAGACAATTAAGTAAGGAAACAGGTGTGATAGAGAAATGGTCATTAATAATATGTTTGTATTTCACAATTCATGGGAATGTCACAATAGTTTTACTTCCAGTTTTCTTCATTCTCCACATAACAGGCATGAACAGGAAAAAAGACAACATGTTCAGACTGAGCCTGAACTTGAACATTCAAATATAGTACTGGAATTATCTCACCTACCTCTAATATCTGTATAGCATGCAGAGATCCACTTTACCATCTCCATTTTCCCCACCAGATAGATGTTTACCTCATGTTCCCGAGCTTAAGAAATGTGATGAGAATTAAAAGCAAGCAAAGCCCAGGTGGATTGCTTTCTATCTGAATCACAAAGTGGGAAAAATCCTTCAAAAGAAATATGGACCCACTTGTTGAAGAAATTATTTGTGTGGTTCCACATACCATTACACTGCAAAATGTGTAAAATAAAGAGAGAAATACCTACTGTACAGTAGCTAGTGTCTGTATTAAGTCTTGGCACTTTATCATTGCTGCTAGAGTCTTCATTAAATCTAATTCATTGACACTGTATGCAAAAGCAATCTTTCCTCAAGAAGTAAGCCTGTAGAAAGCCTTCTGCAAAATCATTGTGCTTTGGGGAGGGGCGGGGGGAAGAGAAGAATTACACTCAAGCCTGAGTCAGAGCAAGATGTTTGTGAGAGATCCAAATGAATGGCAACTCTCTGTGCATTCACAGCATCATAGAATACCCTGAGCTGGAAGGGACCCACAACAATCAATGAGTCCAACTCCTGGTCCTAGGCAGGACAAGCCCAAAATCCCACCATATCCCTTAGAGCATTGTCCAATAGAGTTAGCAAGCTTCCTAGTGTTTATGAGTGTTTACTATTTAAATATCAATAAGGAATTAATCTAAAAATTATTATTGAGCTATTGTGCAGCAGCAAGTCAGCTGGAATGTAACACAAAACAAAAGCCAAGAGAATAAGAATCAGTTAGCAATTAGAAATAGCCTCAATATTTGTTCTATTTGCCCCCCACTACCACCCTGCACTCCCCAAAGTGAAAGCAATAAATTCACCCTCTGCAAAGCAGTTACCAGAGGTATAAAAAAGAAAATCTTACAGACTTTGACTAGATGCACAGTGGAATTTAAATTGGAATGACAATACTTTATGTAATATCTGTGGTGCATCAAGAATGAATGCCACACAACAGTGACTTTCCAGGCTTGGAGTTGTAATTAATCCTTAGAAGAAATTAAAAGTTCATTATCCCCTCCTCAAACAGCACAGAGTACAGAAGCATCACCACTTTATTGTAGCTGGATCAGTTGATTTGGAAACCATAAAATTCTTTTGTATAGTAGTGCAAAGTAAAATGTTCTCTTTTAGTGATTATTTTATAGTATGCAATAACAAAGATAAACTAGTGTTCCCCCTTGCAACATCCTGATTTTAGTCATTCATTACTTTGCCAAACTTCAATTGATGAGATGTAACTTTTCAAGCCATGTATCTTCCAATGTAACTTTTGTGCTTCTTTTGTTTTGTTTTCCTTTCTGGACAAATTAATGTTGTGCATTTTTTACTGAAAGCTCAGAGTTCATTTTGATTTTAATTTATAATTTAAGTGGTTTTAATATTATTTTAAAAAATTAAAGAAAGATAACCTTATTTTTCTTTTTCAGTGTAGGGGTGATTTTTGTTTCCTATGAGCTCCAGCATGATTGTACATGTGTGGATTGTCTTGGATTCACTCAGAGCCTTTAACCACTTCTATGTAACAACTCTCCCCAAAGTCTGACATTTTAAGCTAGGTTATACCCTTCAAAATATTTCACATTGCACTTAGTAGAACTTCTATCCTTCACATTTTCTGGTGGTCATCAGGAAAAAATAGTCACAAAATTCGCTCAGTAAGATGTAATTGGTAAGCATTCTGGAAAGTCATGACAGATGTGTCAAGAGGGGCATACAAAATAAGTGGGTAACTGGTACTGTGCCACTTCTGCCTCGGCCCCTGTGTAGAATCAGTAGCAATTGATCTCCTTGTACTGTCATGAAAATGTATTCTTTACTGCCTAAGAAAGATCAAGATATTCTCCATTCTGATTCAACCACAATTAGTCCATTCAGGGATAAATTAATAATTCTATATTGAATGGATTTGAATCAACATGAAAAACTTTATGCCACCTAAATAAAAAAATATTGATTTTACTCAATAGTTTCAGGGTCTTATTAAAAAAAGCAACATCAGCGTACAAATATTTTGTAACATGTATGCACAAGACAGTGTATTAGCATTTCAAAAGGCAAGGATAAGTTTACCATCTTTTAACTTTTGTGGGGTTAACTTTGCAGACTTAACAAACATCATGCTTATTTATATCTAGACAATGATACACAACAGTGATTCTCCAGATGTCAAAGAGAGCAGCCTGTTTAAAGATGAATGGAGCTATTAGTATTGCATTCAGTATACAGAGGGTAAAAAAAGAACAAATTTATTAGATTCTTCTGCAAGAACAAACAAAAAAGTACCAGTGAGGCCTGGGAAGAAGAAATCATGCAGAGTGGAAATGTCCATTGTATTAAAATCAGGTGACCAATAATAAACAAGCAAGCAAGTTATATATTAGCTCTACATGCTGCAAATAAACTTATACCAAAGGTTTTTCCAAATTATACAGAAAGTTATCATTTCCATTTCATTTATGAATGATTACTAATTCCTTCCTACCTCCAGTGATAAGGAAGGAAGTTTCCAGAGACTACACACCTCTGAAACAAAAGAAGCAGTTCCATGACACCTGTGCAGTCTAACTCTGCTTTTTGGCCTCTCATAATTTTTTTTCAGTAAAATGGTCAATCTTTTTTGCTGCAATTTAATGTTTTGTGACAGTTTTGTGCCTGGAAAACAGGAAAACTTCAGCTGCATACCTAAATAGTAGGGCCCATTCTCAAATCTTCAACAGACTTTTTAAACTTTAAGCTATGATTGAGTAATATTACTGCCTTTTGACACTCAGAGTTAGTTTACCACTTTAAAAAATAAGCAAACAAAGAACACACCAAACAAGTAAACAAAACAAACAAACAAACAAAAAATCCCATTTCCCTTTCTATTTCCCCTCCAGATGCCATAGTCAACCTGAAATTTGTCAGCTTAAGTCAGTCCTGCAGAGTTGGCACAACCCCACCAGTACTCAGGAGGCTGCCAGATGCAGATTCCATGGGCAATTGCACCTGTGGTTGCTAATTGTCCTCAGAGTTTGTTACGCATCTATAATGTCTTTAAAGAGTTTGCAAGGTGATTTTAACAACTTTAGGTGAGCACTGCTGTCCTTGTAATACAAAATCAATGAATATGATGAATCAGATCCCTTTTCTCAATCATGACAAAAAGAACAGATCTGTGGAATCAAAACTTGCAAAATATTTTCAATTCACAAGAAAGTGAATTGAAAGTGAAATTTCAGTTACTGGTTTCTGACAGACTCGCACAAAGTGTAACAGGCAGAGTACCTGGAAATCTCAGCTTCTACTCTGCCTGAGTTTCCAGCAGATGATTTCACTAAACTGCAGTAATTGTTTCCTTAAGAAAAAGTAACTGAGTGATTTCTTGTCTGATGTCACTGATAACCTATGGAGAAGTTTCTTTTTTATAGTTATGACAGCTTTCTCCATGTTGGAAGAATCCCATATATCAGAAGAAGTAAAATACAAGCAATAAGTAATAGCTTCTGTGGAAACAGTTTATGAAATTAAAGAGAAATGCTCTCAAACACTTAAAGCTTTCTCTTTTTCTAAAGTTTATTTGGTTTTCTCAAGTAAGGAGGGAATATTGCCTTGGTCATTGATGTGGCCTGAATGACAATCATGTGGAAACTGTCATAATAATTGACAGGTTTTCTGGTGGCAGAGGTGTTGATATAGTATGTGATGTTGACAGCTCAGTGTCAGGTCAATTGAAGATGAGAAAACCAGAGCAGTAAGAATTTTTTGCATCTATTCAGAAACATATTCATCTTACTTAAAATTTATCTTATATTCAGTGACATCTAAAAAAATAGCCATGGTACATATTTATACTGAATGACTAAGAAAAGTCTTGTATCTGTGTTATAAACAAGATACGGTATTTTTTTACTGTATCACATTTACATGTCTCAAAAAACAGGATGCATTGGAAAAAATGCTGCTATATAAAATATTTTTATACAATTTAAAAATACTTTTATAGTACAAAAAGTGTGTAAAATTTTGATATTTCTGTTCATACCATGATTTTAAACATCAAATTGGAACTTCCACTTCTGAGCTGAAATTATAAAAGCAACATTGATTCACACTGTTGGTTAAAGAGAAAAATCTGTTGTATTTTCCCAACTGAAGCATTACACATTTTGAAATTGATATTGCTTAAAGAAATATATGAATAATTCTGATAAAACTCGAATTTCCTGATCTGAACACTGACAGTTAATTTAGCTGGATTTAGATTTGAACTTTTCGGTATCAGACCCCACCAGCTTGTGTTACCCTAGCAACCCTTCAGGAGGGTTTTGGTTTACTGTTGGTCCTTTTCTGAGGAAAGGAGTATCTGCAAAATTTTTAAAACAAAAAAACATTTACAAGGCCAGAATGTAATAACATTTAAAAGTTCATGGAGTTTCAGAACATACTCTTGAAGAGTACTCTTTTCCTATAGAAATATAACACTATTGATTCCTATTGCCTATAGAGAACTAAAAGAATAAAACATGTTAGAGTATTTCAGAGAGCAAGTGAAGGGAGGGGAGGGAAAGAAACTTTACTATTGACTTTCATAATTTTGATTTTTACTTGTTTTTCTTTATTTCACTTGACACCTTGATAGACTTATAATCTTTGTACAATTAAATTATTCTTAGGATAGAAAACTTTTAAAACTTGTTTGCTGGCATTTATGGAGATTTTCTGCTTAAAGAAAGGTTGCTAAACAAGCAAGATTCCTCAGCTTATCAGATTTCCACTTAATGAAAGTCTTGCAGAAGAAACAGCATATCACCATGTAATTAAAGACAGTATGATAATGCATTTGCACAAAGAAGAGTTTGGATGCAAATTAGGTTCAAACATTTTTAATCTTGATGTTATTTAATTCTTG
Organism: Margarornis squamiger; assembly: GCA_035222235.1. Lineage (NCBI taxonomy): Eukaryota > Metazoa > Chordata > Aves > Passeriformes > Furnariidae > Margarornis > Margarornis squamiger. Next base: position 67,070,151 of record JAWWTY010000106.1, on the reverse strand, counting down.
AGTCCTTATCATTATAAGCTCAAAACCGGCTTTTTTGTTTATTTTTTTTTACTGTTGTGTACTGCATTTACATGAGTGATTAGCACAGAAACAATTTGTGGATCATAGCCCTTGAAGGCTAAGTCCACTGAGGTGGTAACAGCACAGAAGGTGGTAGCTGAGTTTATCTGTCCTCCATTTTTCCACTAGGATTTAAGATGTAATCTCTTCTGAAGTGAGAAGTGTTACTGAAGCATTCTTTGCTATTATTACTGAGGCTGGTTGCCTGTTGTTGTACTTTGTAAGGAAGATATCTCTCACACTCTGGGAATTATCCTAAAGCCAAGCAGGAACATTATAAGAAATAAACGGGTGATGTTATGCATTATCTAGGAAAATAAATGTGTTGAACACTACAAGTGAGATGATCAATATGACAGTATATTCCTATATTGGACTTGTGGATATTTTTCTGTATTAATACATTAATCTTGACTAATAGGGTGATGCTCATGAAAGCAAGCAGCGAAGTAACACAATGGCCACAATAGCCTCCAAACAAACACCCATGGGTAATTATAGGGTGACTGGAGAAAATCCAATTGCTATGAACAGGTAAAGAGTGACTTAACCCTGGGGAAGATTATGATCTAGAGTGAGCTTTTAAATGTGACATTCCCCAGGAAAGTGGAGAAATGGGGTCGTAAGTTAAGTGATAGTGAAAATCTGAAGAAATTTTAGTCTTTGTAGTAGATATTTGCTAAATAACAGGGGTGGGGGTGCATTTGTTTTCTAGTAAAACGTTTTACATCTAAATACAGTAAGATTCTGGTTTGGAAGTGTCATGCTGAATGATAATAGCCCTCTCACTCTGGAAAATACAGTGCCAAGTGGTATAATCAGAGTAAATGCACAGATTCTCATGACACATAATTCTGTGTAGATATGCTCATGGCATGGGGCATGGAAACAATCACCAAAATTTCTTGGGTTAGAAAAGAACTGAAGTTGACCCACCAACTTTGACATCATCATCAGAAAGACCTCCTTTCAGTGTGGGTTGGATTTGACCTAACAAGCTAGAGGTGAATGCTATACATCCCATTACCAATCTCCAGAGACACAGTACACCTTTTATATCTTTTATTGGAATTTAATGGCCCTGTAGGACAGTGCTAACAGATTTATAAAACCTCCAGGAATTCTTTATTCAGGCTCCTAATGTACTCCAGGCTAAACTTCTGGCCTTCTAATTTTGGTTTTCTCACTCTGTGTGACTTTCAAAGGTATTTCTTAATATGAAAAGATTCAAGAACATTTCTACATGAAGTTTTAACCCATTCCATAGTTTCTGTAACAGTGAATTAAAGCACTCTCTGAAATACCTTATACCAGTGGAAAATTTCAAGAAACTTCACTGCCACATTTCAGCTCCTTTGAAATTCTTTCTCGTGCTGTGATAAGTTTAGTAATGAACATCAAATTTCATTTCAGATCAGAGACTTTATATATGTTTATGGCAGATTAATCTTTTTCTCTTTCCCTCCTTAATCTTTCTCTCTTTGACTCCTTATTTTAACACCATAGCCTTCTGGAAAATGACCCATGTTGTTATGAAAAAAACAGTGTTTACAGAAGCTGAAAGAATACCTGATTCTTTCAAGTGAATGCTTTTGAAAATATCTTCACTGGTCTGACTTGAAACCTAGTTGCTTTGGTCGATGTAGTCAGCTGCGATCTCAAAAGGCCCTTGCAAATCTGTTAATATTCAGCATAAAGTAGCAACCTTGCCTTTCAGTGTGGTGTGAATTGTGTTGGGTTTTTTGATTGGTTTCCCAAATGTTTCTGGCTCCACTTGTGATCGTTCTTCCCAGTAAGAAAGAAGTGAAAAGGTGAAAAGGGAGAAAACCAATGCATATTAGAGATACAAGAAAAGAGAAAAGAAAGGGGATATGGACTTAGTGTTTCTCCTTACCTGGCAACAGCTACTGTAGTCAGTAAATTGCACTGGCAAAATCCTTGAGCAAGATTATCTGCCTCAGCCAGCTAGAGATTAAAAAAAAACAAAACAAAACAAAACAAAACAAAACAAAACAAAACAAAACAAAACAAAAAAAAAAAAACAAAACAAAACAAAACAAAAAAACTAGAATAGTTCAATAGTGAAAAGTGAAATGTGACAAACACTACATTGTAAGCATCCCACTAGACTCCTCTGTCAGTGCTTTCACCTTCCTCTTTGGGAGGAGATTTCTCATTTATCACAGCATTATCATTTCAGGAATTAGAAAAGGAAGATGACCTTTCTTTCCACTGCATAGTTTTCCTCATGCCTGTTCTACAGAGAGGATAAAAGTCAGTGTAATGAAAATTCATCCTTCAGTGTAGGTGATCACTTTACGATTTGTTGATTCAGTCCCTGCTGTTAATCTATGATAAAGATGCTCATACAGCCCTCATTGCTCCTCTCTCTGATTTGAGAAAGGTACATCTGCTCCTGCCAGGCAGAGAGGTCCCTTTTCGCTGAAATGTGTCTGGCTTACTCAGTATTTTTAAGGGGCTTATTTTTCCATGCTTTCTGCTCTCTTACTAGGCATTTTTATTATTAGTAGAAGAGTTGCAATATGCTAATTTTCCTCTTTCACTCTTATCCTTTTCAGAATCTGCCTCAGGAAATTTTATACATTATTTGAGGCTTCTGCTTCAGGTTGTGAGCTGATTCATGTAAGGAGGATAGCTCAAATTATTAATAACCTAAGGGAGCAACCACAAAAAATGTAGTATTGCCAAATATGGAAACCTTATTGTAAAATATTATAAAAGGCTTATTTAGAGCTAACTATATTAGAACAGAATAATTGACTGAAATTAAAATACCAGTTGAACTATATATTTTTTTAGCAACCAACATATCATTGTTGTAGCAAATATGGGATTGATTTCAATATCATAACAGATGCTTGAGCAATGTAGCTTTCATAGTATCAGTAGGATTGTTCCAGCTCTCATGTAATCACTTCATTCATATGTCAGACCATTACAGATTTACCTGCAACATGTACAAATATAAGCAGTCATTAAAATATTAATCACAGATTCTAACAGACATAGACTAATTTATGACTTGTGGAGGTCAGCTGGTCCAATATTCTGCTCACAACAGGAAGTTTTAAATACATGCAGGGATGGAGATTGCAGCTTTGGACAATCTGTTCTAGTATTTGACCCCATTCACAATGAAAAACGTCCATATACCTCATGAGAATTTTTACAATACAAATTATGATCACTGTGTTTAAACAGTGTTGGATTCTGCATATGGAACAGTCCAACCTTGGATGTTTGTACAGATCGGAGCCTGCAGAAAGGGTCCTGGGGGCCCTGGTCGATGGCAAGTTGAATATGAGTCAGCAGTGGGAGGGCCAACCGTGTGCTGGGGGGCATCAGGCAAAGCATCGCCAGCCAGTCAAGGGAAAGGATTGTCCCACTCTGCTCTGCACTGGTGTGGTCTTGAGTACTGCGTGCAGTTTTGGGCACCACAATACAAAAAAAAAAAAAAATAAAATAAAATAAAATATAAAGCTACTAGAGGGCATCCAAAGGATTTTGATTATCCAAATGGGTCCCTTCCAACTCAGGGTATTTTAAGATTCTAAAATTCTATGATCAGTGTACACCCAAGAAAAAGCTAGGACCACAGACACCTGTGTCCAATTTGCTAAAATGCTTCTGAACTATCTTCCTTTTCTGTGGATATAAACCTCCATGGTGATCATAGTCACTAGCTTTACAAACATTCTAATGTCATCAGCAAGCATTTACCTATTTACTGAACTGTAATATTTTAGTTTTGACCACCTTTTTTCAGCGTAAGAGCCAGCTCTCAGAATTGGAACCTGCAAGGAGAATAAGAGAGCAAGAGAAAGTACCCTGACAAAAACCAAAACATAATGAGTAATTTTAATATGTTTTATAGGTCTTGACCCTTTCAAAAACTGCCTTTTAGGGCTTCCTGGGAGATTTATCCACTTGTTCACTTTTCCACAGTGTTTGAGAAGCTCTAGTTTTGCAAAATATTATACTATTGTTCTGAGTGAGAGCAGACAAGGTCCCATGACCTTACTCATGAAAAGGATCTAAATAAAGAAAAATACCCTGTAAACAGAAACTCAACATATAAATTATATATATACATATATGAAGGTACTGATAAAATATCCTTGGAAATATTTCCTAAAATTATTTTGTTTTCTGGAATCATCTAACTTTATTATCATCATCATCATCATCATCATAGTCTACATTTACTTCACTGCAGTATTAACAGTATTACTTCACAATAACAGTCCAGAATAAGGTTTCAGATCTTCAAAATAAGTAATATCTTCATATTCTCACCAGCACGTATTTCTTAAGATTAAAGTTCTGGATAATAGTTAATATGCCATATTAATTTTCGCTACAAATCTACATTTATATTCAAATCTGTTCAAGATGTTCTTTCCAAAACTGTTGCCACAACTGTAATACCAACATACCTAATTATTAATTGCTTCCTTTCTCCCATTAACAGCTCTGCATTGCAGAATGCTGAGTTCATTTTTAAGGAAGTAAAATCTTATGGGTGCATGTTTACAATTAAAAGTGTAATGGATCAACCAAACTTAAGACTGAGTTTTCAACTGTGATCTCATTAAAAGCAAGATAAATGTTCCCCAATAAAAGCAAATGTGAAGTAGGTGGTATATTTCTAAAAGGTTATAAAAGTTGTCATATTTGTAAGGAGAAAACATTATGATCTTTGTGTGTGTGTGTGTGTGTGTATGTTCAGCATATCACTTGGAACTTTTTTCCCAGTATGCCACATTTTTCCTTACTATTCTGTTTGCAGATGATAAAAAGTAGAAATGTGATGTTGACAAATTAGTAGCAACTTCTAAAGTCTCTTAGTCTGCTTAGGACTACTCCTCTAAAGTGGAGTAAGAAACATAATGACAGTGCCTATTATGAAATTTAATGAAAGCAATATTTTTCTTTCTGATTGGTACCTGAGAGATAATATATGGGTCAAATTGAAGAGTAATGGATGCAAGTTAAATTATTCATGGTATTCACTGAGGATTGACTAACCTGCTATTTATATTCTTTCTGAATACATCATTATGTCTCAGGCTCAATTTGCAAGATTCTATTTGAAGTCAGGGGACTCCAGAGTATACATTTTGTTCATCTAAAAAGTCTGATAACTGAAATTATTGGGTTATTACGTAGAGTGGGGAATAACCAAAGATGATTTCACTACTATCCCAGTTACCTTCCTTGCCAGAAAATGTATTTGTGTGATATGTTTGTATTCAACAGGTATATGCAAAACATTTAGACATATCTACTTTCATCAAGTGGAGGGAAACTGCTTGCATTGACAAATTCTTTCTAATGAACATCTAGGAAATGGGCAGTAAGGCACCAGACTTGAAAAATAAGATATGCTTTAGCCATTTCATTATTTTAAATACAATTCCAGGAGAGCAAACAAACAGAGCATACATTTAGTTGTGTCCATCGTTTTCCCTTTGCAGGCATAGAAATAGGATTTGAAGAGGGTGACATATCACCTTTGAAAAAGTTTCATCTTTGTGACTGAGAAAAATCAAATATTTAACCCATTCTGTCATTTTTGTTCATTTGAGGGTGTTTCTGAAACTAAAAAAGAAAAAAAATATTAAAAAATTAAAACCCCCACAAATACACCATTTAAATATTTAAGTATTTTCATATTTGAAAATCATTTAGAAATATAACATGCTGCAATGATAGCTTTGACCTTGCTAGCAATTGCTTTAATAGTTAGCTTTGAAGTAGTATATACGATTTTGAATGCAGCAGGAATGTTTTTGTGTGTTGCTGGAGCACAATGTGAAATGTTTGCCACTTCAAAAATCAGTGTGAAAAATTCAGTATTCAAGATGAAATTTATTTCATAAGGATTCTGCTCTTTGCTTCTCAGTGTCCCTCTTTCTAAAAAATGTCTAGCTAAAAGGAGAACATTTATAATTAAATACACCAAAAAAGCTTAAACTAATTTTAGACCAAAGTTTCAAAAAAAAAAAAAAAAAGGATGTATAATATGGAGATTATTTAAAGATTATTGGCTAACACTTGATCTCTCTTTTACTTAATCTAGAGACTAAAATGATTTTGTAAGGAAAATGCAGTATCCACAACCTCTCCCTTAAAATGTGACTTAGAATGAGTTAGTTGGACATCTTCAAACACCCTAATCAGAGTAAAGTCTGGCACTGTCTCTTCTTAAGACCTTGATGGCATGAGGAGCATCTTCCCCACCTCCTGATCAGTCACTCCTGTTTGCATCACTCACTGTAGATGCCCACACCTAAGCATGTTTTGTCTCAAACATCCTGAGTATTGCTACAGGAAAGGTGATCAGATGAGAAGGTCCCATGGAGGTGGAGCAGTGCTGTCCTGAGTGAACTTCCTGCTCTGCCTTGAGACTCATGCTCCGTCCCACCCTCCCAACTCACTTCCTGGAGAAGAACGGGCTGTTCATGTATGAACAAAACAGTGCAAAAAATCTAATTTGAGTAAGAGGCATGCCCCAGGTTAACCATAAAATGGAGCAGATCAAGCCCCTTAGTTCTCTTCTCTGGCTCTCTTTCACTTCTCTCTCCTTTTCCTCTCTTTCATTTTCTTTGACTCCCAACCCCAGTTCCCAACCATCCACACAGCAGGACCAATGCAGGATCTAAGGACTGGAGATATTCTTTGTTTTCTTCTCTCTCTTTGCCTGGGAAAAACAGGGCTATCATATTCTACCCCATACTCCATACTGAACCTTATTATGGGAGGAGGGAGATTGTGGAAGTGCATTTAGGGCTTGTGAGCCAGCACCTTTTGAGGAGTTTGTTGTGGGACCTGAGAACTTATTGAAGTGTACTGTACAAAATTAAGGTCTTGCTATCCAACACCTTTTCAGTCTAAATGGTGGGCTGGTTGCTAGAGTTATGGTGACTGTATATTAAGAACATAAGAGTTCCTGACACTAGGTCTTTGTTCAGTCTAATGAGAATTTATAGCAAACGTCACACCCCTACCATTCAGTCACTCCTGCAGCCCACGAGCTCTGAACACCAAGGGCTGTCAGGGAGGCTAAGAAGTGAATCAAACATCCAGAGGCATAGGCTACTATCAAGTAGTACATCTTCTGAGTTTTTATGATGTCTCCAGATCAGAGAGAGAAAAATAGTGTGTTGCTAAAACAAATGGTCTTAGGCCATGTCAGGTGGTGTGTATTTCTAATCAAAAAACCCCACAGAAAATGTTTCATTCACTATCTACAGTCTTCTATAATCATATAACAGCAGTGTGGACTGTAGCATTAGGTAAATACATGGGGTGTGTTTTAGTAAAGTCACATAAAACGTGCTGCACTGTACAATCACTTTTACGTTTGATTCATTTGTATCCAAAAGCAAGTTGTGTTGTATATGAAGGCATTAGGAAAGTATTATTACATTTTTCTAAGTAATGCAGTCAATGAATAATTCCTTCTTTTATCTGATTACACCTCCTCTAATCTTACTTAATTACATTAGATGTTAAATTATGATGAACTAGAAATGTTCTACCCTCTGGTACTGCCTTTTTTATCTTAATATTAAACTTTTAAATTCTCACATTCAAGCTCCTAATGTTTTTCATTAATTGCTCTTAAAATTACAGTTGACTTCCTAAATAACAGCTGTTTTTAATCTTCCTGTAAGCAAGAACTGGTATGCAAGGATAACTATGTACTCCTTAATCCTTCATTAGCACTGGTGAGTGCTGTGCAGGTTGTAGCACTAAAAAATGTAGTTGAGTCTTCCCCCGGGTTCATCTCTCCCTGACTTGGTTTATATACATTTTAGTTCGTAGCCAAAACTTGGTTACCTGTCTATAGTTTCTTTAGTTATCAATATCCACTTCTTCCTTACAAATCTATGGATAATATCCTATTTTTCACTTGATATTTGATTCCTGGTTAAGTTTTCCAGCTATTCCATTTAAACTAGTGATAGATAATCTGTTCCTTCCAGTGCGATTCTACAATCTGTACAATTGGAAATCTTGTCTGAAAATAAATACCATAAATACCATAAATATAAACCTCCGCTGGAAGGGAATTGTCCAAATTGTCCTGATGCACTCAGCTGTTTTCAGTAAAAAAAATTGATTTGACTCATTATTTACTTATATTTGGGGTCTTGGAGGTGCAAAAATTAATTTTATGCTGATTCTACAGGATATGGCACTATATTTTCAGTATTGGAGTACACCTGTTGTATGCTATTATTTCAGAGTAATAAATCTTAACATTATCTGGGCACTACTTTAGTCCTCTTGTATTCTTTCAGAAGGGTCTACATGTGACACACATGTACACAACACACAAAGAGAGACAAAAAAGAGAGAGAAAAGTAATGCAAGTCCCATGAAGAAAATAAAAAAAAATTAAAAAACCCCAACCAAACAACAACAAACTCCCTGGTCAAATTAATAATTAGAAACTAAAACATTGTTCTACTTAATTTGAGTATCTGGAAGTTAATTTTCAGTAGAAATGGTTCATTTCAGCTTCTGTTTCACCTGCAGTATGAAGCTGTTTTCTTCAGCTCTGTTCTCCATTAAAGACTACAACTAAATTCCCATAAAGAAGGCAGCTTTTAAAAGGTGGGCTATTCACTTATTTATACCTATTCTTTTGCCATTTTTCTTTGTTTGCTGCTTCATATTGAAAAAATAGACTCAGTCTAAAAAATACAAACAGACCAAAAGAATTGGACAGAATGAAATAGGAGGCAGTTTTACTGTAAAGCAGAGAGCAGAAAGATATCATTTTTTGTGCCTTCTCTGTTCCTTTGAAATGGTTCTCCAAAATGGCTTTCCTGAAGTAATTTTTTTCTTTAGAGCTATAACTGAGGGTATTCTGTCAGCTTTCCTTTTCTTTTGTACAGGTTTATAGTTCTCTATAAGCAGAATGCTAAAAGTAGGTACAGTAAAATGTCAGGTCTGCAGTCACTTCATAGCTATGGCAACTTGCCAGGTTATTTACACTTAACTCTGTGGCTCATGTAGAAAAATTAATCTCTCCATGTCTTTAAAAACATGCATAGTTGCAATACATAGATACAAATGGATGAAAATAATATTATTCAGTGATTAGGCTTTTTTTTAATTAGATACACTAATGATTTTTCTAGATGATATTTTTTGCAAGACTTCTATATGCATTCATAATATAACATTAAAATTCCGTAATTCAGTTGTGTTTTCCCTTACAGATAGCAAAAGAAACATTATCCCTTCACATTAGAATATGCTGAAACAGGAAAGCACTCTCTGAGTTGCTGAAAGGGATGGTATGAACCTGAGCATTTCAGAGTATTCCCTGTAAAAACATTGCTTGTCTCAGATGCCAGATAAATACCACATACTCTTTTCCAACCAGTATGGGAGCACAAAGCTGTCTTATTCAGAAATAGAGACTTCTTATCTCAGGTGGGTGTCAGCAGTCATACAGTTCTGAATTATTGTCATCTTTATGTGATATCTGAAAAATGCTTCATAGTGGTGATTCATATCATGTGGACAATAATTACTTGTACAATATTCTGCTCAGCAAACAAGTCAGAAGTCTAAGTAGATTGGGGTGTAAATCAGCAAAAGTGACTAACTGGAAACTCCTGTCAGCAGAAAAATAAAGTAGTTCTGTTTCAAGCAAGTAGCAAATATTCCAAGCTCATCTGATACTATTATAATAAATGGTTAAAAGCTCAGGTGTTAAGAAATTAATCCAAGAGCCTCTCTATGAAAATGCCATGTTCCCAGTACATAAAATTCAATGTGGAGATTATAGCCACAAATATCTCACCAAGCAAAAGTATAGATTTAACATCTTGAAAATTCTAAAATTAAATCATAGGTTAAAAGCCATTATAAAAACAATGCTATTACAGTAATGTAATTGTATTTTACTAATATCATAGTCACATCTTAAACTCCAAGATAACCTGATGCTTCATTGTACAAGCATTGCACAAAATAGTGTTGGGCCATGATTAGCTCAGTTCTGCCTCAGCACAGGCAGGCCTATGTCTAAGCAATCTTTTTCTCAGCAAATTTTCTCCTATTTACGCTCCATAACTTCCTGAGAATGCAGTAGTTACCTAGATGTTTGAGGAAATATGATGATATACCACTGTATACCTGAACATAAGCCTGAAAATGTATAATTATTCAAGTACTGGCCTGTGTAACTGGCAAGAAAAAGAACTATAAAGGGATAAAAGGGATACCCTGTTATTAGAAGTTACATTTGAGCTGCAAACTTGCCCTGGAACTTCTATGGCTGTGCTACCTCTTTGGTGAGAAGGGGCTCGGGCAGTTGGCAGGAGCTGCAGGTATCCCAGCCCCAGACAGAAGGCTTTGCTCTAAATGCTAGGTTCCTCTTCAGCTCGCATGCTTGATCCCAGTCCCGCAGCTAAGATACTCTCCAGTCAGAGCTTTCAAACCCTGAAGCTTAAGTTTTAGTTCTCAAGTCATCCTTACGCTTTATGATTAACAAAAGTGCTGAAGCCTGAGAGTTGCTGCTATGATCAGGTCAGTCCCTACTTTCTGATGCTGCTAAATCACAGTAAACATCACTTTTGCCAAAACACTTTTGCTGACCGCAGGCGATTGGGAGAAGGAATACACTCATTTATATTCCACCTACTTCCCTTATATGTACATAATGCACTTACCCATAAGCAGCACTTCATTATTTCTCAGCTAATCCTTCACTGGGAGTTACACAGGGCAAACCCACAGGCAGTTAGATGCCTCTGATATGGACATTATTGCCTTGTGCTTGGAAAGCAATTTTTTGTTCCTCTTGTGTTACATCATCTTTAAGCACTGCAGATAATGCATGTTGATGAAGCATAAGGTTCTGTGTCTATTGCTTGTCTTCATTATCCATTCATTGGCTCAACCTGTTCACTCAGACAGGAGTAACTGTGGCTGCACTGAAAGACCATAATTACTTTTTCCTTACTAAGCCATTGCTTCTTGATCAGCAAAGTATATCATTAAATCCATGTACACATTACATGTACAGCATAACTTTGATTTCATTTTTCTTCAAAATGCGTTTTAATTTCTTGCCCAAAATGTACAATAAAAAGTGCAATTATTACTAAACAAAAAAATAGAGTCAGTGACAGCAGCATATAACTTTCAGTAGATCAACTCTCTTCAGAAAAATAATCTTTAGAGAGGTTTGTCATTATGTTAAGCAATTGTAGGTAGGAGACTATAATGAAAATATGAATGTTCATATGCAGAAAAAAATCCTGAAATGTTAAAGTCTTCTCAAAACCTGTTAGGCAGTCAAATAATTCCCTCAGCATTTGTCAAGAAAACAAATATTATACATTGAAAATGTAATTGCTATAAGGAGAATAAAAATAAAAATTACAAAAGCATATTGACAGCTTCACAATGAATGAGATCCTGTTTTCTTTTTTCTTCCTGACAATTTGAAAAATTATAATATTTAATTTAGAGGCTTGACAGAAAATTGTCCCTCACAAGTTCAGAGAATTACCAGAATTCCAGCTGTTTCAGTTTTAAGAGTATTTCTATAGTTCTATGCATTTAAAGACAATAGACCAAGGAAAATTCCTGTTTTTCCTTTTTATATATTAAACTATCAGATCAAGGTTATGACCTTAGTTACCTTCAGGCATAAGGAAGGGAAAAAAAAAAAGAAAAACAGGAAAAAAGAAATAAAACTAAAAAAGAACAACAGTTTTTCACAAGAACAAATTATTCTGGCAACACTACTAATTGCATCTTATTTGCTTCACTTGTGTCTAATTCAAGCCAAGTGTTATGTCTGTACAGCCCCATTTGGCACCACTGATGCTGTCAAGGTCAAAACCAGCAGAACATTTTCCTTACCTGATGGAAACCAACATTTATTTTCCTTTTCAAATGGCATTTAGTGCTGCTTAATGGATCCTACATATCATCCTGGAGATGCAAGATTTGATCTAAGGTCTGTGTGAAGTCTTTTCATCAGGTTTGGTATGCTTTGCTTTGCTTTGCTTGGATCAGAACTTTTGTTTACCTCTGATCAAAAAGAATATGACAATGGGTTTGTCCTAGAGAGATCACCATGCAGGGAGGGGATGCTGTGTTCTGCCTTTGGCCTCAGTGCGACAACTGATATGCTCTTCTCAGGGGCAAAGCACAAATACATAGGACATTTTAATATTCATTGGAAACCCTCTGTTCTAGGCATAATAATAGATCTCAGATGCCTACATTTAAAAGAGTTGCCCACATCTCCTTTATTCTGAAAAAGAGTCTTTTTGAAACAAGGCAAGATGGTTGGCTTGTGGTGGTCTTAAATAAGAACAGGAAAATTAAGTCTACCCTTATGTACATTTTTTGTTCCTGTTGATGCATTTCTTAACTTCCAATGTATTACACGAGAATATTTCTCATTACCAACAACAAAAATGTTTAATGTTAGGTTTTGTCATATTTGTTCTCACTATTGGCGAGTAGTAAAAAAAAAAATAAAATAAATAAAAAATTAATGTCTTCTTAGTATCTTTTCTATCTCCAAGAAAACTCATTTCAGACATTGAAAATACCTGAGAAACTATTCATATCTGTACCAAGTAATATAAGCATTTTCTGTCCCAAAACCTCTTAAAAGTTTCTTATCCACTGGACAAAAACACAGTTAAGGAAGCTGAATAAAGTTTTAAGCAACCAACAGAGAGGTTTACAACATGGTCTATAGGGATTTATATTCTATAAATCGAAGGTTTACACCTAAGTTTTCAGGTGGGTAAGATGGGGATGGGAAGATACCAAGGTATTGGTAAATTACCTATAAATCTATTCCACTGTCCCAGAGCCATTAACATCACAGGCCTCTTGATGTATTAGGCATTTCATCACGGGGAGTGCAGTGCTGCACTAGTAGTCTTGCAGCACTGTGAATATTTTTTTCCCCACCACACCTACTTGATGTGATGCACAAGGAAGAAAAAGTACCTTGTAGTGACACTGTCGAGTGTTCTGTAAGCCTGAAATGTCATGAAATACAGTGACAGTTGGACAAGTTGCAGAGAAAGCATCATCTGAGCCAAAAGGTACGGACAGACCTCTGTTAAATAATCTCACTTTTTTGGACTGATGAGCTTTCCATTATATACCAGCCTCAAAGAGTAAAACGCTACTACTGAAAATGGAAGCAATAATAGCATATTCCATGCATAATGAAATTTCAGGATTTGCACATATATAACCAGGAATAAGAAAACGAGGATATATGTATGTCAGCTGGAATTCTCCACAATTTTATTTTACATCTAGAATACCTCTGAAAATACCTGTGGAAATGACAGCTTTCTTTAACTTTAATGTAGAGGAGATTACAAACTGATTATTAAGGCCACAGTATTATTCTACCTTCGTCACTCTCACGGTAATTAATCCTACCAATCCAAGTCACTCTGCATGAAACAGAGACAATATTCCATGTGCTGACAAAATTTCTTTGAAGTTATACATTAGCTAGGAATATTTCACAATATCTAAATTCAAAAGGAAAAATATAAATCCCTTTTTTCATAAGCAGAAAACAACAGATGCATAGAATGAAAATTAAAATCTTAGCAAGTATGTCCTAACCAAAAAAGTAATGCTAATTCTATTTATGTTCTTTGAATAGGGCTCAAATCAACTTGGCCTAGTGGGGGATGTCCCTTCCCATGCCAGGAGTGTTGGAACTAGATGATCTTTAAAGTCTCCAGCACAAAACATTCTGTGATTATATGATAATTTTATAGAACACATTTGTTATAGTTCTTTTCCATTTACAAGAAAACTCTTGTTTTCTGATTATTTTCTCTTTACAAATTCTTAAAATTAAACCCTGAGTAACTTCTGACCAACACCATAATTACCAGGGATGTTCAACGATAATTTTCCTGCCAGTATAGATCACTGTGTACAGCTCACCTGCTTTTCCTGAAAAAGCATGTGGCCCCATGGAATATTCAGCTGCATGCCATGGCTCCTGTTTTGGGAATCTTCCCTGCCATGCATGCCCACTGCTGAGAAATGAACAAAAAAGAAAACAGAACAAAAAAGAAAACAGAAAAAAGTGACAATTGATATATGGATTCCTTCTTGTGGGAAATACATATTTTTATGGACATAGCAAGACAACAACAACAGCCTTAGAGGTTCAACTTATTTTTCACCTGTGGGGGGAAATGAAGGCGATGGAAGAAGAGCCACAGCAAACTGCTAGGGCGTTCAGCAAAGTTTGACAAGCAGACCCCACAAAACTCTCAGCCTTAGTCTGTAAGCTTGTTGCTATTCATTCAGTAGGGGCTCTCATTACAGCAGTCAAGGCCTTATGAACAAAGAGGTACATTAGAGCTAAATTATGCACCAACACCCTGATTTATTGCTAAGAACTGTACTAAATTAAGTAGAAATTCTAAATTAAGGGGAAAATCGGAAATTAAAAGGCAAGGCTAATTTATTAGGAAATCATTTGCTAACTACCAGTATTATGGAAATAGTTCTAAAAATAAAGCCCCAATGGAAAAATATATAACTAATGCACACAATTTTTGAAATGCAAGAACTCTTGGAAAGTTTAAAGACTCCCTAGGGCAGATGTGCTTCCCTACCCCCAAATACTAGATAATTAACTTAAACTTTTACAACTAAGATTTTAAAAGAGGTGAAAAATAAGATCTTTGGAAACTAAAGTTACTTCATAATAAATCTTGGAATACTGAGGAAATTCCAGAGGACTTGAACTAAACTAATTTTCTTCCAGTATTTTAAGAGGCTACATAGCAACTCAAGTAATTATAATCCTGTCATCACAGCATCATTTATAGGCAGAAGGATGGAACAATTGGTATGAAGCTCAATTAATTTAAAAACTAAAGTAGGATAATAATTTAATTGATATCAATCAGATCTTGTCAAAATAACTTAATATGGATTTTTTTTTTTAGATTTGTAAAGAGACTGATTAATGCACTAGATTTAATTTAATATGCTGCAGCAACTGTGCAATTTTACTTGGTACCCCAAATTAATATAATATAAATTTAATGGAGCATGGATTAAATGGTAAATGGATTTAAAACAGTCCAGCACATCTCTAAGAATAAATGTAAAGGTTAGGAAGTTTATAACTTTTAAGGAAATATTGATTAATTAATTATAATTTTTTTCAATCAAGAGAAACTATACTCTTTTTTGTGGTCAAGCTGGTAAACAATAACATTTATCGTCATAAATAATAAAACCACGCTACTGGTATTGAACAGAAATTTCTTCATAAATTTCTTTCTAAGTATATGTATATGTAAGAAAATTCAGGGTCATATACTTAGGAGTAAAATTGCTAACTCTACTTAAAGATTTCAGAAAATGACTAAGAAATTTCAATGTTTCTCGTCAACAGACAAAAAGATCTCCAAAGAGTAAAACCTAATAGACTAATGCAACACCTGAACATGTAAGCAGAATTATAACAAAGAGAAGTTAAGCTATACAACTTCCATTTCTGACATCATGTCTTGACTTTTGGTTACATTCAGGTTTGATGTCCATAGCTAAAGATGTGAGTTCATAAACTGGAGCTTTAGAGAAAAATCTCAGAAAAGCCAGAATGACCAGAAACTAATCATGGTTCTTTCATTTTTCAAATGCTAATTTAACAGCTTATTTTATTACTCCATATATACAGATGGGGGCCAGGAAATCGCTATCTACTTATTCTCCTGCTTACCATATCTGATATATAAACATCTCATGTCCACAGTTTGAAACAAGGATCAGTAACATTTTTTTTGTTTTCTAAAACAGTAAGAACTTGTATTTTGGAAGCATGGGGTGAAAAGAATATTTTCATGAACGACTATTTTTGGATTCAGCTTAATTTTTTTTTTCCTAAGGAAATATGTGAAGTATTTCAGAAAGATTAATTCAAGAAACTTCAGTGATCTGAATGATATTAATGAAATCATAGTCAAGGAACTGTTGAATAATCTATTACTTTGGAACTACTGAGTAATCTATTACTTACAAAAAACCTGAGGAAGATGGATTCATATTGATCTTTCATTGCCTTGCATTTTCAGTAAGGCTCATGTGATTTAAGTGGGTTTCTTATGCATAAAGAGTTTTAGCATAGGAAAAAAACACCGCTAGACCTAAGACTGTTTCTTATAGCAAACAGCATTTTCTAAGAGCAAGTCCATTTTTCTAGAGAATGGGAATATGACTTAACCATGTGGAAAAAGCACATTGCACTCCTATGATCTGCACAACATTTCTTATGCTTTCCATGGCTAATTCTAGGGCTATTTAGTCCTCATTTTTGTAATGAGAATTCTTAATAAACTCTCCATTTGCAAGCAGCAGTTATACTTTTCCACTCCAGTTATTCTAATTTAGCTCTCCTTTTTTTTTTTTCTGAAATTTTCTCCTCTGTTTAATGTGGTTCAAAACAGAGTGCAGACAACAAACGCTCAGAAATGGAAAGCTGCAATGCACAAAAAAACAAGATCATAGCTATTAGATTGTCATGCCAATCGTGTTTGCTTGTCTACTTAAAGATGGTCAATAGCAAGCTAAATTCATACTTCATAACACAATTCATTGAAATTATAGCATATTGTATGATCACTCATAACATAATCTATAAACAAAACCATGATGCAGTTGTGTGCAACTCTGGGAATACCATCCAGCCGATTTTCACATACAGGTGGCTGGATAGCTGCAGCAAAAACAGTGCCGCTGAATAGAACAGATTAGAGGACCTTTCCATTAATTGCACTACTTGATGTCTGTGTGCTTGTTCATTGTCTTTAGAGGAAGACTGAGAGGGTCTTTGGGACAGACATATAGGCCAGAAGCAGACTCTTGTGTTGAGCAAGGACTCTGTTACCTTAAAAGGGAGGCTATGGTGGAGTAGCAGATTCCAGAGCAGATCCCAGGAGCATTTAGTCAATATCTAAAGGCTCTGCATATAACATTTTTCTTCTACAGGGGTATATCAATGAAGTAGAAAGATGGCTGGATTTGCCAGGTATGCAGCATCCTAAGAAGATAGTTTGGAGACTCTTCCAGGCCATAAAAGTGATATATGGGGCAGAAGAAGGGTGTTCATTGTTTTGAGGAATAGTAAAGTGCATGAAAAACCATACTGAGGAAATGTGTTATACAGGTCATCTACAGTAATCTGCAGAGAAGGCCTCAGTAGTTTAAGGGCAGAGTTTCTAAAACAGGCATACTTGAACACATTTTTAGAGCTGCTCACGTTTTGTAGAGATAACAAGCTCAGTTAGACCAAGATGACATGTGTAAACTGTGTGCTGTTTTCTTTCATTTCCATTTTATCTGTGCTTTCTTTTGACCGTAGTAACTCATTCCTTCACAGTGAAAAATTAACCACACTGTCGTGTTTATGCCATCCACAAAGTCAGGTTGAGACAAAAAGTGACCCTTTAGATGATGAAATTTCTTGGGCTAATATGTCAAAAAAGAAAACTGCATTCATTAGAAATAGAATAGCTAGAAACACTTTTATCACTTGGATATATTTCTTAGTGTCCTGGTTGTCTAAGAAATAAGAATTCCAAAGTTGGTTAGAAATTGAGAAAAGCTGGTAGCAGGCCAGCAGTTTATTTATTCATACGTATTTGTGTTGGAAACAGGAAAGTTGTTTTTCAGCTTGCTAAATAAGCTCTTTGCAATGACAGAGAGAAACATAACTGTAAGTTTTCAGATGTGTATTTTAACATGCTACAAGAGTGACAGTGAAGCTTAGGTTGGCAATACTGCAAGTCAAAGAAAAGGTGATAAGCTGGATGGTTTTTTAATTTCTAGAAAATAAATCCACATTGGTTCGTAGATTTGCAAACAGAAATCTGTGGTTCTTGAAGAACATCTCTTCCTTTTTAAAGAAAGAAAGGTCTATGAAAATACCCTAGGCATTAGCAGAACATGTTATATGTCAGTGTCTAAGTCATCTAAAAAGTTATCAGAATGCCTTTAACATTTTCTAGCAGAGAATGGGAGAGCTCGTTTGAGCAGTGATTCGGCTGTGAACAAGAGGGCAAGCTCATCCACAAGATGTGAAATCAATTTGTAATAAATTTCCTAGAGAAATGAGCAATTTACTAAAGGGCACAAAACACTGACTTGTTAAGAAGAGAATTTGAAAAATCCACAGAGGGTTCAATCCTGCCCATTCTGCGGGAAATGACATGTAGTACAAGGACACTAGGAAAAAGGAGAAGAGGAGGTAGCCTGCAAGCTTCAGTGTTCACACAGGTAGTCAGAGCGCTAAGCCATGGACTTTTAAGCAAGAAAGGAAGTTTATTTTGGGAACACTATGCAGCTGCCAGAACTCACAGCTGGGTGGCAAAAACACATGCACAGGCCGCAGGTCTTCTGGGCTATATATATATCAAGGGCCTTTCTGACCTGCACAGTGCTGCTTTTCTGAGCCATTCCCTTTCCCTCCTCCTGGCCCCTTTCCGCAGTTATGAGCAAGGGAATGTCTCTCATCTATCTCAGCTGAGAAACAGCTTCTGAGGGAAAGACCAAGAGTGATTGTTCTCACACATTCTCTCAACGTATGTTTCTGTTAGCCACAACAGGTTTCTTGAGCAAAGAGAAGTTTCCAATCCATTTACCTCTTTGAACATTTCTTGCACAGGGCCCCCTCAACTCCCACCGAGGCAATATGTTGAAGTAGTTTGGCTGTTCTGAGTATAAGGAGGCAGAATGTAAATCTGGCAAGAAATGGACAAGACTGTGCATTTTCTAAGGTGTCTGGCATGGTCATAGTGTGTTTTTGTTCTCTCTGAAGTCTGACTGCCAGTCTGGTCTACAGGTAGTCAATTAAATTAGAGGTTTGGACTGGAATTAACACCACTGTTACTGCTCACATGCCCCTTCTCCACATTTTCTGACATAGAGACCACATAATCCATGAATTGCAGTAGTGGATTTGTTAATTGTCTAAATGAATTACTTTATAGATATCCCCATCTGTATCTTCGTGAGAGGAACCTTAAAGCATAGGACTTTGTTACTGGCTTGACTTACGGTCACAAGTCAGCTGCCTCTCAGAAATGCAATGAAAAGGTTTTGAAGGAAGTATGAAGCAATGTCACTACTGAAATGAAAAGATCACATAACATTTATTCATAATCCCTTAAATAGCTCCAAGTTAAACTGAACTTTCCAAAGGAATAAAAATGACAGTTGAGATAAAAATCAGTTCCAGTGTTTTCAGCTGGCCTGTTTAATACTTTAATCATCATGATTATGGAGATTCTCATTTAAGATTAAGTACTATCTAGTTGGACATGTATTTATTTGAACCTTAAATAATTGGGATCAGATGCAAGACTGCCTCTCAAATAGACTTTACAAAATTAATTGTACATCCAAAAGTAAATGTAAAATTGCTCAAAGTCAATATTCTATGTAGTGTATTATCTATTTTTTCCACTGAAAGATGGCCATGATTTTGCTACCTCATTCACAAAAATTTTTCTTTTGTATCTTGATTACCATTACACTTACTGTCCCTTTAAGTGTTAGCTTCATTTATTTATAACATGAGCAATTTTTTTTTATTTCAAATTATGTGTTTGCTGAATTCTGAGGCTCAATGCAACAGGTTGTCCACTTGTACATCACTTACCTGTCTTCCTACAAAACTTTTGTTTCAGTGAAAAGGCAGAAAATTACATCTCTTCATTACCTCTATTTCAAGAATTCTAATTATAATTCAAGAAAGTCCTTAATATTCTCCCTGAATAATGAAGAGTATTACTTTTTAATCACTGCTTGATGGATTACAATCAGCATGTCTAGACAAAGTTCATGTTTATCTCCTGGTAAACTATCAGGCAACAATTATTCATCTTGTCCATTTGTAATAAATATTTATTTATTTATTTAATAAGGAATGTTCAAAAGCTCACAAGACAACATTCTCAGATGATAAACAGATCAATAATGCTACATGCTAAATTGCTTTGAGATAATAGGGGCATGCAAGAAATTGAGCAATGAGGTAATGAGTAGGAATTTTTATTGGTTTTGTTTGCATCTGATTATCTTATCCCATGTGCAGAACATTTAAGGAATTTACTTCTACATACCAAGAATATTTATATCATATTTCTTGTACTCATGTATTAAATTTATTATCTCTGGTGCCCTTACACTTTTCTGTAAAGGCATAGGGCAAGGCCTATAATAAATTACAGTTATACCTTATTGATTGTTCTCCATGCAACAGCTTTACACAGAGAAATAGAATGAGTCCAATTTAATATAATGTAAGAAAAAGTTTATTTCTAAAGTAAAATAGCTTCTTTCACCGGTTATGACAAAGAACCAGAGACAAAACCTCTAGCAGTTACTGATATCGTCAGGTTTTTTTACTGTCTTGGATTGTAAATCTTGGATCATTTACTTCTTATTGAACTTCATTAACATTATAGTGCTGAGAAAAAAGTTAAAAAGACATTTACAAATGTCTATAGCTAAAACTTTGCACTTTTTCTTTTTTTAAATCTGTGGGTATTTTTTTTTTTTTTTTACTTTTGCATGTGTGTTTTGTGGAATTTTTTTTTCTCTCTTCTAATTTGGGAATGTGTAATAGATAAGCAGAAATAAATTAAAAAAAAATAAAGTCAAGGAGCAAGATCACATTTCGAGTATTTAAGTCTGAAGTTTATGCTAAGAGTTCTTGCCAAGTTTCTGTACCCTGAGAAACGTCCTTCCACCTATTCCAGCAGGGGTATTTTAAAGAGAGCAGTGGACGAATAGCCAGAGGGATGCCCTTGCTATAGCACTGGAACATACAAAAATCTGATAAAATCAATTTGCTGATAATTCCTTCTTCCTCACTCATTCAATTAATGTCTCTCTATTTCTGTGCTCTGCTGGTGTACTGTTTTACAAGTAACATGCACTGACCCTACATTAATCTGTTTTGAAACACAGTATGTGAATAGCTAATATTTATATGTTACATCTGGCTAAAATGGAATTATGTTTTGTGATGTAGAGTTCTTTTCTTTATCTTATCTTTTTGTTCTAGGTCGCTTCCAAATTTTCTAGTGAGGACATATCTTTCTGAAAGTCCCTGAGAGTATACTTGAAAATTCAAAAAAATACTTGACATTCACAAGTAACTTTAGACCTTTATTGCATCCACAATCATTACTAATAGTACTGAGCTACTATTTCCAAACACAAGATACGTCCTCATCCATTGTGTACACTATGTGTCTGCAAACAAGGTGAAGTACTAGTGTTTGCACATGTTTTCAATCTGAAACTTTCCGACCCGCTTTCTTACATAAGAATGTTCATTCCCTGAGTGTGGATCCATAGAGCTGAAAAAGGAAAAACCAGTTAGGGTTTGCAGGGCTTCTGCTCAGAAAGAACAGTTGGACACAGGCACAGATCAGCTGAGGAGCTGGAATAGTTGTGATACTAAAAGTAAAGATTGTCCAAATAGAAATGCCCTCCAGCATCCTGAATCATGAAATTGTTAAGTGGCTTGCTTTGTTTTGACAGCAAATAATATTTTGAAAGACAGAAGTCAATTGTGTGTAATGTCAATTTAAGTTTTAAAGAACAATTATGCGATGCAAGGACTTTAGTTCTTCTTTGTGGTTAGGGAAAAGCTCTGTAGTTGATTGAACTCTAACAGCAGTCAAACACCTTCCCAGCCCCAGATTCACTCCCCTCTCCAACAGGATGGAAAGAAAATAGAAGGAAGTCAAGATAATAGATCAAGATAATGACAGTTTAATATGAAAAATTAAATCTGTGCATAAAAGAAAAAGAAAAGGATAAATTCATTCACTGGTTCCCATTGGTAGGCAGATGTCAAGGCACTTTGTGGGAACCATGGCATTAGCACATGGAATGATTGCTTAGCAAGACCAACACCATAATTATGAATGTCCCCTCCCCTTCCTCTTCTTTTCCCTGAGCCTTTATTGTTCAGAAAATGTCATGGGATATGGAATAGAGTTGGGGTCAGCTGTGTCCCAGATGTATCCCCTCACAACCTCTTGACCACCCCTAGCCTACTTGCTTTGGGAACCAAAAGGTAAGAGAGAGTGACTTGCTACTGTACAAGCACTGTTCAGCAGTAGCCAAAACATTGGTGTGTTATCAACACTGTTTCAAGCACAAATGCAAAGTGCAGCATATGGGCTGCTACGAAGGAAGCTGGCTCCATCCCAGCCAGACACACTACAGGAACAGAGAGGTGGTTATCGTTCTGAACCAATGGAAAAACTGAACTTTCCATAACATGGTTGGGAGAGATTTGAATTTCTAACACAGAGACCTGTCAGTCCACAGGAAGAAAAAAAAAAAAATCACTGGAGAAGAAAACAAGCAAATGGGAAGTGAAGCAACATCAGTAAATTAAAGAGCAACATGAGTATGTCTTGGCATCTGTCCTGACTATATTTCCACTAAAAGGTGATACTGTGCCCCTGTCTAGTGTTTCCTGTTTTGATGGGTTTTGCCTTGATGCCAACACAACATATCTCTCAAGAATTAGGATGTTTCAGTTACATCATACCAGTAGGCAGTAGCATTTTATAAGGCAAATGAAAGATGACCTGTGATGTTTTCAGTCTAAGCATATGCTTATGGAGCAGGCAGCACAGCACTTTCCATGGAAAAGCAGAGATAACTGATCCAATATCACAGGTACCAGCCACAGTTTCACAGCAGTAGTAGAAACATGGTGGGAACTGTAGGAACTAAATCCCATTATAAACTGAAAATTCTTTCTGCTCCAAAAAAGATAGAACTTCAGGATACACGTAATAGGCACAATTTCTGTTTCCATGGGAAGAAAAACTACCTAAAATCTTATCCCTTTCAGACCTGTTTCCCATTTTGACAAGTCCCTCAGAAAGCTGCCAGACAGGCATAAATCACAGAGCAGATGAGGTTGGAGGTCTTCTGATTCCAACCGCCTTGCCCAGGGACAGGCAAGGTTGTACAGGCCTGAATACTGTAAATTTAAACGGCTAAGTTTTGAGTATCACCACAGTTGGAAACTCCATGACCTCTCTGGAGAACCTGCTCAAGTGTTTGGCAGTCACAGTAAAGAAGTGTTGTGTTCTGATGATGTTTCCTGTTTACTTTTGTTGTTGTTGTTGTTGTTGTTATTTTTGCCCAGCACATCTTTTACTGTCAATGGGCACTACCAAAAAGTGTCTGGCTCCCACTTATTCATTTCCTTCCATCAGGGATTTATGTACTTTCCCTCCAGCCATCTCTTCTCCAGGCTGAACAGTCCCAGTTTTCTCAGCCTCTCTTCTTATGAAAGATGCTCCAATACTTTAAGGAGACATGACAGAGAGTGATGATATCTCAATATTAGTAGTAGAATAGCTGGATGCTGTAGTTGTTTATTTGTTTTAAAAGATTCATTGAAAAGTCTTTTTCTTTCCAGTACTATGGATTGAAGAACCCAAATGAAGCTCCAACTTGCTGCTTGTGTATGCTGCTCTGCTTACTGTATTCTAATCAACATTTTTCCTCTGCCCATGTTCATGCTCCTAGTAAGTGATTAAATGTTTTCAACAAAATATAAAGTGTATTTGTGTGTACATTTTTTTTTTTTTTTAGTAGATCTGAATCACTTTAGCTGCATTTTTGGCAAACTTCATTCACTTCATCTTCTTGGCATTTCATTATATTTTGTGATCACAAAGTCAACTCTCCAGCAACAAAGTGAAACACGACTCTTTGAAATAAATGTTGTCATTAACAAGCCACACCAGGCACAGTGACAGATTTGCAGCTGTAATGAATAACATTTCCCACAAAGTTCTCCTGTCTGACAGAAGAGCTGTGACATTACTTCAGGCAACAGTGCTGGAAACTAAAAGATTGATTGATGCAAGTAGATAATTGAAACCTCAGTACTGTCACATGAATGTCAACCTAACAACGAAGCTACCACTCTACAATAACATTTATCATGCCACAGCCTCTCCCTGAATAACACACACACACAGAAAACATGGAATATTTCTTCATGAACATGAGTTACTGCTAATTTATCATAACTAGCTGATTAATTCTCAGTCCCTAAAAAAAAAATAATTCAGTTACTCATGGTATCTTAAGCTTCCAGTTTCAGTTCAGGGTTTTTGACAAAAGACAATACTTAGTAGGAAGTAGAGATAAGCAGCACTGGACCTTTGACACGGTAAGTGATAGCATCATTGTCATATCTGAAGTTAGATGGAATGATCCATATTTACTCCTGTAAATAAGTCAGTGACTGTCAGAGATTCTGGGATTCCAGAAGTTATGACTAATTAGTCCTTATGAAAAATGCTTAATGGAAAGCATCTTAATTATTGGATGATGGTTTTATTATTTCAGTGGATCTCAGAACACCCTTGAATTTTGTGTCGTAGCTGGAATTAACTTAGATTACAAAATCATATTTAAACTTTTCTGTTAGGATACTTAGAATAGTTCATTATTATTTTTTTATAATCCCATTAAAACTCATAATAGACATTTCCTCATTTAAGATAATTTTTCCTCTTTCACAACTACCATTACAGAATATCTTTATTGTACGGCTTTTTCTCCAGAAAATTTACAAACCAAGTAGCATCTAATATACCTCTTTCTTGGAATGATAGGTGTAAAATGGATCCATGTGAAGCCATTGGATTTAGTAGAATCACATGGGTTTAGAACACTGTACAGTAATTTACAGGTCTACCTAATCTTAAAAAATGACTGATGAAAAATACAACAATGTTTACCAAAAGACCAGTGTACATGGTATTAGCAAATTATCACATACCAGCGGATCAAATGTAGAAAAAGTCACTGATAGAAATACGAGGTAAAGAGGACAGAAGCCATGCCTGTAAATCAGAAATAAATTAAAAAGAAACTGTGTTTCATTTTTTTCTGATACTTTTACTGAAAAACCTGTAGTTAATCCTAAGAAAAAAAGCCTAAAAATGCCAACCTGTTATCATTTTATACCAGAAACTAAACATAATTCGCCTAATAAAATGTGGCATGAAATAATATTCCAGAAAAGTTGTATAGATTTTCCTCTGCTACTGATGTTAAATGTAATATATTTTATCATTTGTCATGATTCTATAATTCATTTACCACTATTCAACACACAGGTCTGACAGGAACAGCCCATAAGATGAGTTAAATTGTCAGCCTCTGCTGAGAATCTGGCCTGTCTTTTACTATTTTCGTCTTTTACTGATTCTCTCTCTAGATATATCTTTCCTCAAGTTCCCCTCAGGCTTCTTTCAATCTCCTTAAGTTTTTTTTCTTTCTCTTCTCTCTGTGAGCTTTGTTTCAACTGTTCTGACAATCTGTGGACTGATTCCTGCAGTTCTTAAGCATTCATCATGTTCTCAGAAGCAGCTTTGGTTGACTTCACCAGAGGCAGCACAACTTCGCCTGTGGTTATTCACTTTTCCTTGCGTCTCTTTTCCATTTCGTTTCATTGACTGGAAATTTGATTCAATCTTTTTCTGCTCTGGCCTGGCTTCCTTCATTCCTGCAATTCTTTTCTGCTGACTTTATCCTTTGTTGTTTTTCTGTCTCTCTTCTCTCCTACAGACAGAGTAAGAGAAAAGTACTGAATTAAGAAGCAGCCTTTGTTTGGGTGGGACCTCTAAAAGACTGAGACAAATAGTGCCTGGGCTCAGGGAGGATTTAGGAGCCATAGAGAAATTTCTTTCAATGAATTTTCTTACTTCCTGACTTTAATAGCAGATCAGCCATTAAAATACTCAATAAAATGTTAAATGTGCTTTGTTTTTAGAAGGATTTTTTTAATTCCTATGCTTGTTTTGGCTCACTTTTATTACAGATAGGGAGTTATAAATAGGGAGTTACATCTCTATGCTCTTTGACTCTGTTTAGACTTCATTTCATTTACTATATTTTAATTCATACTCAAAAAACCTCTCTAAACTTAATACAGATTTTAATGTTAGGAAACTAGATTTAAAGATACTAACTGAATTTGTTGTGTTTTATTTTTTTTTTTAAAAAAAGAAAACTTCCTTTTTTTGTTAAATATTCATTTAACTATTTATACTCTGATCAATTTTTCTGAAGTTCCTATATATCAGAAAACTGTCAGAAATTTGTTTTATGAACAATCTATTTGAATTAATTCAGAATAAACCTTGTAACAGGATCAAGGTGCTACTGCAGGGCTCAGTCCTAGCTGGCTTTCATCCTTCACTGGACACAGCTCCTTCTCTGGTCGTAATCTGCAGTTGCAAATCTGCAGGTGGAGCAGCAGCCATCCTCCTGGCACTATGAGCTCCCAGCCTTGACCACCACGGGAGTCTCCATTTTTCATCCTGGTAAGCACAGACTATCTTCTTCTTCAGTACAGCTGGGGTTTCAGACTCCTGATGCTGCAGGGTCTCACAGGAGATCCATCTGCTCTCTCTTTGTCCTCATCTCTGGTGTTGCACAGCATGACCTCTTCCCACAGTTTCTTTACCTGGTGGCAGAGATCCTTCACCAGCGGTATTCAGTCACGCAAATCTGCAGGGAAAGTAAAATAGATAGCAGCAGCTGAGGCAAACCGTGAATTTCTATGTGTTTTTCTCAGCAGAGGGTAAAAAACTTCCCTTGAACTCTCCTCTCCTCTATGAAGACTCATTAAATAGACTCATAAGATGTGCTGTGGAATATCCTGTCTCTGTGAGTGTACGTAATCCCTTCATTTCTATGCAGAGGAGTCTTCAAATGGCAACAATACATGAAACTAAAAGCATGATTAGTGGTTTATATTTTTAAATAGGAGACCACCAGTGAAAAAGTATAATTCTACATAATTGCAATGAGATACTATATTTATACATAACAAATTTTAATACATACTGGACTAGACATTGAAAAGCTCAATTCATAATGTGGTCCTATAAAAGAAGCAAACTGTGAAAAGGTGAGGGTAGGAAGCTCTTCTCTTTGCCTTCCTGCAAAGAGGCTAGTTTGGCCTCAAGTCTTTGTATTTTCCTTAAATTTCAAGTGACTACCCAAATCTTCCACCATCTGCTCACTGCCAGCCCTCAAATTGATAAAAAGCATCCAGCCTTCCTAGAACTAAGCTATATAATGCCAAATGCCATGTGAGACACAAAGGTTCTTTATAAAAAAATGTAATGTTATATACCAAGTGAAGTAATACAATAAA
This sequence comes from Margarornis squamiger, assembly GCA_035222235.1. Lineage (NCBI taxonomy): Eukaryota > Metazoa > Chordata > Aves > Passeriformes > Furnariidae > Margarornis > Margarornis squamiger. The sequence goes on along the minus strand of JAWWTY010000106.1, from coordinate 67,042,790 downwards.
TAAATAAATATATAAACTGCTCTACCAGAAATTAACTCTTAATGCCATTAAAGTAATGAGGCATAAGGTCAAAGGAAAGGAAACTGGATTTTAAATTACTATTTTCACTGTGGTGATGGAATCACTGCTGAGACCCCTAATCCGTTCATGCTGACAGACCCATTATCTGCAATTATTATTTATTCAAGTGTAAACCACCATTATGCATGGAGCTGTTGCTACTGCAATAAAAATTTTAAAAAGCCCTGTACTGTAAGTAGCAACTGACTTCAGCAAGCTGCAGGGGCCTACTGTAAAAAAAAAAAAAAAGCTTTCCATTTTCAATCATAACTTGGGTCTCATTTGAGTAAACAAAACTGAGTTTGAAGTCTCTGCTGAATCACAAATTTACACCAGGGTTTAGAGTCAAAGTTTATTTACATTTATCATCTGCAACTATATTCATGTATGTATATAATGTGTCTACTGTAATGTGTAGTCTCATGTGAAGCTCATTTTTGAAAAGCCATAGACAAAGATGGGTGTTCTGTTCTGTAGTGGGCACAATGTTTTTGAGAGTTTTTTGTTGAGAAGAGCTGGTCCTGTTGGCTTCCATCTCCCACAGAGAAGACAAACAGTTGCAGATTGTGCCACTGGATGAAAGCAATGCCTCTTCAAATTTTCAATAATCTGATACATTTTCAGTCTTGACCCTAAAAAGATTATTGTCTAAAAATAGAATGAAGTTAAACGGCATATTTGCAAACTTGGGAGAGACTGAAGAAATTTGCTTTCAATTAAATCATTGGCTCATGTATCTTGAGCTACTGTCAAAAACTAGAAAATATATGACATTTAAAATATTTTTTTAAAAAAAAAAAAAGGGTGACATTTTATTCTTGTCACGTGCTGATTATCTAAAGCAGGTTGAGAAAGGCTGATCTGGAAGTCTTTTCAGTTCTGCTGTAAACGCTAGAAGTGATTCAGTTGCCCATTGCAGGGACAGGATAGAGACTTCACTGTGGCTCACACAGTAGGATGAGATGATAGGTGCTGGCAAGGGCTACAAAAAGGCTGGATAGTACAGGACAAAAACATGAAAATTAGAACAGAAGTTGGAGAATTAGAACAGAAACGGAAGATAGCAATGGCTGCACTATGATCTATGCCACACAGGCCTGTGGTTTCTTGATTTTTCTCTAGAGACAGCTTGGTAGTTAAATGCTGTAACATGTTGCAGGCATGTGAATGCTCTGACGTACTCACATAGCACAGACATGTCCTATGAAGTCACTTCAATACTTATGATGTGGTTATCCAAGTGGAAACATTTTGGTAAAGAAAACAGAGTACATTATCAATATCTTACAGTTGCTACTCCAAGACTTGGCTACTAATACAGAGAGAGCTCTGAACCCTCTAACTTACCCAGGTTAAACCAAACCACATTTTTTATTACAAAAGTGACCCTTCCAGAAGAAAAAGTTCAAATGTTGCTTTTGGTTATTTTTGTGTGTGAGGCCTTAATTACATATGGGACATGTTTACAGAAGGACCTGTAAGGATCCAGAGTGGATACTGTAGCTCAAGAATGACAGCTTGGAGACAGCAAATGGACTTCTCTTGAAACTCATTCTAGTAATGATTATAAGACTTTATTATTTTTTCAGAAAGCTATAATTTTTTTTATTTTTTTAAAATAAAAACAGCCCACATTATATCACTGGACACCTTAAGATGATTTAGCTAAACTGGAAGAACTAAGAACCTTATGTTAACTTTCAGATTTCTAACTTCATTCCTGTGAAACAAACACTGATAAGAAAATAAAGGATGTATAGAATATAGAAGTGTAGAATTGTTACCAGGACTAAACAGGTATAGACATAATAATTGAAAATTAAAAAAGAAAAAAAAAGTCATATGTGTTTGAAGGTGTAAAATAGACATAGAAAGAGAGAGAAATGTAAACAATGTTGGAAAAAAAACCCTGATATGTAGTTTATGCAGCTTTTGATCTCATGATGAGTACTCTCCACTATATTTAATATTTCTCATATCTATCACACAAACATTATTGCATTTTTAAATCTAAAGCCAAATCCTACAATAACCTATTAGCTATAGACTTCATCTCTGATACCAAAGAGGTCATGTCTGAGCAGAAGTCTAGTTCATATCATGGCCATTGTGCAAAGACATATTGCATCAAAATTAATATACAGGTAAAAGGATTATAAGCAAATCTGGAAAAGTAATAAACTGAAGGAATAATGCTCCCTTTTCAAAATTCCAGTTTTATGATACAAAGTTCGTAACTTTACAATCTGAAGACACATTCTTTGTCTGATTTTTATCTCACTGACTCTGCATGAAGGGTGAGGATGCCAAGAGTGAGACCACCTCCTAATCCTCGTTCCTTGTGCCCAGCACAGTGGTAGCACCAGTAGCAAGACCTCTTTCAGTCTCAGTGAGGCACAAAGGCACCACAGTGGGGAATATGGCAGTCACGCACAAGATATATACAGAGATTGTCCCACGGGTAGATGTAGTGGAAAGATGATGTGGGCTCCATGCAAATGGTGTCTCTAAAGATCTTGACCTACATATGTTGAGAAGTCTCATCTGTGTAGCTTGCAACTTAGTCATATGCAGGCATGTTTTCACCAACTCAACACAAACCCTGTCCAGGAGTGCAAGGCACTCAATTTCCTCTGTCAGATGCAAATACGTTGGAGTCACTAAAGATTTTCAATGAAACAAGAATAATTTAACAAGTAAAGCAACATACTCTTTTCTAATCATACTTTCAAAAAACCAATGAGTTTTTGTGGAACCAAGTCCAAAAATCTCTGTTCTGAACTGATACGAATCATGGAGGATTTCAACCCAGATTTAAATCTAAGTTTAGCAGAGTCAAAGTAAAGTAAACATAGAGTTTTACACTGTAAAACATCAAGCAGCCTGAATAGGCTGAATCTCTGTTTCCACTGTCAAAAGCATATTGTCAAAGAAGAAACCAGAAGGAAATAACAAAGACAATATCTTCCTATTTTTATACTTCTCAGACCTCCTTTTCTGGAATATATGACCCTGAGCATGACAAAGGCATCTGAAATTAAATGTACATCTTTGAATTATTAATGTCACCTAGTAAAACTTCTTCATCATATGAGGATAATGGACAGTGGAAATTGGCAGGCCATTGTTGTGCCATTCAGTATGATGGGTCTAAGCATGATCTCTATTGCATTGGTGCAGATCTGAATGTATCACATCCATCTCCCAAGCACCTTTGCTGCTGAGCAAATTGCTTGCACTGCCTTCTCTATGGAAGAAAAGCCATTGCTATAGTAGCCACACTGATATAAGATATCATTTTAAAGGGAAATATCCTGTACAGTAGGTGCACTTTGAATTGCTCAGTTTCATTTTTCTTACTTTTTCAGAAGATAAAGGCATTGCTGGGTATGTTAGATGTAAACCATTCACATAAAGGAATATGAAATTCAGTTCCTTTGGGGATAATAAGATATGATTTCACAATTCTTTAAGCAATGTCTAAAAGGTCAAGCAAGTGTGACAATTGTAACGTTAAGGCTTAAGAAATGAGAATAACATCAGTAGCCAAATGGAAAACCAGCAAAAAGATAAAAAAGATAGGCAATTTATAAAATAAATGTAATATCTGCCAGATCAGCTGAATAATTTATACATGTATTCTGTGAAAATCCAGAATAATCAATCTGTGAACTTCAAAATTTTAGTAGATTTGCATTCTATGCCTTACCCATTTCCCTTTCTTTATCCAATTGGGCAACACAGAAATACATTGTTATACTGCAGAAATACAATATAACATTTCAGAATATTCATTTCTTACAGAATAAACAGACCAAAACTAAAGCAATGACAGGTTTGATGACAAATACGTATGTGGCTTTCATATTTATAAATTTTTTTTAGAGTATTTTCTCTCTCCCATCATCTCTTTCATTCACCATCACCACTTGGCTATTTCCCTATCAATCAAAACCTCTGTATTGGCTTTGCTTTGGAGCTTTTCATTTTTTTTCTTGTAGTGTGGTTTGATCTTCCATCTGAAGAAATAGGCATGTTAACCCATGTCACCTCCTGCTAGATTTGTCTCAAATATATAGTAGGAAGAAAGAAAACAAAAACTCATATTTCAAGGACTTAATATTTTAGTGATTTTATTCTCACAGTGTAAACTGGGAATATTAAGTTCTTAGGGAGCTGATTGCTCAGAGTAGTCATTTATTATTTGCACACCTATGATTTGTAGTGCCTTTTTATATCCACTGCACTTTTATTACCAGTCATTCTCAGACAACAGCTTTTTCAAAGTGCTCTAAAGAAGCACATTGGTTTCTGAAACAAGGTCAGATGAAGAAACTGAGCAATCAAACCTAACCAAGATATTTTCCAAATTTACCAGCACTGAAGTACATGCAACTCCAAATCCAGTTAGAGGCTCCTGCAGATGTTACATATGAAAAAAAAAAGGGTGTCATTACTCTGTGATAAAAGTGAGCTGAGTGATGCCCTGGGTGGTGCTTTTTTGCACAGTTAAAAAAAATTAGTATCTGCCTTTCCCTGTGCAAGGGTTTCATTGCCTAGAAGCACTTGAGCTCCAGATGTCTTCAGGAAAGTTCTCCCAAGAGCCACTGCTACACACCTGGATGCTGGAGGGACTGCCAAACTTCAGCTTTGCCTTCATCTGTTTGTCACCTCATCCATTTACGTTGCCATAGCCCAAAACTCTGAAAGAGCAACAGCATGCTCTGTGCATCCTTTTAAATTTCTTTCTCAGCCCATCTACGAGGCTACTTGAAGTTTCCACAGCCTCTGCAGCTCTGTCAGGGGAGTGGGCCTAGGGTGAACATTTTCCCCTCTATCTTGAGAAAATGATAAAACTGCTGAAACTAAGTTTCTTTCTACACCAATGGCCCAGAATGCCTGACAGCAAGAGAACAGGGTGAAGCAACTCTCTGAAAGTAACCTAACGGAGCTCTTCCCGAAGATCTGGAAAATGTTTCTTTTCTAAACATGGAAAATCAACATGAAAAAGGTTTCTTTTCCAAACATTGTAGACCAAAGTAGAAAACCATTTCACATCACTAATATTTCAGGGGACTCCCCTGATAATAAACATTCTGACATCCTTCATAGTCTGATTACCTTGATTATACATTTCATCATCTATGCAGCTTATAGAAAGGTGACTAAAAGCTACAAATCTTGTAGAGCAACAAATAAAAAAAAATAAAAAAAAAAAAAAAGTGAATGATTATGTGAGCTGAGTACTGATTGACAAGTATTTGACTGATACTCATCCTCTAGCCTGAATCAGAAAGCTTCTTTGAGGGAAAACACAGTCAGTTTGCCTGGCACCCTGTTTTATTCCCTTACTCTACTTTTCTCTCATTTGTTCCCATTAATTGAAGGAATAGAAGTTGCAACACAGTTGCTTAATGCCTAGAACAAAAAATGGGGAAAAAAATCAATTAAACTTTTTATTCATTCCGTTTTTCCCTGAGAGAGAACAAGAAAGCCCTACAGGTAACTTCTTTTTGAACTAATAGAAGCAGGGATATAAAACCTTAGTTAACTCACAGAGAGAAAATTACTGTCTCCTCTCAGAAAGTATGGAAATCCTACTGAATATTCTTAAGCAGCCCGTCCAGGACCACCCTCTCTTTTAAGAGAGTACTGTCTCATAAGCTTTTACTTTTTGAAATTCTCCATTAACTTAGGTCTCTCTCCCTTGCTGCAAGTCATGCAGCAATTGCCACCTAATACTGAATAATTTTGTCCTGTTACGTGTTTTCTCATTTAGAATTATGTTCTGCTATGATCTGTGTTAGTTTCTGCAAGAAACTACTGTACTAAATTGCTGCTGTGACACAGTCTCTTCCTTGCTAAATGAAGGTCAAGAACAGACTCATTTGATTTTTTCTAAATTACTCTGTCTAATTGCTCCTCCTTTCCACATTGATTCTGTGAAGGGTTTCCAATTGCATCCTCCTACTGTGGGATAAGTGTGGTGTGTGACAGAGGCCTGCTTTGGAGGTGTCCTCTGGATTAGTGGGTCTTCATCAAAGTAACTAGGACATAGTTTTCTGTAGTATAGTTCAGATGCATCATAACATAAAGCAAAATCATTCTTACAAGACAGTTTTTTATTTTCTCTAATCCTTATTTACATTTTTTAAAACTGTCCTTCGAACAGGAAGAATGGATGGCAGAGAGGTGAAAGTAGTATTGCTTAGATGATTATTCAAGCCACTGCAGTGAAACAATGAGACCAAAAACATGGACCAAGGATCTGGTCCCATAAACTTTAGAGTATTTTGTCCAAAATGCATTTCAGACTTTATAATAGTAAAGGCTTTTCTAATAAATATAAACAAAATTAACTTAGAGTAAACTAGCAGATCAGGGATAGAGCTTTTGAGGCATTTTTTTAAATCATCTGTTTGTAAATTCATTTACTTTTTTGATGAAACTGACCAGGAAGGTGACTCTCAGGAACACTGTTAGTAACAGATACTTACTGCAAAGCCTTGGATTAGAGAAAATCTGAAGTAAAGCTCTCAAGTATTGTGGATATCAGGTTCTCTCCTTCAGGTCTTTTTGCATTGCACCTCCCCACTTACTATTTTAGTCACTTTTCTGTGCTGCAGTCTAACAACACAGTTAATATTAACCATTAAATTTCAAAACAGAGGAAGTGCCTGAACAAAGCTCACTGTACAGTTTCCACAGTGGTTTAAAATTTACAGATCAGTATTTGATAATAAAAAGAGAATAATAAATGAAACATTGGAGCAAGAAAGCAAAAATTTGCAGTTGAGTTCCACTTTTATGGTTCAGGCAGTTGTTTCTCCCTGTGCAGAACTCAGTAAGAGTTTTACTTGTGAAATAAAATTAAATCCAAAAGGTCTAATAGTGTATATGAATGGGAAAGGAACCTTATCGCAAACTTTACAAATAAAGGAGACTAAAGGAGAAAATGGATCATTTGAATATGAAACAGAGCTGTGTTGTAAGGAGAAGGCAAATAATAATAGTATATATATATATATATATATATATATATCAAGGACTTTATATCTTTCATTAACTATATAGTCTGAAATCAAAACCTTTGCAGTAGCTTTTATTTTAAAATGCCATGTTATTTTCTAGATCAGTACCGCTCATTTCCATTTGAGAAAAACACAGGAAAGGTAAATTGAGAATGCAGATGGTACAGAAAGTTGGTTGGTGGTCCGTTATCAACTGAAAAGTGAGTTTATGCTTCCACAACAATTAACTGTTCAATCAAGTGAAAATCCTTTCATGTGGTAAAATCCTTATAAATGCAAATCCTCATCATAAAATCAGACAGTAGGGGTGGCTGTCCCACAGAGAACTTTAAATACAGCTTTTAATAAATGTTATATCCAAATTGCTAAAACCATAAGTCGTCATGGTCTCCCCACTGATCTGACAAAAAGAAATGGTCAACATCATGAATATTACAACAGAAATTTATTTCTAAATTTTGACAGTCTTGCTCACTTTGTCTCTCCAGATACTGACCATACAGCAAATAATTTTAGTGCTGAAATATTTTAGTCAGTAAACAGAGCAGTAAAGACTAAGGATTTTTAGCTGATCTGAAGTAAAGAAAATTTCTTAAGGCTAAAGGATTCATATACAAACCATAAAGATGATGTCATACAAGGATTTGAAAAGGAGAGGCTTGCCATTGTCACTGCCTGGTACTGAGACCAGGTCTGTGTGTAGCTGGTCCAGTCTTACCTACTTTTAGTTATTCTGACAACTAAGCTTCTGACAACTAACCTATGGACCTGTTTTAGGAGCTATTAAAACTATTTGTCTTTCATATGGGTGAGGTCCAAAGACCTCTTACATCTTGGAGGGATTTCCATGCCTTGAAGCTAGAAATCACCCAAAGGTAAACAGTGAAAATATATAATTGTTGTAATATAGAATTAGAATATATTTTTAAAAATTTGTTTTATGTATTTTAAAATAAATGTATTTAAATCTCTTTTTGTATATGAAATCTTATTTCTTTTTAGACAGCAGTTAAGAAGTGCACCTAGGACTTCATATGCAAACATATGAAGTAGACCTACTTTATGGCCTGGAGGTGTAAATGTCACTTGAAAAATCTAAGAACATGATAATGGGACAAGGGGAAAGGGTAGAAGTGGTCTGGAGAAAAAAAAAAAAAAAAAAACACCAAACCACAAACCAAACAACACAAACAAAACAACACAAAAAAAAATGAAAAAAATGTGGGTTGTTAGACAACAAAGGCATGTGTCCAATATAATTTCTTAGTAACTAGTGACACTTTAAATCATGGCAGCTACTTTATTTCCTTTGGAAGATATTCTCTTCCGCATTGCAAATCTGGATAGATTTATATCAAAACCTTGAAATTCACCTACATGCTGCAGACTGCTGGCAGGAGGTTCAATGGGCAAGCAGCAAAGCTGAGTCCTTGTCTCAGGGACACACAGAGACGTGTGGAGGACGCTGACAAAGACTGCCAGACCTAGGCAAGGTTCTGTCTCCAACAGCACCCAGGTACAAGGCTCACATAAAACAAGAGCACAACCAGTCAAGTCTCCTCCTCTTCAGCTCTCAGAGAGTGAAGGTCACTAGTGCAGGCACATGCACAGCATTCCCCAGGTTCACAGGCACCATTGGCAGCCTCCACTGCCCACCTGGCACCCCTGCCCTGATGCCAGCCCCTCTTATCATCCCGACAGGTTCCCAGCTCACCAGCTGAACCAGCTCAGTGCTCTCTGCAAGCATCCCCCTCAAACAGACATCCACAAATACTCCAAATCCTCAGGTCACTCTCCTTTCCCCTTTACGAAAGGGAAATTTGCAGTTGCTGAGTTCAGCCTGGCCATCTCCAAAGCTGTGTCTGGAGCTTCTTAATGGCCCATCAGCTGGTGTCTGGAGACTTTTGATCTTCAGCATTGCCTCTGTTAACCTTTGCCTACCAGGTTTTTGTTATTGTACATTTTTGTCATTTGCCTCTTTACTTATTTTCACCTTTAAAATAAATTAGTTTTCCTTCACCAGATAACCTCAGTGAACCAGGTGCTTTCACCTTCCATGTGTTCTTACAGAACCCTCATCTTCTCATCTGCAGGGTAATTTGTGAGTTCTGGGATGGGGAGTAGTCCAAAGGAGCTCAGCAGAACCACCTTCCACAGGTCTCTCCTCTTTTCTGATGTTGGACGGAGCTCTGATCATGATACACTCTCCTTTGGTATTTGATCCTTGAGACTGGTAATGATCACTGCACCAAAAGACACAGGGCATGATCCCTTAGGCATGATCACCAATTTTCCTGCCTCCTCTTCTAGCTTCCTGATTGCTCTGTCTACAGCTAGAAACCTGGATGCATGAAACCACATGGCAAGGCTGTTTACACCACTGAAAACTGGCAAGAAGCTCTCAGAGTGGGGTCTGGCCAGGGAAAGAATTTTCAGTTCCTCAGCAAAGAAGACAATGGGGTCATTAGTTAAGAATGCCATTATTGTGATAAGTAAAAGAGAATATCACAATTTTTTATTTTTCATTTCTATTTTTGAATATAAATGGTTGAAGTGGAGCAAAAATAAGAGAAGGTGACAGACTACTTTTGAGATTTGTAACTTTACCTGACATCCATCCAGAACCAGCAAAGCAGGAAAGAAAAAACAAGAAGGGACACAAAAGAATGGAGAAGGGAAAATGCTTATTTAACTGCATCATGCCAGAAAAGTACTTCAAGCAGCCACTCTTGAGGACGCTGCCACTCTGAGCTGCCACTCTTGATTAAAAAAAAATCTGGAGCTATTACAGCTTTCATTATATCATTAGCTAATTTCAACTGATTTGTAAGGATTTTTTTTTTTCTTTTGTAAATCAGTTTGATTCAGTATGAACTCTAAACCATATTCTGCTTGGTGGAGTCATGGTAAATGCATGACCACAATATATTAGTAGAAGTGTTTCAGCCTAATGGATGTATAATCCATGAACGAAATATATTTGAGCTATCATGATCTTGGAAAAGTTAGATATTAATGGTACCAAGGGACCTATTATGATCTAGTTTGCTAAAAAGAGCATTCAGATTAATCAGATTCAGGGCCATGGTACTGTAGAGAGTGACATATTTGAGCTAATATGAGAGTCGAACTTCCTTCACATAAAGCTGACTTGGAATATTGTGGAGTATTGGAATATTAAAGGAGACTTCAGGTATATAAGCACAGTGAAGACAGTAACACACTTTGTATTTTTTGGTCAGAATCACATGACTGGAGGATAAAATCTGAATATGAGCCATTTATAATTTAATTCAATTACTATTTTGACTTATTTTATTCCTTTTCTTGCTGCTTTAAACCATGGTTTGGGAAGTACCAAACATTTTTTCAGTGAGGCAACATTTTATAAAAATGACTATAGATTAAAAAATCACATAATGCATTTAACAACTGATTTGCAAACAGTCTAAGACATGCTTTGTATAAAACCCCTTGCATTACCTCTACAAGAGGCTGATTTCTGGAAAAGGGCTATAAAACTCTGCAATTATAATCAGATTAAGAATGATGTTCTCGCTTAATTACAAATCTTGATTAGAGTCTTCTATGCTAGGTTCTCTTTAATATTAAGATTAAATAATGAGCTCCATAAAAGCTATCCAGTTTGCCTGACCTTTATATAACACTGGGTCAGATATCAGCGTACTGTAAAAGTGCCTTTTATGAGTCTGTTAGCTCAATCTATGTATCGACTGTATTTGAATTCCATTAATACATCTGCCGTTAGAATGCAGTCTAATAAAATAAAAGATGGACAGAGAATGGTAAAAAGCTGATTTTCTCAGTCTTATGACCTAGAAAAGTATCCTAAGGGAAGGCCACTAAGCAAATTAGGGAATTTTCAGGCATATGCCTATGTCTAGTCAGAGTCAGAGATACTTGAATTTAACACCCAGCACAGAGGTAACAGAAAAATATATTTATCTGTAGCAGTCCTTTTTATAATTAAAGCCTATTTTTAATCTTCTTAAACACATTGTTTTATTTTTAAGATTCATTAATTTATACATTTTAGGAAAAAAAAGTTAATATTGTAATTTGTCTACTGGGAAAAAAATATCATGGAGTGTTTTATGAGCATTCATAAAATAAGGGGGAGAAAAAAGCATTGGAAAAAGGCACCCTAGTTGTGATAATTTTCACAGTCATTTCAATGATAAAGCTTACCTTGCAAAAATTAATTTCCAGGTCTTCAGCAGGTAAATACTGGCAACAAAATTTAAAACAAGTTCACATGAGATCTGCCTGAGAACTTGTAATATTTCATAACACAAAAATATTAATAACACTGAATATCAGACATAATTCTGCAGTAAAAGCAATGCTTTTAAGTCCAAAATATACTGCAATATTATATTATTATTTTAACCTAAATCTCAAGTGGTTCTTTTCAAATGCTATTACCAGATTTTCTGGGGGTTGAGATTGAGATTAAGATTGTTCTTGCTCAGTTTCTTAAGATTCTCTGGTTTTGGCTTCTTTCTTCATCAGAAAGAAGCAGTGATTAACAAGTCTATATGGAAAGTCTGGCCAGCAAATAGGACGAGCAACACAAGTCCCTGAGCTGAATTTGCCATTAAGTATCATTCAAAGCTGCAATAGTTCTTTATTTCATGTTCATTTTCAGCAAAATTTGAAATATTCAGTTTAAATGTGTTCAATTAGAAGTATACTTTTTTACCCTGACAACTCTAATTTTAAAAAGAAAAAAGCAAATAAGATCATTTGGTTAAGAGGTATAAGTCACCCATAGCAGTAAAAACTTGACATTAAAAGAACAGGTTTCAGGAGGTCCCATTGTAAAAAATGAGATCAACCAAATAATTCTTTTGTTGTACCTAAGAGTAGACAGAAAATGGCCCACAGCACAAACTGCCAAATAAAGACTTGTAAAAACCCCAATATTTATGACAGCAAGATGGTGATAGAAAACATAAAAATGTTTTTCCCATCAATTTAGCATTGCTTCGAAATCACTGAAGTATGAAAAAATTAAAGTGTTTTCATGATGGTAACCTGTGCCAGATCTTTACTTAGGCAGAGAATGTTCACTGCAACTAAACCTTTTATTTCAAAGCATATTTGTGATTGTAAAAGTTTGCAGTGCCTACTGCAATTTTAGCCTGTTGTTGTCAAGATTTATGGCCATACTTTATATCGTAGAAGAGATGTGTGCTGGAAATCTGATCCTGCTATAAAATTCAGAAGAGAAAAAAAAAAAAATTGTGGAAACATACTTCATACCTGTCTGAATCGTAATGCTGTTAATGAGTTAACTTCTGACATCTTCTGACTGTGGAGTCAGTCCCATTTCAAACAATTCTCTGCCATACTCCATCAGTAACAATTTTGCTTCATTAAAGAATTTTTATTTTGTCTTATAGTATACCTGGGCATGTATAATTTGACTTCTTCTGTTGACATTAGTGAGATTTCTTTCAGGTCTTTCTAAAATGTTTATTCCACCGAAACCTATGGGAATAATCAAATCAGTAAAGTAGCTCACTCTGGAATCCATGTCAAGCTGAAGATTCAGAGGGGATTCTAGGACTGAGTGCCATTTTGAAGAATCTGAACATTAAAATTAAATTGAGACAAACCAGCCTCTGGAACTTCATTTCTTTCTCCATAGATTGCAGTATGAAAAAACAGAGTAGTCGTCTACCTTCTTAACATCTATCACTAGGTGAGATGACTCTTCCTTCTAAACCATGAATGTCTTCACTCCAACCCCTTTTCTCTTAAGCCAGGTAGCATCTCCATTGAGAATGTTGACAGAAGTGACTTTCATTTAACTTTCCCCAAATCATTCCCACCTGTCTTGGTTCCAGCCAAGACAAGGTTAATTTTTGCAGCAGCCAGGAGAGGGCATAGCCAAGACCCAGATGTTATTCTATATCACCTCAAGTCATTCCCAGGGCTGGGGGACAGAAGTCTACCAGAGAGAACGGATTCCTTCCAGGCAAGTAAGAGTGGTGGAGGGAGCAGTCAGGTAATGCTAGTCCCAAGCAATCACATGTGAATTATTTGCCTATTTTGTACACTTTGTTACTAATAGTGTTGCTTTCTTATCTCGTTGTTGTTTCCAGTAAATTGTTCTTATCTCAACCTGAGATTTTCACCTTTAGTACCTCCAATTTTCGTCTCTCTCCAGCCCACCACAGCGGGTGGAGAGCAAGGAGAGAGGGGAGCAAGCAGGTGGCACATGGTTTAGAAATTCTCACTGGGAGCACTAAACTGGGAAATAGTACTTCTAAACCATGACCCTAGGAAACTTTGTGCCGACTCAAGACTCATATTTGAAGATCCCAACTTCTAAGTCCTCCTGTGAGACAAGGTTGCAAGCCAGTTCTCTTATAATCATTTTTTGAAAACTTGCAGTATAATTATTTCAGAAAACTTGTGAAGTCCTGTTTTGGGATTATATTCTTAAACTTTATAGCATCTTTTAAGACTTTTTTTTGAGACTAGATGCTTCAGAAGAGCTTAGCCAAGCTTAGAGACATTCAACAGTTTAAGAAATTCTGCAGGTGGATTTAGTGCTGCCATGGTCCTATTCACTATTTCCAGCTTCAAGGCTGCCATTCTTACCTGTGGAACGCATAGCAAAGAGCAATGGCAAAGATGCCACTGTAGACAAGAGATCTGCTCATATCACAGAGACCCTTTCTGGCTCTCAGCACTGTTCTAATTTTATGCAGAATTAGTCTTGCACTCCTGTGGCCTGTGTTCAAGGCAGCGGAAAGGGAAAGTAAAGCCACATCATAGTTTGCCTGTCTCTGATATGTGTCTGCAGATGAAACCCATTTGCCAGAAGTAAACACAAAGAAAAATGATACTGCAAAGAAATAATTTATTTGGGATTTTTTTTGCCTTGTTTTTGTCCCCCCACGGCTTTGGAGTTTTCTGCTCAGTTGTATACAATTTACCTATCATTACAATTTGCCTATGCATGCCAGCATGCATGCAGTGATGAATTACTTTGCATTTTTAGATTAAATCCCATCCTCTTACTGCTCAGGTATAGACCATGTTGCACATCCTAAGTAGATCTGTACAGTGACTCAGAGGTATCAATCTCTTCTCAGAAAAGCAGGAAGAGACAGCCTTGTATTCAGGTGACAGCCTTCAAGCCATCTCTTGCCTTATGACAGTGAAGATGACAATAAGACCTCCTGTGGATCACAATATTATCATAACATCTTAGTAGATGACTAAAAGTACAAAGAGATCCTTGAAAGTCTGGAGGGGTCAATACTCTCTGTGAGTGGATTGATTAAGTAGGTGCCTTACCGTGACAAAAACATGGGATGAGCTTTGAGCATCAACTGAATTAGATATCTAGATAATCTTGGAAAAACTAAGTGCTATGATGTGGAAACTCTTATACCTTTTCAAGACTGCAAATAAGATGCAACAGAGTCTTTATAATTAGCAATCATAGTGGGGCTAGAATCAAGTGCAAAAACTGAAGAATGACTATTTGTTCTACAACAGCCTTGCTTAATCATCCTGTGATCGCTCAAAGAATGATGAGACCTTTTAGAAAATCATTAGCAGGGCTGTCTTGGCCAGCACCTTAATTAGACTTTCTGTGAACTTGGGAATTTCGGTAAAGGTGACATTTGCATCAAAGAATTTTCCCTTTTGTTTTTCAATGTATGATCATTTAAAAGAATACATATCATTTATGTTGGCATTAAGAGCTTTTCATTCTTCTCCGGGTTCCAGGTATCATTCATGCAAATTAATTCACACAGCCATTAAAAGGCCTATTAATCTCTTTAATATCCAAGAGCCTAGTGACTTAATCATTTTTACCTTTTGTTATGTTATAAGAACTTGCCAGTTTTCTTGCTATTAACCTACCAATTTTATGATTTCATCAAGTTAAAGCCAGTTCTTGCAGTGAGAAAGACAAGGGTGACACAGACAAGTTAAATGATTTCCTTCTTAAGTTATTGATCTTTAATTTGAGATCTACTTAAGTTACACCATTCTTTTTTCCTGCTTGCTGTAAATGACAGTTGTGTCATTGCATTTCTAATATAGGATCTTCATATGAAATAGTAGCTTTATATGAAAGGAGTTTGTTTTTAAAAATAAATTTCAGGTATTAGAATAGAATGGAAACACATTTCCTTCTCCATATGTTTTTTATGAAAATAAATTATTTTGAAGAGAATTGTCAGGATGAAAAGGAAAAAATATCTATTAGATACATGACATCCAGAAAGAAAAAACAGAGACAAAAAACATCAGAAAGAAAAATTTCAAAGATCTTTGTCATCATAGATTTCTTCTCTGCCTTGGCTTTGTCTATGGCTTTAATACATTTGTGAACAGCACAGCTCTGATTCATAGAATAGGTTATTAGTGTCTGTAAAAAAGGCCTTATTTGTTTAAGTGCTTAAATACAGATTCAGACACTTTTCTTTGGGCATAGATTTTTAAAAATAATGATTCAAATTAAACATTTTTCTGTCATGGTAGGTGGCTGGCTACATTCTCTGAGATATTTTGGAAGCATTCTGATAACTGATTTCAAATACTGATAAAGTTTTGCTTGGTACAGAGGAAAGCATTACCTTAAATACATAAAGAAAGGTATAATGGGTCATATTTATATTAACTAGTGGGATACTGCTTCAATCTAGCATAATATAAGCTTGAAATAACTACCTTTATTGTCACAGGAAGACTCATATAAAACACTATCCCCTGCCTTTTAGTAGGTTTTGATATATGAAGATTGCTTCTCAAAAGTGTCTTTATAAAAAGTATAGAAAATAAATTCAATATGGTGATAAACCTCCTGTCAGTGACCTATAATGCAGCATGCTTTTTCTGTCCTTAGGGCTGCTTAACAGGACTATTGAACCCCTGTGATTTCCAGTAGGAGGTTTGTTCAATATTTCCAGACATACCGGTTTAACACAGAAATGATGAGTGATTCATAGCAGTACAGGACATCCCACTCAAATCAAATATCAGGAAAGCATAGGGAGGATAAAGCCAAAATTTTTAACAAGGTTGACCCTCAAGTCATGAAGTTATGGTACCTAAAACAGACTAAGAATTAATATTTGTTCTTTTATACTCCCTTCACTGATAAGCTATTCCCATATGAATAGAGTGATGGCATTTTATTCAGTTACACTAACATTACAAGGCAGAGGGCAGTGCAATATTGGCCTGCAAAAATGGCAACCCCAATAATTTCACACAGATTCTTTTCTTTTTTTATGTCTTTGTTTTCTTTGGTGTTTTTTGGAGTTGGATTTTTTTTTTTTTTCAGCAGGGGTGATGAGGGTCTTGCATAATTCCATTATTGCCATGTTTGAATGTTTATCCTCAAATCCTTCCTCCTTTCTCCCATTCTCTACCTACACTGCCCCCTCTCAAGTGGGATAAACACACATCCTCAATCATTTGGCAACTTGAAGAATGCAGACAGAGAAGCATAGTTATTTGCCAAGGGTCAAATAAGATACCTGTGCTGGAGCAAAGAATCATATCTAGGTCTTCTTGGAGCCAGATTAATGAGATAAACATTGAACTAGGCACTCTCTATGCATTTTCTATAGAGAAGTTTCAAGCAACTTATTTTCAGTGCCAGAGTAGTTCCAGCATAAAAATACAAAATCATTCAGCACCAGTAGTCTCACTAGTATGCCTAATAATAATACAAATAAGTATAAGACAAAAAGGCTACATGTATATATTTATATAGTTGTACATATGTATATAAAGACACATGTATACACAGGGAAGAAAAAAAAAAGATGTGTTCATTCAAAGAGAAAAGGTGTTAAATAGAGAAGTAGCTAATGCTTTTGGGACATTAATCAGAATAAAAGTACACATAAAATAAGATTTAACCCCATAACATCAGACAAAGAAATATTAATAAATTTCATGTATGTAGATTTAAATCTGTATGTAATTTGAAAAAGAATGCTTTGGGTTTATTTTGTTTTATAGTTTTTATTGACTAATGAATTCATTTTTTCATGTGAGTGAAATCTGTCTCAATCCATTAGCATAAAAAAAATAATTTTAGATTCTGAACTCCAGAGTATATCAAGCTTTCAACAGGCAATTTCTCAAGTGCTTTCTCACTTTCCAACAATTATCAAAATTTTATGACATATTTGATGTGGCAGAGACAAACATTTTGATATACAGTAATTCCAGTGCTGTTAACCTTTGCAGAATAAGAGATTGCCCAAATGAAAAATAAATTAAAAAAAAAAAATAAGAAAAGAAAATAAAGGAAGGTACAAATCTGTATATAATAAAGTCTACCATGAAATGCTGCCTAAGCTACTAGAGCAAGTGTCATGTGTGATTAAATAAATGGGCAGTGATTTTTAAGGCTTCTTTTCCAATTGATCGTAAGACTGCAGTGAGATTGTGACCTAAGTCCTCTAGGTTTCTTTAATCACAGCCTAAACAACTGATTTTGAGTCCCTTGAAACTGATAGAAGGCAGCTGATTTCTTTGAGCTAGATCTATATCAGGATCTTAATTCTAACAGTGATTCCATTCCACAGTTATTGAATGTTTATTATTGGTGATTTCCACATATGTTGACACACACATTTTCAAATTTCTCATAACCTATTGGAATGTTTGTGCCATGATACATATCCCTCTGAAGAAATTAGGGCTGAATGTTAACTTTTTGGTTGTCACCACGGCACTAACATTAAGCCCTTAAGACACACAGTGAAACAAAAGGAAAGTCGAACTTTCTCATCACCTTTCTTCCTGAAACAATTCAAGAGAGAAAAATGTCACCACAGTTAATAGTGTAAAGCCTGTGAGTAGCCTGAAGCAAAAGCACCTGTCAAAACTGCAGCCATGAAAAAAAAGGGTCACCAGAAGGACAAATGTTGTATGTATATAGTTGTATAGCAGTTCTTTGAAAATCAAGTTTGAATATGGTGTACTTATACTTATGCAAATAAATCCAAGGAATTTTTTTTTTTTTTTATTTTTTTTTTAATATATATATAGGGAACTAAAGAATATCATTATGGATATGTAGTCAGTGGGACTTGAACTGAAAATCATTACACGGTAGGCAAGCTATATTACTGAATGCCCAGCTACAGTATTGAATTTGTGATTAAACTTGAGTTAAACTGAAGAAAATATGTCCATGGAATTTTAAGTTCCCATGGCAAGGAATTAGGTTGTTTTCCTACATTTTAATTCCAACCTATCTAATGGATTTACTGTCTTCTATTGTGAAATTGGAAAGGAGGCAGTGTGCTTTTAGCAATGAGAAGAATGCAGAACAAAAACTTCCTGTTCACAAAAATTCCAAATTCCACTTTGACTGCTTGTGAATAAAGCAATTTACTAAATGGAAAATGTTGATTTATCATAACACTGTAAGAAAACTGCCGAATTTTTGTTTCCTTCTCTCATCCAGGACTCGGCATTTATACACGCAGCACCAACAGCCATACCGTATTCCCCTAGCTGATCAGGATTAGTGTGACATACTTCTATTCCTAAAGGGAGAAGAAGAACTCAGAAAAGGAAGCCATTGTGTCAGCTAAGTACTTCCATTGCTTTGTTTTTTCTCTCCAGGGAAATTGTGAAGATATATTTGGTTGAAGTGGCCGATCAATCAGAAGCAATGTTTTTGACAATATTTTTGAAAGACTCACAGGACCTAAGTGGGTAAGGACTAAAATGAAGTTTCTTCTTTGCTTCTGGGTTTCATAGACATAAATTGAGAAAGTTTTCACAGGTATTTAACACAAACAGTAGTTTACAATCAAAGCATTGAAATATCAACTTCAGTTATTCATCTAAAATAAATTTATTTGTGGCAAATACTATTCTATGTTAAAGAAAGTTATAACTGGACCAGCTCAATACAAGATAAACAAAATAATAGCCATAAAATAAAAAATTAGAAAATTGTGTGACATCAAGGACTTACACATAAACAAACTCTATAGAGATTTTTTTCAGTAAAGACTAAATCTGCTTTGCTGTGCAAGGCCATTTAACCCAGAGCCCAAAACACTCTAAGAAGCTGCTGCTCCCATTCCCTGAAGAAGGGCTACCCACACCCACATCCAGCTCTGCTGCTGTGTCACTGTGAGGTCTAACCACTGGAAAAGAGCTGGGCTTCTGGGCTCCCCCATCCCTCAGAGGCTGGGATTCAGCCACAGTCCTACCCCTGGCTCCTTGCCTGAGCTGCACTGCAGACACCCTGGCACCCTGCCTCAGATGCTTCATCGGGACTCTGAGCTACTGATGTAACCTCTCCCACCTGACCTGAGGCCTGCCTTGGCACCACGGACTTGTCTCATGATCCAGACTCTTGGGTGGCCCCAGTCAGTGATTCCAACCTGATCTGCTTCCCCCAGTTCCTTTGACTGCTCTCATATCAGGGAAACCACTGACCTGCTGACCCTGTAAACCCAACCTTCCCATAGCACTGAGCCTTGTGCTCATGATGCAAAGCCAAATTAGGTGTCAAAAAAATTAAAATTATGGTCTCATAATTTTCTTTTACTTAGTTTATACTCAACCTTAACAATAACCACATTTTTATGTAATAATATCTGATTACATTAAATTCACAACCTACAATTGCTCCTTTTCATTACATTCTTCTTTGCCTAACTACTGTGCTGAATATATTCTTCTCCCCTGTAATATAAGATAAAATAATTTCATTCTTGCATCATGCAAACTCTCTGGATAGCATATTTCGTTTGAGATAGTCTTGTTACTAGAAAGTCTTAGAAGCTTTCTTTTCCTAATTAATCTTTTTATTTCTTCTCAAAGTTCCTTCTTGCATAGACAATGCATGGAATAAATTTCTTTGCCCAAAAGTTGACAAGCTGAAATAGCTGACTGTTCTCACAGTTCACTGCTTTAATATGAAATTCCATCTGAGAATCTATTACTAGATTATTCAGAAGAAGGTATAAGAAGGTGCAAGAATTGAAGCATATGCTCTGTTTTGGTTTCTGGAAGTTAACAGAACTGTTATCAGTCTCCAAATTTAAAAATATGCTGAAATGTTGTGTAGAATTTAATTTATATATATGTATATTTGAATTCAAGCACAAAGATAGGTCTTTTCACGATTATTTGGTTAGTCAGTAGTACACACCTGACTACAAAAATGGATGGAGGAGATCAAGCTGTACGAAATAAAAATTGTTTCCATCAAAATTTTTCCATCTATATCCTTCAATTATAATAAGGCAGGTTATTTGTATTACAAGCACTTTATTATATTAAAATTAATATATTTAGTTTCACAATTCATTTATCCTCAGTCATGCGATAATAAACTTCACCACTATCCAGATTAACAAATCAGTGCTAATAAGAACAGAGATCTCAATCCATCTCATTGGCCTCAACCTCAACATCCACAGAAAGTTGCCACACCTAATTCAAGAAGAAAGTGCTTTTTAAAAGGGTAACAGGCATAGGTTACATGACACCACTACTAAATATTCTGTAAATGATAGATGTGCTAATATTATAAAATAGCAGTTGTGAAAATTAGGTTTCTTTAGAAACAGTCTGACCATGCAGCCTCTAGGGAAGAAATGTGAATACCCTAACAATGAAATTCACCTATTGCAGTGGTGGAGTCCAAGTGTAAGAGGGAACATCAGCCTCTTCTGACCAAATGTACCAGAGGCTTTTGGCCATAGCTGATACCTACAGCGCCAGGAAGCCTGTGATCTAATAATGCCCAGTCGTTGCACTGTGTCACATTTGGCGATCACATCATTCGGTTACACATATCAGTTCTGATTGTTTTGTCTGGTCTCTGGCATCAAAGCAAGATTAGCTCTAGTTCCTCTGCATTGCAGAGAAATTAAATACTTCAGTACAAAGAAGACAGGCAAAGGAATACTCTGTAGCAATCAGAAATCTTCCTGTTTATTTATACATTTATATATTTATTAATTATATCTGTTTATAAATAACAATAATTTTATATTATTTATACATTTAAAAGTCTATATTCAACTGGAAGAATCCATTAATAACAACAGAGTTAAATAAATAAATAAATGCAGGCAGTGTATCAACACCCCAAAGAGAAGGCCAATGATTTCTGTGGGAACAGTAGGTTTTCTGTTCCATGTGTAGATCTAAAATCTGAGAGGACAGAGTCAAAAAAATTATAGAGATTGAACAAAACATCACAATCTTATAATCCTCTATCAGTGTTTGAGATCAAATACATGTTGTATTTGCATCTGATATCAGAAGAAATTTCAGAAGGGAAACTGTACCTCCCTGTAGCGAGGCAAAGCCAAACATATTCAGTGCTATTTCCAGTGCATTCCCACTTCTCTCCTGCCAGTAGGGGTAGAGAAAACCTTTATTAATTACAGCATATAGTTCCCATGTCGACAGCATGGCAGATATCTTCTCTCAGAGTCATGGGTGAAGAAGGCAGTTCAATCGCTTTCAGTCCAGAGATGTGAGAGCCCTGATCTTTAGCACTTCTTTTAAGGCTTAACATCACAGGCTGGGTGCACAAAGACTAGATCCCTGGTGCCTGTAAATTTAACTGCAATTCTTAATCTATCTGACCCCTTTCCTCCCTTGCCACTGTGAACACCAGTTGATTGAAAGTGACCAAAAGCAACCATTTCAGAGCACAGTGCTTTGTAGCAATTTACCTAGAAGTGTGTAGAATCCAAGTAAAAGAAAGCCAAGTAAAACATAGGCTATTTATTCTCCTAAAGCCCACTCTTGCCTTGCATGTTCAATAATTCCCATTGAGCCCATTTACATCCAGCTTCTGGCTAAGACTGCTTTGCTACTTCTTCCAAACACTCCCTTCCAGATGCTCCTGTTAGCCACTCCATTGTGCCCTCCCTTCTACTGGGAACCTTCTGAAGCAAGGGTTGGTCTTTTCTTCTGTGTATATTCAGCTTTGGCTAAGTAAGTGTGTAACTCTGCCTTGCAACTGGAAAAGAGCATTTTTCAAGTTAACTGTCTAGCTGCTACAGTCTGACTCAAAATTTGGCTTGGTTTCTTATCTCATAATTTCATTTTCTGTTTGTTATCCCTTTAATAGTGTTGTCTAAATTTAATGCCAGTAGGAAGTATTAAACATGTACATTATTTTGACTTTAACAGCAATTTGAAAGAAAATATCCTGATTTTACAATTATCGTCTCCATGTTTATATCTAGATTGTTTCCCTTTTTGTGTAAGGCTGCTTTTCAATTATGCAAGTCTTCCTTATGAAGACTATTTATTAAGGAATAATATGATGGAATACAATGGTGAGCTAAAACTAAAACACATATGATTGCTCATTTTCTATTCTCAAGGACTGCTTTATGTCCAGCAAGTCATGCTGTTAACAAGTCTGATCCCAATTAGGAACAAGATGTACTTCAGAGGGTGAATCAGTCTTATCTTATGGATTTTTCTTGAATTAATCTTTGTGTTACGGTTTCCAGTTTCCCTTTCCGAACTCAAGAGGAACATTTTTTCTCCTATGACAGCCCAGTGGACACCAAGGCACTCTTCTATCGATTCCAACTTCTCCATTCAGCTGTTGTCATTACTGAACTTCATTTAGCCTCTAATCTTCAGCCCATGTTGAGCTACTGCATTTCTAATAAGAAAGAGGACACGTGTGGGGACAGGACAGGTTTTGATATGCCTAACCTGGAACGAAGAGCTCCAGATTCTCATTTCTCCTTCCTCAGATCTGCCATTTTTCCCAGTCAGAGTAGGCACTGATCTGCCTTAAAATTCCCACTCATTTCACCCAGAGAACTGCATCTCCCTTTTCACATCAGCTCCCTAGATTCATTATGTCTCATACCTTTACATTAAAAATACCCTAAAGCTTATGACTCACAATATTAAAATGTGAGAGGATTATTATATATTTGATTTTAAAATTATATTAAAAATATCTATGCATGTTGAACTTCCTCCTTCCCACTGTAACGTTGTTCAGATTCAGCTCCCCAGCAATTCCATTCTAACCTCCTGCTCACCATATTCCACAGGACCCTGATGTTTGATGCCAAGGATCAGTGACAGCTGAAGCCAAGCCAAAGGTTTTCTGTGGCCCTTCTTGCAGAAACCAAATGTTTCTGGCAGGAATATCAAATAGAAACTTCTCACAAGGAACACACACAGCCAGGACTCCAGGAGCTGAAAAATATAATGTGACAAAAAAACCCACAAATTGATCTATAGTAATTTTAAACTTATGCAAATTTGGAATATCTTAAAGGTCTTGAGATGCAACTGTACTTCATCTTGCATTAAAAACTCATATAACCATGCACTTTAAAACATATTTCTTTGAAAATGGTCTGTATTTTTTAGAAAACTCATAGGTTTAATTGCTGTTTCTTTGAGATATTTTGTGTCAGTACTAGAAGACATGCATGAGCAATATTACTGGCTGCATCTATGTGGTTATAAATTTTTCTGAGGTCTTTGTCAATAACATCTACTCCAGTTAACTCTGTAAATTTTTTCTACACCATAAAATAAACCTATTGCCTTCCTCTTCTGGCATTTTTATTATAAAACTCAATTTCTGTTTAACAGATGCTATTAAGTAAGGAAGATTAGTCCAAAAACAACCCACAACAAATATTTTGTCCAAATCCATAAGCTTTTTAAGTGATTATACACAGAGTGGATTAGTGACTTGTAAATACATTGACTCAGCTGCCTTTCCTATTTTTCCACCAGTCTGCATTGTTGTCACATTCCACTGTGACTGAGTCTCATCAGGTACATTGGATTTAGTAAGTGATCTTGTCAACTAAGCTTCAGTCACACCTAAGGCTCAGAAGCTTGTTGCAGTCAGCATTTCTTTGGGCTGCTCTGTCAGCAGAAACTGGAAATGGAGCTCTCAGGTTTTGAATCTGGGGACCTGACTACCTTGAAATACTAACTTGATTCTCAAATGCTGCAAATGGAGAAAATGTTGTTTTGATAGTTTGGCTTTTGCCTTACACATATCACTTTTGCTGTGACACCTCTTCTCAGAGTTACTTGAAAGGATGAGAACTATCACCAAGATATATGTCATTCCCTGAAGTGGTGAAGTAAGAAAACAGAAAGAGTAGTACCT
The DNA here is from genome assembly GCA_035222235.1 of Margarornis squamiger. Taxonomy (NCBI): domain Eukaryota; kingdom Metazoa; phylum Chordata; class Aves; order Passeriformes; family Furnariidae; genus Margarornis; species Margarornis squamiger. The sequence continues at coordinate 67,018,529 of JAWWTY010000106.1, read as the reverse complement.
CTTTCATTGCACTAAGCTACTTGCAGTTCAACTTCAAAATAGAACTGTTTACTGCAGTATTTTACTAGACATTTCAGGAAAAAAATCATGCATTTCTCTTAAAATGAATGTACAGCTAGCAGTGATGCGGGCAGTTAATTGCATGCAAGAACTGCTTGAAGAGTTTCAAAAATAATTTTTAAATAAACATATAAAATACTTCATGGACCATATACTCTAGTTGGAGTTGCATCCTTTATATCATTTAGTAGCCAGGAGTACCTTCTGGACCAGGTCCTTAATTTCTGAAATGACAGAAGCTGGATTGTACATGTTGAGGTAAGGAAGGATTCCCAGAAAAAGCAGGATTTATTCCTTTCCCTTCTGCGTGTTCTCCAGTGGTTTCTGTGCCTCAAAGCAAGCAGCAAAAGAATCTGATCCTAAATAAAAATAGCTTCCTGAAAACTCCAATTGTGTTTCTGTGTGTAGATCTATAACACTGAATAGAGTATGTCTCCAAATGTTTGCTCTTTTGTTTCTTGTACTGTTATGTAAATAAATTCATTTACATAAAAATTGGAATTTTTCTCTTTATAATTTAATACTATCCTACTGCATGTTCCTTGATGAAATGTTCTTCAAATATGACAAGTGTTTGACAATATGAGCAGAAGACCATCTTATTGACCCTAGGCAAGGATTATTGATAGAAAAAGCACTTGGCAATAAGATTCTTTGTTGCAATTCTATTGTTCTAATCCATGTTTGCACCCTGTTGACTGAATTAGGACCAAATTTCAAGAGGTGACACTAACACACAAGGAGAAATGTAGAAAGCAGATAAACTCTGAAATTCTTTTTAAAGCTTCTAAATAAGATCTTCATAAGACAGCTTTATTTCTAACTCGATAAAACAATGCGCTTGCAGAGAGTAAGTTATAAATTAATAATCACAAGTCTTCCAAGCGAAAACCTGATTTGTCTCTGAGTTTTATGTGAAGAAAAAGAGCAACATGACCTACTTTGCCGGTCAAAACAGTCTGAATAACAAATACTCCCAGAGAACTCTTTGGGGATACCATATACCCTATGTATAAGTTTACTGCCAGCCAGAATCTGAAAAATTAATAATGATTTGCCTTTCTTGAAAGCAAACAAATACAACACATACATACTCACATGCACATTACATATGTAATTGAATATGTGTGAATATAAATATATATTAATATCTTTCTGAATTATAATTTGGTAATCGGAAAACCTAGACTTCTTCACTGTCTGCTTCTCCGTCTTATGAAAACTGATGTTAAATGGACTGGCAGGGTGTGGGTGAAGGTATACAAGTACAAGATCACTTAATTCACTCCTTAGAAACAATCCCACTTAGCTAGGAAAGTTTGGCCTGATTCAGCTGAAACCATGGCAAGTGTCCAAATGATCTGGCATAAGTTTTTTTCAACCCTCTCATATCCATACCCATGCTGTCCCTTCTCTTTGGAAATCAAACTATTAACAGGTGCCTTTTGCCTTTGCTGTCTTCTCTGTTGACTTCAGAGTCATGTAGCCCTTGAAGAACTTTTCAGGCAGCTTTCTCTCATTCATTCTTTCCTTCTTCTCTTAGGTTTGGATAAGGAAAGCCCTGCTCACTTCCTTTCAGTGACCAAACCATGTTTTCATGGGCCTTGGTTACACCCTCAGGCTGGAGCCTATAAAGTGTAGAAATTCTCCAAGACATCAGAAATTAATTCAGGTAGCATTTTTGAGAAAGCAACACTAAAAGGCTGGCAAATATTTTCCTGAAGAATGGTCTTAGCCACACAGGAAAACAAGCCTCTGGCAAACAGTCAAAATTACATCACTAACATAAAATTATATTAAGCTCTGGTAGTTACACTTCTGATTGCGTGAGGAAATATATATATATATTAAATAAACAGTCAAGGTTTGCTCTTTTCCAGGAGGAGCATTCATTTGAATTTGAACACACTGAAAAATCAGTTAGTGATTACAAGGATTTTTAGTCCAGGAAATGTATATCATTATACTAATTACATGAAATTATTTAGATATTTGGGATTTCTTCCTCGTGTTTTTAAGCACTCAGAACAAATAATATGTGGGGAAAAGGAGGGTACAGGTGCTAACATATTTGACTGTTACAGTGGCTGTCATATCTGTGTGCCAGTCTTTTCAATGTGAGCCCAGGCTCAAGTCCAGACAAGCTTATTTATAGCTGTAACAAAAGGGTAACTGTTTTTCATAACACTGTGCACAGAATCATTTTACACAAAATACAACATTTTGTGTATTTTGGAAATACCACCAACATACGAATATATTGTCATTCACTGAAGTTTAAGTCTCATGTCTTAGAGATGATCAAGATAAATAGTCAGCACCGTGTTAATCTTCAAAAAGAACTTGTTCTTCATGTCATGAGAAATTCTTTCATTCAAGTGATGGAGTTTACCCTGTAAATTAAATCTCTAAAGTAATGGAAGAAATAACCCATGACACTGGCCAGGGAAATTAAATTAGAGTCACTAATGGCAGGTCAGCACAGTCCAAGCAGAGGTAATAGAAGTGACCACATGAATGATAAGCAGGCCTTCTCTAGTCTGTGACATCTGTCTCCCAGAGAGTGTGACAAACATTCATCTGTGGGGCAAGCAATTCACAATTCAGGTGCTAGCATGTTTATAGTGCAGTCTGACACTGGTGAAGCCAAAGAATACCAGTCTTTCTCAACAGGATGCTCTGATTCTCTAATGTAGATCATTAAGACAAATAAAAATCTTTGACCCCCAGCTCTTTGCTAAATCAATCTGTCAGTGTTCTGGATAATCCTTTTACTTTATTTATTTATTTATTCATAAGCACGGAAGATAATTTCTGAACTAATACAATCCCCATTCCTCCCAACATTGCTAAGTTAATGTAATTCTACCCTGGAGCAGTAAAATATAAGGGGAAAAAAGGTGGGAAAGTACAAAGAACAGATTCTGGTTTGAATTGTAAAAATCCAGGGTATGCTTTCTCTAAAGACTTTGACATCACTGCAATAGCCATTGGCAAAATAGCAGGGTGAGATGTTAAGGTGAAATGGAGTCTTGAATGTCATACAAAGCACCTCTGAAGTTCACAGTCTTATTTATTTATTAATACCTGAGTATGATCGCTGATCTTCTGATGTAAACCTAATAGTGCAATAAATAACATATGTCCAGAGAAAATACAGGTTTCTATTAAATACAGAACTAAAGGGTAAAATCATTTTCTACAACCTCTTTTCTCTGCATTAAAACAACTTATTAACATACAACACCACTACTAGCAAATATTTTCAGCAGGAATTAAGAATGTAGACAGTAGAAGGAAGGAAAGTAGGATGACAAATATCAAAGTGCTTGGCAAAGTAAGCATGTAAGTGAGTAAATAAATAAATTAACCTTATGGCATATGAGCCTCTGTTCAGAAAATAAAAGAGTCTGAAATAAATGCTTGTTTACATTATCTACAGGATATATGTGATCTTAACCTTTTAGTCATTACGTTGAAACAAACAGCATATTAAAATAGAAATTTCCCCAGAGTTACTGATTTGCAAAGTGAAACAATGAACTTCATATCTCACATTTACTCACACTCCTTGTTTCCATTTAAATGGTGATTAGGCTTACTCAGATCAGGCCTGCTAATGATCACTTGGCAGTATTGTTATGTGGCTTAAAAATCCAGAGGTATAACAACAAGGATAAAATGCTAGTAAAAAGGCAAGTCAACATTTTCTGGCATTGCTGTAGCATTTGACATTCCCAAATAGCATCCTAGTACAAAAGTGCCCCTTGTTGTCACGTTCAGGAAGTCTTCATAGGTGGAGTGTTGGTCTCTCCAGCTCTGCAATACCGTCCCTCACTGCTGAAAGCTTCCTCCTGTGGACACACTGCATCCCACTGTGTGCACTGACACCTGTCCAGAGGACATTATAAATGGACATCAGTCAGGTCAGACCCCACTGGTGACAACAGGAGTTCTGAAAAAATGACAAGCTGAAGATTCACAAACAAAATGAAAATAACACATAGCGTGGAGGGCTGACAATACACACAAACCCCCCACATTTGCATAAATTAGTTAATTTATTACAGTCCTCTCAAAGCCCTACTTTTCTATGTACCATAGACTGGATTTCAGAGATGGCTAACACAAAAATTCTCTTAATTCAATTTTTTAAAAGTTTTAATAATCAGCTCTAAAATTCATAAACTTCATATGTACTAATATACTTTTTTCAAATAAATATTCTGACAGAAGTATTGGATTGGTCTTCCAAGAAGGCTAAAAAGAAAGGACCCCGTATCTTCTCAAATCTTTTACGACTCAATTTTCTAAAGGTAACCTTAACCCTTTATGGGTTTTAACCCTAACAACTTTCCTTGTCAGGCAGCCCTTTCCTAGGTCTGAGAAGCACTACTCTACTGCTTCCCAGCAGTTCGATATTTGCTTCACACATCATCTCCTTCATTAGAGAAACTAAGTCTGACCCTTCTGTGAGCTAAAAAGAGAAAAACAGTCAACATCACCCCTTCATTCTTTTCCCTGGGAAGCCTGTTGTAGAAGGCGGAAAGAACTTTGGTCACAGAGAGAAATACTCAGATTTCATACTCATACTCATATTCAAGAAAAATACTAAGTTTTGAATTTTTTATTTTTTGGTTTTTTACTGAAGGCAACATTCATCACTTTGAATTGTCCTGGGAAAGGGCTCTTTAGCATTGTAGTCATTTTACAGTACTTCAGCTCCTGGTCCTTGCCTGACAAGAACCTGAGTGTCATCAGCCCATCAGCAGAACTGACACATGTCAGAATCCCATTGGAAACCAGCATGGTGGTGGTCATGGACCAGCAAAAAATGATGAATACGAGCTTGTTTATACCTACTACCCATCTCAACATGAAATATAGTTATTTAGGAGGACAGACTATGTACTCAGATTCTCATATACTTAGCTGGGCTTTTTATTAAACACAAATAATTGCAGGAGACAAATATTCAATCTCATTTATATTTACTTTCCTATGTTAGTTAAATACCAAGTAAAGGCAAGGAGATAAACAAAAGAGATGCTATTCTGAATTCCTGGTTCACTTGGAGTATGAAGTCAAAGCAGATGTGGTTCCGGCCCATAGTCAAGTGGAGATTTGCATGAAGTCTGAGCAGACAAAAGTATGCTGTAAGGATAGTGTCCCTTTTTGCCTCTGGTGAGAAGTGTTTGTCATACAGATGTCAAATTACACTAAGATACCAAGTCCTGTTCATTTTTGGAAAATAAAACTTTGATCACAAATTGACCTTCTGGAAGATGATATAGAAAAAAATACATTATATAAATTAAAAATAGTTTAAAATATCTTTCTCATGTGTCCTTTTCCCCCACATCCAAACCTAAACCTAAAAACTGAGAAAAAAAAGGAAAAGATTCTGACATCGTGTCTAGTTACTTGAATGTACTCACACATATACTGGCTTGAGATCAGAATCATTTTTAGTGAAACTTAGCTAATGATTTAATTTAAAAGTCAACCTAATTCAGTTCCCTATTCTTACAACTGTGAACAAGCAGCATGCAGAAGGCACATTTTAAGGAAAGGAACTGTTATGTAGTTCATTAAGGTGTACATGATGCATGGGGGAAAAAGACAAAGTGAGCTGGCAATGGTATTATAAAGTCCTCAAAGAGAACTCCCATAGTTAAGTGGTCTGGTATATGCAAAGATGATACCCATAGTTTAGACCTCAAAATTTTGCAGGCAACTTTAACTGATCTAACTGTGAGTTCGACAGCAAAGAAATGATCTGGCTTATTTGTCCACTCCCACTGCTCATTTTGGGCTGCCTCTGGATGGTGTACTTTTGGGATGCATTCAGCAAATTCAGTCCAATTTAAAAGGATTTTTTGGTATTTTTTTCAGACCAGGAAGGAATCTGAACCACACAATGACAAACACCATGAAGAGAAGACTCAAGGGTGGAAGACTGTGGCTAGGAACACTTGAGACAGGATTCCCCTTTTCATGTGGAAATAGTTTTAATTCAGTATGTGTCAGACCCAAGTAGTGTGCACTTTGCCACTTGCACAGCTCTGATAGATTTCCAGAATTTCCTCAAAAATAGATCCTCATCACAGAGAAAAAGGCAATAGCGTTCCTGGCTAGCCAAGAAATAGGTCATATGCATGACTGTATTGAGGTGTGTGTGTGTGTATATATTTCTGCAGATCTTCATGATATGACATACAAGTTTGTCCATGTAGGTTTATAAATATGTGCCTATACAAATATATCCAGATCAGATACAAGACATACACAGATAATACACACTCTTGAAAGCCTGTTCTCCTGCACTAACAGCAGACTATTTCCAATATTACTTTCATTTGCAACACTTCTCTCACCTTCTAAAGTCAATTAAGGAGGAAAAAGTTGCACAGTAAGTGGCACCATTATGAATTCATTTGCTAGGGTTTTTTTGTATTAGCAACAGAGGATGAAGAATGAATTTTGTTTCAAGTAACTTTCATTTCAGTCTCCAATAGGAATTCCCTCATAACATATCATTAGTTAAATGTACCATCACAATAAAAATCTAACAAAAAAAAAGTGTTCATGTTGCTTTAAATAATGATCAAAAAAACCATAAAAAACCAACCCACCCTTTATGTTACTTTAAATAATGAGCCCTCAGAGAAGCTGAATTAACACTATAAATGAAGAAATGTTGCATTATGGCAAGGATATATTCTTTAGGTAGTGTCAGTTCACAGCAGCAACAGCCAAGCTCAGTACTTCTGTCTCCCAATTTAATTGTACAGAAAGAGAGGAGAAGAGATAAGAAAATCCTTCTCCAGGGCCCACATATACTCCCCCTTGTACCCCAGAGGCATAAAATAAAAATAATTTATTCTACCTTCACTATTGATAGAATAAATGCCAGCCACCTACCCATGTGTCATTATTAAATTTCATTAGTACACACCTACTTGTGTGCCAAAGCCTTTAATAGAAATATTACATAAGATAACATTGAAGAACACTTGCAGTCTCTTCAGATGTGCGTTCTCTTTCTGACATAACCAACTGGACAACTGCCCTTCAGCTTGTTTCCTAATTATCTGACAATCTGCATACAAATCGTACTCTTACCCTTTCAACTGGTACTTTCCTGTGAAAGAGATTTAATTCACAGAGATTAATTTTACAACATAAACTTCCTCTAGTATATCAGAAATGTCACCTACAGTTCTTAGTGTTTGTGCCAGTGGCATACATAAAATGCTGTAGAAATTCTGATATGTTTATCTTATGCACTACAATATTGTGAAGTATTTTTTTTTATTATTATCCTTGATTCTTCTTCACTGTTTATCCTAAAATTTTGGTCATCAACACTGAAATTGTTGCTCAAATTTCAGACTACACCAGTCTATAGGTTAGACAGATAAGAACAGTGAATACTTGTCCTGAGCTGCAGTGATTTTGATGATTTTTTTTCAACAAAAGAAAGCTAAGTTTAGCTAAGAGATTCAATGAGCATATGAATTGTTAATTTGACACACACCTGCTCACCCATGCAGGGATGTAAAAACACAACCCAATAACTAACACTGGCAGCACAAAGCACAAAACAGGACCCAGGCTGTATACCCAGGCTACTACATGAATTGAAAACACAGGTGAAATTATTCCCATATTGTGAAATGAATGGTGCAGTGTTGGACCGAATCAATCAGTACTATCTTTAGCAATGGCCGGGGTATTTCTAGAGTTGGTCAAACTGAGAACCATTGCTAATAAACCTGTTCACTGTGGAAAGAGACAGGCTAGTTCAGCCATATGAATTCAAATTCTGCCATGGTAGGCCACCTCAGGGCCAGAGAACAATCTCTGGTTTATTTGATCCATTTGCTGAGTGTAAATATAACTACAGAATTGCACCAGTAGTACACATCTCCTAATAAAGAGATGTTCAGGAAGTTCCAGTGAAATTATTTGTTTGTTTTTTTTTTTTTTTAATTTAGAAATTTCTGGTTTATTAAAATTGAGATGTTTTGCAGGAATGATCATATAAGTTTCAGCAAAGACACAATCAAAATTAGAGACAAGAGTTACATTAGCAACCAGAAAGGTTAACACTGATAGGCTATTTACTCAGCATGAGATAATGAAGTTCAAGTCCTTATTTTTAATCAGCTAAAACAAAGACTTGTGTTTCCTTGTCATTCAGCCTGCACATCTATTTTGAGCTAACAGCTACTCTGAGATGAAGTATAGATATTTTTTTCATTCTCTGTTTTTTAACCTGATAAAGTTTAGGTTTTCAGTCCATGGGAAGAGATTTCTTAACTATTTCCCACCAAGTTCTAATCATAAATTATATCTCCATCTTTACCCATTATTTTCTTTGAGATCCACGAAACAACAACTCAACCACCTGTAAGTTTTTCTATAAATAGCAGGGGTTAAGTACATAATTTTGATCTTTAATTTGATCCTACAGTAGGATTTAAGTATAGGTCTTAATCAGAAATTATTGACAAGATTGGCAGAATGATATATATAAAAAAATTATACTAAAGGAAATGTAAGCTATATCTAGTTTCTGAAGGACATCAGTCAATAGATTTTAACTTCGAAAAGATGCACAACAAAAGGTATGGTTCTGATCGCAGGAATTACACAATGTCTCTATGGAACACCATTGGCAAAATCTGTGAGGTATGGACGTGGATAGTTTCCTACAATAAGACATCATTTCTGCTGTCTTGGAAGCCAGAGAAGGGGATGACTTTGGCAGTTGAGGCACAGCCAATATTATAACACTGAATAGGTACAAAGATAGATAGCACAATTGAAATGACGCACATGATTCAGCAAGATTGCACAATGATTTGTACTACAATGTAGCTAACTTTCCTAAATTTATAATATAGCAAACTGTGCTGAAAAGGTGAAACATACAATAGAGTTTGTATTGCAAAATGTTATTATTAAAGTGTTACCTTGCTTTTTGTATTCTGTTAAGCCCTGTTTACTACCAGAAGTTATAGTCACCTAGTTTTTTCTTGATTAGACATATGTGTTTATATTTATGCTGGCTCAATTGAATTACATTGTCAGCAAAGATCATGCTATATCCTTATCCCAAAAAGCTGATGAATTCAAACTCATTCTGAACTGATCACACCTGTTGATAATCACAATATCTGTTAGTCATACATCTACAATTTCCTCATCCTTCTGGTGTACAGGAGATTTAAATGGTTTCTTCAAAGTAGGTCACAGGTTTACAATGCCTCAACCGCCCCTAGTTTTCCTTGACAAAGCGTCAGAAAGTTCCCGTTCCACTTGCCAGTATATGAACACATGAGATGTGGATGAAGGTGGCCCTCTTTACTCCTTTTCATGTGCATGTGTCTTTATTCTATGTGCAGTTTTTCATTATGTTTTTTTTTCTTTTTACTTTTTTTCTCTTTTTTTGGGCAAAAAGAAGAAGCTTATATCTTTTCCTTTTGTTCTCAAAGTTTCATGCTCGCAAAAAAAAAAAAAAAAGACTGAATTTAATGTTTTGTATTAGAAGATTTAGTGTGCTTTTCAGTCTGCCACTGAACTGATGAAAGGCAGCACAACTACACACTTTTCCCCACTGAGCTCAGATAGGTTTGTTCACTAGAGTTCAAGTCCTCTGCCAACAGCTTGCTGCAGTTCCAAAATATTCTTACATATTCAATCTCTATGTGTGGATCAGCCCATTCCCCTTCTTCCAGTTCATAAATTTGGCAGTTTTAAAGGTTTAATAGCAGAGTAGCTGCAGTGACAGCTCTATTTGTGGCACATCTCCTTTCCCAGATCTGATAGAGGTCTGCTGATCAGCCGTAATGTTCAATTATCCAACTCCTTATCAATCAGCTTTCCTGTGTGACCCATTCCAGGAAAGATTTAAACAAGGTTGTGCATATTCTTCACAGTGAATATAATAATTGGAGGGAAGAATAAACCTCGCATTGTTCTTCTAATACGCCAACTCTTTCAATGGATAATTTGACTTTTATATTAATTTAAATAAGCTCTATTTTGAGAATTCTAATGGCTTGTCTGTCATGGTTTAGGACTGGTACTCCCCAATTCAGTACCCACTCTGAGACTTTCCAAACACATACCAGTTGCTCACTCCCTTTCTTTCCCCTGTCCCAGCCCCTCTGGGATGGGCTGGAGAGTTGAATTGGAGGCACAAAAGGTAAAGATCATGGGTTGAGAAAAGAACAATTTACTAGAAACAGCAATGAGATAAGAAAATGACCAGTAACAGCAATAATACTAATGGCAGAGGGTACAAGATTCACCCAGAAACCTTCTGACAATAAACATTCAACTGCTCCCTCCACCACACTTGCAGTACCAGAAGGAACATTCTGGCCAGAAGAGAGCCCCTTCCCCCCAGCCCCAGCTGGGTGGTATAGAATAAATTTTGAATACATGTGGTGGTATAGAATAACCTTTGGGCCCTGGCCATGCCCTCTCCAGGCTACTGCAAAATTAACCCTGTTCTGGCCAGAACCAGGGCATCTCTCAGCCTTAAAAATATCCTGTTTATGCCATGAAGCAAAAAGCATTCTCTCTCCCTTTAACTTCAAACCAGCCAATCGTGGTTCCCACTGGGAAATTCAAAAACTTTGGGCTTCTCTCCCATCTTGGCTTATGTCTGTTATTCCAGAAAACATGAGTGAGAACAGATAGGGAAAGACTTCAGTTTTGCTGAGAAGTGGATTTCTTTCTCAAGAGCAAAAGAATTTATCTGGCTTAACCAATATAGATTTTCTTTCTCTCTGTATTAGTACAAACAGGGCATATTTAATGCAACGTACTAGGCAGGTCAGACCGGGATCTGCTCTGAAATAGCTTTCTGAATAAATGAAATTCCAGAATCAGAGACTGCTAGTAAAGGACACTCAGTTTTCTAAAGAGGAAGCATGGGACACTGCAAGCACAAGTTGCAAATCTCTCATCTCCTTCATGATAAAGAAAAGACTGTAGTGAACTGTTCGAAAAGGAAATAAAGTTGCCCTCCATAGTGGCTACTTCCAGACCTGTCAACTACTGAGTAGTTAAAACTGCTAAAGAATACATGGCCATCTGTCATAACAAAGGATATGACAGAACTGTCAGTATTAGGAAACAACACTCACAAACCAAGTTCTATCCAGAAGAAACACAAAGAATTTCAATCAAAACCTACTGCTTTGTTGACTGTTCTACCTATATTTACATCTTTCACAATCCTTACTGTGAAAATCCTTATAATCAAGAATATCTCACTCCAGTTTTGAGGGTAGTAAAACAATATTTTTTGCACACAAAATTACTGAGAGGAGGCAGAAAGTCAGAGAAGAAAACTAAAAATTAAAGGAAACGAGATAATAAACCAAAATATTCTTACATAACACATTAAATTCAGCTCTATGTCTTGCCCAAGTCACGTTCTTGTTTAACCTATTCTGTAACAGTTACAACCTTTGGTCAAGTTCGTGTAAACTGTCATGCACTCCTCTCCAAATCAGTCAAGAGGTTAAAACTTGCTTTTAGATACAGTTTCTTTAGACATCATGAATCAAACAACACCTTTTTGGAAAAATCTAGATTTCTGCTCTTGTGAATAAATGTCCACTTTGGAAACAGAAAGGGGCAGAAATTCAGGTCCCAACTGCTTTCAAAGTGTAAAACGTAAAACAATATAAAAGTGACAAAAGTTAACCCAGCTCCAGATAGAAGAGAAAGAGTGTAATTTCAAAAGAAGAATCTAGAGGATCTAGATGTAGACATGAAATAGAATTGGAGGGCAGCTCTGTTATGTATTGACCATTTGCTGAACAGCCACAATGATTTGAGTCCTCGTAGATTCAGGCCCTGCTTCAAAACAGGTCATTCATTTCCCAGGTATTTGAACAACTGCTGTGCTCCAGCAGTAGGGTTTCTCCACCTTCCGGTGAGACAGAGAGAACTGACCTTGAACAAAAAACTTTAGAATATGAAAGACTAAAGATCCCAGACACAGCAAGATCACAAGGACAATTTCTCGCCATATCTTGTTTAGTAGATTGGGCCTGTTGATGAACCCTTTTTTCTGAGAATATCAGCCCAACAAATCTCATACATTTTGGCACAGCAGTAATTATTTTAGGTATATGTTTTCAATTTATTTTTTTTTATACAGTAGCAGGTGACTCATGTCTTGCATACACATCAGTGTAAACATTCCCGGCACTGTGGGGCTATGTTGCAGAAAGATATATGACCCATTAGTTGCATCTTCCTTGCTGACGTGTTCCTCAAAGAGAATTAACACATTAACCCACGCATCTGAAACTTCAAATGTGGTTTGCTTTTTGATATGCATAAGAAAAAATATATGTAAATTAATGTGAGAATGATAGAACAGCAAATTTTTGTATAGGAAGAAACATATAGTGAAGTTTTACGTAATACTTTGTGTCAATTCATTAATAAGGTTGGCAAATACCTCTGAGATCATCAAGCCCAGCCTTTAGTCATAGGTTCAGCTGAACACCACCATGTCAACTAGACCATAGCATTAAGTGCCACATCCAGTCATACTGCGTTCCGGAGGGAGGACAAAGGACCAGTCCACAGCCAGATCAGGGGGTGATGCTGGAACTAATTTATTGAAAGCACCTGAAGCCTTTAAGGGGTCTGGGAACTGGGAGGAGTTTGG
>JAWWTY010000106.1:66968727-67005660 GCA_035222235.1 Margarornis squamiger | reverse complement strand
ATCACTGTCTAAGGGTCAGTTTTATCCAGTTCTGGAAGGTTTCATCTTGACTGTTCTGTGAGTTCTGCAGGCAGGGTTCCCCCACACAGTCGTTCTTTAAACACCCCCAGGAATGGTGACCCCACCACCTCCCAGGGCAACCCATTCCATTGTCTAAGGATGCTTTCTGTGAAGGAATTCTTCATAATGTTCAATGTAAATCTCCCCTGGCACAGCTTCAGAGTACGTCCTCTTGTCTTATTTGCTAGCTGCCTGGAAGAAGAGGACCCTTTGAATAGAGAGTCACTAGAAATGAACAATTAGCCAGTGTTCTTCTCATTGTCATGCACCTTGGTTAATGAACTGTTAAGTCCTACATCAATTTAGAAATACTGATTGTATTAATAATCAATCATTGGAAGTCCCTCATCTCTGTAGTTCTCCTTGAACACACCCTGACACCAATCTTATTTCCCTGACTCCATAATTTCTAGCACCAGTCCTCAGGTCTCAACCAAGTGACATGGCTGCTCAAGGTGCTGAACAGAATGGAAAAGGAATGCTTAGAAAAACTGAGGCAAATTAAAAATGACCACACTGAAAGCTTTGGGGTTTATCAAAACGAATAAAAAGTCAAAATAAAACAGAGCTTTTCTAACTGCTTTCCAAACAGAAGAGTTCTGCACAGGAGACCCAGTTCTTTCTGGTAGGACCACAGATGAGAAACAAGTTCCTGAAAGAAAAAATGCTCATCAAGCCCAAAGCATCTTTTTATGAATCCAGCAGCAGTAGTTCTTCCAAGGTACTTATTTTTTTTCTCTTACACAATGACCCTCATTTTTTCTCTTTTATTGTCATACTTCACCCTGTTTTGAATCAATCTTGTTATATGTGTCAATGTTGTAGAATCTATTTTCACGTATTTCATCTCCCTTCAATTTCTCTGGCTATCTTTGTTATAGAATAGAAACACACAAAAGAAAGCTCCCTTGAGTGGGAGTCTTTGACTTGGTTTTCAGAGATGGTAAATACTCACAGTTCACTATCTCTGAATATCATGTCATTTATTACATTTCATGTCCTTCCTTGCACAGTTCTGCAAGGTACTGATTTTCCCTGTTTCTCTCCATCACAACACAACTATTCCTCTGGTTTCTTTTTGTTTGTACTCTCTCAAAGAGGTTTATACCTTCTTGTAGTATTCTTTTACTTTTTCCGGAAAATTTCTGTAACTTTTCAACTCCATGTTTCATTCTGAATCTGAGGAGCTTTTTCAGGAGAATGCCTACAAATAGGTAAAATTAATGCAAAAATATATGTAACTATAATTGGCCTATTCTTTGAGTATTGTTTAAGATCCAGTATGTCAGCCAAGTAGGCAACTATTACACATGTGCCTTTATAACTGCTACAAACAGTAGCAGGCAATACAGTCTCAACTCAGAGAATTTTTTCTTAATTTTATTTATTCCAAATAGACACAAACATCTAATCACTGTTTTCAGTATTAATAAAAAAGAAATCATAAAAATTAAACACTGTTAGACACCTTCCCAAAGTTTAATTTAAACCAATTACACTTTCTTGCACCTTCCTAGTCTTGACAGCCAGTTTTGGCCAAATTTTATAGACAGACCCTCCTAATTGCTTCAAAAATGTGACAGGCAACACTGAAGATTAAAGTGGACTGTATTTGTTTCTTTCTGCTGCTTTTAATTTCCTAGTGGATTTGCCCTGCTCCTTCATGCTCCTTACTGGGTTTCCCCCCACCCCTCTGTGCACATTAGTATCGCTCCATAAGCAACAGCACTTTGGCAGTGAACTTGCCCCAGTTTGGGTCCTCCTACAGGCCAAAGCCCCTTCACACTGGCAGGCCCCCTTCCAAGTGTGCACCCTCAGCTCTGTGCTTCCACAGCAGTACCCCCTCTCTCTCTGTGTCTTCTCATGTGTCTTCCAATGTATCTCATATATGTCTATACACATGTCTCCTCATATGGCTCCTCCCTTTGTGGCTGCTGCCCCCTTCTTACTCATGCTTGAGCAGATGGCCCATGTGATTTCCTGGTTGGCTGAGTTTCTGTCACTTGATGGGTTTGGGCGTGTCATTGCTTTATTTCTAAAATAAATAAAATCATTGACAGGCTTTGAATTCCTTGTCTAAAATTTGCTGAATTTTAAAAATGCAGAAAGACTAATATTAAAATAATCCTACAGGTTAGCCATCAGAGTTTGCTCAAAGAATTATGCTGAACATATCTTTTAATTTGCAAATTATAGATGATAACATTAATTTCAGGGATGTCTTAGCTCCCTGCCTGCCTATGAAGTCTACATTTAGATCACTCCTATGCATCAACCTTTTCTATGAGGATAACATAATGTTTTGGTGTGAATAAGTGTTTCCTTAGTTCTGTGCATGTTTAAGCTTTCCTGTTTTAAACTTAACATATGCCAAAAAAATTATAGCAAAAAAAATCCTAAAATATATGTCCTACTTGAAATCAAATAAAATATGCATGGAAAAAAAATGAGACACAGATGAAATTTCTGCTCCAAACTCTGTCTTAAATAGTCACTGACAGCTGTTTTCATAAAGACTTTTCAGATTTAAGCCCAAATTGCATTGCATGGCTCTGACTCAGAACAGCAAGTCACCTATCCATCACTATAGCACCCAGAGTTGTAAACTCAGGAATGGGCATCAGCTTGTCAAATTCTCACAAAATATGTCCGGCATTTCTCATCAGTCACAGACACTGAAGGACAAAGTGGTTCAGAAGCAGGGACAGGCAAATTAGTTCAGTTTCCTACTTTTCACCTTCTTAGCTAGAAGAGACTTGCATGTTAGCAAGATAAGCTTTCTGTGTGTTGTATTGACTTGCAGAAGGATCAAAGGCATCTTCATATTTAAATATCCTTTACTATTTTGCTTATAATGTCATAAAGGGAAAGGAGGGAAGAGGCGAATCAGTGTTTTGTCCTAATCTCTCTAACTAGGTGGAAATCCATACTGAGAAAATCCATGGACAAATGCTATTTCACATGAGTAAAAGTACTATTAATCTGTCATCCTTTATCATACTTGGATGATCATTAAACCAAGCAAGCAAGCTGTTAATGATTACAATCTCTGATACTCCCCAAAAATATATACAAACTAATAGGAGGAAAATAACTCTAATCTTGCCTTACTGCCAATGGGGATTAATTTAATTCAAATAAACATGTTTATGAAAATAAAGAAAAATTCCGTGTTCAAACAGCTGGTTAAATTTGACTCTTTTTTTATTTTTAATTCATCCAAAAAGACCAATTAGACTGGGTGCAGTAATTGTTCTTCTCCCCCTGCTGATGCTTTACTAATTGCTAATGTTGGTGTGTGTAAACACCAATTAAATCTGTTCCGATTTACTCTTTTTAACCGGTGTTTAGATTTTAAGGGGAAAAATGGCTTTTTAAATTTGTATAGACAGTATGTGTCCTTTGTGATTTTCACAGCCTGTTCCAGTTAAAAACAAATGAAGATAAATACCAAGAAAAATCTCTTTGGTGCTTCTATAGAACAAATAGATCCATTTACAAAGTGTTACAGAATACCTGGTATTTTATTATTCTTTATTTATTTATACTTGGCCATTAAATTCTAATCTTTTGTCACATTTGGTCACTTGCTTATGATTTGCTTTGTAACCACAGAATAATGGCAATGCCATGGTAAATGTTATCTCACCAATTTACCTTGGTGTTAAGTACCAGAGATTTGTTGGTGAAAGGTGACAGTAATGACAGAGGAAGTGACAAAGAGAAATGCAATTCAAGTGGAACTAAAGAAAGTATGAAAATGCCGTCTTGGTTTTTATGTGTTTTACTTGACCCAGGTAAGCATCATTCCTTTAAATCATCGTTTCAGACTGCTTTCTTCTGACATTCAGAGGACAATTTAGCAAGCTGGTTTGGTAAGGATGATGACTACAGATGTAACAGTGGATAGATCAAAACAGAGGTGAAACAAAAGGAGCAGGGAGGAAGAAAAAAAAACAACAGAGTTTCATTAAATTCATGGAGATTAAAGACTAGATTACAAATAAAAAACCATATGACACAATTGTACTTAGCTACAATTAAGTGGCAAAAACAGGGAGGAAGCTGAAAATGAAGTTTCCTCTGCAGTGAATGTTTTATTAGGTTTAAAGCACTGAAGCTCCACACAGAGTTCTTGTGTTCAGCTGTCCCATCAGTGCACCCTATTGCTGATCTGTGGAGTTCAACCTACAGCAGAGAGTGCTGGGAGCTACACAGAGACTGTAGAGGTAATTTAGCGAGAGAATGCTGCATACATTTTTGCAGGAGACACTTTTACTATGTATGAGGGAGTATACTTTTCTATATAAGGGACTATATTTTCTCCCTTATACCTTTGCTAAGTATAAGGTAAAGGAGAAAATAAGGATCTTGGCAAAAGTTTAAAAGGGTAACGTACAACCAAACCAAAGCATTCCACAAAGCCAGGACTTAGCACATGCTATCCCACACAACTTAGCAAAATCCAATCCACCTGTTTTAAGTGACCCAAAATTATTAAGTAAGGACCAAAGACAGAAGAGAGAAGAACATTAAAGCTAGAGATAAGAATAAGGGGGGGAAATAGCTACCACCAGAGAGTCCTTTGGAAGTCCAGCCTTCACAAGATAGGTCCTGAGAGCAGGATGGATGCCACGGATGCTGTTTTTATGTGCTCTGGGCCTCTGTGGCCACGTCTCCTAAGTGGGACTTTCCACTCACTGGCCACTCTGTGGCTCCAGGTTGGAGTTAGCAGTGGTGTAGCAGATCAGAGGCCGGTCAGGGTCCCAGGAGGTCTGGTATGGATGTGGTCCCAGGCTGCCCTTTTGATTCACAGCTGTTCCAAGGCTGCCCCACATGGGCTCGGGGGGCTGCCAAGTGGGCTCTGTCAGCCCTTCCCCACACACACACACACACACACATACACTTGAGTCCAGTGGAAAAGGACCTGGGGGTGCTGGTCAACAGACCATATAGCTCATACATGAGCTATCAGCGTGCCCAGGTGGCCAAGAAGGCATCCTGGCTTTTATCAGAAATAGTGTGGCCAGCAGGACCAGAGAAGTGATAATTCCCCTGTACTTCTGAGGCCACACCACAAGTTCTGTGTTCAGTTTTGGGCCTCTCACTACAAGAAAGATGCTGAGGTGCTAGTGTGTGTCAAGAGAAGGGCAACAGAGTTGGGGAAACGTCTAGCACCCTAGTTTGCTGAGGAATAGCTGAAAGAACTGGGGTTGTTTAATCTTGAGAAAAGGAGGCTCAGGAGGGACCTTATTGCTTTTTGCAAGCACCTGAAAGGAGGTTGGAGCAAGGTGGGGTGTTGGTCTTTTCTCTAAAGTGAAAAGCAATAGGACAAGCAGGAACAACCTCAAAATGCACCAGGAGAGGTTAAAATTGAATATTAGGAGAAATTTCTTCTCCAAAAGTATAGTCAAGCATTGCAACAGGATGCCCAGGGAAGCAGTTGTGTCACCATCCCTGGAGGAATTTAAGACATGTATGTGTGGCAATTGGGAACACCGTTTAGTGGTGGACTTGGCAATGTGGGATTAATGGTCAGACCCAAGCCTGAAAGATTCTATGATTTGCTAACCATGACTCTTTTTTTATGAATTTAATCCCAATTGGTAGAAAAAGTTCCATTTATTTCTCACTCATCCCTCCAGTAAGACTGTAGTCCATGCCTACAAGGTAATAACTTGCAAAAGCTGTATATGAAATAACATTTTAAATAAGGGAAATCAATTTCACATTATATCCCTGTTTTCTTCTTTCCATTTTCACCATCTTCTTCGCTCATTGATGAGAAAGTTTAATATTAAACATTCTGTTAATGGTTGTCAAATGAATCATGGTTTTCACTGCTAGAGTTATGCTAGAAAGAAGCAACACACTTTAGAAGAAATCAGAGAAGGGCTGAATGAGATAATGTAAAATCACTTATACAGACACTCTGGAGATGGAACTCCGTTTAATGTTTAATGTAGTCATTAACCTGAGAGTGGAAGGAAGAGGATAATGGATGGCCTATTGCTTTTACCTATAGGACAAGTTTCTGAAGTGAACTGTCTCCCTTGGGGCAAGGATCACACATGCTGAAAATCTATAAAGGGAGTCAGAGATGAAAGGAGATTGAGTCAGTTCAGAATTCCCATGTGAGCATGGTGAAAACTGCAGGCGGACCAGGTGGTGAAATTTGCCATGCTACACACAGCCATGGGCCATTGCCATCCAAATGCTCAATTAGTTTATTATGGCAACAGACACACCATGCTGGTCAAGTAACCACCACATCTGCAGCAACTACGGAAAATAATCAATTATTGAAGAAAGCTATCTACAAGTAACATTACTCTTACCCTTTCTTGCTCTTTGCTTTTTTTTTTTTTTAATTTTGCCCAGATGCTCAGCTGTTAAAGATTACCCCAGAGAGCTGGAAATCCGTCAACTAAATTTAGCTATGAGAGACATAGAGGGAAGGAGAGGAGGGGAGGAGATGGGGAGTGGGGGAGGTGTTTAGTTTGGTTGGCTGGCTGATTGAGTTTGGATTTTTTTGTTTTGTTTTAAGACAAAGACTGAAAAAACCACATTAAACACTTCCAGGTGACCTTCAAAATACTGTTAATATTTTCTGTGTGGCAACAGCACAGCATACAGTATGTTTTTATGTAGTGTAGCCAATTTACATGGTAATCATTGCAATAACAGGGCACCTGACCCATTGTCACAAGAACATTGTGCATAGGTATGAATTTACTGCAAAGGCTCGGTGGGTTGTAGTGCAATGAATCCTCTCTAGCACCACTTTGCATGGCACCCATCCTCCCAAGTTTATGGACTGCCAAACCTCTTCTCTAAGAACTTCTCAGCATGCAGTACTGAATTGCTTTTCCCTGCCTCTGTGCTCAATTGAGAACCTATCAGGTTCTCCCACCTCCCTTGAAGTGCCTGTTTCTAAGCTCTCTGGGGAAGTAGGGAACTGCTGACATGATGGTCCTGTTTTCACAGGTACAGAGACCATTGCATTCTGCTGTGTCTCTGACATGCTCCCGTACATGAATGGTCTTTCTCATCAAGGGGAATTTGGTGGATATTGTTCTTCAGTTCTGCTCTGACTGATAGCAGTGCAGTTGGCATATCTGTAGCTCAATATAGATAAAGCATACATGTGACCTAGAGGAGAGTGAAATTTCTCAGCAGTGTCAAATCTTTAAGAAAAATGCCAAAATAGAGGTTTGGCATGCTGACATTTTGTTAATTTTTGCTGCAATACCTTATATTGTGCTAAACTCTGTGTAATAAATCCTGTTTCTTCCATAAGGAACCTACTGCTAAACAGAACAGATGCACAAAAGTCAATATCATCCTTGATTGCTTCTTATTCACTATTTTTTGATGAATGGGTTAGTTTGGTAAACATTTAAAAAAACAACAGCAATTATTGCTAGAAGAGAAAGACTAGTTTTCTTAAGAATGATCTCTTCTTAAAGAACTTTCTCTTCCATAGAATTGAAGACCAAGGTCCTGTACTTTGAAATCTCATTTTTTGAGGAGTCTAGTTTAAAAAAATAAATTATTTCCATAAATGAGAAGAATGTTAATAAACACTTTCAGGAGAAGTAATAAAATAACTTCTGATATGCCTGAGAATCTGCACAAAGGAAAATGCTAAGGTGGATCTACTCATGCTTTCACATCTGAAATCTAGTCTGTAGGCAACTCTGAAACTTGACCTTGCTTCACAAGGATTTTGATATAGCTGGTCATCCACAATTTACTGTTCTTTCAGCTTTTTTGGTTTCCAGGCCACAGTGTTTACTGTATTGGGTAATAAGAACAACATGTTGGGCCACAGCAATAGAAAAACTATAAATCATTTGATAACCTTAAGAAATTGTGGTTGAACTCAGACATTTTTATAATGGTTTAGTGAATCTAAAGTGGAAAATAGCTATATTTCTGTACCTGCAATTTGTGGCCACATATGAAAAATGCTAAAAGGCAGAGTTCAGAGCCAGAGGGAAAGTGGCCTTTACCATGCAAGAGTTTTGTATAGTAATAATTAAAAATAAATTTAATCACTAAAACAGGCTGTAAGGTCAACTGCATTGTCCATAATTATGGTAAGCAACATGGACATTAAGATGAAATACTGAACTCTTACTAGCTGGGGGAGGGGTAAGAAGGATATTTTAAAGCATGACAATCAAAGCAGAGTGCTTTCTATGTAATTTTTTTTTTTAAGTTCCACTTGAAAATGATAGTAGCTTTTAATGCTGATAAAGCTGCAGGACTTTATAGCTTACACTGCTCTCACTATGTTTCTCAATTCATGGTGAGCTTTGGTGTGTGTGAATATACAGTGTAAGTGACAGGAAGATTTTATGGTTTGGGGATAGAGACAATAACACATATGTTTAAAATAAAACAGTGATACAGCTTGGTTTAATTTTATATTTCATTTTAAAACTAGGAGATGATATACAGGCAGATAAGTAGATAATATTTGTAGTTTCTTTCAAGAACCCTGGCTGCTACAAAATGCCATGGGCCCTGACAGGATGCACCCACAGGTGCTGAGGGTGATGTCTGATGTCACTGTGACACCACTTTTGATAACCTTTGATCAATCATGGCAAGTGGGAGAGGTACCCAAGAAATGAGGGAAAGCAAATGTCACTCCTATCTTCAAGGTAAAGCAGGAGGACCCAGGGAAGCACAGCTCAGTCAGCCTCACCTCTGCTTGGAGGCCAGTAGCAAACCATGCACCCCAGGTGTCAATACTGGATTTAGTGCAATTCAGCATCTTCATTCACGGTCTGGATGACAGGTCAGAATGTACCCTCAGCAAGTTTTATGATGGTACAAAACAGGTAGAAGTGGTGATATGCCAGACAGTCATGCTGCCATCCAGAAGGACCTCAACAGTCTGAAGAAATGGGTTGACAGGAACCTCAAACATTTCAACAAAGAGAAGTGAAGAGTCCTGTACCAGGGCACAAACAGCTACAGACACCAGCATATGCTCTGCATAACCCTAGTGGAAAGCAGCTTGTCAGAAAAGGACCTGGAGATCCTTGGCTAAGACCAAGCTGACTGTGAGCTAGCAAAGTGTCACTGACACAAAAAGAGATAATGGTATCCTGGTTTATATTAGAAAAAGTACTACCAACAGGTCGGGGAAAGTGATCCTTCCACTCTACTCAGTGCTGGTGAGTCTATCCCTGGAGTGCTGGGTCCAGTTCTAGGGTTCCCAGGAGAAAAGAGATACAGAGCTACTGGAGAGAGTCCAGAGAAGGGCCATGAAGATGATGAAAGATCATCACACATGAGGAAAGGTTAAAGAATTCAGAGAAAGAAATCAGAGAAATCATAAAAGAAATCAGAGAGGACCTTTTTAATGTATATAAATATCTGAAGAGAGCATGGCAAAAAGGTGGAGCCAGGATTATTTCTGTGGCGTCCAGTGACAGAACCAGAGTCAATGGGCACAAACTGAAACAAAGGAGGTTCTGTCTGAACATTAGAATACACTTTTTTATTACAAGGGTGACTGAGCATTGGCACAGGTTTCCTATGTCATCTGGATGTGACAGTAGATGGTTGTTTCAGTGTTCAATCACCAGTGGCTAGGCTAAGAATGTGTACAAGGATAGTTTGGGTCTAACTGCCTTTAAAAAGCCTAAGTACAATCAGTAACTTATTTGCCAAGAAAGGAATCTAGTTTTCTTACCATACTTTTCAAGGCTAGCAGTCCTAATGCTTAAAATCTAACACCACAAATTTATTTTCTTTCTTTCTTACAATGAAGTTCATTACATGGTATTGATGAAGCTTTCATTATTGACATTTGTTTACATTTTCAGAGATGTTAGAATGTCTTAATGTCATTGTTAAAACCAACCCCTGAAGGGGAGGGTAACTCAGGTTTCTGTTAATAATTCCCTTGGGGTGGATTAGAATGAAACAGGACTTAATAATCAGTGTTTGTAAACATATATATGTAGAGTTTATTTTGGAACAATTTTGTTTCAGAGATAAACAGCTATGTTGCCATTTTGGGTGTTACCATCTGTAGTAATACGGCAATATTAAAGCATAACACTCAATGAAATGTATAAGGGAGAGAAAGAGAAAGGAAGGATAAGGGTCCTGTAGTCACCTCTCACTGGATCCAGCAATGAAACTTGGTAGTTGCAGCTTCCATATCTTTTGGTTGAAGTGGTGGTTGCAGTTCTGTCGAAGAGATGGTCTTGATCCATCAGGGCTGGGGGAAGCACCGCCCCACCCCCCCACAAAAAAACCAAACCAAACCAAACCAAACAAACAAACAAACAAACAAAAGAAAACAAAAAAAAGACTATATGAGTTATTATACACTTCAAGGTCAGGAGGGAATGCCTTGTACCTGCACTGGGATGAGGAATTTTACAATGGATAGTTTCATTGGACAAGTTTCTGACACCTCCTAAGAGTCAAAATTGATCATGATTCAACATTTGAATAGCCCAGCCCAGATGTGAAATGTCTTTGAGGTTCCCCAGAGGGATTTTTACAGTGGAGTCCTCATGTAAGGGAGGACATTGGCATGATAAGAAGGATTATCCCACCTCATAGGATTTGCCTCTTATCAACCTTTTCCCTTATCTGGAAATCCAGTTTGTAGCTTCAGGTAAGCACACCCTTATGCACCTGGGACAATGTTGGACAATGGCACCCACTTATCTGATCTAAAGGTCCTTTCATAGTAGGCATATTTAGGGAGGGGTGGGCTTTACTAGGTGAGCAGTTACTTCTGTTCAGTCTCCTAGAGTGGACAAAATAATTTAATTAAAATCAATCTTTATTTTATCATAAAAAAAAATTAATATTGATCATTTTTAATAATAGCACAGGTTCACTCATATTGTTTTTATTGACAACATATGCCATTACCACTCTTAGATACTAGCAAAGAATGAGTCTGATGATCTTATGTTAGAATATGAATATTAGCAATTTAAACTGCTTGCATTGGTACAACAGGTTTTCCACATAAAGTTTAAGTAATAACATATTCTTCTTCCCAAATAAAACTTGACATTTAGATAAAAAATATTACATCATTCCTTTGGCCACTACTAAACTAAGATATGTAAGATGTGATGCATTCAGTTTAGAAAATGAATGTATTGGTAGAGAGGATGTTAAATCACCTGTATGTGCAAAAATAACAATTATGAAAAAAAGCCTATGTGCCTTCCACTATTACCTGATCTTTATTTTCCCAAGAACCATTATTAACTCTATAATGTAAATAAGTATGACATACATAAAAGCATGTCAAAACTATACTAAATGCTTTTCTTAATAAAGCACCTCTGAACAGGTGCACGTGGCCTAAGTAAATTGTCAATAAGCACAAGAAAAATGTAATTAGAATATCCTCACTGATGCTTCAAAAAAAAAATAAAAATAAATCCAAAAGACACAAGAAAGGAGGATATTAAACAATGAGCTAAAGGTAATCTTAATAAATTCACTTTTGAAATCACATTTTATATGGGGTGGGAAAAAGCTTAACGTTATAATTATACCAAGTGTTTAAGCACCTGTCTAATTCCTTTGAAGCCAATGGGAGTTGAACATGTGTGACTGAAGGCGACTGTGACAACTTAGAGCCTCTATATGGACACATTCCTGTTGATCGTCTAGAGCACTGCTGAGGAGCGGGGTGGAGACTTAGCCTGAAGCAGTTGTCTGCATTCACAGTTTAGCTCTAGGATATTCCATGCATACCCCCTTTAGGAGATTTCTATACACAGATGAGAGATTTTAGGGATAACACGAGATCCCCAAGCCCACGTATATAACAGATATCTAATGTTTAAGCCCTTATGGTAATTACACACATATGGGCTCTTCTATATCATGTTGTACTTTATAACTTCTTTCATTGTAATAAGGAGTCCAGTGCACTCCATTGTCCACCCCTGACACTGATGCACCAGGAGGCTTAGCCTAGCACTATTAGCACCACAGGGGAAAGATATGAGATAGAGTAGGAGAAAAAGGCAAGAAGCTAGTTCCTACACAACCATGTGGTGCTGTGCAGATAACTTTATCTGTTAAGTTCAAGGACAAGCCTTACACCTTGTTCCAGGCACACAAAACTATATTCCAGTACAATGGCACCATTGTGGGAAATCATATCTTGATCTTTTGTATCTTGACAACTCCAGACTTATGGCTGCAGCAGGCTGAAAATGTCCAAAACCAAAAAGTCAGTTTCTCTGCCTTCTGAAACAAAGGGAGACTGATTGCAACAGTCCTATTTCTACATCTAAACTCAGTCCTGATTTGATCATATATTAGTCTTTGGAAGACATCTATACCAGACATGAATAGAACCTGTAGAGCAAAAATTGTATCAGCATTGCCATGGAGTGTACAAAACCATCTTCTGCTTGGACTCTTGTTTGTCATCTGTGACATCCTAAAAATCAGCACAACCCTAAAGCAGGAAAGACAATTGCACCAGTGTTCTGATGAGATATTCTGATCCAGTATCTGCTAGAGAGATTTGCAAGTACTCTTTGATTGTATTCCAACTAAAAAAAATCACATTACAAGTCTTTTGTGCACAGTTAGACTGGGTTTAGAGGGCTAGGGCAAAGACAAAACATCCTCATATTTCAGAGTTTGGGTATATATTTCCCTGTACTACACTTGCAATGTACTGCATGGATACTGAGAAGGTGAGGAAGACTGCATGCTTCACCATGATGACTAACAGAAAAGTTTGCTTGACTCTGGAAGATAATTGCTTTCTCCTGGTACCCACACAGTGAACACTTGTAAACACAACACACAGAGCACTCTAATGCACCCAAAAGACTTGAGGATCCAGCAACTGTACTAAAGACATTTTTTCTTCTCATTCTACCTTCACCTTTCTGTGTCACCCTAATGGAAGCTGACTCTATTCACAATGGGAAGGAAAAAAGATTTTTCCAAGGCCTTAATAATACTTTTTCTGCCCTCTGTTTGCAATTCTGCTATTGTATCATAGCATACAAAATAATTGGGCTATGACCAATGCCTGCCTAGAGAATCTTAATGTATCACTTTGGTTTTTACTCTGATGAGTCAAGTGCTGTTGCCCTACCTTAAATCTTGCTTCCATTCTCTTCCAGAATGTGAATCTTACCATCTATTCCCACTAAAAGCTGCAGTTAGGTCCATCTAGGTGCTGTGAGTAGGATTTCATTTCTGCAGCTTTTCACAGGTATCGATTTAAGTTAACAGATACATATTATCCACTGTAAAAGAAAATTACTATTTTCATTACTAAGAAAACACTTTCCTGATGTCAAAAGAAAGCAGAAATTATGTCCTTGTATTAAAAGGCTTTTAGGAAGGCATAGGCATTGAATTCCTGCTTGCAGTCTATTTCTTATGAGACTTTTTGTTCTTTTGAAAATGAAAAAGGCCCTACTTCCTTCATGCCTACTGAGGTTAAATGGAGCCTGTATCTGGAGAATATATTCACATAGGTTGCCTTATTTTAACAAGGCAAACTCACTTTAGCCACAATGCTTTTAAAGGCCTCCTTTCTTGGACCATCTAAAATCACATACATACAGACTTTGTCGTGTCTTCTCTGGAAGAGGAAGACAAGAAATATAAAAACAGGGATTACTCTCAGCCCTTAGAATAGAAGAGAGTTGTGATTATACCAGTAAAGTAGAATCTGCCATCATTATCATATCTTTTTCTTTCTTCTGTTGGGGATTTTGACAAACCACTTCTGCCATCTTCGTGTTCAATGTAACTAATACTTATGTTCCTGAAATATGTACTTAAATTCAAGTCCCAGGGAAGATAGAGAGGATATTAAGATGGCTTTGAGTATTAGACTTGGCCCTGAGTGTGTCGTTCTTCTCCCTCTTGTCCTGCCTTCCCTCACCTAGGCAGTGCTTGAGAGTTGCAGTGCATTGTGAGCCCTTCCTAGCCTTCCTCCCACCATCTGCAGAACAGGACAGCCACCTCAGGAGGTGATGAACAGGCTCCAGCAATGATATATGGTGTTCTCTTGCAGGTTAAGAGGTGGTTCCTCGGGTTCCACTCTTTTAGTAGATGTGCCTGTAAGTCAGCACAGGCTACTTCAGAAAGGTTTTCAATGGAAGCTTGCTGTCTCACAAGAGGCACTGGCAGCCTGTAAGGGGTCACCATAGGGGAAGGAAGCCTGACTGCTACATGTGGATGGCAGTGGAGGCTTGCCTGTAGGTGATGGCTGACTATAATATAGGTGCACTTAGTGACTGGTGGTATGGGTCTCCTTTCTGATCATTCCATCTGGATTAGAAAACTCCTTATAATTGATAGAGTCCAGTGAATGAAAGGCCTACTGATACACGAGGTTTTACTTTGGCGTTTACACACTTTACTCTTGGAAGTTTCTGCCATTGAGTAGCTAAGAGAATTTTTCAGTCTTTTTCACCTCCTTTCAACTCTTCTCCCAGATGCAAAGGTAATCCTGCTGACCTTCCTGTGCAACCATATAGATTCAAGGTTGTTCCTGTGCTAAGAAAAGAGAAAAAAAAAAAAAAGAAAAAGAAAAACACATAAACACCACCAGCCCCATGCTGTATCCGCAGCAATAATTACATGGAATAAAAGCAGTGTGTTACCCAGTACTCGATTATTTTGCACAGCCAAGGCACAGGTACAAGTTCCCTCTTAATCATAGTACTGTAAGAGGTGGAAACAGTGACACTGGGTTAAGGTTATCTATTAGTATCCTGACCCTTAGATTTCTCCCATTCAACTTAGATGATTTTACATTACAAGCCAAACCTAAGTTATGTGTCCAGGCTGCCTCAGAAATCAGCGTTCAGAGAAGTCTTTTCTATCGGTTATTAATCTCCGGTACCGAACTTGGAATAGACTCTAACCTTTAGGTACTGAAAGTCAAAGATGAAGAAAGCCCTCAATGCTCTGTTCAGAATTTTGTGATAAAATTCTTATTAGCTAAAACAGAAGTCGGGAGAATAGTAGTACTTTAATATATATATAGTGTACTCTGGAGCATTGGATCGGTGTACCAAAACTAGAATAAAAGGACAAGGGATCCTTCAAACTCACTTCAATTTGAACTGAACTATTAACTTTCATTCCTTCTGGGGCTTGATCTGAACTGTCCCAGTTCTTCCGTTTACACCAGCCACTGCTGGGATTTTATCCTTCATTGACAGTGCTGTATCTGCTGAGATATATGGTTTAAGGATACAACAAAATATGTAGTAACACTCCTTACATCCTTGCAGAATAGTGAGCAGTACTATTCTAATGTAAATCTCCAGAAAAATATTCTTCACAGAGTAAAATAGAGAATGCAGACAACATTCAAATGCATTATGGAAAATAACAGAGCTACAGTGTGTGTCAATAAAAACACTTTGGACATTTAAAATTCTGCCATTTCAACAATATTTTGTCACTACACCAGAAGGGGTCAATGTGGTTATTAAGAGCTTAAAAAGCACCCATTCTCTTTAATGTGATCTTTTGTCAGAGAAGTTAATTAAAGAAATGCAAACTAGCAATGAAGACTAAAGTCTAGTCTGACAAATTTCACATCATGTTGAAGTTCAGAGAAAATAAGTAGTAAGGACATTGCAAGCACACCACTAATGCTGTTCAGAATGGATATGCACACCATGCTATATAGTAAATCAATCTAACATGTTAGAACAGTAGGATAATTAACTACAAATTAATGACCAGTAAAGAATTAGGCACACAATAAGCCAACTTCTCAGCTATGCAAATTGGAACAAATGTAGGACTTGGTCTGCTCTATGCCTCATAAATCATTGCAATTATAGACAGTAAGACTAGAAAGCAACATCCAAAGGTTGTTTCATTTGCCCCCTGCCCAAAGGTGGGACCAGCTCTACCGATGTCTTTCCTCACAAAAGATAGTCCAGTCTGTTTCAAAAACACCCAGGAATGTGAACTTCCTAACTTCTCAACAGCCTCCTCATATTCTTAACCATGGGAATATTTTTTTTCTCAATATCTAATATAAGTCTTCCCTGCTGTAATGAAGCCCTCCTTGTCCTACAGACATGTATCAAGGGAGAGACTATTGCCTTCAATGTCATAATCATCTTTTACATATCCTTCTGTCTTTTCCTCTCTTGGCTAAACTGTCCCAGATACTGCTGTCTTTCTGCATCAGCCCTGATTTATCTATTCTTTTTTTCTCTGTCCTCTGATCTCTCTCACTAAATTCTTAACCACAGAGAAGAATTACTACAATTGCAGAATACACAGAAACCACTGCATAGCTAAGTCTGAGTTCTATAAAGGTACAAGCCTTTGATTTGCCAGATCAAGCTCTTTGACCCAGAAGGTTCTCATACATTTTAAACAGAAAGAAGTGGATAAAGAAATCTGACTATCTGGACTTCAGCATCTTCTGATAGCAAGTATCCTTGAATCTCATTCTTCTGTGTTTGAAGACTGAAATTCATCCAATAACGATAATTCAGTCTCTCTATGATAGTGAGCTTAAACACAGAAATGCACATAAGAGGACAAAATTCCATTTTTGTCACAAATATGATAGGAATGCTTTTGTGCTCATATTCTGACCTGCTTTGATACTCTTGGTGAAGTTTCTTCATTATAGACCTTAAAATCCTTTCAAATAACATGTCATTACCTGCTGACCCTGATGATGAATTTCAACAGGATGAATTTAATCCTGTAAAAACAGGCATTTGAATTCTGACCCTTGATATGTGATAGGAATGTGCAATCTCTCATAATCTTAGTCTGTCATAGTATAGTAGAAAGGAAATTAAAGGAACTTGCTAATCATACTTATTCAGTCGCACAGTGCTAAATCATTGCCTTTGCAGTATAACTGCAATCACTACTTTCTCTGAAAAATGTAATTTATTAATTGATCAGCTGAATCCTCTTGTTGCTAGACATAACTAATTTTTCTCTAGCTTTTTGCATTAGATTTTGCTGCATTTCCTACTGATGGTGCAATTCCTTCCTGCTTTAAACAAAGTGATAAAGAGAACTACTCCGTTCAGATCACCAATCTCAGAAATATACCTTGATAGCAAAGTCCTGCTTTGATATACAGGCCAATGTGGATTTTGTTGGGTTAGGAGAGGAAAGGATTGAATGGTATAGCAGTGACTCCCCTGAAATCTTTTCTTCACCAACACGATTTATTGGCTAAGTTCGTCAGGTCTGATCCTTTTGTTCTACCTACTTGGTACTGTTTATTTCATTCCTAACTTTTCACTCAGCTATCACACAGTTGTATACATCTTAAAATACCTTGAATAACTTCCATCAATCCACTTGTATTGACTCAAGTAACTTAACATATCATCCTAACCTCCAGCAATTAAAGCCAGGGTGAATGTTTCAAAAGTAACATATTTCTCCTGGTCCTTAAGCTAGGTCTGACGAGTTAATCTTTCAACAGAGTGCAGCAGAGTGCCAGGTTCACAGCGTTATTAGCTCAGACTTTGAAAACAGTGAACACTAAGCCTTAGTGCTACGCTTATTCAATTCACAGTTCAGAGTGAGACTGTGCAGCACCAGGTCTGTGGAGCATCATTAAGACATCTAGATATGCTCTGGTTTATTTCTTTTTAGCCAGAGAAGTATCCCCCAGCTCCAGATTCTGTTAATGTATCACTATGCATCTAAACCATCTTTTAGTAGGTCCCAGGTTCTGATGGAACAAGATCCCAACACAATCCTTCCTATGTTCGTACCCTGACTCCCTTGGGAAAGAAAACTGCGAGTGTTCCAACCGGGAAAGAAATTGCGCAGGTTAGAAATTATCCACTACATATTTACAGATTTTCCAAGCTGAACTAGTGAAGTACTAGGACTGCAAGAGAAATTCTCTCATAATCATAATTTATTCCTCTTTCTTTTTTGACTAGTTGCATTTTTCATGTGATTCTCCATTAAGAATGTCCCCCACTGCAAACACCTCAGCTCTGTATCTGGTATCTGTATATACCAGTGCATTCTTTTGCTATCTTTGCTCGATACACTCTTTGTATGCATATATATATAGATAGATATATCTATATATATATCTATATATATATATCTTATCAACAATAGCTGTTGCAGCCACATATGCATACACCAAAAAAGAAAGGAAAACTCCTACTGCTAAGGTTCCTAGGCTTCTGTGTTTGTCTTTATTTTTTCCCTGTTTCTTTTTCCCTTCTTTTCCTAGCTTTTAAGGCAGAAGGAACTATAGCAGTAGGGTTGTCTGATCTGCCATATGGGGTTCCACTGGTTGGATATCGTTGGCATCCGACCCATAACTTTATTTAAAGTGTAATGTTTACTTTCAAATTTATGTTTGTAACTTGGAGATTACAAAAAAGAGAGACCCATTGTCTTCTGAATTAATTCAAAATAGTTTTGAACCACCCAATTCTGAACACTTCAGATCATTCACTGGAGGTGAAGGCTGCAGTACTGGTGTTAATTTGTACTGGTTAGAGTAAAATCTGTTCCTGTGATAAAATTTGGCTAATGAAGCAATAGATGCTTTCTCTGAAGCATCTTGTGCCTGTGAACACACTCAGGGAACTAAAAATTGAGGCTTTTTTAGTGTGGAAATTCAGAGATTCTTCTGAATATACCCAGACAGACCTTGAACACAGACAGGTATTTCAGGAGACACTTTTAAGATACAGTGATATTTAACTTGTCAGATCAAGATTAAAGATAAAAACTGAAACCTCCTCAGAAGGATGATGAAATTCCAAAGATTATAGGTGAAAAAAAGTATGTGAAGACAACTTGTTACTATTTCTACCAACACAGAAATATTTTCTGCAAAGCACTGCTGGCTGCAGTGCCCCATCTACTTTCCAAAACAGTTACTTGAACTTCCACTAATTTGTGGATTGGAAGTAGAGGAGAAAGGGAGAGTGGAAGTTCTGTTCTATAGCTCTACAAGGGGCATTTGTGGTGTAAATATATTTAAAACTTTTTTTTTCCTTTGGCCATTTCATGGTAAATATAGAATGCTATTCTGGATTCACTGAAGTGTAAACTTGAAAAATAAGTTTCCACCCAAGATACTGTAAAGATGAGAACTGACCCAGGCAAAGACAGCAGGGTTTAACCACTTGTACCGATTGTGTAAACCAACAGCTTACCCATAAGCACAAGAGAAGCACAGGCAAGGGTTAAAGGGCTGTTTCAGTGCCCAGCTGATTTGTTTCTGCATCTGCCATTCAAATTGCTTCCAGTATCTGATTAAGCCCAAGGGCAAAGAAAGAGAGTAGCAAAGTTTCATAACTTCTCCGGGACATTCTTACTATTACAGGCTCATAAACTATCCCAGCTTTTTGTCCTCCCTTGACAACTTCTAGTTTACCCAGCACCATTACATCTTCTTCAAATCCTCCTCATGAAAACCTCATGAAGAAAGTATTTCAAAGCTTTGAAACAAACACCTAGCAGAAGCCTATACTTTGAGGAAATGGGCTCAAATCCACCCACCTGGCTCTCAACAAGGTGGGAGCAATGCAAGAAGTGGGCAAGGGCTGGGATCTTTCAAGATCTTCTGGGCCAATATTTGAACAATTCAGTCACCGTCCCCAGTGTTGGTATTTCTGCCAAAGAAATATACTGAAACATTAGACTCTGCCTGAAAGTTGTTTTTATTTCCTGTGTGAGCTAGTGGAGATTTTTGAATGGCACGGGTGAAGAAGCACTTTGACACCTCGGTCCCTGGACACATTTCAGAGGAGCCAGCGTGGGTTATCTGGTTTTCACTGCAGAAGCTCTGCAGAAAGAAACCAGTATTTGTGAACTTGCTGGCTCCATCATGCGTCCTCCAGAGAACACTGCAAGGGAGAAAGCACCCCTCAGATTGTTCACATTTCTAAGCTTGTAAATGGAAACACTTCTGTTTTAAAACAAACACTTTGAGTTACAAAAGACTCCGCAACACCTCTGATGAATACACCTGCACTGCCTGCCTGAGAATGAAACGGCACACCTGTTCTTTCTGATAAGAAAATCAACAAGAGTACACAGACTATCTTTTGGTTTTGTGTTCTACCGTCAAAGCTGAACTAGAATTTTTTTAAACTTGCCAGTATTTTAGAATAATTATTATTCTAGTTAGCCGATTGAGACGTGGCTGTTACATTAAGCATCAAGCTTGACTCTGATTCTTTTTCATTACTTGGCTATGATTTTCTGCAAGTCACACAATTTTGTGCCTTGGTTTATCTGCAGTTAGTACTTTGTTACAGGAGAATCTAGTTTGAAAGTATATGTGTGCAGGTCATGATAGAGATTTAGAAGTTTTGAACGTCTGTCACTACGTGCCTTGTCACAATGTTCCCCAATAAAACCTCTGAAAACTTTCAATAATAAATAGACAGTATTATTAAAATATCATGTACTCAAACATTAGATAAATTTTTTTGCAGATTTTTGTGCAAGAGAAGTAGAATCGCAGATGCTTTTTGTGAGACATCCTTCAGCATTATGTACCTTGATGAAAATGAAAGTACAGGAGGCCACTGTGATACTTGGGGAATGTTGTTCAGAAGGCATATTAGCTGCCATTTCTGCTTGGTTTAATATGGTTAACATTGAATCTTACAGGCAGCACATTTATTAATTAATGTACAGATGTAATTAATTAAGTATGGGATTCATCTGAATAAATGCAAGATGTCAACAAATGTAGATGCATACAACTAAGTTCCCTCAGACTCTCTTTGCAGTCACAGGAAAGAAAGCATCTTTAGGAAGCAGTCTACTCTCTTTGAAGATAACTGAATCTTCTTCAACTCCAATGTGCTGGTCACTTGAGTTTTGATTGCATTCTGGACTGAGGGGAAGGTAGCTGTGAAAAGTAGAGAACAACTCAGTAATCTGGAGGAAAAGCATTTCTGACTCAGGTTTCACCAGGCAACAATAATCCTGACAGTACAGCAGGATCATGTTTTCACTGAGTCTGCTGTGCATGGAAACTTTCATGAATAAGTCAAAATCTCTGCTCTTTCACACGTGAGGACTGCCAGCACACTCGCTATTTTGGCTAAAAGATGTTAATCCTGATAGATGTTGGGACATGGAGGCATTACACTGTGGTGGGGAATGTGTATCTCTTATAGAATCAGATCATCCCATCAGTATGATTTTTCCCATCATTATGATTTTTTGTAATAGATTATTTAGGCTTAGGGTAATTTTCAACCTTTCCCCAAAAGTAGGGAACAGTTAAAGAACTGCAATCTTTTTGCATTCTACAGGATCCACAACCTCACAAGTTTTTAATTATTACATGGATGATTTTATCTTCTCACCTTGTAACTGACATAATTTGGATGGACATCAAATAATTAAATTGTGCCACATCTTGACCAAAAAAGGAGTTTAAGCCTCTTCAAGCAGTTTGATTCTTAACAGGCCGCACTGTAATTAATATATTGCCTTTAGTAATTGGGTGTAATTATTCTTTTTTTTGCACAGAAATAAAAATATATGTTGATCAATTAGTGAAAAAGAAAAGTCTCAGAACCATAACAGATGAAAGCCATCCTTCCTTCTTTGAGTAAATCGTCTGGGGGGTGTACTACCCTGATTTCATTAGAGTAAACAGTGAGTCTCTCACAGGTTTCTTTGTTTCCACAGTTACATTTTAAAATGCATTTGGAAGGGAGGCTAAATAATAGACTGGCTTATGCAAATATTTTGGGGTTTATTATTATTCTTATTATTGCTGAATAGATTTTATCTGTGCTTACACCAGAAATAAAATTAGAGATCCCCCACCAAGGGAAAAATACAGAAGAATGAAGCAAGAAAACAGCTGCATTTTACCCAGGCATGCAAACAGTAAACTGCACTCCATTTTCACAATACACTCCTCTGAGAGCCCTTTATCATGTTTGTGCTTACATACGCTTGTTTCTATTAGATGTTTCTGGAGATGTGCAATGCTTAACATCCATACATAAAAGGCCATGAAAGCATTAAGAGCAATAAGAGGCTAGCCAGGCAGTTGCAAAACACAAATATCACAGCTTGTGTATCACAGAAATGAAATGGTGAGCATGGTCTAAGTATATGCATTGGGAGTTCAGAATTTTGTTTTTCTGCCTTTTATGACTTTTGTGACTTTTAAATAGTAAGACCACACCAAATAGTTCACGTGGTAATGAGAGCTGTGCAGTGCCTGTAGAACAATCTGCAGGAGTTCACATTTCTTCCACAAAGAGCAGTTCTGTGTCTCATTGTCAAAGATATATTAAGAGATAAGTCAGTCCCCAAAGAAGTCAATGACATTTTTCCTGCAGCTTTTAAGGGAATTAGGACAGTTTTCAACATTCAACATACAGACAGTAAAAAGATTGCCCCTGACTTCAGCCTGGACAGTCTGGTCCTTCAGAAAGGGGGAAACAAGCTTCTTTATGTCTGGCCTCTTTAGTACCTTCTTTTGCATACTTTGTCTTTGGTAGGAAAACTTGAACTGGCAAAATATGCATTCACTATGTGTTCAGCCAGAATCTGAACTCCATGCTTTGGTCTACTGTGACTGCAATTATGTGTGCAGCCCAGCTGGGACAGGGTGGCTCCAATACCAAGCTGTGTTTGGAGCGAATGTCAGCCCTGTGTTCTTGCCTGCTCTGGGCTCAACTGAGCAAACAGCAATAGCTGGCCGAACCTGAGGTCCTTTGTTCTGATCCAAAAGGGACAAAGAGATGAGAAAGCCTGGAAAAGGTTCAAAATAACTAAGCAAGAAGTTATCTAACGTTTAAATACAGGGTTTAAGCCCAGATGTGCCATGCAATGTAAATGCAGCTATAATGTTGTATATAATAAGATTTTGTCTTGTTTAGTGATAATCCAGTTGTAGTGTATTTTCACACCAATAGTGTTTAGACATATGCAAATAAAGGTTTATTGATGGAGTAATTAGAAATACTACAACTGTAGAAAAATAAAGAAAGCCCAGAAGACCTTTCTCGAGCCATTACAAGGTCACTAATTCTGTCTATCTTTTCCTACTATATTAGCTGGCATAATAAAATACATTGTCTACATCTATAGATTTTATTTTATTTTGCACATGGACTTTAATCTACATCTAATAGTAACATATTTTCTAAATAAGTGCCCATTTCATTTAATTGTTTAACTTTGTGTTGGGGTTTTTGTTTGTTTGTTTTTAGGGGTTTTTTTGCTTTTTTTGGTGGATTGGGTTTTTTTAATGGCAAACAGATCATAGTAGAAAGTCAACACATTTCACACTTTCTGTCAAAAAATCACATCTTTCTTACTTTCCTTATCTTGTTTAGGGATAAATGAAACACTACAGTCAGTTTTGGGTTTGCTTTACTTAAAGGAACATCTCAACAGGTTTTCACTGCATGTTAATGTGGAACTTATTGGTTATTTTTGTCATATTAAACTATGCAGTTTTGTTGGGCAATTTCTAAATCTTTAATACTAGTTCTAATGGCATTACTTTTTAAAACCAGAATTACTTGGAATGACATCTTAATTTCCATAAACCCAGGGTTGATTCATGTATCTAAAGTAATATAACATTTGATAGTTCAGAAGTTGTATAGGTTAGAGATAATTCATTAGACCACAATATCAGTCTTGGGATTCAAATAATATAAAAATGTGATTTTTAGGTGTTTAAACATTCTCCTCATGTTCTAATTTCTTTAAGGGAGTTGGAAAATCTCTCAGAGAATATCTGTTTGAATCAAGTTGTTTAAAGGAAAATGGCATTTTATTTCTATAGAGATATTAAGATTTTCCAGGAAGCCTATAATTAAAATGGAAAGCAGAAGTGCTCTCTTTGTTCAGAGAAAATTCTAAAAGCATTAGAATAAAAAGAAGCAAAAGATGTTTCTATTTCTGGTGAAATAAAACATTTTAACATCTGAAGAGAATTAGTATTTCAGTATATTGTTAACAAATCATATTGACAATGTAAGACAAAATATTTTTATTTGGATGCACATTTTTAAAAGTCTTCTGATCAGATTAATAAAAATTGGAAAAATAGTGGAACTGACATTTTTCTGGTGTCTTTTTTTCATAGTAATTTATATTTCACATATTTGTGTGTGTGAAGAAATTTTGAGTAGTTCTGTTACCCAGCTTTCAGGAACAAACAGCAACTAACGTCATCTTTTTACAGTGGACAAGGACAAAAAGCACCAAACAGCACTTTGCATAGACAGCCTTTTCAGTGGTGATATCTTTTTTACCTCAACCATTTGAAGCAGAAGGATGTTTAGAATTCTTCTTTACCCTAATAGATCTGATAAAAATTTCACTGGTATCTTCTTCAGATTATATAGAAAATGGCTTCAGGTTTGACACAGAGTAATTGAAATATTATAAATCCTACTGATCTTACAGGTTTCCCAGACCACTAGCTACAAGTGGAGGAAGGAAGAAGTCACTTGAGAGATTCTCAACTTGAGAAACCTAATAAACTCTTCAGGTGTAACTACAACCTGCTCAGCAAACTTGTGCCTACCAGCAAAAAGAAAATGTCATTTTCAAGGACACCGGGAAGGAAAAAATACTGCAGAGCCGTTGAGGAATTCCAACAACATTAAAGGGACAAGAAATGAGCAGCAATCATTTCTCTCAGCATGTTTCTTCTCCGTACGCTAGGCACTTTGCTTTGAATGCAAAAGAGCTTAGAGGGGACTTCTGGATAGATACCAAGGGTTATAAACCTTTCGATTAGAAGAGTTTTCAATTAAGCACTTCCTTTGCCCCCAACATGTGGCCTTTCATTTATTTTTATTTTTAAGAACCATTCTACTCTATGAAATGAAAATTAGTTACAGTGCAAGTGTTTTGGTTTGTTGTTGTTTGTTTTTTTTTTTTCAGAAGGATTTTTTTTTCACAAAAATAAATATTACAAAGAAAATTAGATACAAAAGAAGTAAATTTGCATGTATTTTTCTGAGAGGCTACATGCAATTTCATATTTAAGCTATATTCCAAATTATAGATAAAAATATTAAAATATTAGGAAGTAAAATGAGAGTTTGAAATTAAATATTGAGCTAAAAAAGCAGAAATAATTTTCTCAAAAGTGAACAAGCTAAACAGCTATCGCACACAGTCTGACTTTGCATCCCCAGCAGTCTGTATGTGGGGGTTTGTTTCTCTGAATACAGTTAGACTTTTCTCTGCATATTTCTACT
This sequence comes from Margarornis squamiger, assembly GCA_035222235.1. NCBI lineage: Eukaryota > Metazoa > Chordata > Aves > Passeriformes > Furnariidae > Margarornis > Margarornis squamiger. Next base: position 66,980,359 of record JAWWTY010000106.1, on the reverse strand, counting down.
CTGAACTGCAGCAGAAATTCTGTACATAAACTGATTTCAGTCCATTTTAAGCATAGAGGTGCCATGTGTGGGTAACTTCCCTAGGATTTTCTTCAGTATTATTATTTGAAAACACTTTTTTTCCTCAATATAGTTAGAAAGCCATAGAAAGTGAACAGTGTTTTCCAAATACTTTGCAACATGCATATTGGCCCCACATATCACACCTCATTTGTGATTCTGACCATGTGATATCCTTTTTCATTGTAGCATGAAGCACAATTTATGTTTATACTTTCTGTTCTCCTGGATTCTCTTGAAACCTTTATGTTTTTCCTGGGCCACCAATATCAAAGAAAGTTATTAATATTACACCTGTTGCAGATGAAGAAATACTACATTATTAATATACTCACTAATGAATACTGTTTCAAGAATTCCATGTTTAGACAGCATTTAGACAATGTCTTACACATTGTTTTGCAATGACCCATTTGGTTCAGAATCTTATGATACATCTCAGGCATGGGACACTGGACTCAAGGAAAGACAAGTGTCTGTGTAATTTAAACCCTGCCAGCTGGCACCACTTTACATGCTAAATTAAAGCACTTTACAGTGATACATCAAGCAGACCCAAGGGTAGAATCTGACCCTGAGGAAGCAATAGTTCTGAGACATGGTAGGTGCCATCTGCAATTGTTTCCTTGTCTTAAAGACAGAGAGACACTCTGCTTTCCCAGCACTTTTTGTTTTTATGAAAGCCGTCAGCATTAAATACATCAAACTGCATCCACTCCAAGCACCCCTGCTTATAACTTGCTTATTTCCACAGTTTCCAGACTGACTTGCTGGAGAAGGTCTGCCAGCCCAGCCTGTTCAATAGCCATCTCTGTGAGTCATAACACAGCAGCTCCAGATGGAAGACAGGGCAAACATCTCCCTGTAGAGTTATCGCCAACTCAGTTCCCATCAATCAACCAGCAGCTGGGAGTGAAGAATCATTCCTTGCTTTGCCTGGCTTGTTCATGCCAAAGACTCAGCACGTTATAGCTGAGCTTTGTCTCACATCCAGTCCTTGGGGACAAAAAACCTGAAGACTCTCAGACTTCCCACATGGCTATTCAGCCTACCACCTCCAAGCATCATGCCAAACTTATGAAAGAGATTTTGTCTTAGCACTTTGACTTGGTTTTAATTTAGAGAATGAAGTTTTCTGGTTTGTCAAGCCAAGCATGGGGTTTACAGGTGATATCTTGTCAGTCTTACCTCCATCCAATAGACAGAGGAGCACTAAATGTATTATCCTAATGGCACAGGAGCAAGTTATTGGCAAGCCAAAGGCATGCCTGGGTTAACATGTGGAAATCATGCACACTGAGTAAATGTGACTGACTGCTCATGCCCATCCTGCAGTTGGTAGAAGGAGTAGGAGTTGGCTGGTGAACTGTGATAATGGTGGGAATCCAGTTTTTGCCCTGTCATAGCAGACATGGCAGGAGGTGGCTGTTCCTTGAGCCAAGACAAAAATGGAGAGTGAACAGTTGGAGCACTCTAGCAGCAGAGTTTTGGCACCAAGCTGCACAGCAAATACTGCCTTGTGCCAGGGTGACCTGCTGTGCGGTGCTCTCAGCCATCACCTGCATGTGTGGATGGCTGCAGAAGCCAATACCTTGGAGGATATGAAAAAAACAAAACTGTATGGAAAACAAATACATAGCCTGAATAGTATCTTCTAATCTGTTACAAATACAAGCAGCAAACACCAGAGAATGTTTCCCAGAATTTCATGGGCTGGCAGATGTAGCTCCTCTTTTTGTGTCAATTAGTATTCCCCCATTTGCAAGCAAGGATGTTTACTTTTACAGGAGATCATGGGCCTGCCTAAGTGGGAACAGACTTGGTCTGGAGGGGAATGCCTGATTGCTGTTGCCAGGAAGGACATTCAGTGCCCCAAATTTTCCCCTCCATGCTGTAAGCAGACCTAAAAGTCAAAAGTCTCCTTTTAAGGGATTTTTTAAAACATTAACCCAGGCATTTCTGGCCATGCATTCAATAACAAGAGGAACCTGAAACAGATCTACACCACACAAGGTATGCCCATTTTAGGGGCCTCTATTTGATGAAAACTTCATCAGAGACCTTTGGCTAACTATGCAAAGGGGCTGTTTTCCTGTGCTGCCAGGGCAAAGTGGGCAGGATAACTTTGCAACATTTTAAATGTATTCATCTGTTAAAAATATGCCTCAACTATTATTGGCATTGTATATCTGGGGAAAAAGGAATGTTGAGCAGATAAAAAGAAAATAATACACTGCAGGACAGAGAGGAGAAAAAAGTCAACCCAGGAGGGACGAAAACAGTAAAGAAAGAAATTCAGCTGGGAATAAAATCGTACTATATACAAATTATATATAGAAAGAAGGAGAGAAGGAAATCTGCTTCAGTAGGCTTGCCTTTTGTGAGCATCACTTTTATGCCTCGCTTCTGTATAGATAGCAGACTGCTTTTGCAGAAAGACTGCATTAGGAACAGAAAATCTGAATCACCTATGGGGGAAAAGAGAAAGGCCATAGGACTAAATCATAGGAGTCAAATATTTGATAGATTGAACTAAAGGTACAAAGCCAAAAAATGCAGTGACAAATTCATGAATTCTACATAGTTGCTCCATTCAACATGAGACATTGTTCACTGTCTCTAGTCCTGGGAGATATTTTATTCACCTGGAAACTTGTCTTCAGGCTGTCCAAAATAGTATTTTAGTCCTAAAATACAGGGATGTCATTAAATAGAGGGCATCTGACACTGCCATAGGGCTTCCCAATTGAAAAAGTGATCTATAACAAAAGTGAATTTGGCATCATTGTATTGTTGCTATCTACCTACTGAAGCTAACTTAAAAAATTACAGCACCTTTGCACTTTCTGTGCTTTGGAGTCTCCAGGGAAATCAGGCAGATCACAACCAGGTTAAGATTTCAAACTGCCAATTAGAAGCAAAAGGATTTTTCAACATTTTAAGCAGGCCAAGTGGATCACTCCCCAATTTTAGACAAAGGAGTGAAATTTTAGACAAGGAGTGAAATAGCAAGGAAACCCACATGGACGCTGACTCTCTTTCTGATTACCCATAGCAGCACTGAACAGATCTTTTGTAACCCATTGACAAGACTCTGTAAGATTTTAATATGCCCTCTTCCACTCCCATCTCCTTTTTTCCCAGACTCATAATCACTGGAAACCCATGTGCAACTCAGTGAAAAAGCAGGTGCTTGTTTGTAGTTTTTAAAGGAGTCTCTGTTTCCTTAGAGCAATGTTCTACTCAAGCTTTCTTCTCCCAACCCACCCATCACAATTCAAAAATGTCATGTTAATATTTTATAGGCAGACTCCTCCCGGCTTCTTCTTAGAAACAGCAGCATCCTTGAATAATTTATACCAGTCTGTTTCTGCTCCACTGTTTTCCTAGACTTCAGTAAGCTTCCATGAAGCAAAGGGAGGAGGAATCAAACAAGCAAGTGCTAGCAAGTATCTGCCTCTGCATTCAGCATTTGTCTTCCATTGTCTCCATCCCCCCACACCATCAGGAAAGACAAGAAAGGAAATTCTTCTCTCAGAAATGGTAAAGGTTGAATTCAAGTTCAAGACTATCAAAGATTTCCACAGCTACAAGGATCACAGCTGGTAAAGTCAGTTTGAGCAAATACCTGCATGTCAATATTATCTGTAGCATCAAAACTGAAAGACGTTCCAGTGAAATTCAGGCTAAAAAGAATCTCCACACAGGCTTTTACATTGCCTCCCAAACTGTTCTTTAACTTAAATTGTTTATGCCTTTGCAAAAGCAAACCACACACATCCAAAACTCACAGTCACACACCCAATATCTAAAAAAAAAAAAAAAAACAACAAAAATTATTATTAAATATAACCTGCAAAGACTGCAGGACTAGTGGAATGTCCCTTCTTTAATCTTAAACACAGAGCAATAGAAGAGAGCAGAAGAGCCAACAGGGTGAGAGTCAGGCTGGAAACCCCCTCCTCTGAAGAAATGAGCTTCTTGGTCACATTTTCCATAAATACAAAAATTAGAATTATATCATTATTTTGCAGCTTCCTATTCATTACAGTAGAAACCAAGTGGTTAATTTAAGCTACTAGACACCAAGAGATGTGGGTCTGCCCCAGCTCTGCCCTGTGTCAAAGAGCCTGGAGGCAGAAGTGGCTCTTCCTAATGCCACACACCACATTGCTGCACTTGCTACAGAGACTATGTACTGAAGGCTTGCTGATATCGTGCACCATGTAAACTTTGAAAAAGCCTTTTGTAAAATTTATACCAGTACTACCATTTCCTATGTCAACACAAGGAAAGGCAGTCAAACCGCCACAGGAATTTTTGCCTTTGAAAAAATAACTTGATGCATTTCTTTAAATCTTTTTCTGGCCAAAATCCACAAAGGATGACTAAATCCTATGAGACTCACAGAGTGTCACAAGGAGATCCAGTCTTTTAGTCTCCTTATCTTGGAAACATCCAACAGAGGACATCCATTTTTGACTGCAGTACTGGTCTTTAGAGAGGAATACTTTATCCCCACAGGCATTCTCCCTCTTTGCTTGTCTTTAAATCTCACCCTCATCAGTTTCAGGCAGGTAAATTATTTTCAGTGTTTTACACTGTAAATCAAAAATAAATCTGTGGTTTGTACAGGCCATTCACAATCCATTAGCTGAACCCAGCAGCAGCACATCTGCAGTAACCCAGGATAACAAACAGCATTCAGCTGAACAGCTGCTATGTACTGAGCTCCAATTTACATGTGATGGGTAAGAAACAACAAAATTTTAAGAGCTAGGCCAAAGTGCCACTCAGAAGACTACTAAACTTTTATCTTTCATTTTTGAAACCAAAAAACTGAATTTGGATGACTAGGTCATTAAGCCTTCTTGTTATCAATTTCTCAAAAGTACAGAGAATATATATCTTCATTGCAGTTGTTGAAACTTATGCTAGCATACCTGAACATCTTCACCAGCCCATGCTAACATTGCTAACAGTGCGGCCAAACCATCAAAAAACTGCAAACTAACTTGTAGATACATTTCTCCAGCTTTCTCTGTTGTGGCTGATAGTAGATTCTAGTTTTCTACAACTATTTAGTAATGGTACCAAGCTATCTGGTGATGTAAAGCTTTCTCTGTTATATCCATAGAGAATGAAGTTACACCTTTACCTGCAGCACAGAAATACCAAAGAGAAAATTGTTATTTCCTAATTTGAAAAAGCCTCTTTGAAGTGCCAGAAAGTTTCTAAGCTGCTTGCATAGTCACAGAAATGTATTCATGTTGAGACTATGCAACTGCAAATTTTAATTTTAGGACAGAGGTTTAATTTTGCTAATAAAATATAAAAGATAATAAAGTAAGGGGTCAGATGTTTGTAGCCTTAAGAAACAGCATCATTATGATTTAGATATCAGTCATAAGTTAACTCTAAATCAGTATTTGACACTTGCACAATATTTAAATTATATTGCTCTAAAGAACATTAAGAATTCACCATAGAGAATACAGTTATTGCACAGATCACGCTAAAGAAGGACCAATATAATAAACAATTTATAAATGTAAGTATGTTTTTTTCAACGAAGTTCCAAAATCCATCCTAAATAAACCTTGTGCAATATCTCATTATAACTCATAATTTAGTTATAGGAAGAACTAAGGAAATAAAATATGATTCTTCTCTAATACTCTGGATGTTTTATCTCTGCCCTTAAGAATAATTTAACATGGTAACATTGCTGGAGCCACATTTTTTATATCAAGGGTGATTAAGAAAAACTTCACAAAATTATTTTAGAGTTTTGGGACCCATAGGAGGATGTGATATGCACTTATCAGAACGTCCAGAAACCACAAGTATATGAAATCTCTTATCACTGTATGAGGCAGGGATTAGCAAATACACTTCCTTTATTAGTGTGACAATTGATTAGAGGAAAATAACAGCTACATTGCATGCTCCTGAAATGGAGCCGATAAGAGTTTTCAGGAAACAGACATGCAGTGATACAACCATGTACCACTGTGGTGCCAGGACAGAAGAGCTGCTGGATCACCCTGAAGCTGTTTCATCTTACCAGTGACCCTACCCAGCAACCTATGGCATTACTGGGCTATACAGGGCTAATGCTACAAGCAAGATGGGAAATGAGCTTGGCATAGGAATGCTTCCAACTTTCATCTAATTCAGTCAGTTTGACACTACAAAGTTACACTTGCCAAGCTAAATTAAAATTAGCTAGAATTTCTGGTCATTATTAATGGCTCTTTTAGGACTAAGTTTTACTGAGAGGCAAAAAAATAGAGTTATAAACTTCCAAGTGGAAATGGCAAAATGAAATATCCATACAAACATGAAATTGTAAACAGAGAACTGATCCAAAACCCAATTATTTTATCACTCTGAATTCTCTGCTTCCTTATTAATCTCTTTTATCTACACTCTTGAGAAACTATGTTAACTTACCTAGTCCATTATCTACTTCTGCTGATATAGAAGGTCAATGGCAGTAGGAACGGGTTTGCTGCTATTGCAGCCTGAGGTCTTGTAAAATACACAAATGATCACAGGAAAACAACAGAGCAGGCTATAAACACTTTCCAAAACAAAGCCTTTCTCTGAAGAATTTCCAAGACAAGAACTTTGTCTTGATTGGGTGTGAGCTCCAATAGTTACCAGTGACATTTCAGAAATCCAGTGTCTCATCCACATCAAAAGTCAGAATGATTCTGATCAGGAACAGCTGGCTTCACATGCCATAGCCAGATGACAGCAGCTACCACAGACAGACAGCTGAAGCCAGCTGGGGTATTCCTACACACATCCACAGTGTATGAATAAATACCTAAAATTTGTCAACAGTGTTTGCTTTACAACATTGTAAGGCAGAAGTTTTCTTAGACATAACTGACCATGATGAAATTTCCTGTCAGTTTGGGTGTCCAATTTATGTTTGCCTTTTGTGGCAAACTGCTCAGGAGCCAAACGCTCCTGTAGTCACAGTACAAATAGAAAAAGAGCTTACCCGCCTTCCCCCGACCCAGCCATGTTTTCAGATTTATGCTTTACTAGCACCTTATATTAGTCAGACTAATCACTGATTTTTCTTCCACTAAAAGTGTAGTGCATTTTCTATTTCCAGTTGCACAGGAAAATTCCAGATAAATCCTAAGACCCTGACATCAGGAATTTAGTCCTACCATCAATGAATTTCTTTTCCCATCACCCCTTTCATACAGAAACGGGCCTGTGTTTCTATTTCAGGGAAGGCTGTTGTGAAGTTTGTGAAATAGCAGCTCTTATACCTCATTTCTTCCAAATTTCAGTACCTTATTAATCTGACTATAGCGATATTATTCATTCACAGTTGAGGGTTCCCAAAGATTTCCAGTCATTGTTCATTAGCTACAAAGGCAGTCTGTCAACTGCAATAGGAGTCTGTTTTATTATCATAATCCAATGTATGTGTGTGGAAGGACAGTTAAATAAATAAACCTCTGGACTTATAGCTTGTTATTGCATGTCTCTCTTTGCATAAATGATCTGATATCTGGCAGAGATGATAGTATGCTTGAGAGCCAGCTTGCTGAGGAGACACCCAATGCTGATGCTGGAACAACTGGAAGAGAGACAGTTATTATCAAAGAGTTGTGATAAGAGTGTGGCTTCAGGTGATATTGCTAACTTTGGAGAACTGGTGCTTACTTTTGGAAGAGGAGATAAAAGGAACAATGAAATGCACATTTTTCAAACTTTTGATTTTGGTGCAAAGTAACCCAGAGCCAAGGAGTTCCAGTAGAACATGCAAGTTCAGTTTGCATTCTTCTGGCTTCTGAGGGAGATGTGGAACTGAGATGCTGGTGATGGCACAGATCAGAGAGGTATTTCTTATGAGAAACTGCCTCATAGTAAAAAAACCAACCCACCAAATGCTTTGTGTTCTATTTTTTACCATTTTAAATGTTTGGCAGAGTAATGGAGCACTTTGGAATATGAATGTGTTTTTCTGTTTGCATATGTAAATAGACAGATCATAGCATAAAAACATCCAAGTAAAAGTTTTTAAATACCAAGAAGAGAAAAAATTAGTGAAAGACAAAACAATCTTGAAAAACATGAAAACCATCATGAGCAACAACAGAAAGTTTTAACATGTTTAGATAGTCCTTTAAGCAGAGGGATAACTGTCCAGCAAGAGAGACACAAAATGAAACTGGTTTGATATTGCTGCTTATATATTTAAATTCTCTAGTATATTAAAACAGAGAAGTCCAGTCAGTTTACTCAGATATTTATATCAAGGTAATTAAAGTAAAAGAATGCAGTGTAATATGCTTTCCTTTAATAGTGCGAATAGCATAATCAGCTTATTCAGTGTTTTTTGCAAATTCCGCAGCAGCTTTCTGAAATGCTCAGTTTTTTTGCTCTGAAATGTTTACCACTGTCCTTTCTAAAGACTTGAGCAATTGTGAAAGTATTAAAAACTGTTCCTACATCTCTTTTATTTATTTTTAGGGTAGTTTTATGAGTAATCTTTAAGGCTCAATTCTTTTTTTTTTTTTACTTTGGAGAAAGGAACAGAAAAAATTTCTTTATCTCCCAGTATAACTAAAGAGTCTTTTCACTCTGTTCTAATCCCCCTGTAATAATATTGGTAAATAAATGGGGGAAGGGGGAAGAAATGAAAAAGTTGTGTATCTGTCTTGTCCATATCTGCTTAATTTTTGCAGAATTTATTTTGTTGAAAACAGTGGTGGGAACCAAGGCACAAATTCAATCATGTTTTTCAATTCTAGTGGCATTTAGATCCAGAAATTGGCTAAAATTCGTTTCCAGAAAAGTGAATGCTTCAAATGTACATTTTCATTTTCTCTATACGAAGACAAGGCCAGACTGAATTCTTCAGCACAATATAGCTGTGAAGATTAAAATGCCAAAGTATTTTAGTGATTTCCCCAGCTTGCTCATACATGTTATTGATTTTTTTTTTCTTTTGCATTAGTCTTTCCTGAGAAGCCTGAGACTGAAAAAATAAATTAAACGTACCTGCTAACAGTAAGCGTGGATAGAATTAAGTCTTTTTTCATAGACCCCAGTTCAGTGTTTTGTTTCAGCATACACAGAGTTCTTCTGGGCAAACTTTTGCAGCAGGTGACTGAGAGACACACTGTCCCAGATGTTGTTGCAGCAGAATGGAAGCCACACAGCTTTCCATAAAAATACACCACACATCTACATTCCTTTGAGTACAGTGGCACAGCTCATAAGTGCAGCATTTTCATCTCCTCCAAGATCCATACACTAAAAATATCTGACCAGTCGCAGTGACCATGGGGGCACTGAGTGGACGTGTTGCTACAGCACTTTCTACGGGAATGAAACAGAAGCACATAGGAGCGTAAGGTGCAATCAGTCAAATAAGTCACGTAGTCCATTTCTATGTGCTGATAGTTTGTTGAGTCTGAATCATAATAGAATAATGCACTCAGGTGGTTCAGTTCCTTGTAAGCTCTAAGTTAGAAATCTACACAAAGAAAATTGCTGCTTATAGTCAAGTAATTCAGAGAGCAAGTACAATATACAATAGACAAAAAAAAGAAAGGAGTACAAGAGATAGAAGGTTTCCTGTTGCCCTATTACATTTAGTATCCCTGCATATGTTCTTGAATGCAGATAAGGTGAACAAAGTTCTCTAATAGAAGTTGAAATACAAACACTAGGGACTCTCTAATACTGTTCAATTACATTGCTCTGTAACTTCCTGAAGAACGGAGGGTTTAAGAAGAATAGATGTTCTTTCTTTTTGGTTGGACATTTTTAAGTTATCATTTGTAAGACCACATAAAATTATTTAGTTGTCATAGAATAACTGAATCACATAAATAAAACATTATATAAAAGACATCTCAGTACAATTTATGTGAAGTGAATTTCACAGGAACCAGTCTATTGTAGAAAATTCAACTTATCTCTTCCTAATCCTTTTATTCTATCTAAACATAGAAATTTATGTCAGTTCAAAAAAATCTATTACTGTTTCTCATAACTGAATCCATTATTTTCCCTCCATGATCCATCAGGCAAAAACAAGTGCAATAAATAGTTCTAGCAGAACCTTGAACATAAAAGGCCTCAAGAATAGAATGAGATATGTTAAACCTATCTCGGTGTGCATTATAACTGGAAATGATAACCTTGAGGTTTAATTTAAATCAAGTCATAGCAAAGACTTTTGACTGTAATTGTTATCTGTCATATAAATAAAATTATTGTGAAATGGAATTGGGCTTGGAAAGGTATAGTTTTGCTTGTTGCATTGCCTGTAAGCAAATTGAACTCTGTGAAGGTTTATCAATCTTTGCCGTCTTCTCCCACCAGTCTTTCCTAATAATGGATCCGTTTGACTGCAAAAAATACAGGCAAAAAAGAGCTGAAAAAAAAAAAAAAGATTAATTTTCCACATTACTGTTTATTTCCAGAGCTTTGCGAGTTCCATCACATTGGTGATTTTTGTCTCCTTTGTTCCCCTGCCAGCCCAAGGAAAAGCAAAGACCCAGAATTAGAACTCATATTAGAGTGGCAGCATTTCACTTGTATAACAGCAGTTTACAGACAGGCAAAATAAGGGAGCAAGTGCATGGATTGAAGCCAGAATGAGGAACCAATGGATCTCAGATAAGCATCTGTGGTTTCCAAGCTTGACCTCAGCTTAATTGTTGATCATGTCAAAGGGGCTTTATCAGACACCAGACTTTGTCAGTGCAACCCAGAGCAAGAGAAAAATGAACAACCCTACTTTCCTGCCTTTCCTTGCTTTCCACCTTGGCTAAGAAGAGAGTGCCCTAGTCTCAAGACACACATCAGTGGGGTGGAAATGGTACTGAGGCTTGGAAGACAAAGGTTGACTGTATGTTTTCACCTGCAGTACATTTTGGGGAGGACAAATAACCTAAGCTGCCTCAAAGATGAACACAAAATTAATTTATTCAATGTAGTGCCTATAATGAGACACACCAAAGTGAACTTACCTGCTGTTTTCAGGCAGTGCTGCTGCTTGTCTTCCACCCTGGGCCAGCACATAGGAGAGGCAGCTGGCACATCCCAACTCCATTAACCATCTGCGTCTGTGCAAGCATGCAAAGAGAAAGCAGAGGGGATGAAGTGGCAGGATGCAGCAGCAGGGGAACATGCCTGCCAGCAGCAGCCCAGTGTGCCAGGCTGTATCACCTGGAGGCCATCACATGCAGCTGCCTGCTCCTCACACAGCTCAGCAGGGTGCAGCTTCCTTGCAGCTTCTGCTCCTTTCAGCCTAAGGTGGCACATGAGGCCACACTTGGAAGAGGGAGCTTCAAACAGCTAATTTCAGTTTACAACATTTACCCTTCAGCAAAGGGTCTTATCTCTGCCGGATACATTTACAGCAGCAAACACGAAGAAGCCCGACAAGGGTGCTTCAGAGGAGAAATGCAGTTTGTTTTGGGGCACTGACTGATCGTCTTAAGGAGCTGTGGTAGTTTAGTTTTCTTGGTTTTGGTTTAGGCCTTCCTTGGTTACCAGGTGATAACTAAGGAAGTATTCCACA
>JAWWTY010000106.1:66884701-66968627 GCA_035222235.1 Margarornis squamiger | reverse complement strand
GATTCACAGTGTTTGATTGTATATAGTTGTAATATATGTGAATATATATATATATCTTTGATACAATTGTCTTTTTTTGTACTTTTTTCCCCTTTTCTCTTGGGGGGGGGAAATCCGTGTGGCCAGCCGTTGGGTTTGGCACGGAGCCAACTCAACCCTCCACAGGAGCCTCTCTCTCTCCTTTGACTACTGAAGAAATTAAAGACACAGAAAATTTAATTTACCTGGACAAATAGACTTTCTACTTCCTATATGTTGGTTTATGAATATATTTATTGTACAGGTGGGATTTCTTCAGAATTACTGGTATCACTTCAGTGGAGTCCTGCGAGATCCTGCTGACTTTCACCCGAGGGCAGAGGCCAGGACAGAGCAGCTTGGACCAGTTGGTGTAATTTGGAATTCTGAAAACTTTGCCATTTCCCTGCTGTGAATGTTTTGGGTTTTTTCCTGGCACCTTTTCTCCTGTGAACTGCACACGTCTGCGCTTTTTAAGATTATCCCTTTTATCAGCAGTTTTGGGATTTTTTTGATTGGAGAAACTCAACTTTTAGTTGCAACATTCTTAATGTTATAAGTGTGAAAAATCATGTTAGAAGTACTGCTTGAACATCAAGATCCCAAGTTTGACACAGAGATCTTTCCAAATAACAGCATTCCTATTCTTATTAGATAAACCTACTCTGTGGGATTTGCTAACCTTGTATTGTAACAGAATTAAACACAGCTCCTAGCTAGATGAGGTACACATGGATTGATGGAGGTTTGATAATCATAAATAACATCTTGTTGAGGCCATGAGCCAGTAGCTAGCATGAGTCTCAAAACAAACATGGATGGAGGACAGCAGGAGACTTTGCCTGAGAATCTCCCAGGTCCTTCCATGCCAATTCTTATCAGGATGGGTTTGGCAGAGCCATTTAACCTCTTCTGCTTTCTGAGTGGATGATTACTTTCCAAAATCACATGGATGGTATGACAGCTAATTAATTATAGCTATATTGTGCTTTACAAATTTAATTACTGTAAAGAGGGTAAGTAAGGAGAAACACTGAACAGAAAATGAACACACACACAATGCTATAAAGACACTGCAGTGAGATAGAAAAAGGAGAAAATAAATAAGGAAAGGGGTTTTGAATAATGAGCAAATAAGAGATGTGTACAAAAGAAACAAGCAGTGCACTGCCTTCCAAAAGTAGAGAAGAGAAAAAGGAAATTAAAAATTAGAAGCAAGGCCAGCAAGCAAGATGAATAGATTTGAAGTATAAAGAGAAGAAAAGAATTTGAAAAAGATGTAACAAAAGCCACCAGCCCATAAAGTAATGCATCTTTTAATATTTTTTATACCCTTTTCAGATATTAGAGGAAAATGGTAGCACACTTATACTGACCTCACACTATGTTAACAGCTCTTAATTCATGAATTATGTGGTTAAATAATTAACTGATGAATCACAAGTAAAAATTAATTCTTGGTTCTGTAAGCCTCACAGCTAAGAACATAAAACTGTCACAATGATACCAGATTTTAGCAGAACCAATATTGTTGTTAGTCAGAAAAAGGGCAAAAAAACTTTAACATCTGTAGCTATAAAGACTGCTAGAAGAAGCACCTGGGCTCCATTTCCCAGTGGAGCAAAACAAAATGAGTAATCTATTACTTAAATCTCCTATATTAAAGTTACATTTGGAGAAGGTAGAAGAATGGATTGCTAGTTCCTGTGTAAAATACTTAGACCTGCCCTGGGCCTTGTCCTATTGGAGAGGGTCAATGATTTGGGGGACCAGGATTAGGAAGAGTGTCACTCTAAAAGGCTAAGGCCTTAAGTTCATTTTAAAATATATTTTCCTCCAATACCCCTAAAATGCAGAACTATAAAACAAATCCTTACAGTTCAATGAACAATAATTTATCAGTTCCATAGCGCTATTCAGCAATCTTAAGAACAAACAGCTTCTGGAATCTAATAATAGTTATGTTTATTCTTGTAATAGAGGAACAGTAGACAAACTAAAAAAAAGAGTAACCTTAGCATCCATAAAACAAAATAAATCCTTTTCTCCAGTGAATATCTGTTTATTTTCTGATATAGCAAAAGCACATGTACTCCAAGTCTAAGCAAGGTAATTAATTTGGATTCTACCATCATCACAGTCATGGAATCACTTTTATTATTTTTTACAGTGAGAGGACTCTGGGAGCACAGATCCTGCTGTGCAGAGCCATCACACTCCTTCATGAGAACACCATGGTAAGAATTAAAAATCTAAGCAACTGCAAATAATTATTCCAATAAAGAAATTACAAAAAGCTACAACAGTTACTGAGCTAGACTCATTTCATTTGTTCATTCTTGCAATCTATTATTTAAAAATAAATAGAAGATACAATATTTTTTAGAAGACCCCACCCCTCCGGCTTCCTGATGCTTTGACTTGCAAAACACTTGTCAGGAGCAAAAATTTTAAGTCTTTGAGGATCAGTTCAGGGATGAAAACGTAACAGGATTCCTCAGCACCCCTGAGGAACGTCCGTGCCTGAGGTTAGGCTGATTCTACAGCCCCCTGTCATCGATGTTGGCTAGCACCTGTCCTTCAGGACCCACCTGGGGGTTCCTTGCATCATATCCTGTGCCTAGGCATAGGAATAGGACTCAGTGTCAAAGTAGCCCTCCAGCTGCTCGCTGAGGGCATCGAAGGTGGGTCGCTCATCTGCCTCTGCATTCCAGCACCACAGCATCATATCGTAGAGTGGCACTGGGCAGGTCTCTGGCTGAGGAAGCCTGTACCCATCATCCAGCAGCTGGATCACCTGGTGTCCTGGCATACCTGCAAATAAAAATGAGTTAATCAAACTACTAAGGGTCTACTCAGTGATGCCACACATTTCTGTCTCTTCTTCATAGAATCACTGTAGAACGGTTTGGATTGGAAGGGACCTTAAAGGCCATCTTGTTCCAACCACCCTGTCATGGACGGAGACCCCTTCCACTAGACAGGTAGCTCAAAGCCCCTTCCAGCCTGGCCTGGAAGACTTTCAGAGAGGCCTCATATCTTATTGTTTACCAGCAGTTAAAAACCACCTCCCAATGCTTCCCAACCACCTCACCCGGACTGTACCTTGATTGCAAATGTGTTTGTCTGGGTGTGAGGCTTTTATTCCAGCACAGGGAGTTTGCCAAAAATTTTATGATATCTGTTTTGCTTAAACTGTTCCAAAATCCCTCTAGTCTCAGTGACTCCAAAATCTCTCAAGAAAACTTGTCCTGTTACTGAATTTTCCTCACATTGAGAAACTTTTTCCTAAAGACAACCCTAAATTTCCTCAAAGGCAGCTGTGTGATGGCATCCTCCCTGTTCTGCCACCACCAGTCATGGACAAGAAACCATTCCCCTACCTTTGCTATACTAAGACTATTATCCCATTCACTTTCATTTTTTAACTCTTTAAATTAAATCTCAAATTGTGTAATCTTAACCTTTTTCTCTAGATCTCTGAATGGTGTTTCCTCTGCACATTATCCACTGCCACCACAAACCAACATAACCTTTTCTCCTAACTGATTACTGAGAACAAACTCCTGAAAGTAATACCAAATAAGCAAATAGCTATGGTAAAAGGACATTTTCTACTGTCAAGATACAGGTAAACTATGCCTTTGCAAAGGGATAATGCTGAACATATTTACAGACAATACCCAGAACCATGGTGCTATATATTGTTTATGCTAAATCTTTCACTTTTGTGTGTGTGCATATGCAAACACCTATAGTTTATATAAGACCTTAGGATTTTTTGCTTTACTTTTCTTTTTTTCCTGTTTTTCAGAACAATTTCACAGGAGGTGAGGGTGGGAATCAAAAAGCAAGATCAATTTTTCCTTTTACGAGAAATACCAGTTTGGGACCCTGTGAAATGTAGTTTACGGCAAATGCACCACCCCTCAGGCCTGTACAGATGCAACATAACTTTTTTTGCTTTAGTCTTTCCCTTGTGTTCTCCTCACCAGCACAAAATGAGTCACAATCAATCATTTCACTGATGTTACCTGAGCCACAGTTCCTTAAGCATTTCTCACAGTACTAGGAACAATGGCCACTCTCAGACCATTATATCTACTTTTGTGGTTGGTGACATTTTATTTATTTATTTAATTAATTATTGTGATTCTTCTCTTTATGAAGACTTTTCACTGCGATGGTAAAATTTGAGGGAAGGTGGTAAAAACACCCTGATTTATTTCTCAGACACCTTCTTCCTGAAGTGTCTGTGCCATGCTTCATATATAGCCTATTCTTCCATGAGATATTCTACAAAAAAAATTTTAAAAAGGATAGTATGGGGAATAAAAAAACTCTCCCATCTTTTTTTTTCCCATTTTCCGTATTCCAAGAATTGACATTTTTGACCTGATCCTGGAGGAAAATAGCCATCTGGCTGTGCAGTGTAAGTTGACTACAGCAAGGGGAAGCTTAAATGTATGCTAATCACAGCCCTTGGAAAGCTTCCAGGGAGCCTGGGGAAGCCAGAAGGTCTGACCCAATAAATGAACCTCATCTGAACAGCCTCCTTTCTCTAGTTACAGTTTTAATCCTTTAACATGCCCATAGTATAGGAATTCAACCTTTTTTGTATGTGTGTCATTCTGAAAGCAAGAAAAAAATTAGACGTGATTCTTTTGGTGAAAGGACTTACCAGCGTAAGGCGTCTTCCCGTAGGTGATTATTTCAAACAGAAGTATTCCAAATGACCAGACATCTGATTTAATGCTGAATCTGTTGTAGCGGATTGCCTCTGGGGCTGTCCATTTTACTGGGAGTTTTGTTTCAGTCCTAGCTTCATATACATTTTCATTTTCTACCTGTCATGGATAAAATGAAGCAAACCTGCTTTCAGATCTGCTTCAGCAAAGCACTTAAGCACCTGACTAAACTCAGCATGTGCTTAATCTTATCTTTTAGCCAAGAACTTGTTTTTCATGGCATTAAAGTACACATTTTCTGAAGTCTGTAATTGAATTTGTCTTTGCATTTGAGAGATGCGGAGGCTTCACAGGAAGCTTTTCTAAAACATTTATCATTTCAAGCAAGTACACAGTGTTGGAGTGGCTCCTGATTAATTATGACTTGCTACTGTGAATTCTGGACCTGGCATGCGAGATTTCAAAAGTCTGTCAGGAGTGGCAGTGTAAGCATCCTGCTGACACTATAGACCAAATGGCTTCACGTCTGGTCTTCAGTAAACAGAGAAGGCAAGAGCAAGAGCTAATGAATTTCAGAACCTTTCTTCTGTGATTTATTGTGGTGTTGAAGGGCCATTGACTTTGATAACAATCACTTAAGCAGGTTTCCGGGACCAAAGAATAAACTCTGACTGATTCAAATTAACATAGTAGCTTACAGTGAGTCAAATTAATTAATGTAAAGTGAAGATGAAAGACACATAGAAAAACGGTTGGCTTGCAAATTTGTAGAATGGTGTCCTCAAAGGCTTACTGTGAGACACCCTAATTTTGTGAAAATTTATTCTTTCTTTAATTCCTACATGTAATTTAGTGTACGTAGCATACATCCAAGCCTTGGTCAAGTTTGTTTGGTTTTTTGCAAATCCAGGCAGACGTGTACCAGATTATCCTTGTTTTAATATAAAATGTATATCTCCCATCTTCAATGCCCTATAGTTTCAAAAATAGTGGTTGTTGGGGATTTGTATCTATATAATGATACAGTATCTTGACCATAACACTCATTTCGAGAAGCAAGATATTATTTCATTAAACTAATCAATGCATACAGAAATACTGATTTAATTTCTCACACCTAATCCTTTGTGAACTTTGCATGTGACCATGTTAGCATTTTGGCTTAGGAGAGAAAATATTCCTAAAAAAGTATGTCAAAATGACTCCATGACTGAGTAAAGATTAGTTTTAACAAGAAATGTCAACAACTATAAATTACTACCCTCTCTAGTGAGGACGGAGGAGAAATATTCTCTGTGAGCATTGTTCATTTAAAATATTTTTTTTCATATTAAAAAATGTGCAATCTGAGCGTATGCATATCTAGAAGGATCAAAATTAAGCAAAAAGCACTTTCAAAGTCCCTTGATGCCATTGTCAAGCCATTATTTTATACTTCAGTATGTAATAAATCCAATTCTGTTATGAACTTCAATTTCTGCTGCTTGAATGGAAAAAAACAAACGAGAAGCAGAGGACTTTTTTCTGTTTTTCCTTCTCAGTGCAAGAACATAAATAAATAAAATAAAATAAAAAAAAAAAAACCTAAAACAGACGAAGACCTCAGAAATTATGGATTACATACTGAAATCCATAAAATATGGCAAATCAAACCTTTCCAACTCTGACCAAAACATTTTCAGATGTAGGAAATCCCATTTCTAAATCACAGCTCTTTCCCAGGGAGATATTGGTCAGCGATACTTGTCATTCCCTGCCCTTAAGGGCTAGAGAGAAAAAAAAAAAAAAACACAAAATGGTGCAGTGGCAAAGAACTTGAAGCTGCATCACATTTAAAGCTCTGAAAGCTCACTTTATGAACTTTGCTGTTAGTTGTGGAGAGGAATAAGGTCCTTTTATGATTACTATCTGCATTTGCAAGCATCATGGAGGCAGTGAGGAAGTGAATGAGAGAATAGCTGCCAATATATTTTTATTTGCCTTCCCTTACAGGCTCAAGAATATAATTTTTCCATCATTCCTGTGATCTCTCTCCATGTGGCAGACACTAGCATTGTGGATAAATGTTGTCCAGCAAAGGGTAGTGCTTGCCAGGCTCTTTACCTGGTGACTGGGTGGGAAGCAAACTCCAGTATGCCTGCTTCAGACTGACAAAAAGGCACAGACCAACTTCTAACCTTGCATGGGATAATGCAGATAGAGGGTACAAGTGAAAACATTAGTGGTCCTTTTCTCCCTGGGCTTGCCTTTGCCTGAACCCAGCAATTCAGAGGCTACAGCTGATCCTTCAGTTGGCCTCTTCCACCCTGTTCTCCAGAGTCAAAAGCAGAGGCAATTGACCCTCTCACAGCCTACCTTAAAAACTCTTGCAAGTCCAAAGTCTGCCACTTTGTAAACATTGTGTTCACCAACAAGAACATTCCTGGCTGCCAGATCTCGATGGATATAGTTCTGAGATTCGAGGTATGCCATCCCAGAAGCCACCTGAGTAGCCATGTCTACTTGATGTCTCAGGAAGATTTGAGAACCTCCATCTTCTGTTTAAAAAGAAGATGACAAGAACAACATAATATGTACAGCTTTCAGATATAAATAATTGAAAACCTGGCTGGTTCAAATAGCTAACACAAATGAACAAAACCACACAATACAATAAAGTAATATCCCAACCAAATGACAGAGGTAAGCAAATGACAATCTTTATTTCACAATAATTGAGTAACAGTGCCTCTCCCATCTCCTCTAAAACAGTAGGTACTAAATGTAGGAGTTGATCTAGTCCTGGAAGGAGCTGCCAATATAGTCCAAAGTGAAAGCTGCTTATCTACTGATAGTAACATAGTATGCACCTTTCTGACAGGTGCATAAAACTCTCCCAAACTGTGAGAAAGAGTTAATGTCAGTACCCACTGGCTGTAGCCAAAACTGACTAAAGATGGAAAAGCACAAAACTATCCTTGTTCCCTGTTCTCCAATTATTCTTACTAGGAAATATACCATCTGCTGTCAAGTCTAACTCTCATTTTCACTTTCCAGTCCACTTGACTGCTTCACACTGTTATCTCTCTTGTTGCTACTCAACAGTAAGGCTCCTTGAGCTGCTTTCAAGCTGCCTGCATCTCTAGTAGGACTTTCTAAAACAGCATGTCATTCCCACCACTTTAAAATCAGCAAATCCCAGAAATTGAGATTTGGCAATCAAAGATTACTTGCAGTAGAAGAACTTTAAACAGACAACTTGGCTCCACAAACAAAGGAAAGAGTCTTGAGCCATGAAAATCTGCAGCCAAAAATTGTAAGAGAGGTAACAAAAAAAATCCTTGGAGTATACCAAATTAGAATACAAATTCAGGGCCTTTGTGGCATTTTGGGGACAGCTGACCTCCTCATAGCAAAGAATTTATACCCTAAGGTAATCCAGGTAAATCATATCAGTGTTACATTCAAGCACTACCATCACCCAATCCTAAATGGTGCAGCACTGAAGCATGAGTGCCTAATTCTGCGGCCTCTAACACTCAAAACAGTTTCAAGTTTCTGTTTCAGAATCTTAATACTATCAAAAAGTCGAATAGCTTGCTGCTAGGCTTATTGGTAGTTTTCCTTTCTCATCAGTTTGGTGACTTTTACTTGCTGCTTCTGTGTTAGAGAAATAAAATATTTGTAGCTGGCAGTTTTCTGTTGTTTATTTTAATTAATTTGTAGTTATAGTGTATCTTAGCATTGTTTTGCATAGCCTTATCCAGTTCTGGCATTTTATCTGACATAACCTTGTAATCCCACTTTATAAAGACTGTGAAATTCCATTGTTCACTAGTCTATTCTGCAATCTCCAGGCCTTGAATTTCCTGCTCATCTGGATGTTCTGAGATGAGCAAGGATGAAAAAAAAAAAAAAAACCACATTAAATTTGTCCTGTATGTGTATTAGCCTATTTCCTTTTTGAAGCTAAATTCCAGCACAAGATTATTTACTTCTATTGTTGACTCAGAGCATTCACTTCTGTTATTGACTCAGAACATCTTTTCCTCTCCTATACATATGTTTCATAGTTGCATTGACCCTTAAAAGAGAGAGGGAGAAAAACTGGGCTATGTGAAAATCTACTCAGGCCACAGAATAATATAACACGGAAGTTTTGCAGTTCTGATAACTGGCAGGCATCAATATTTATTAGTCATCTTGCTAGACAAAGATATAAATCCACAAATGACACTCATGTTGTATTTAATCAGAGAATACCTAAATATGTACAGGTACCTTTCATAAGTTCCTGGGTTTTAGAAGCTGGTTTATGTGAGTCAGCTTTAAATGGTCCCTTTCACACAGCTTCTTCATCTGTACAGGTTGTGAACTACCTTCTGCTGAGAGCAGACAAGAGTGCAGACAGAACGAGCACATTGATCTGCCAGTGCTCCAGGATAGCCTGACACAAACTTGCTCCAACAAGCAGAACACAGCAATGTCACAGGCAAAAAGGGATGACTCACAAGCCTTGTGTTTAATGGGATGCTTCAGTGGAGAATAGGGGTTAGAGCTGGTAAACCCTCTCTGTCTTATTCCCTGCAGGACACTCAGGTGCACCGTGTTAAAGGACAAATACGAGATCCACCTCCAACCGTGGAGTTGCAGCTGAAAGACTGTTTCTTCCATTGGGGCCTGTCTGGTGTACCAGACTCGGCTGACCTACTGCCTTTAGCCTCTGGGCTGAGGGAGAGGAAGAGGCCACTGTTGCCCTGGCTGCTACAGTATTTCTTGGATGATTTGTCTCTATAAGCTAGTTCTGCACTGCCGCTGTTCGGAGCTAAAGAAGGAAAAGCTTTAAGGAGGAGCCTCAGCTGATCAGAAGCTTCAAACTGTGCACAAAGATAGAGGATGAAAGCCCATGTCCCTTTGAGATCTGAAGTGCAAATCATGTATGGCTGTCTCATAAAGATTTCTGACTACACCTCCAAAACTCCAGGCTGGGCCAGCCAAAGCATACAAGTTCAAGAACAGCACTGAATTAGAAGAACTACAGAACTTTCCAGACCAGAACCAGCTCCCATTTGGCTGGTTCAGAGCACTTCCGAATAGTTTAAAGTTGCATTCATATGAGTATACATGTGCTTTAATTTGTTTTAAAGTGTTCTAAGAGAGAAAAAAAAAAAAAAAAAAACAATTAAAAAAAAACACAATAAAAAAGTTTCATATAAATTCATAGAATGGTTTGGGTTGGAAGGGACATTAAAGATCATCTAGTTCCAACCCCTCTGCCATAGGCAGGGATGCCATTCACTAGATCAGGTTGCTCAGGGCCCCATCCAACGTGGCCTTGAACAATTCCAGGGATGGGACATCCACAACTTCTCTGGGCAACCTGTCCCAGTGCCTCACCACCCTCATAGTGAAGAATTTCTAAGAACTATCTAATCTAAATATACCCTTTTTCAGTTTGAAGCCATTCATCCTTGCCCTTGTAGAAAGTTTCTCTCCAGCTCTCTTGTAAGCCCCCTTTAGGTACTGGAAGGCTGCTCTAAGTTTTACATATATATGTATATATTCAAATAACTTTGACACTCAAAATCAGGCACTACTGGGGAATTTATAAAATCTTCCCATGGACCAATAAAGAAAATGTAGCAACTCCATGTCCTTTTTTGCTAATATTTTTTGACAAAACTATTGCCCTTACATGAAAAATTCATTAGAGAAGGTATTAAAGAAGTCTTGGGGTCTGCACCCTGTTCTAAGCAATCAATCACAATACCTCATATAGAAAAGACAGGAAAATATTCTTATTGACAGATATGTGACAATAAAAATAAATAAAAAAAAAGAAAAATAAAGCAGCACTTTCTCCATAGAGGGCATTGCCACCATAATAATTCACCAAACTTCAAAACTATGTCCCTGCCAGAAGAAGCCCCAGGTCTATCAGATTTGATAAAAGCACTCATACATTTATGACAATTTCATTCACATTCAATAACAAAGAAACGTTTTCAGTTGCATTTTCCTCATAGTGGTGGCAGCTCAATAACTCTGTATAGCAGTGTTCATCAAGAACTATCCCAAAGCACATTTGCAGAGTGCAGAGGGAATTCATACGCCCATCATCATTAAGCAGTTGTCACTATGGTGGAATGTGATAGTAACTGTGAATAAAATATTAGGGATTTTTAAAGCTGGGAAAGCATACCATGCTCTTCTAGGAGGGGAAACTTAACCAGAGAATATCTCTGGACTTTGTTGTAGTTTGCCATATTTACCCATAGTGCACAAAGAGACAGAAGCCTTCTGGAAATATTTTCCCATTCCCTGCAGTGGCTGAGTCTCGAGAAAACTTATCAGGAACTGTCCACTCTCCACCAGCTGATACAGCTCACTTCCAGTCACGAAGCTCTATGCAAGTTTCAAATCTTTCTCCATATTACTCTCACTGATAGCAATGACTTTTCTCTGAACAATACCTACCAAAGCACCTGGATCTCTGCCTCCACCTCTTAGTTCTGTGTACCTCTCTGTGCACAGGTCATCAGAGAAGGACAGATACCACTAGGCTGGGTTTCAACTGGACATTTTTACGATTATCTGGATGGCTGCCTGGAAACCAACTGACTTTCCACAGTCTCTGATGCAGGGCTATGGGATTGAGCCCTTTGGCAAGGAGCAGACTGCATACATGCACTGCCCACAGCAAGGGGAGCTGCTGTGCATATGCTGGCAACTGATCCATGCACAGGCTGATGTGCACTGGACACGTTGCACTCCATGCACAAACAGGCCAGTTTTCAGCTCTGCAATAGCTGTGGCTCATCCTGGTTTTCTCATAGCTATTTCTCCAGTGCAATAAGTGTTTTCATGCACAGCAATCATTTCCTGATGTGCCAGGCTCTTTCAATCAGGTAAGCGGCAATTTATACACAAAGGCACCAAAGATGAGAACAGAAAGGAAACGTGTGCCTTGGTATTTCTAGCCAACAAATGCCTACAAAACTGTAGATGTCCTGGCCAAGGCTCATGGCAGACCTTCTCTACACAGTTCCTGCTGAGGCTGGCCCTCTATCAGAGATTTCTTTAGCTTTAATTGTCTGTGGGCTGAGCCTCATTTAAAAAATGGTTCTGCAGAGAAGATGGGGGAAGGTATGTGTCACAGTAAATACTGTCTGTGGTACTTCACAGGGCTTTGCTTTATGGGCTGGAAACAGAGAAGAAATTAAGCATGACAATCGCAGCAAACATTTTGTCTTCAAGAGATCATTACAGCTTTAGAGACATTTAGCATCTCACAGACATCTGCTAAACTGAAAATGGGTAACACCACTAGAATCAAGCATTTCTCAATAACAGGAGTGAACTTAAAGTGCAGTCATTATGCTAGTCTGTTCCAGGCTGTACAGTTTTATTTTTAATTACTATTTGCCTTCAAAAGTGCACTTTCAAGTGCTGCTGAGATAAAAGCCCTGATGCGATAGGCAAGGGACAAATTCATAGTGAAAAGCCATTCCTGACTAGTAATAGTTTTCAAAGCTGTTAAGCACATTTTGTGGAAGTGCCTCTATTTCATGTCAAATATGATGACCTATCCTTCTGGATGCTTGTATTTTTATTCCATTAGTGTATGGTCGCATCTACTCATAGAACTGGGTGAAAAAATATAGGTCATTATAAGGCAAGAATCAAACTGTGAATGTGATTCTTTCCTACTTCTCAAATATTTTGGCATGTCAAAATAATCACAAACCTTTTTTTCTGCTTTTCTCATCCCCATATGTGACAAATAATGCAGCTTTTATATTAAACCAGGGTGTCATATTTCTATTTTCTATGTTAGTGTATTTACTAAACTGATGGCTGTGGCACACGTAAAATAATTTTAGAGTCATTTGCTTACTTTGAAGGTATTCTAGAAGACTTCCAAATCTCATCAGCTCAGTAATAATGTAAATTGGGTCCTCCAAAGTACAGACAGCATAAAGCTGTATAAGCTTTGGATGTCTCAAGTTCTTCATTATTTGTGCTTCCCTCAGAAAGTCTTTTGGATCCATTGAACCTGAAACAACAGCATATAACAAAACATAAGCTGAGGTTATTAAAGGCCTTCCTACCAGTCTGGCAGTCTTAAGGGAATAACTGAGATTGTTTTCTGTCTTTGAAAGTACATTAACATCTCAAATCTTCACAGTTCCCACAGAAAACAGACAGTGCAGCTCAACCATGTGGTTAATGAGTGAAACATGCCAGTTGCACAGGGACAGAGAACATATGTGTTCCAGCCACCAGAAACATACAGGCTAAAATCAACCACCCCCTGGCCTCCCTGAAACAGGAAAGAAAAGTGAGGCTAGAATGTTAGAAGATAAAATTTAAGCAAACAACTTGTTAACGAAAGGACCAGAAACTGAGGTGAATGTCTAGGTAATGAACATGAAATTTCTGAGAGAAAACTGGCACTGTGATAAGACATTCTTGCACTGTATTTTCAGCTTCACCAACCAAAGCGTGAAAGCACTGGAATCACTTTAGCATATGCAGAGTAGATGTGTGCATTTTATATATATATAAACAAATAACTATTTATAATGTTCATGTAATAACAACCTTATTGGAAATACCAATGCATGTACAGATGTAGCATTAATTTTAAAACTCCTTAAATGTTGAAGTGTTGTAACAGCAAATTATGCCTTTTAAGCATTACATAAGGTCATAACATTTGTAGTTCTATTCATAAACACAGTGAGCCAATGCATAAACTATGTCAAAGAAACAATCAGAAATGGCACAGGGAGCTTAAGTCATGGCAAATTTAGGATTAAAGCTCATATGTCCTGAATAGGGGATTGATTAGAAAAACATGCACAAATAAAGAAACAAAGCTTTCCCTATGAATGATTCAGTAGCGATCAGATATTCTCAGATGTTTGAGGAAGTTGGTAAATAATATCTACTTCAAAATGCTTGTAGAAACATATATGAAATTATTCAACTATTCAAATGTCTCTTTCCTCCCAAATCAAAATACTGTAATTGAGAAAATATTACAGTAAGGATTGGGGAGGAAAAATATCTATCCAAGTTATTCTGCTCTATGTCATGTTTAAAAAAACCTCTTCTTTCAGTGTAAGCAAACTGAGTCATTTGAGAAGCCAAGGCTGCAAGAACAAGTGTCTCTATGGGGTTTTTTAATGTTAGGTAACCAACAAGGTTCATTTGGAAGTTTGACACCGATCCAAGTACAGATGTTTAAATTAAGTGAAATTCTGGGAGAATGTTAAATGGCTGAGCAATAAAATTCCAACAGAAAATCTGTTCTACAAATGAACTGGCAAGCCCCACACCTACCTTGAGTGCCACCTCCTGAAAAATGCTCCAGCCTATTTCCAAAACCATATTAATGATGTGTGATTTCATATACTTGCATCAATGCAAGAGGAATGACACAGAATACTTCTGAAATAGACATGTTGAAAAAAGAGCCACTTGACTTTGCAACTTGGGACAACAAAGATTACTTCAAGGGACAGGTGATCCTCTTCTACATGTCCTCATACTTCCCTTGGTAGTCCCATAGGGTCCAATTTGGTAATACTTTATAGGATGTCATTAGGAGGGATGGTGAAAGTTAATGGATTTCATTGCCATCAATAAATGGAGAGCAGCCAAAAACACATCTCCTCAACAGGTACAGGCTACACTCATTTCCTTTTGTCACTGTCAGAGGAAAGGGGGGGGCCTGCTTGAAAAGTAAATGATCATACTTGGTCTGGATAAAGCAGAAATAATGACAGTCAGAGAGGAAAAGCCAAATATATGCAATGTTTACTCTATGTCCTTTTCCTGTTTAGAGTAGCACAATCTTTACAGATTTATTTGAACTTTCCACCAATTCTAGGTTGAAAAAAAAAATAAATAAAAAATTGTATAGGGTTGCCTTTATAGGGTTTGGACTCACTTTAATACTTATTTAAAACTGTGGCACATTTGCTTACTCTTTCCAGGAGTCATAGAAATCAACATAAAATCTACAGAGAAGATGCATGGTGTGAAGCATTATGCCTCCAAAAGCAAATGTATAAGCATAACTAATGATTTAACATCAGTGTCAATATTTGACAAGTCACTCCTAAAAAGGATAAAGTATTTGCTCACTTAGGGTCTACCAAATCATGGACCCTTTGTGGATCCTTATAGAAGATTTCTTCACACCATAGAATATGACAGTGTGATTTGTTCCCATCATCAAACTTTGCCTACAAGGAATTTCTCAGTTTAATCATGTTGTAAACTTCTTCCAACAAAGTGAAACCAAGCAATATGTTTTTCATATATGACAACTTTCAATAAATTGAGCAGGAGGGAAGTATTCTATTAGTTGAATAGCTGCAAATCTTTCTTTACACTGTAAAAGAAAACAATAATAATAATGATAATGATAACAAAGTAGTGACAAAGATCAGTAAGTATTTCCTGTATATTTTAAAGAGCATATGTAACCTTCAGTTTTAGTTAGCGTATATTTTTAAATAGTACAAGAAGCAGACAGTGCCCTGTAGATCTCACATTGTAGTTAAGGAGAGGGTTGTACGTCCATTGAAAAAAAAATTTAAAAATGTCTTTATGAGTGTTTTGCCTAAGATTAGGTTTTAGCAACTGGATAAGCAAAGTAAAAAACTGCCTCTAAAAGCAAGCAAATGTGTGTTACAAATGATTTGGATAAAGCCTGTCACAATAGTGGCAAGGAAATTATGAAACATCCTTTTGAAGAAGAAAATAAATGCCACATGGAGTTTTCAAACAACTGAGGGGTTTTTTAGCTTGTAGTTGAATATGTGTGTTTTTAATGAAGTATACATTTTCATTTGTGTAAGTATTAAACACAGTATGAACAGCAGGTTATTGTAAGTAGAAACTATTTGGTCATAAAACAATTAGTTAACAGAAGCCTTTACTGGAACAACTAAAGGCTTCTTTTGTGCAAGACACCAGTTTGGGAGTAGGTTTATCAGTACCTGAAGAAAATATTGCTTTGATAATTTGTTTTTTGAAGAGAAAATGCTTTCTTACATGTCAAAGTCATTCTTAAGACAAAATATTGGAATCTATTGGAATCTATTTCTTTGATGTGTTCTATGATGGCATGCTGCTTTGACAGTAATCACCTCTAATTTAACCTTACTTAAAACAGGTATATCAGTTCTGATTACCTTCTTTTTGAAAATATTTTGTTCTAGACTTGAAGAAGCTTCACATTACAAGATAAACACTGATAATCTGAGAATGAGTTAGACAGGACAGTTATTTTCCAGACTCCACTGACCTAAACATAAGTGGCCCTTATATGTTTGATAAGCCCCTTACAAGATGCTTTGTTTGCAACTTTCAATAAACCTTCCCAAATTATCTCAAAGTAACCTTTTACTTCAGAGGAACCAAGTTTTCTGTATAAGGTTATACAAAATGAACCTACTTGGAGACTACATTAAGCATATAATTCTGATCTTCTGAAGAAGTTTATGACTGATAAAGAAATAACATTAAACAGAACAAGTATTTGGCAACACAAAAGACTTAAAAATTCTATTCACATTAACAGGTGACAGATATGGGTATCTGAAGTTCTCAAGCAGCTTTGTCACCATACAAAAGTAAACTTACAAGTTAGAGTAAGGTCATATTTTGAATTAAATGGAATAAAAGAATTTTTTATTTTTTTTTTCAGGGAAATTGGGGGACTGTCCTGAGGGCGAAGCTTTTTACCGTGCATATGCACTAAAGAGAAGATATATTGAAGAACTGAAAATATTATTAAAAACTCTGCTGTCTGCAACTCAGACACTATTTTGGGAAAGTCTTCTGAAAAATAAAAATCATGCTTGGGCAGCTTCCATGCAGAGAGAAGCTTGGGAGATGCTTTACAACATGATAATGACAAATGTATCTGTCAACTTGAACAGGCATAAGGAACTTTATCAGATACAATTAATTGGTGATGATAGATGTCTGCTTCACACGCTGACAGTTGGAGAAGCAAGCTAGCCCAGACAATAGGTTCTAGGAAATCTATCACTCTCAGCATTGGATGAAGCGCAAATCTCTGCTGCAATGATTTCCACTTAAACAGAAAAAAACAATGTCTCAGTGAGGAAATAAAAACAGAAATGTAAAATGACGTTTTCAGGAATCTGCATCAGGACAGAGCTGTGCGGAGCCAAGAACAGAAATAGCAACTGCTAGCTTCTAGACTATTTTCCTATCTACTGATCCCTACACTTCTTTCATAACTGCGGGTCAACAACTCCAAAGTCAGAGATGTTCCTTACGGCAAAGACGTTCTTATGTTTTGTTTTTTCAGTCACACATCCATCACTATGGTTCTGGCTGATAAAATGTCAGAGATGCCTCCAAAGCAGAGTCAAATACCAGTGAACAAATAAAAGAATTATCTGAATGAAGGCATCACATTACTACTGCTTTTTGTTTACAGTCACAGTGGTCAACAAATTGTAATAAGGATAAGGAGGGGCAACGGGCAATACATGGGCTGAACGTATTTGAGAGCAAAGAGTGGAATGATCATCAGAAATTTCAGCTGATTTAATTGTGTTGAAGGGACAAGGGGTGGAATGTGCGCAAATTGTTCACTTTTCTTTGGTGTTATGATTACGGTATTTTGATTATGATGTGGAGAACTCTTTTTCTTGATGTGAGTGAAGTTTATGAAGTTTGTGTGAAGAATGTGGACTTGAATGATAATTCTTAAATATGTGGTACACAGAGCTGAGATGTAAAATGCATTGGGTTTATGCAGCAAAGTTTGGTTGCTGGGGGCTGCAAGGATGGCTTCTGTGAGAAGCTGCTAGAAACTTCCCTCATGTAAATAGAGCCAATTCTAGTTGGCTTATAGGTGGATCTGCTGCTGGCCAAGGCCAAACTCAACAGCAATGGTGGCAGTGTCTCTGAGATAACAGATTTAAGAAGGAGGAAAAGAAAACTTGTGCAACACCAGCAACAGCCATAGAAGAGAGGGGTGGGGTATATGTGACCCACATCGGAACAGTCTGTTCTTGAAGCACTGTACCCCGTGGAAGGGACCCACACTCGAGCAGTTTGTGAAGAGCTGTAGCCCATGGGTAAGACTCACGTTGGAGAAGGTTGTGGAGAACTCACTCCTTTGGGAGGGCCCCCATGATGGAGCAGGGGAAGAGTGTGACGAGCCCTTTTCCTGAGGGGGAAGGAGCGTCAGAGACAATGTGTGATGTACGGACCACAACTCCCATTCCCTTCCCCCATGCACCACTGCAAGGGAGGAGGTAGAGAATTCAGGAGTGAAGTTAAGCCTGGAAAGAAAGCTATTTTCTCATTGTAATGTGTATTTTTCATCTATAATATATTTGATATGTGAATGCTTATTTCCTCCTGCTAATTGTTTAAAAAGCTGACATATCTAAGATGTTAGATGCCTAAAAATAAGAAAAATATAGCTAGTATGCTGCACATCAATATTTCTGAAATAAACAGTTATGAAATTTCCAGCCTGTGTGTAATATTTGAAAAATTGGCTCTTGCTCCAAATTGGAATAGAAATAGATTTCTGAATACCCTAATTACTCACAAGTCAGGAATCACATATTTTCATCAAGAGAGAACTGGCTCTGGGAAAAACCCATCACCATCATCTCACCAGAATTCTGGGAGATTAGTTTTTCCTGCCGGTTGGAAGGCCACAGAATCATAGAATTTTTAAGGTTGGAAAAGATCTCTAAGATCACCAAGTCCAACCATTAGCCCAACACTGTTACGTTCGCCACTAAATCCTGACCCCAAGTTCCACATCCACATGCCTTTTGAGCACTTCCAGAAACAGTGATTCCACTGGTTCCCCAGCCAGTTTGTTCCAATGCTTGACAACCCCTTCCATGAAGAAATTTTTCCCAATATTCAATCTAAACCTCCCCTGGCACAATTTGAAGCTATTTCCTCTTGTCCTGTTGCTTGTTACCCGGGAGAAGAGACCCTCACCTCACTACAACCTCCTTTCAGGTAGTTGTAGAGAGCAATAAGGTCTTCCCTGAGCCTCCACTTTTCCAGACCAAACAACTCCAGTTCCCTCAGCAGCTCCTCATATGACTTACTCTCTAGACCCTTCCCCAGCTCTGTTCCCTTTCTCTGGACATGCTCCAGCACCTCAATGTCTCTCTTACAGTGAGGAGCCCAGAACTGAACACAGGATTCAAGGTGCAGCTCACCAGTTCTGCGTACAGGGGAACAATCACTTTCCTACTCCTGCTGGCCTCACTATTCTGATACAGGGCAGGAAACCATTGTCCTTCTTAGTTTTAAGCCTTTTAGGAGCAATAGCTAGAAATCAGTTTAAGTCCAGAAAAAAACATTTGAGAAATGAGAATACTATATAAAAAGAAACTGTATTTAGTCTTTCTAAAGACAATTGAGAAATGGTTTAACTCACTCTGTATGTCACTCAAAACAGAAAGAAAAACTAATGCATTCAAAGAGGCTTTTATTTTATTACAAGAAGACATAACAAGGGTTAAAGAGAAGACATTAGGTAAATTCAAATGCAAAATTAGGCCCACATTCTTACATGCGCCTTCATCTTGGCACAAGAAGACTTCTAGTTATTATCTAGTCAAGAACAAGCTGTATTTTGAGTAAATATAAACTCTAATCTCAGCAGAGGAATGATGTGTAATGGTGTATAACAGCAAAGTATTCAGACTATATATATGATCTAGAACACATGTACACTGCAAAGCAATGCTCAACAGAAAAATTCAAAGTAAAATACCTTCTGCCATTCAGGCCTATAAATCTATGAGGTAATAATTGCATGATGCTCTTCTATATTGTTCACCATGTGATTACCCTACTTGATCAACCTGTTCCTGTTTGGCATTGAGAGCATTGTTCCATTTCACAATTTCTCTCGTGATAAAGCCTTTGTAACAGAACCTGTTCCACCTCAGCCCCCTATATATGCCAGAAAACTTCGAATTTAAAACACTTGTCTGTTGTTCTGATGACTTTCTTTTCCAGAAGGTCTACACTGTAAAGCAACTTAGTGAAAAGTCTGTAGTTTAAAATACACCCCCTCCTGCCCCAGTGTAAAGACAACTGATTTAGACCTCTGAGCCAAGAAACAGCAGAGGATCATGTGTTACACTTGAAGCCTGAAATATTGCCTATGTGAATATCAGAAGCTTCAAACATCAACATATAACACAATGTATTTCTTAATTACTCATCAATTAATATATTTAATATGTTTTCCATTCATTTATCGTCTTTATATCATTCTGAATGAAATTATCAGACCTACCCTTTGCTAAAATTTAATGAGCATCAAGATAAGGCTTTATTACTCAGATTAGGTTGAGGGTATTGGGGCTTTTCTTTAATGAATGAAGTGTTATTCCTCATGAGTAACAATGAGAACAAGCTGTGGAAAAGCAGTGTGTTAACTGATTACAGAATGGCACTCCAACTGGTGAAAAACATTGTAATAGAAGAGGATAATTTGCTAGAGAAGTATACTACAAGGTTAAATGCTCCCATTTCAGACTGTTTGAACTGTTTTTGTAGAACGAGATAGTTCACAAAGTCCAGTGATAAGAGATTCAGTATTAACTATATAATTTATCAAGATGGCTTTGAAAATTTAAGTCTTCAGTCTGAGCAACACTATGTGCAATGCATGACTTCCTTATCACAGTATTAGATCACAAAGTCTCTGCTATCTAAGCACCACATCCAGGTGGGGCTTGTGTCTGCCCTAACTGAATATAACCCACCAGGAAATCAATGATATTACTACCATTGACCTTAACAGGAGTCAGACTAGACTAAAAAAAAACAGAGGTAAAAAAAGTATTGATTAATCGAGCCCTTTTTCCCAGATGAACTATGATACTACGAAAAGAATCACAGTTGAAGGAGTTTCTTCCAGAATATTATGCTAATCTGTATGTAATAATAAGTTTGCAGTGAGTCTAATGCTTATTCCAGTGAGAAAGAGATTTCAAGGTGGTTTCTGTGTATACTGGGTTACTAGGCAGATGCACCTATTCACTGACAAAAAGTATTGTCTTTCATAGGAATTATAGAAAGCCTTTAGTCTGAGAAGATTTCATATTTTTAGTTAAGCAGAGAGAGAAAAAAAAAAAGTGCTTATTTTCTTTCAATTTACAAGTCTCAAAACACAAATAATACCCTGATACAAGAGAGCTTTAAAATGTATGCTTAAATTCCTCCCTGTTCAGGAGACCGTTCAAGCAGGGCTCAAGCATATTGCTGTTGTTCTGAACCAAAGATCTGAATCAGTTCTGCTTCCTGAACGATGTTCATTAATGCCCAACACAAACTTTTTCAATTAACCACAACTCATGTTGTTATCTCTTTTTAAAAAAACATGTATATCATCCAGGCTGCCTTTCTTATCTATGTGGTTCTTGCCATCTGCTGGCAGATATTTTATGTTGTCAATTTAAAACGCACAAATTACTTGAAGTTAATGAAACATAATTAAGAAAAATGCTAAAAGCTTTTTGTATTAGTCACAATCTTGCATTATGTGGAAATTTTGGGTATTAATGTTGTGTATCAAAAACATTGAGAAATTTTATTCAATCAATACTAAGATTAAAACACTTCTTAAGCACAAACTTAGCATAGTACATATTCTGTATTACCAAGGAAACAATTATAATATTGTATCTAATCACTAGAAAAAATATACAGATGACAAACCTGTAGTAAATTGATTACTTCACCTACAGATAAAATGCAGCTGTTCAAGTCCATGCAAGTAATATTGTACAAGAAGAGGTACAACCCTTGCTAGGGTTGTGCTTCTATATAATATAGATGTTGAATGAGCTCAGGTCCTCTAGAAACTGAAAGCTGTATAAAATTGTAATTCAAAATACCAGAGAATATCTGGACTTTGAGCTTTACTAATATTCATTTTTAAGTGTGTGGATTTTAAGAGTGACTGCATATATGGGCAGTCTCTCTTTTCAGTAGCATTTAAAAAGTAAAGGAGCACCCTTGCTAACATTTCACATTATTAGCATTTAACAGTAATTCACATACCTGGTTTTAATGTTTTGATTGCCACAGAGGTAGTATTATTCCACAGTCCTTCCCATACCTCTCCAAACTGACCAGATCCTAATTTTTTCACCAATTTCAGAGACTGTCTATCTATCTCCCACTGATCCACAGTTTTATATGTCAAATCAAAAGTAGCAGGAATTTGAACCTGGTAAAAGAAAGTAAATAATACAATAATTGAGACTTTTAATATTTTTTCAACAATATATACAAATCATTGTTAACTATTTTCGCACAGATATAGTTTCCTTAGAGTACACACACACATGACAAAGTGAGCCAAGAATATAAAATACAACCCATA
The DNA here is from genome assembly GCA_035222235.1 of Margarornis squamiger. NCBI lineage: Eukaryota > Metazoa > Chordata > Aves > Passeriformes > Furnariidae > Margarornis > Margarornis squamiger. The sequence continues at coordinate 66,946,502 of JAWWTY010000106.1, read as the reverse complement.
CACTGGGTACTTTCTTTAGAAATAAGAAATATTATAAAGCAAATATCTTGCTATTAAAAGTAAAAATTAGAAATCATTCCTCTAGCAAGCTTTTTGAACAGTGACGTATTGCTTGCCTGAACCTTGTGGTTTTGTCTCAGTAATTACTTATGGACAGCTAGAGTTATGAAGTTGAAAATTTCATCTCCATATATATTTATAAAAAAACATTCATAAATCACTATTTGGCATGTTTTCTCCCCCAGCCACTTGATGATTTGTTCCAAATGGCATGGTCTTTTATTATTAACTTGTCAGCCTCAAGAACAAAACTGTTACACTACCCAGGACTTCCTAAAAAGAAGCAGATCAACATTTTGAAAAGGTAGAAGTGGACATGGGGTCAACACCTTCTGACAGATACTTGATGAGTTAGCTTACAATAAGTATTTTGCACAGCATAGCATCCACTCTTACCTTTAGGCATGGCTTTGTCAGTAACATGCAGAGGCCATCACTATTCCTGCTATAATAGTCAACCAAGTCATTCAGAGTTTTGAAAGTTTTCCTTCTGCTTAGAAAAAAGCCTCCTTCATCCAGCTTTCTGATCCTGTAGTGCTTCACAGATGCACCATCAAAAACTAAAAAGATTTTAATATATTAAGTTTCCAGAATTATTACAGTGGTACAATACCATTTATGACCAAACCATCATAAGGTTCCTAAATATACTTATGAGGATGTTAAAATAAATTATTTTAGTTTCAAATATGACAACTGTAAAGAGCCACTTTCAAACCAAAGCCCACTCTTCAGATAGCTTAATTCTGTCTACATCTATCAGTCTTCAGCCATTCAATTTTGGAGATTCTTGTTTGCACCATAAGAATTGGTGTAGAAGTACAAAAATACATCTTCTGTGAGACAACTCATGTTTTTCATCTTTGAAGGCACCTCAGTCAGAAGCATCTTATTCACAGTAATCATTTAATCAGTTTTTAATACTTTCTTTCTCAAGGTCAGCATTTCAAACAGCAGCTCCTGGGCTGTTAGCCATTTTAGAGGAATCAGATATACTCTTCACATGGCCACAATTCACTGAAAAGCACTCACATCTTTCAAGGGGTTTTTTGAGTTTTGTGCATGTAATATGTAAAAATCAGATGAATAATGCTCTGTTTCATTTCCATTGAAATGTGTTTTATTCTAATCTGCTGATTCTTAATCAATAGGATTTTGCTCTCCTCACCTCCTGTAGGATTTTTACATGTATATCATGACTCTGTGACTTTCGGAGCATTCTTTAGATATGTCAGAAAGAAGGCTGGGCTGTGGCCCAGATCAGAGAGGGACAAAAAATGCAGTCACTCATCTACTATGCTATTTGAGGAATATTAGACTCAGAATTGCCATTTCTGATATCTTCATAATACACAGTTTAGAGGAGTGATCTCCAAAGCAGGGTGCATGCAACCCAGGGAGTACACAAGACAATCCATTGTGGCATGAGAAAAAAAGTGGGTCTGTAACACTAATAAATAAAATAAATATTTTAATAATACTGTTTATTTCATCTTTATCTCACCCTTTTTAATTTTATTTTTTTTGTATTTTCTATAACATACACTATGTATCAGTACAGTAGTACATGTATATAATTTACAAAGAAAAAATAAAGATATATCTAGGGTGAATGCTCAAGAATCTTTCTCTGTGGTAGCAGTACACAAGCAAAAAAAAGCTTGGAGACAACTAGCTTAGAGAGCTCCTTTATAAAGGAATATCAGTAGTAGGAATGGTGGGCTCAGAATCATCAGAGAGGGCAGTTCAGAAGAGCTGAAAAGATATTTAGTTGCTTACATGAGTGCCATTTAGCAAGACACCATCGTTGAGATATCACGGTCCATTTTCAATGGGCAATTGAGACTTTATGTTACATAGAGAAGTGTAACTGATTTAGCTCCTACCTATGCCACAGCTGTTAACAGTTAACACTGACATTAACAGTGTTCCACAATAAGCCTAGCTCATAATGAGGAAATCCTGACCATATAAAGCATAACTTAAGAGGGAAGGTGTTTAAGTAGTTGGACAAATTTGCTGTGTATCAAATAGAAAATACATGCATCAGTGCCGAGAGGTTTTTTGTTCCTAGGAATTTCAGAGCTCAGTCTATATTACCAAGATGTAAGATTAAGTGACAGACTAGGATTTGAAAGAGTGAACAGATTTTTTTGCTGCCTGTTAGAGATGGTGTGGGTTCAAGGTGAAGGGACAGGCCCAGTTAGGGTGGGGGCCAGCGAGACTGCAAATCAAGCCAAAAAGGAGAATGGGAATCATGTAGCGAGTCTGAAGATTGGCCAGAAGGAGAAACTCTGGAGCAGGACTAGATGTGGAGCAACACATTTTGGAAAAAAGCAAGTAGCAATAGCTAAAAAGAGGGCAGAAAAATCAGAGGGGTATCCCACCCTGCATTTAATGAAACAAGACAGTGGAGTAAGAGCTCTTAAGGGGAGGAGAATGTTCCTGTTGTTATCCTAGTCTTTGTCACCTAACTTTACACCTATCCAACAGGTCAGGTGGTCCCTTTGACATCTATCAATCTGGGAGATCGCCACTGCCCCATCCCAGGCTCCTCATGCAACACAGAAATCTGAAAAGCAAAACTGAGTCATAGGGAAAGGCCTTCTGTTATTTAGCTCCTATTAACCTGCAATACCTTTTAGTAGCCAAAATTCCAGCAAACATATTCAATTTGGTCACATTGATCAGTGGGTACTCTTAGTTTAATAATTTAATGGCAATATTTTTTTTCAATCATAAAAGCAGCCTCAGTCTGGTACATTTGAAAATATAATTATTGAAAAAAATTGCTATTGCTCTCCTCTGGATTTACTATAGTTGTTAGATCCTTTATACTGTAACACTGCATGGATTTTGGCAAACACTTTGATTATAATACAATTTGATTATAATAACAGAAGAATGCTTAGTTGCATATTTTATGTAGAAAAAATATAGAAAATTATTGGATGCATGAAATTTAAAAGCTGATATAAAGAATAATTTCTTTCCCCATTAAAATGATCGAGTTAAAAAGGAAAACCTCCCCTTCCTTAAGTACTATCGTGGATAATCAATTTTTTTTATTTTTTTTTTTAACTGTACTGCGCGATTGTCACCCCAGTCCACCAGAGGGCAGACAGGAGCTGTTAAAAATACTCCTCAGGTAGTATTTTTAGGGACCTGAGAATTTAAAATCATGAGGACCAGGAATGAGAATATTTGTAAATAAAATCCAGATTATAAAGACAAACACATCACACTTTTCACATGCCATTTCTTTTTAAATTAACATCCATAATTAGTATTTTTAATTATAAAATGTATGCATATTTTTGTGATGTATCATTTGGAAATTGGGCTGAAGCAAAATGAAAAAAAATAGTAATTCAGTAGCAACAGACTGAAAATTTCATGACTTTTCCAAAGTTCAGAGGAAAATTGATCTGGACAAATTGAGAAGTCTTTATGAAGCATTGAACAGAGGGACAACAGGATGACTCTGTTAATCCAGTCTCAATTGTACATCACAAGTAATCGTAGTTTGACTACCTGCTTTATTTATTAGCAGTATTATAACTATTACTTGTGAAACAGCTAACATTAATAATACAGGAGCTGCTTTGAAGGATATGCTCTAATTTCTTAAATGAGCCTTCTACATACAAAGCCTTATGATTTATAGCATCCAGGTCAGGCAGTGATGTGTGTGAAGAAGCTGGAGAAAATTTCTACGCTGATACCATGTCCTCTTGTGATAAGTATCTGAGATTAGTGCAGTATTTGACAGGGGGTTGTTTACTTGTATCCCCAGGGTTGAATCTGGCTGTACAACTCCTGCACCACACACTTGCAGCTCTGCAACATGGTGCGGCTCTTCTGCCAACATGATACAGAGTACACGTCACTCAAGGAAGAGCTGCCCATAACCCCTTCCAGTCATCCCTACATCCATGCCAAACTGCTAATCAGGACAGGATTGTGACTTCAGCTTCACACAGCTTGACAGTAGCTGGGTTTGAAGACTGCAGTGGTTTTCTCCTCAGCTTGCCCTTTCCAAAAGAATCACAGCTCCTTGTTAGATTTCTACACAGTTTCAGTTTAACAGAAGGATTCTCATCTCCCTGCTATCCACCTTCATGGAATTGGACTAAGCAGAAGTGGATTTTGCCACCTGAAGAATGAGAAAAAAATAATGTACTACTCCTTCTCCAGGGCATAAAAATATATGGTGGCATCAGCAGAGTCAACATCTTCACCAAATGAATCATGGAGACACTAGCACACCATTACCACCAGCAACAATGTGTCCCAACATCACTCTGGTCAGCAGCACTCCCCCAGCGCTGGCCACGCAGCGCTGCCAGCATGAGCTCTGCTCAGCCCCCATGCCCAGTGGGCATGTGGGACGAGGGTGACTCCTGAGATCACCCTCACCAGCACAGAACAGGTGTAGTGACAGATCTGAAATCATTCTATTACTATGGCTATGATTTTGCCAGTCCTATGAGTCCGCTGCCTTAAACAATTACCTATTTTTCTGATGCTGAAATCCAGTCTGGCCTAGAGGGAGCCACACAGTAATTTTTAGGAGCATGGAGAAAAAGTCTGAAGAAAACACAAACTATTTACATTGTTATTTAATGCAATAAGTCTTTTAGATACCATTATTCAGTGCTGGGCTAAGTAGAAAGCCTCCTGCTATCATTGGCAATGACACTCAATTAAGCTGAGCACATCTAAATTATGGCTTTTAATTAAAAAGAGGCAATGTCTAAGATGGCACCAACGTGTTTAAAATTTAATACATTTCACACCAGATGCTGGAGTCATCAACATAAAAATCTGTCGACAACATGTGCATTTTTAAAATGGGAAAACCTATTTTTAAAATGTCAAACCCTTTAAATTTATAGCAACACATCTCAGTGGCCTATCTGGTTTGACAAGCTTTTCATTTAACCATTCACAGATGAGACAAACCTTTCTGAACGTTACTCTTTGTTTTTAACTTAAATAGTTACTTATTATCTACATCTTACAAATTGAGAGTTAGAAGTGAAAAGTACTGTTTTCATGAAAGGTAGGGGTTTTTTCTTTTCCTTTTTTTTTGCTAAGGAGATACTTTTTTTCCCCTAATTAACATTGGGTCTCATACATTGCCTGTACAAGTACAAAATCAAGCATTAAAGTCATAAAATCAGTTTATGGGTTCTTGGGTAAATTCTCTCTGCTTTTTTACTTTCTTTTTTTTTAACTTTATTACACCTAAATGTTAGGCTGGACAGAGAATTAAAACATTTTCTCAAAGACCTGAGTTCTGAAACCCAGGTTATCACTCTTCTAGCCATTAGCATCTACTCTGAAATTAAACCAAAAGAGCAACAGAACATAGAGTAAAACCAACCAAATCTAGAGAGGATGGGACTTTAGGAGTCTATTCTTTCTGCACCCCAAAAAAAATGGAAACAGAAATTCAGGGCATATTCCAAAATACCAGGTTTTGACTTCTCTGTCAGTTTATCAGCTACCATGGAGATAGAAGCCATCCTTCTGCCTCAGCTTTAGTATGTCATAATCCCATAGTATGGCACAAAAAGTAGAGATCCAGGAAAACTGCCTTCTTCATAGCATCTGGTGAACTAAACAACCTTCTTTCCAACTAATACGTCCCACAACACAAATCCCTTTATCATTTGCTTTAGAATGCAGTAGCTTTCCAAAAAGTAGACAATAAGTAATGAGATCATGGACATACAATGCCTAGACCACGAGGGATACTATTAGGTTGGAAGCAAAAGAGCTTGCACACCACAAAAAGACACCATTTAGCAAAGTCTATTCAGTAAACAGCAAATAATATTTAGTTCTTGAGGATGAAGTAGCATGTTGAGGCTAAACTCTGTTGAAGTCAGGGAAGCTGCTAGAAGATCTAGCAGCACTGGGAAATCATGTCACTGATGCTGTCTACAGACTGCTTCAGAGTTTATCCTCTTTCTTTGCCTAAAAGAGCACAAATGTTTAATAAATCTGAGATGATACGTATATATGCTCATATAATGCATACATGCTCAGAGGACAACCCATGTTTGTGAATGAAGGAGAACTGGATCCTCTAACTGGAGCCTTGCCTCTGTGTATATGATGCTCTTCAGTGCCACCCTTCTCTTCCTTCATCAAACAAAACCAGCACGAAACAAATCCGTGGTGATGTTTTCATATCTTGCTGCTATCAGTCATCATCAAATCTCGTGTTCCCCAAATAAGCTTATACAGAAACATGAAAAATGTCTGCCATAGGCTTTTATAATTTAATCAAATATATTAAATCAGATAGAATAAATTTTCTATCCAAAATTTGTAAGGAAAAAATTAAACAGCAGCATCAAAGGCTGATCTCATCCTACCACAATGCTGGCCTAATATTTATTTTCATTCTCTTGGATTTTTCTCTGGAGTATCTCATAGTTTAACTAAAGTACTGCTCTCTTCCTGTTATAGAAGTTGTTAGGATGCAGGATAAATTAAGATGCTGAATCTGTCCTAGAAGCCTATAATTGGAGAATAATAAAAAGAAATTGTATTTCCACTCTTAGATGCACAAGCAGAAGATTTTTCATTGATTTTTATTAAGGCATCATATATTCAAGTGCCAGCATTAAAAAGAGAATAAAGGCCTATCTGTCCTTCCCTGTATAAGACCACACTGTTATTGGTCCAGCCCAGCCCTTGGATGAAATCTGTTCACTGATGAACACTTGAAGGAAGCTGAAACCATGTTACACAGCAATAAGTTGGCACATGGAGAGAAAGGTCTTTGGCTATAACACAGCCCTTGGATGAAAGTTTGCATGCACAAGAGTCAGTTCTGTCACAGCTCAGGAGCAGTCTGATTCCTTGCTGCTGATAGCTTTCCTTTCAGCTCTTTATGTCAAGAACCCACTTCCTTGAGGGCTAACTGAAAACCATGGATTGAACTCTCCCAGAACTGTAAATATCACATTTGTTTCATAAAATTCCCTGTATTTCACTCTGCATTTCTTTGTCCTGGCAAGGAAAAGCAATCCTTCCATTACAAGATATTGCATGTATGTACCCTTTCCTTATAACTGGGAAAGAAAAACCAAGAATGTGTCAAAAATTCATTACACTGTGAGTCTGTGCAATGTTCAGAACACTGGTGTGACACAAGTATCCAGGCAAAAAAGACTCATTATGAAAGAATCCAGCTATGCATAAGGTGCCTCTCACTACACTGATGTAATTCTGCATGTGACTACTTATGGTTTATTCACAAACATCAAGAGTTTTTGCTGGTGTGTAGAATGAGTATAGGTAGAGCACATTAGGAAGCCTGGGTGTAGATCCCTGTTGTCTCAGGGGCAACACTATGCTCTTGACTCACAGTTGCATGACAAGTTTGATGGAAAACATTCACAGAAAACAACAAACGAGCAACTACATTTGCTATCTAAAATGGCAAATATTTACAGCATGAAAAAAGATGATGTACTTATATTCCAGGGAGTTAAATAATTATTAACAAATACATGTCCTTATTTGATAATCTCTCAGATTCAAATAAAGAACTTAAATAAATTTTAAAATGCATCATCATCATAAATTTATTTTTTTACTCATGTTTACAACTAACTTTTCAATGAAACATGATGATTCTAAAATACAGCTTTGAAGATCTATCATTTTACCACTGAAAACAAATAAATATAAACCTGTGTGAGCTCTAGCAGAAATCTTTTTCTTAAACTGCAGATATCTGCCAACATGCATCTATTTTTATTTTGCATACTAATCAGAACAGAAGCGTACATTGCAATGTATTTTTCTGTGCTTTGATCATGAAAATACTATTTTAAGGCAGCTGGCACACTGGAAGTAGCAAGCATAAAAAAGTTAATTTCTGTTCCAAGCATATTGATAAACACAGCTTATAAAATATAAACTCAAATTACTCTTGCCAAGTTTTCTTTATATATCTCCTGGGAAATAAATATTGTTACAAACTTAATTTCATTTTCATGTCCACAGTTTATTGTTCTCAAAAATGAAAAAGCCCAGATCACCTGAGAAATTTTTAAAGCATTGCTTCAGATGAAAAACTAGCATATACCTGAGAGTGAGTATTCGCCCTTTAGACTTTCACTTTCTCGGATTAGGAAGGCTCCTGCCTGGTTTCCAGGGTATGACAGTTGTCTCTCAGCATCTGCTCGTTTGGTTGGGCCAAAGAACCATCTGAACAAATAAAAACCATTAATTTTACCATTCAGTGAAACATACCAGGAAGACAGTTTAGCTTTTATAAACATTCTGCATATTTACTAAGAGATAATCTGTGCTATGCTAATTAAATATCAATAGTATGAAGAAAAAACCCAAGAAGAACTACACAATAAATTTATTGCTAGAAAATATTGCTTACACATTTGAGTGAAATCTGGATTTTACTGCTAATGGAAAGTCTTACTCATTTCAAGGGAACTAGCATTCAGAAGTGACAGACCGGTCTTGTCCCAGAAAAAAATCACCAAGAAATTTTGTGAAGGCTACAGTGGCAGAAATTGATACCAAGTCCACTGATGCCACTTGAACTATGTAGAGGTGCAAGTATGTGCTAACATCCTGACATCTTAAAAGCCAAAAGATCTCTGAAACTGCAAAAAGGCTCTCAGGTTCATGGTGTCAATCACCCTGCAGCCTTCCCCATTTTCATTGCCACTTCAATACCTCAAATGAGTCACTGGTAACTTTTCAGCTCTGCCGCTGTTTGAAAAACAAAACCAGGATGTCCCTCAAGTCACTCCAAACACCCCAACATCCATGTTCGGTGAAAATGTACTACTATCTATGCCTTTTAAAATGTATTTTTCCTCTCTCACTAAAACCTGTAGTTCACAAAGGCCTGTTCCAGCAATAGTTTTCATTTCCTCCTCTGAAGCTGCTATTTAGCTCTTTTGCTGTTTTGTACTGAGTTAAATTAAATGTAAATAAGATTGAGATGAGTCAGCATTTTCAACTGGGGCAGTGTTCAGCTTCCTTCCAGCAAACATGCAAAGCTTTTTCCAAGATTAACTCCACCCCTTATTTGAAGCAAATGGTGATAAATAAGTATCAGAAATACGCCATAGATACTCATAGATTAAATTAATCATAGCTAAACCTATTATGCAAACTTTAAATATAAATCAACGTATCACACCACGAATAAATTGCCTATTCAGTTAACTACTTGCTTTGTCAATTACTAGTGAAAAGTACTGAAGGAGTCATCAACAGACTACTTTAGTACATGCAAGGCATTAATCACCAAGTGGAATGGTGGAAATAAATGAGAATGTTGGGTGACACTTTGGCTGAGCAAGCATGAGGACTGATGAATGGGTTTGTATTAATAAAGAGGAAATAAAAAGAAGGAAATACAGATGGCACTAACCCACACTCACTTTGTTATTGGAAGAAAATGAAAGACAGATATTCCAGACCAGATTCCTGTACTCTGACTTGAAGATGATTTGGATAAAATAGATCGTGATACATATTTGGCAAGGAGAGTAATCTCATTAGAAAGCTGGAATGTGAAAGTCGTAATTTTAATTAGTTAAATGAGCTCATTAATTAAACCAATTAATTTAATTAATTCATTATTTAGACTGTGGAAAACTAAGTAATCAATAAATATTCAAATCCTTGAGTGAGGTTCTTGACAAAGGAATGACAGAACAGAGTACAAATACAACTCTATTCCAGTCCCAAAGAAAACCTGTCTGCTCTAGAAGCCGAATTAGAAACTCTCTGAAATTTCTACATATACCTGCTATGAGAGTAACATCTGAAAGCTAAAAAACTATATGATCTGTAAAAAAAGGACTAATATTTTTCTCCTTTAACTGTAAAAAATCACTTAGTAATGTTCAAAGCGACAGATTCTCATACGAGTGTACAAGAAGAGGTGTTTAATTTTGTGCCTCCTTTCTTAATGGGTTGAGAAGAGAGCATCTTTTCAAAAGAATTTAATTTTGTACCAAACCCAAAAAAGCTTCCAATTCATTATTAGCAAGGTTGAATTTTATGGACAGTCAAAAAATAGTCTTTACGTGACAAAACATTTGAACATACACTGCTAGTTACTCAAATTATTAAAGCTGAAAACATGAGCAATAAAACAATGTATGCAGTCAGGGAAATTGTTGGTTTATTTTGGAAATACAAATTAAAATAGTATCATGCTGTGTATGTAAAGTAATGCCTACAATATAAACCACAATTTTGGAAAATAATATATAAGTACATCGTATTTAGGCATAAGTATCTTTGACTTTTCATTTCAAATTGTATGCTTACCTTTATTTGGTTGAAAAAAACTTCATTTAAATCAATATGAAATTACCATTAAAAGTTATATTGAGAAGATAAATAGATATATATGTAGGTACTGACTCCAGATAAACTTAGCAGTTTAAAAAGATCCTAACTTGCAAAATGAAGTAATTAGAGCAACAGTATTTTAGAAGGTAGGTGTAAGTGAAGGAATTATTATGGAGAATGAAAAGTGGACACATATAGTATATTACCTCATTTGCCTGACTTTATATGATCTGATTAAAATGTTTCAGAAAAATATAGGGAAAATTACTTTTAATAGCACTTGAATATCTGATTCTTAGTTCAAAGTCATTGAACTAAATTAACAATAAGAATACAGAACCAAAAGCAAAACTTCAAAGCAAATAATTTAATCTGCTGTTCACTTTTTTTTTTTAACAAAAGCTCATCTGAATTTAAAGTAGTATTTTCACCATAATGGATGTTAAAGTTCCCTTTATAAAGCGTGAAGAGCTTATTTCAATTTCTAGCAACTGAATTTGTGCCTCAAAAGGCTTAATATTTTACTTCACCCAAAAGTATGTATCTTAGAGGGAAAAGTGCTCTAAAAAGTAATAATGAATCAAAGTAATTGCTCACCATGAGATATTGCTTTGCAGGATAGGAAGGTCAGACCAAAACAACACCTAATCCTTAGTAAATCAATTTGTGTTTTATAGCTCAAAGACAGATGACAGTTTTGAAACAGAATACTTGGAAAAACAGAACTAAACATGAAGCACTATCCATTGCAGAAGTAACCAGCATTTTTTCTGATTTCAGGGCACTCTATTGACACCAAACAATCCCAGTGAAGTTTGAATTAGCAATTCATACACGATATCACTCTGAACTTCAACCAGTTCCCTTTGGATCACAATTATCAGTGCAGGATCAGTAGATTACCATACCACACCATATCAGGTAGGGTACCAATGAGTGCATTCAGAATTAGGCACAATTTTCCATTTCTAGCAGGAACTGTCTGGCTAGCACAGCAATAGTGCTCTTCTGTCAGTGAGACCCAGGAACACGCTTTCTTGGCCAACACTGCATCCAACACCCCAACTCCCTTTTCAGTGTACTGTGGCAGTAGACTTACAATATCAGAAGTGGAATAGATCATGCAAGAGATGGGTCTCTGAAGAAAACGAAGAAACCAGCCATAATGCCTTAAAAACTGAGGCTTTTACTGTATTGTAAAATGAATTCTTTGCCTTTTTTTTTTTTCCTTGAGTCACCTTTCTTCTTCTCAAGACCCCTTGAGAAAACTCTTATCTTCCTAGATTAGTATGCAGGAATTTGCCTTGGCAAGACTATGTGAAACCTCCCCTTATTGGTCCTTTGTTAACCCTTTCTCCATTGGCTGTTATCCCTCAATTCCGATTGGTTTTAACCAAAATCCCCCAAAGCCCTTTAAATACCACTGACCATGTGAATAAACTCTCTCTCTGCTTTCCCCTCCTGCGGTCTCCGTGTGTCTCTTTCCTGGGGCATCTCGAGGACCACGTGGCTGGGAGGGAACGGGGAGGGGGAGCGTTCCACCACGCTGTTGCAGTGTACCATGCCAGATCTGCTTTTAGGGGCTTGTTTCTAAGCAGCTTCCTCAAAACCCCTTGTTTCCACCATCATTCATAGCTATCAGCTTCATTAAAAACTCCAGGGTACTTCCAGGTCACTTCTGGCCACCATGTATCGGAGGATTTTGGGGACACAAAACATGACCTTCACGTAGGTGCACAACAAACACAGTCGTCACTTGTTGCAGATGATGCTCAATTTTGGAATAGCAGTGAGGTTGGTTGTGGTTATTGAGAGCATAGTAATCACATATCTATTGGACATCAGTTCCACTAACAATTTTTGTTTACAGGATTACCATCATGGATCATAGCAGCCTTTGTCATGAGATGTTCCCTGAATATGACAGTATCACTGCTGAGACCTTCTTCCAGCAAAGGAAAAGCTGTATCTTCGTCTAACTGAATGTTGATAGTTATACTAGAAAGGCAATTTTTTTAAGAAACAGAGATCATAAAATCAGAGAACCACCAAATATCCTGAGTTGGAAAGGACCTACAAAGATCATAGAGCTCAACTCTTAGCACTGCACAGGATGATTCCCAAGAGTCACAATCATGTTACCTTATGCTCACTCCTGCCTACCCATTCAGTCCAGTTTGAATTAAAATGGATCATGGGTTCAACAGAAATTGATAGTGTTACCTGGTTCCATCACCACCTTTCTTAACTTATCTGGGAACTACAGGCTCTTTTTCTATCCTGAAATGAACTCTATCCAACACATAAAGTTAGATTCAAAAAATGCATTCCCCACCATACTCCAGACAAAAATGCTCCCAGGGGAAATATTTTTTTGGCAGCTTGCCATTCCTTGGACAGCCCTCTTACAGATCCGTCACCTCTCTACACTGGAGCTCTCTGCTTGTTCTCTCCTAAATCCCTAATGTGTTAAATCCTGACTCTAAGACAAGGTGTTTGCTGAGCCTTAGCCAAAGCACCAGAGTCATGGGCCAGACAAATTACTTCTTGGGACACAAGTCTTTTCTAGGGCAGCCTTTTTGCAGTTGTACTTCAACAGAAACTCTAAATTAATGATTAAGAACTTTGTGTGCATCTCCCTTTGGGATGTGGGTAAGATCATCACAACCAAGCTAAACACCAGCTGTGAAGTAACAGCTACAATCTTTGACTTCCCTGGAAGTTTCAGCAGATTCCCTCAGTGCTCTTTTATTGTACACACTGAAGACCAGCAGAGAAAATGATGGGGAAATTCTGACTATTTCACCCATTTACATTAGAGCTCACCAGAGCACAGCTTCCCACTTTTTTCCTCTACCACTACTTAGATTTAATATGTACAGGATTAAAGTCAGAATTAACTCCACAATGTCATATCTGAAGTCACTGAATTTGCTTTAATAACTAGCTGTAGCTGGGATAAGGGGGGATTATTTCAGTTTCTTATTCAAGCTGCAGGACACTGGAGGTAAGATAAGGCTAGAATCAGAGGTCTGTGACATACTCTTAATTTTGTGAATGTTCAGTTAAAAGGGAAAATCCTGAGGGCTGAGTCAGCAGTAAAGTACAGCCACATATAGAAGCCACGATCATTACAATAGGAATTAAGAAAAAGGAAAGGGGGAAAAATAATGCTGAGAAAAAGCTTGCAGCTGTAACAGAATAAATAGCAGGAATCAGTCACATGAAATTTATTTTCAAAAATGACTGGAGATGCTAAAATGGACAGCACAATCCTACCCCTGGATCAGCACTTTGTAGCATTACTGGCACCTTGCATCTCATTTTTCGTAAGTGCTTGCAACTGGGATTTACTTTCTCATGTTAGGGTATATCTCATGAGACTGTTAAATGTCAGCTGCTGAGACGGCTGGTTGAGATTCCTGTGGTTCTCAACCAGAAGTCTCCATTATGGAACAAATTATGTTGACAAACAGGCTAGCTGGCCCTCCAGAAGATTAACTGGAGTGTGTTGACTGTGTCTGTAGTACTAGGCTGAGGAGAAGAAGACATTTCTTAGACTGAGAAGAGCAAAAAATTACTGCAATTAGAGCAAAAGACTTGGGTGAGGACAAAAACCCGCTCATATACTATATACACTGAAATCACCTACACCCCAGTTTCTTCTGGAGTGCGGAAAACTTGTGTAATAGCTAAAACAAATAATGAAAAGCTCCAACAGTAGATGAAGTTTACATTTTAAATGCCTCAAAATCTACTGTCATAGAAAACAGTAATTACAAACTCAAGAACCCCAGAGTTAGGAGATGACAATATTAATATTGTTTTCATTGCATCTACTCAGCCATTTTCAGGAAAATCCAGTACGATACCATCTTTAATTACATGGTCATATCCAGTGCTCCCTGCAATGTTAATATGAATGCTGCTCAATGAATAGTTACCCTCTATTTTGTTTTGTCATTGTGTAGATAGAGTTTATTTACTGTACCTTGTTTAGTCTCTGGTCTCAATGGCAGTTACACAGTTACATGAACGGCTTATTTCCTATTATAGTGTTCATGACTAATATTCAAATGCTTTACAAACATTCATTAAATTCTTTTTGAGGCATTTCTGATTGTAATTTTTTTTTCTGCAGTGAAGAAACAACTCGCAAAGGACTAAGGCAATAAGAAGCATTTTCTACTAACTTTGGATGTCCAGCTTAACAAGTTCAGGACCTACCTTTTACAGAATTTAACATTGTACCATATGTAGTAGTTTATTCAGGCAGCAATAGATGCTAACTTCTGTGCCACAGGAGACAAGGAGAGATGCATGGAAAACTAGAGACAGAGAGAGATCCTCCAGGGTCTTATTCAATTACTTTCATCATATGAGCATCCTGTGACCACTGCCCTTACTCAGCACATGGAAACCTGAACAGGCTTGTGTGCACCACTCTTCACTGCTGTCATCCATGCAGGACAAAGAGGGCTGCTGAGCCAGCTTTTGATCCATGCCAGGTTTGTAGTCTGCTGTGGGTAGAAGAGTGCAGAAGCAGGAGCAGAAGTTTATGAAGTGAGCCACCAGCAAGACCTCTTGATGCTGAGAGGAAGGCTCCAAGCACTTGCTGGGTTTTCCCAAAATACCAAAAATATACAACGCAGCTGTAAAATTCTAATGAATATGCTTGGTTATCACATATAAAGCGTAATTGTATCTCCAAAGCCTTGGTTTGTTTGAAGCAAAGTTATTTTAGATAGCAAAAAAGCACAGACTTTTAGTACAGCAATCTCCCCTACTAAATATCAATCTCTCCTACTTCCTCCAAAGTACATACACAAAGGACTTCTCATATTATTCTGAGCCATGTTTTTTGCTTTCAGGGAGACAAAGAGGCAGGCTGCACCTGGTATGTCCCTGGAAAATTCACACCCAACCAGGTAAAGCCTGGAAAAAGCAACTAAACAAGCTCTTCTGATAGAAAATACTAGGCCATCTTAATTACAAGACTAATGAAGTAATAGCATTTCTTCAAGAGCTGATATTTGAAGAAATTAGGAAATATCACTGAAAAGATGAAAGCCTTCCAGCTATAACATAGTTAAGAAACAGATGTGCTTTACAAATGATGAGCTGCATGCACGAAGGAGAGAGTGGGAGATGAGTGCTAGCTGCTTCAATTTTCCCTTTATAGTCTACAGTGAACCTGATGACAGCTTTTGAAAGAAAAGAAACAAAATCCATAGTCAGGCTAAACCACGAAGATGAACAGTTGCAAGCAAGATTCCCTTCATGAGCATTTTAAAAACACAAGCCCTTCTCAGACATGGCACAAGAATCTACATAACGGAAAATTAGGGAGTACTCTAGGGCTTGTAGAGTTTCATTGTACAGAGGCTAGGAAACCTAAGACTGGATTTCAGGTTCTTTGGAAACACAGCCCTTCCTCCTTACTTCCTTCTGCAGGCGTGTCTGGGGTAATTTTTAATTCTGTCTCTCATCATCGTTTATTATCAGATACAGAAGGATGCATGGAACAAGAACAAAATTTAAGAGGAAGAAATTTAAAGCTAATGATAAAGAAATGCATAGGACACACAAGGAGAAAGGGAGAAAAAAGGACAGTAAAAATTCAAAGCTGAGAAGACCATAGACAATTAGCACGTGGATGGATGAAGAGAGAAAAGTCAGAGTTAATAGGCAACAATGAAAAAATAAAGACAAGACAAAGCTGAGGACTGTATTGAGCGCCCAAGGGCTATAATCTGCTGCTGCCTGAGCTGCTGCACTGCTCAGCAAATGCTTGGTTTCACCTTACCCTGGTCCCACAGGACATAGGCTTTTGGCAGTCATTTCAGTCCTACTTGGGAAAACAATTTCACAGAATATCTCTTGAACAAATTTCACAGACTAACTCTCACTGTGAGGATTGCTCTTTACAGCTCTTTTCCCCTTCCCTTTCTTAGTTCATTATACCACTTATTTTTGTACTTGCCAAGAGAATACCTTAAGTTTAATTTTCATCACATATTTTTTGTCCAGAGGTCACTGCTTTAAACCTCGTTCACCAAAGCAAAAAGTGAGTCAGGGGAAGTTGTTAAAAAATGATTAGGTAACAACACCCTTCTTTGTCTGCATAAGTAAATTATCTGAAATCCTAACACAGCGCAGAAAGTAACTGGCTTGGACTTGAAATAAAAAATCATTTTAATTGTATATATATAGTGACACAGCTCAGTCCTGATTACTTATTTACCATAATCAGAATCCAGTTTCCTCAAAGTAAAACTAGAAATTCAGGTTTTCAGGAATGGTTAGTCAGGCAGCACACTTAACCTCTGGCAACTCCAATGAATTTGTTTCACACGTACAGATCTGAGTCATCTATATTGCTCAGATCCTTGTTGTTGAATAACTTACCACAAACTAAAATGAAGACTATCTTGCATGCGTAGTGTGTGGGACTTGGAGCTTCTTGGTCTTTTCACAATGAGAGTGGGTGAAATAAGTCTGTTTTTCTTTCCACAGAGAAAACATAGAACATGTGAATAGTTGCGAAAAATTAAAATGCTCATTTCTGCACTATGTTAGCAGCAGAAATCTACCAAAGCAACAGAGCAGCACTAGTTTATGTTATGTATGTTTTTAAAAATCTGTCTGTATGTCTGAAAGTGGCTGTCCATACTTTGAGATCAACAGTGAGATTTTTCTTTGAATAACCGTTACAGCGTGAAATAAACAGTTTTGGAAAATAACAGATCCCATTTTGATCTTGGCTTTTGGATAACATTTTGCTAGTGTTCTTGTCAGCAGATTATAGCTGACTGGTTGGTGTTTGTCCATAAACACTAAATTTATGTTAGGCTTGAAAGAAGTTTTATTGGTGAAATGATAGACTTTAAGAGGAGATAAGAGACATAGAAGCAAAAAAGGAAAAGAAAATTAAGTCATAATCCTCAATATATTTTCTAAAAAAAATTTAAAGCTTAATTTGTGAAAGCACTCAATTTGAATAATTTTCAAATTTAAAGGGTTTTTTTTCTGTTTCTATTTTCAAATGGAGGTTCCATCAAAGCATAAGCATTTTTTTTCTTTTAATTTTGTTCAGAAATTACTAAGTTATCTGAAAACAAGGTAACACAAGCATTAAGCTTCACTTTATTTCAGGGCACATTTTGATTTCATACAAAGCCAAAATCAGGGGCCCTTAGGATACCTCACTGCTTCTTTCTTCCAGAAGGGAGACGTTTTTCCTTTCTCTCTTCCCATTCTAATTTGATAATGATTGTGAGCATTAGAAAACAAGTGCTACATTCATCCACATAAAAGGGGACTTTTAGTTAAAATGAGGCAATTTAAACCTATGTCTCTAATATATTATAGTCACTGTCTTGCTGACAAATACAATGTGCATAGGTGCTTAAATATGCAGAACATACCACTGACAAAACAGAGGTAATATTTTGGGGACTGAAT
The DNA here is from genome assembly GCA_035222235.1 of Margarornis squamiger. Taxonomy (NCBI): domain Eukaryota; kingdom Metazoa; phylum Chordata; class Aves; order Passeriformes; family Furnariidae; genus Margarornis; species Margarornis squamiger. The sequence goes on along the minus strand of JAWWTY010000106.1, from coordinate 66,928,613 downwards.
ATCCATAAGCTACCACCAAAATTAGGCAGAATCTTTGCTACCATTTCTTTTTAGTAAGATGGGAAATTGCAGGTTACTCCCAGAGAAATGTCTTTATATTTCTAGACTGAAGGACAAGATTCACCACACTTACATTGTGTAGTGACTTTAAAAAAAAAGATGGTTTCAATTTTACTGCTGACTGACAACTCAACTGTAGCACTGAACACTCCACAAAACCCTAATGAGTGCAATGTAACCGTAGCAAATGTGGAACACCCACATACCCTGGCAGGCTGACCTTGTGGGTACCCGCGACCCAAAAGGAGCCCCAGGGTGCACTTACAAATCACTGGGGGAACCCAGCTGAAGAAACTGCATGAGATTACTATCTCATGAGAAGAGAGCAACAGGTGTTAAAAAGGACACTGAGCTTCTAAAGCTTGTTTCGGTCTAAGAAATAGCTTTGTTTTGTGATACTCCACTGTTTTTGTTAGAAATAATAAGCTGTGCCAAAAAGAGAGGGCCTGCCAGGACTACACGGACTTTTACAGTAAGAACTGTGTGGGATTGTTTAGATAAAGGAAAATTCAACAGTGAGTAGGTTGGTTTAAACCCACCACAAAGGTGGGCGTTTCCTCTTACAGTCTAGAACAAATTTACTGTCTTGTAAACGTAAACACAAATATTACTTGTGCATTAGTCTAAAAATCTGTGACACATTGTGTATAAACCTTTTCAGTAACAACTTTGGTAGGCAATAACCGTACTGCTGCCTGATTATGCATAATACTACACTAATTTTTCAATAGTTGATAACAGCAGCTGACTGTGTTGCAAACAGGGAAATTTATTTGCTCTGAGTCTGCTGCAGGATGACAAACCATTGCTCCTTTGGCTACTCTTGCACTCTGTGATGACTGGAAGTGACTATTTTTCTATAGTATTATAAGGCCAAGTGCATGAGCTATGTAAATGAACATAGCACAGCCAACACTAGGTTCATTGCACAATAGGAACAAAAGATAATAAAGCAGCAACTAAATCAGTCTGCTAAGGTTAATTTGTGGAAATATCCATAAATTGATCTCATCTTGTGAGTCCCTGCTTCGCTACTGTGTAATTAATTTCGATATTTGAATTCATTCTCCACAATACTGGTCATCTGCATGCTGTATTATATAAGCTGCTCTGAAGTTCTTCTATATGAGAAAATAAACAGTAGGTGAAAGTGATCATATTACCTTTTTTTGGTGGTTTTTTATTTACACAAGTCTCTGGTACCTCTCCAATTTAAGAGCCTAAAGTCAACCATCAAAGTTTGTTTCCTGTAGTGGTTTTGTACCTGGATAAGGGTTCCATTGCATTTAAAGCTTATTCTAAAATAACAACTTGTATTTAGAGTCAATGAAAGGCTACCATTTTCTTTAACTGCTTTGGGACCTTAGGTGCAAAATGTAGCCATATATCACCTCTTTAAAAAATCCAAACTTAAAATATGTTTCTGAGACCCTATTTCTGTTGCACAGAGTCTTCCAAACAGCACTGTAAAATCTTTCATCAATGCTACTAGTACCTGTATGCATTTGTTAACACATACATGAACAAAAGTACTGAAATACTGACATAATATATGTTAAAAGTGGCAATAACTCTACTATTCATAACTATCAGGAAACAAAGTGGAAACTTTGAGGTAGCCTTATTGTTAACAGGGTACAAAGAACACAAATAACATGAATTGATTTAGCATTAAGGGAAACTCAAACAGACAAGAAAATTTTCAATCATATATTCACTTACATCATTACAGCTTCCAACAGCACTCAATTGATTTTTTTGAGGAAAACATTCCAGAGAAATTATTTTTCTTTCTCACAGGGAAACTCACCTCAGTACAGAAATAATACAGAAACCTTCAGAAGCAAAAAGTCCCCTTTGCCTGCCCAAGACACTAGTGGTAGAGCAGATCTCTTCATCCATTTCATTCAGAGCTCTGTCTTGGACATTCACTTGGGCCCACACCTCCTTCAGCCTATTGCCAGCAACCTAGTGGACTTGTATCCTCTCTCAGGTCAATTTTCAGTGGAGAACAACCAGGACATTCTGTGTCCAGAGGGACTCAGGCACTGTGCAGTCTGCACCCCCCCGCCCCAGCCCCCTCCCTCCCTCCCGCAAGTGACCCTGAGCCAAAGGACAGAACAGTTCTTTTATGGGTGGACAAATTTCTTTAACAAAAGGTCTTCCAGTTTTCAGGCTAACCTTTTCAGGGTGACAGATGGGAAGGGTGACACACTAAAGACACCTTTGACTTCTAGAAGTAAAGCTGGAGCACATTAAACTCCATGTCACTGTGTGTACTATCAGACCAAGACCCTCACACAGGGTTTCTTTTGTAAGAGATCATAACACCATGTCAGAAAGGTGTCAGGATCAAAGGAAGTTTCTGGGTGATTTCTCATTTTAGCTCTGTAATAAGAACAAGATCTCATTTTCTCTTTTCTTTCCTTGCAGGTATTCAGAAAACTAATAATTATCTTTCCAAGCTAATCAAGTTATTATTCTGGAACAGCAAAAAAAATCAGATGATTTTCTATGGATAAAAATTATACTGATTCATCCATGTCCATGGCTGAGAATATATACATACTTCTAAACATTCACAAATCTGTAGGAGTTTGGGAAAAGCATACAATAAAAGGAACAGAAAGCCAAGACTTCCTTTTTTTTGAAGCAGAGAAAAAGGAGACCACTAAGGGGATTTAGAACCAGCCACCTCTTCCAGTTGCTTGGCTTGTCTGCTGGAGTCCACCCTGGGGACATAGGGACCCTGTCCATGCTGAGGAACGTGGCTGCCACTTTCCTGTTTGCAGGTTGAACCAGTGGTAAGGTGGAACACATCTCAGAGACACACAGATGACACTGACATGGTCAGTTACAGAGGCTGCCATAGACAAGATGCTGTTTTCAACAGCACCCACAAACAGGACTCAAAACATAAGCACAGTCTCCTCCCCCTCACTGGCACAGCCAGAAGATCACTAGAGGTAAGGTGCACACATGCACACGCTCACTCTCTAGATACACAAGAACATGCACAACTGCAGATCCCCCCTCAAACAATCAGCACAGCCCATCTCTTTATCTAGACCCCTTCCCTGATCCCAGCCCCTCATACCCCAACTCACCTCACATACACCAGTCCCCCCTGCATCTGTTTTCAAGACATTACCCAGTGGCTGATAGTTAAGACCTGCACTCACCCCCAGCATCTGGCACCAAGACTCCAGCCACTCCAGCAGCTGACAGGGACACCTACACCTCAGCTCAGACTCCAGTTGCTAGTGTAATACAGTCTCATCACTCCCCCCAGTAGCTGGCACTCAGCCCTTGCAGCACTCAACATGGGGCAGAGGGCAAGGTTACAGAGATAGACAAGAAAGGTTTGAATGAGAAGACAGCACAGACCATGCTGACCAGGCACAGCTAGACGACTGTAATGAGTGTCCCCATTTCATGTACAAACAACACATTTTGTATCTCTTTCTGTCTACCCCTTACTCTGTTCCTTCCTGATCCCCTTTCTCTAAACCTTGTTTCATCAGTTGACAGAGCCACAGAGATCCCTCTGCAACATCCTGGTTTACATCCCCAGGTTCACTTTCTTATCAGTTGCATTGTTTGAGTTTGCCTGTCTTTTCTTCATTACTTGTCAAATAGTGTGACTGACTGAGTTTATTTTTTATTATTGTCTTTGTTAACGTTAACATTAACTGGTCAGGTTTGGTGTCTGTGTGCTTGCTTCCCTCCTTTTCCTTATTGGCAAGGTGCTCAGATAATCCTGAAAATAAACATTCCCACACTGCATATCCTTCTCTGTCAGTGCAACTGAGCAGGCTTGTCCTCATCACCACCTCCCTGCTCATGTGCCTCACAGGTTTGTCTCTGCATGTCCTTGTGTATGGCTCCTTTCATTATACACCCTTAGAGAAGCAAAGACTCCTTCCATATTTTCTTACAGAGACTTCCACTAACTGAAAATCTCAGTAATTTCAAAAGGAAAATTGAGGTTGGTCATTTGTCATAATTTCTGAAATTCATGTTACATATTCATTCCCACATGTGAGTCTCAGATTTCTTTTTTTCTCTTCTTTTGCAGTGAGGTTTGAAAAGGTGTGCTGCAAAATTGTTTGTGCTATAAGCACAGAAAAATATTATTAATTAAACTAGAAATATATCTGCTTTAGAGAGAGAGCGCTAGGGGAAAAATTTTACCAATATTGCTGCAGATAAATCTATGTAAAATATTATAGAGTACTCTGAATAGAAGTAATGAAAATTTCAATTAGTGCAATCCTTTATGGAGTCATCAATTACTATTTAATTCACTGCCTTGTTTTTCCAGTTTTCATTGGTTAAGGTTAGTGTTCCAGCATGGAAAAAAATGTATGTATTTCTATGTGGTTTAAGTGATAAAGAACAGGAATACCTTCATGGTCAATATTGTGTTTGATCTTCTGAAAAGCTATTTCCAGATGAATTCTAGGCATATTCAGAGAACTGAAAATTGCAAAGATGTAGTTCCATTCTAATTTCTTGCAATACTTATGGTTTTCTTTACACAGTTATGAGGTAAAAACCTGAATGTCAACATTTAAGAAAATTCTGATGAAGGATAAACATATTAAAGAAGTTTAATCTCTTATTTTTAAAGTTCTAACACAAGGGCTTTCAAATATATCCCATATAGTACTATTTAAAAATAATTGAAAATTGTTTTTCCTCTTACATATAGTAATAAATAAGTAATAATATTTTGTCTTTTTATATCACCTAATAAATTACATTCTTCTCTGCTATGCATACTTTGCTTACATAACTTGAAAAAGAACAAAACTTTTTACTACAGAAGAATATCAGAATCTGATTAATCATAGTTTCTCTACTAAACTCTTTTAAAATTATGCTGCAGGTAAATTTTGTGTTGTCTAAACTACACTACTGGAAGGCTGCACAATATCAAAATATTTGCAAGATCTGCTATAGCCTCATGTTAAGACATAATAGGATGTATTATAATATCCTGTAGGATAACATTAGGACACATCCTGGGTTTAGTACTGCATCTTTGGTAGGAAGCAAAATTACTTGATGGGTAAATCTGTGAGGGTAAAGTCATTCATACCTGTAGCCTGGGTTGACTCTGGTGAATTAGTGCAGATGGGGCAGAGAGGTGTGGTCTGTAAAGGACCAACCCCTGAATGTCATGGGGACCTATGCAGTGCTACCATTTCTTTTCATGACTATTTTGTGTGTGTCTTTTTTTGCGTAACTCATGACTTAACAATCAACAATCTAGAAAAAAAAAAATGTCAAATTCTTGCTTAGGAAAATAAAACTTTCTGCAGAGATGAGGGGGATTTTTGTGGGGTTTTTTTTTTTGTCCTAATAGCTTGGTCCTGGCCCACCGACAGAAATAAAGAATTGTGCACTGTCTACACCCATGGTTTTGCTAAACAGAAGTGAGTATAGGTCTGTAATTAGATGTGGCAGTGATGTACCCTCTGACACTGCTTATACAACAGTTCCAGCCTTTGGTGAAGTACAAAGGTAAAAGACCAAAGAAAGAAGATAGGCTTGTGCCCTTTTCCACAAAATCCTCTCTGAAACAGAGTAATGGGGCTAGAAGTGGACATTGGATTGATCTTGTAGGGTATCTCATGTTTTTATGACTTAATCTCTTCAGTACAGATAGAATACTACACAAAGAAAATCTTCTACAACCAACAGTGCTTTTCACATTACAAAATAATTCTTCACAGAGATACGTGACCTAGTTTGTTTAATATCAGCCCAGCCTCAGGACTTCTTGGCCTGGCTGAACAGTTGGTTAGTATTTCTCAGTTCTAAACCTGCTCAGAGATGACTCAGTTCTGCACAGCTCTGTATCGTCCTGTCCAGAGAGCCCTCAAAGACATCTATTGAGGAAACATTATACAATACCTGGTGAATGTTTCTGCCAACAACATTACTCAAAACCAACTAACCTATGCTGGCACCCAAAATACTTACTCCTACTGGGTCTGAAAACATCCCCACCAAACAGGACTATTGAGTTACTATGACCAGTATACAGTCTTTTCTCTTTTTTTTTCTCTTTCTGCTCTAAAAGGCACTGCACAGGCCACCTGGGTTTCACCAAGCCATAGAAAAAGGTAACTGGCTATATTTGTAGTATATTTTTTAAGGGTATTGCTTCTGGTCTTCACATGATTCATTGCCAAATCTTTCAAAACAGGGTAAGGGAAACTAGTATCTAATGATTATAATATATAATGTTAACACTAATTTCAAATCAAGACAAGACAGGAAAAAATATCATAATTTCTCAGAATTGGAATAGATCAAGTTATATACTTAGAAAACCCCACTGCCAGAAAATGGGTGACCTAAATTAGACAAGTTTGCATGAACTGCTCATCATGCCATAATTTCTTCCACCTTCCTGAGCAGAGACACACATTTTCTGGACATGGCTATACATATGGATGTTTAAATACTGCTGGCACTTGAAAAGATCTGACATTTCACAGTTCTGTAAACCATTTCCTTTTGTGTTCAGTGCACTCTTTGAATATTTAAGAAATGAGAAGAAGTCAAAGTTTGAAAAATGCTTGAAGACAGCACTGAAATACTCAGCCGCTACTGAAGAAGTTAAGTGATTAAGTTCATGGTCTTTTTGCAGTATTCACATGTTTAAATTCAAGAGAGGCACTCCACAACCCACATGGTAGTTTCAAACATTGAGTACTTTGGATACTGTGAGCGCAAGGTCAAAAATCATCAAAAGTATGATCTAGCTTTACAAAACACACCTCATCTCACGGATCTGTGCTGCATGATCTTAAAAATATTGGTCTTACAAACTTCATGTTGTGTGTGTGTACACATGTATGCACACACACAAAAACATATATAAAATGCATCAATTGAAAGAAAATATGCAATTTCACATACAGTATTTTCAATGTTTTATAATAAATACATATTTTGGTAATAAAGAGACCTTCTCTACTAAAAATATATATATAAGAATAACTTTTTTTTACAAGTTCATTTTGGTACAAGGGTTAGTGCTGATTCTGATGGTATCCTCAGGAGTTTGTCATGTAAGAGAGAGGAACTAAGAGCAAGAGACAGGGAGCCCACAGAAACCACAGTGGATTACATTCAGTTTTCTGAGATTTTCAGTAGAATCTAAGGTTTCATTTTTTAAAAAGCCTCTAGACATTTTGACTGTAAATATCACTTTAAAAAATGATCCACATGTACCAATGAAACCCTGTAAGTCTGACTTTGCAAAAATTGTGAAACAAGTCAGTCCAGGTAACACTTTAATGTTCTCATATAGTAACTTGGATTCAGTTAATGTAACAAATAGTTAAAGCTAAGTCAGGTCACAGAAGGTGAAGGAATTATGGAGATTGACAAAAATAACCTACAAGTCACTCCTGCTTTCAAAGGGTTGTTTAAAAAGCTCATTGTGGAATTGACTGGTGAGGTTTCATTGATTAGGTCTGGGGCTCAGTTTCCAGTTTCCAGCTGGGAAATACCTACATAAGAAATCTTATTAGATTTCTTATAAGAGATAAGAAATGTTTCTAAAACTGACAAAAGTTAAAAGTAATTGCTGTGATCTTATTTGACCTAATCTACTAGGAATTTGTATGGATTTACTTACTTCACTCAGCAAAGCAGTCTTGTGTCAAAAATGTTGGCATGAATATATGGAATGAGCGATAGCCAGTGGCTTGTATCCTGGTTTGTACCAGAAATAGTGTGGCCAGAACAGACTAGAACAGTGATTGCCCTCCTGTACTCGGCACTGGTGAGGCCGCACCTTGAATCCTGTGTTCAGTTCTGCGCCTCTCACCACAAGAAAGATATTGAGGTGTTTGAGCATGTCCAGAGAAGAGCAACAGAGATGGGGAAGGGCCTGGAGCACAAGGAGGTGGAGCAGTTGAGGGAGCTGAGGTTGTTTAGTTTGGAGGAAAGGAGGCTCAGAGGGGACCTTATCACTCTCTACAACCACCTGAAAGGAGGTTGGAGTGAGGTGGGGGTTAGTCTCTTCCAGATAACAGGCGACAGGACAGGAGTAAAAGTTGTGCCATGGAAGGTTTAGATTGGATGTTAGAAAAAACTTCGTAATGAAAAGGGTTGTCAAGCATTGGAACAAGCTGGCTAGGGAACTGGTGGAATCACCATGCCTGGAACTGTTCAAAAGGCATGCGGATGTGGCACTTGGGGTTTAGTAGTGAACACAGCACCTATTCTATGATTTCATGGATTTAAGTTGACTTTCAACAAACAGCAAACAGGTCCATCAGGATGACAGGCAAGAGCCTCCTCTAAGTACACTCTACCTTTCTGCTACAAAAAAAAAATTAATGTCACTCCAACAGTTAGGTGTTTTACTTTTGCTTCATTAAAATTAACTGTACAGATGGGCTTTAGTTTTTGTCCACAACAATTTGCACTATGCAATTTTCTTGTTTAGTTTAAACAATTGGCAGAAATAAAACAAGGGCAGGTGAATGTGTTACTATGGATCCTGTTTGTAGTGCAGAACAGCAGGCACAGAAAGAGCACAGAGACAGCAAGATCACATTCTTTGCCAAGGAAATTTATCTTTTCATTCTGATTTTGGTGTTTGTCAAATCGTTCTTTCTGATCATCCTTTGCTGGATGTGCAATTCAAATTATGTGATTGTATCTCCAATTGAGATTTTGTTTTCCTTTTTCCAAATGTTATGTGTCTAAAAACAGGAGAGCATTCCAAATTCATGGGATGCAGCAGATACAACCTCCCTCAAACTACTTTAGAAATGAAAAATCTGTCTAGCTAATGGTTTTGACAGCTACCTGTGATGCAGAGAAAAGAAAAGCACCAAGAGCTCTTACAGTTGCTAATTTATCATTAGCATAGTTTGTGTCTGCTTTTGGTCATATATTATTTAAAATAATGTTTTTGTGGTACCAGATTTATTTCCTCATGAAGAGAAAGTTCACCTTGTGACTATGGTTGAATGCTTCCACTCCCCGACTGCCTTGCCCCACCTACTGCAGGTGGGGCCAGGAGAACACATCTGTCTTCAGAGACACTAGGCACAATTCCTTCACAATCCCTCCACCTGACAGGCTGTTGTTAGTATAAGGAGTACTGCAAGTGCTAGAAGAGATCACCAATAAGAAGATGCTTTACTGGTAAATATAAAAAATGAAGGGTGTTGTTTCCCCAGTCTGTCAAAAAACAGCCTTCATGGTACCGGGTGTGCACTTCTTGGATGTATTTACTCTTATGCAGCACATGTTGGGACTGCAATGCTGCAGCAGGCAGAACCCAAGCCATGGATTTTACCTTATCTATTGACACAGATTTTTACTGATTTCATCCAAGTCATTCATGCAGGAAGCGATTGCTCAAGCCAAAGGAAGGAACCAAAATAAACTTTTTTGTAACAAGATATCATGCACAAATAAAAAGTGTTTGACTTTTGCCATAAGTTAGTTCTGTTATAAATATATCATCATAATTTAATATAAAAAGGTGACCCTTCAATTTTAGCATACAACTTCCCCAACAACCATTGGTTTGAGGAGAGCAACACAGTAAAGAGATCTCATTCTTTCGCAGTTCTGCTTGAACATTCTGATAGCCATGGATACATGAAAATTCCCTTTGATATGAAAAGTGTGTATGTTTGGTTTTCCCCAGACTGGAGATATTGCACATCCTTTCTGCCCTTTCATCCAGTTATTGATCTACCTTATCAGCACTACCTCGGTCACACTGGGCAGTCAGAGACTTCCAGGAAGAAAAACTTATCTCAAGAGGTTTCTGACTTTCCTTCTTACTTTACTTCATTCTCTTTCTTACCAAGGAAAAGTTAAAAAAGGCCTTTCTTCCTGATAAAAAATCACAGACAATACAGCAAGGAGATAAATTGGTCTGCTGCAGCACTTGCTGAGAGCAAGCAATGACTTAGCATTATTGCCTGCCAGAAAAGACAACACAGATCCAGATGGACTATCTGATCTCTAATTTCTCTATAATAAAGACCATGTCAAAATGTTGATAAAAGACGGCCAAATAATATTTTGTTGTTAAAATCTTGGTCACAGGAAAAACTGAAATGGTTAGTAAAAGAAATTTGACTGCACTGCATGGAGCTTTCAAGCATATATTGTCTAAACTTACAGAGTTATCCTATCATCTCTCAGTCACTATAGAACATTTCATGCCCTTCATCCCTTTGTTCAAGTGAATTTATGGAGTAGGTATGCATACATACGAATGTAATTTTTTTAATAGTTTCTACACAAACATGCTGAAATAAGCTGCTAAAAGATACGGTCAGTTTGGTTTTCTTCCCAAACTTCCTAAAAGTCACACCATGAATCAAGTCTGTTTCTCAGAACAGTATAGCCAGTTTGTCTTGGCCTAAAAAGATGAAGATGCAGTCCATAAAAAGGCTAAAATTCACATTGTCTCTGCAGATATACAGTAACTGTCTCGTGCTACAAAACGTGCATTTTATTAGGTCGAGACAATTTGCCAGCTGTGCCTGGTAAATATTACAAAGCATAAACAATACACTGCAAGGATACGGTAAATATGCATTTTGGCAGGTGAAGACGAGATTGTAAGTCTTTCATTCTTTGTAGTTCTACACTGGGACCATAAAGGACTGCTATACAGGATGCAAGGAAGCATTAGAAACTTTGCCTTCTTCCACAAATGTCTAAATCATGGCTATGAGCAATTGGCCAACACCAATGGGAACTAAAATCAAAATGGAAAAATGAGAGAAGATAAACTTAAGTTTGGGAAGAGAGTATGATTAAAACATTGGATTTTAATTAAGAAGACACTAGAACAACTTCCTTTCTACTTGCAAACTTTAGGGAAAACAAGGTTTAGTTCTTTAAACCATCATTACTCTTGCTCTTATTGTTTCATTAGGATACCAGAGGTATGAAATACAGAAGGTGGGTGAAAGTGAATACTTGGAGTAAATCATAGCAAGGGATATTATAATTTGATACAAGGCAAAAAATCCTCACCATGAGGATGAAAACCTCAGCTAGAAATGCTCAACAAAACAAACAGTCTATACTTCTTTTGGCTACGTAGGAGTTGGGATGTCTTTTTCAAATGTCCTGTGGAGGCCCTTTCTAACCTGAATTAGTCTATGGCTATATGTGTGTGGACTGACAGCAAACAGTCTTGTATACATATGAATATCACTAAAGGAAACTGACAGAAAGAAATCAGAGAAAAGACATCTTTAGCCAGATTAGTCTTGCTGTGAAATTAAAAACTCATTTTTGAGAAATTACCCCATCTAAGATCTGTAAAAGCTCTCCTTTTTTCCCCTCCAGTATTCTAACAACTGATAAAGAAAAATGTTTTGCTGTAGCTTAGTCTTTATTATTAAAGGGAGAAAGGTATATCAAAAGAGTAAAAAAACCCAAAAAACTTCAGTAACAAGTAAAAAACCAGAGGTTATACAACAATGAACTTTGGAAAATTTAACTTTGAAGTTATAGATATAGTTTCAAATATAAGAAGAACCTTAAGAGCTGAGACATTGTTGTGTAACTGGGCAAAATTAATTTCAAAGTATTAACAACATGAGGAAATCTTAGATGACTTCTAATAAAGCTAGCTCTTGAAAGGGAGCAAAGGCCAAACTGAACTGAATTAGAGTCTACCACCATTTCTCTAGCGATTCAGAGAATGTGTTCCCTGCAGATTAATTTCTGCAATTGGAAGAATTTTTTTGAACATGACCATTGAAACTGTCGCCTGCCTGAATAGAGAAATAGAAACAGCTGGTCAGACTCTGGAAACTAAAGTCTTCATGTTAGAGACAAATCCTAGAATTGCCCTAAAATGCCTCTAGCACAAATCCTAGAGATGATCAAAGACTAGCATAATCATATCTAAGCCAATTTTCCTAGCCCTTGGCAGTACAGTGGGCCAATCAGGTAAGAGATGATGTTTCAGGTTCCAAATGAGACAACTGAAAAGCTGCAACATCATCCCTCTAAAGTCAACATTAATTCTGAGACTCATAATGAATGCCCTTTATGCTGGTTTTTTACACACTGATATTTTTTGCCAAAACATACCTCTGGAACTGAAGTCAGACCTATATCAGCAAATTCTGCCTCTGATTGCAACACACAGAAGTAACTGTGAAGCCCAGGCTGACTCAGACCTTACTCATCCTCGCTAGGGAGCCACGTAACTGATTCTCTGTGATCTCTGCTCTTTATCAGAATATTAAATAAGATTGGGCATGTTTTAAAAGGGCAGAAAACCATGGAATGCATAATTAAACTCTGTGAAAGTTTAACAACTTTCATTTGTACTCCATTGCTATATCTACTCTTTTGTCTCTTGCAGTACTTCCTCCAGCTAAGTTTGTCTGGAGATTAGAGATTTGCCTCCAAAGAAGAAGCAAATAATGTAGAAGAAATCATAAGAAACTTATCTGTTAGTGACTCACCCATCACTTGTAAGAAGATGGAAAGGTGTAAAGGTAGCTTGTTGCAACTGATTAATTGGTAACTTCAGGCTGAACACTGTTCAGGGCAGGGGTCATACATTTTCACTCTCTGGGTAGTATCTGATACACCTACTGTTACACGCATAAAAGTAATGAACCATCACAGTGGCAAACCAACCTGATCTTCCCATATGCTTCTTACACAAGTGATTAGGGTGTATCAGAAAGGGAAATTATTTTAATCAAAATAAAAAGACTACACGCTCTGTCTTTTGTAATTTATTTTCTTGCGACCATGGTGTCCTTTCCTTGCACATGCCAACTAGGGCTACCACCACTAGGATCACTAGAGGGTGACTGTGGCAGGGTACTGCTCACCAAGGGAAAAGGCTGTAACCTCCTGTCCCAAATCCACTTAACATAGAAAGAAACAAGAGAAAAGAGTGCAGTGCACATTACGTGCGTTACTCACGGCTCAGCTTCAATGCTCTGGTCAGCAGCTATGTAATTGGCGGGGATGTAGCCCTCGAGCTTGCGTCCGGGACAGACTGATCCTGTTGGCAGGAGGAGCCTAGCATACCACCAGCCTTCATGGGATGCATTCAGCACTTCCAGTTTATCCCCAGCTTGAAAGCTCAAGTCCTCCTCAGTGCGAGCTTCATAGTCAAACAGTGCCACAAATCTGCAAATGTTTGCTAGATGCTGCCCAGGCAGCGGAGGTAAAGGTTTCTCTTTTATCTTATGTTCTAGGTCTTTCTGTCTTGCTTGGAAGTCAGGCTTTACCACAGCAAGGTTGGCAAAGACTTGGCCCACTTTGTCATCTTGCTCATCATCTGTCCCCAAGAATAAGCAGGGGATGTAAGGTTCCAAACAGAGGCAGTACTTCTGGCAAAAGTTTCCCATCCTGGTTCCTTGTTCCTTCCTCTGCTTCTGCTTTTCTTTTGCTTTTCTTGTCTACAAGACCCTTAGAAAAGTTTTTGCACCATCAACATTTCACCTTTTTGTAGATTTCTTCTCCTGCTCCTCCTGTGGCACAAAATGAAACAACTCGTGGCACAGCTGGAAGCTCCTCTCTGAATTCCACTGAGAGCTCATTACAGGCAGCTCCCAGTTAAGGAGTGAAACCTGAGCATTCAAGTGCCAGCACACATGTGGAGGGAATTTCTCACTTCCTCTTCGGAACAGGAAAGCAACACAACAGCTGTGCTGGGGTGAGCTCTGGGAACAACAGGGAAGCGTTGAGCCTCTTCTGCTACAGCAAAGCAATAATGTCAGAACATCCAAGCAAGGGAGGCTTCTCAACTCCTACTGCTTGGGATGGGTGTTTTCTTAGCTCAGGTGGCATCTGGTCATATGATCAGCAGTGAACTGTCTGCAAAGTCTGTCTTGGTAATGATTAACCAAGCTGATCTGCCTGCTTTCTCAGTAGTCTCTGACGTGGGCAACTTGACTGAATGTTTCTTTTTGTTTCCTGGTTTGTGCTGGTTTCGGTTCACAGTGAGAAGCTTTTGCTCACCTGAGACTAGCAGATGCCATCACCTGGAGTGCACCTGTTGCTCCTCCCTTCACTCATACTCTTGTGTATTCCCTGCCAAGTTCCTACAAACCAACCCCTTGGCTTTTTTTTTCACTCAGCTGGGTTTGGTACTTTTTGGAAGGAAAAACAAATATATGTGACTTACAATAATAAAGCAGTACATTTTAATGCATTCCTTATTCTGCATTTTAAGGAAACAAAGGCACTAGCCAAAAAAAATTGCTCTAGGTGATTGGCTAATTATATCAGCCACTTATAAAAATAATGGCTCTCTTCCAGTCACCATGTAAACCAATGAAACTGCATTGACCAGTATATTCCCATTCCTAAAGCACATATAACCCAGCATACAGAGCAATCACGGGTGCCTGGATACTGCTGTGGCAAAGCAGGCTGAAGAGCTGGCTGCCGTATCACAGCACTGCAACCCAAGCTTTATAACTGCTGGAAATCACCACTGCCTGCAAGACATGCAATGTTTGGAGCAGGAGCAAGAAGCACAGGAGATAAGGAGATAGCCTGTCTGCACACTGTGGTGGCATTTCAGTAAGAGGCAGACTCTTATGGATGAGTCTTTTTACTGAGATCAAGCAAAACTCACACATGGACCTATGACTTTCTGGTGATTAAAAACCCTGACTCCCATTTTTTATCTGGTGCTGTTTTCCTAAACCATTTACACATCTCTCAGTTCCATTTAGAGCTGCTGACTTCTGTTGCTTTCCTCTACTAGGAAGAAAACAACTAAGTAACAGAAACCAAAGTCACTTGCTTTCATCATGTCTCTCATTCATTTGAATGAGGAGACCAGTGGCAGAGGCAGAAGCTTCCTTATGAATTAGGGACTGTGGGATGACTGAAAGATATCTCCACTGAAAGTGCTTCACTATCAAGTGCATTTCCACTCAAGAGGGATGGGGAACTGCTTATGCACTCCTCTTCTGCGATGCTGCAAAAGAAATTAGATAAAGCAGGAAGTACCATGCACATTAAGTGATCACTGAACCTCATAATCTGTGGTGAAACCTTCGGTTCTGATAAAAAAATGGCATGCTGATTTTGCAGATTATGAAAATTTTGTTTAGTTTTTGAAGCACCACTGAAGATTTTTCACCACAGCAATTATTAGTCCCATAATAGTAAGAACACAGATATCCAAGAGATACTTACTTTTCTTACGTGTGATAGACAATATCCAAAGGCAGTAAAGGCCTATGTTCATTAAAAGAAGCTATCTTCATTAGTCTTCAGTGGTCTTGTTTAAAGAATTATCTAAATATACTGAAAGCAGAGAATATTAGAAACTACTATTAAGCAATCAGGGGATTTTCAGTTTACATATCTGATTGACTTTTCCTGTAATGTTTTGTAGTTCTGGCAACTTGGGCATTAATCTGGCAAAGATTTGCATACACGTTTACTGCACAGAATATATTCATCATGACAACAGAGCCATTTCCATCATACAGAATCAAACTGCACAGCTCTTTTCAGGATCGAGGTCCATCTTTACATTGAGGTACCAAAATACAAACTCCGTAGAAATCACAGTGCCTTCACAGAGACCACTCAGCTAAGTATTTATAATCACAGAACTGGGCTTAAACCTAAAAACATTTGTATGTATGACTACCTTATCTCAAAGAGCTCCAGGAATTAAATTCATCTTCTCTCTAAATTTATGCTCCTGCTTGGCTTTACAAGAGCAGAAAGACTTTGGCTGGAAGTGATAAATAACTATAAATCAGATTGCTTTCATATTGATCTTCAGGACCAGTTCTATGTATTAAACAAGTAAACTTTTAAAAACTTTTTTAAAAATAGCCATTAAATTCATTAGTCAGATTTAAAACTCTCCTCAAAAAGAGAGAGAAGTGGGGTTGATGAGAACTGCTGAGCAGATTCCCTATCCTATAGGAGACAGGATAGTAGGTGAGCTGTGGTGGCCACCCTACAGCAGTGCCTCTGCAAGGGTCTTTATTCCTATTCTGGTGACTTTATTGAGGATTCACTGCACATCTGAAAATAAAGCAGTACTCTTTATGGTTTAGAGACTATATAATTTTATCACAGGCATGAAAAAAAATTAGCATGTAATAAAAATGTTCTTGCTGGTTTTACTGAAAAAAATAAAGTCTGATAAATCCCATAATCCTAATTTTCACGTTCACAGTTTGGAACAAATGAGGATAATAGTGTATATTCAGGGGCTTTTCAATATAAACTATTATCTGAGTCCTCTGCAGTGGTGCTACATGTAATTTAATAGGATAATCTTTACAGAACCTATTTCTTGGTTTAATTTAGTTTTTATGCCTTGCATCCCACTATATTTTCTTTTTATTTTTTGCAAAAGGAGGCCAAACAGTTCTGCATTGCTTATTGGCCTTCTGTACCTTTATTAATTTGTTTTTGGGGGCTGAATACCAAAGCAGAAGTTATTCAAATAAGTAAGTGACTGTAAAGACTTAATCAGATATATTGATGAATTTTATTATCACAAATGCTTTGAGAAGGACACAAGGGTCTCATCTCATTCTTACGGCCAGCACTAGCTAGTGAGAAAGGTTAATTTATTATAACCAGAATGGCATATTTACAGTATGGTTACTGAAATTTAGTATTCTGGTGTCTATATTATAGAAACCCACCCATTAATATTGCAAGCAGTTTCTTGAAATATGCAACACCTCAAACCAAAGATGGGTCATTTAAAAGCTGTGTCTGACAGGACCATATAAACTTAGATTTTAGAAAAGGGTGTGAATCTATTCAATCAAGCAGTTCTTTCCCCCTTCAAACTAGATAACTCCCCATTGCTTTTAATGTATGCTTCTTTGTTCCATAAAGAAAAAAGTGCACACTGATGCTATAGGTTTAAGGATGACAGATATCTGAAGTTACTTTTTATATTCTACATGTTGCTTACAAAGTCCAGTAAGCAACTCTTGCACAGAGACTTATGCCTGCTTAAAGGATTAATTTGCACTCCTCTAAATCCATTAAATCAAATTCTAATTAACTTAGAGTCAATATTCTTTAGGCCTTGTTTATTCTACAAAACAATCATGTTTAAACATAGTGGTAAAACATATTTCTCTTAGTTGTCTGAATGGAGAGAAAAATGATGTGTTAATATTATATGTTTTAGTAAGCTCAGTGCAAAGCTAATCTACAATACTGATATTAATTGAAGTGCTCTTGGAATGAGGTCCTGCTCTACATGAGTTAAGGTATCAGACTGAGTTGTATTAAATAAGTACAGATAAGATTTGAATCCCTAATATTTCAAAAGCCTTGTTTTCGTATATTTTATTTGTGTTCCATGCTTTCAAAATGATTTTGTATGACTTTTAATTATAGATATTTCCTATGAGTATTGATTTGTATGTGCTCTGTATGGAACTATTGGTAAAAATACATAAAACCTTAGAGTTTCACAAAAAAATGAACCTTTCTTTGACACATAAATATGCTAGTTCATATTTAGAGACAAGGAATGAACACCACTGAGCATCAGTCTTTGGTACTGGTGATACATGTCTGAAACAATTCCACTATGCCATGCGGAGAAGAATTACAGTCTGAACAGTGCTCTGGTGGGGAAACAAGAATATTGCAAGGCAATATCCACCAATAGTTTTGTTAAGAAATATGAGTCAGTTCAAACTGGAAATTGAAAAAGAGAGTGTTTTTTCTTAATGAGTTCACAGCGAAACAGTTTCCTTCACAATTGTTTTGAATTCTGTAAGCAGTAGAAAACTCCATGTAGGGAAATGAGAAATTAGGATTTAAAATACAAGAATTGTATGAGACTGCTGCCTCTACCATCACTTTCTGTATTGTATAATGATTTTTGTTAGGAGCTATACTCTTGTATTAGTGTGCTAGTTTAAATATTTGACATTACATACCTCACTTAGAAAAAATTCTTAATACATTATGATAAAGCAAGTCAAATGTTTCAGCAAAGTAAAATATTCAAATAATAGGATCTCTAAAGAAATTAGAAGAAAACCAAAAGCATATTGCTTTGAATCTGTGCTTGGAAAATAATTTAAATGATTAAACATTTTAAAGTTGTGTAGGTTTTTTAAGGTAACAAATTGAAATAAAGCACAGTGAATTTTTCTTTTTTATTACAGCTGTCTTTTCAGCTCTATCTCTTTCCATTTGCACATTAAAATGAAACAAAATACCACCACTTTGTAGCTTTTTTATAATCCTTTTAATCAGCACTTCCATTTTGTTTCTGTAATTTGCAAATTGCTATTCTTTTCAGTGAAAATAAATTATGTGTGTAATTTTACTCTTGACAAAATTGTTTATTCTTACTGATTAATCACTGTCCTGGTTTTGTCTATTATCTTAAACCATAAATCCATGAAGACATAGAGCTATATTTGATTTGGCATTTTCCAACTTGAAATCTTTTGCATCTGTAATGAGAAAATTCTGGCTATTTATTTCCATAAGGTTAATCCAGTAATTCATCTCTACTCTAGAAAGCATTAAAAGTACACTTTCAAGTGCTTTGGTGATGAGGGTTGCTTATTTATTGGCCGAATTCAGGCCTGAAACAGGCTATATCTGACAACAAAGTAACAGAGAGGAATAAGGCTCTGTCAAGAATTGACAGAATAGAGACTTTCTCTATTTGTTCAAACAAACAGATCTCACTCTGCTCAAATTTAATGTGAGTTTTGCCATTATCTGCAATGGGACCAGACCTCAGCCATTATTTTTCATTTCACTGTACATTATTCTAAGTGATATACAGCCTACACTGTTAAAAACTGTAAGTTAATTTGCTTTCTATGAAGCAGCCTCTCTGAATAAAACCAGAGAGTTGTAGCTCTGTAAGGCATGAAAAATACTTCTAATCGAATCTATCTCTGTGGAGGGAAAAAATATGGCAAAAAATGACAAAGAATTATCAACAAACATGACTTTGCCATTCTTTTAAGAAAATATATTCCAAACCTGACCCTGTCATGAATAGTTTACAAATTTAGAAAGTGTATATATTCATGAAGATCTTATGATGGGTCAAGATTATTTCTCACATAACTCTATCAAATTCATAGCATCCATGCTATGCTATGGATGACTTGGGAACATGATTTCCCATTTTTATCTTAAGCTGGAATTGCATCAAAAGAAGAAGAAAAGTCCAAAGAGAGATAGAGGGAAAGGAGTAGTGTATCGAAGCAGCATACTCATACTCATTGTTTCACCTGTGAGTGACAGTGGGTTTTTTGTTTTTCTTCAAAAAATAAAATCAGCACTCTCTCCTGACCTTCACTGTATCTGAGAAAGGTAACATCTCACAGGAAGCCAAAATTCACAATTAGAATATATTGATATACCACATAAAGGAACATATTGATTACTTACACATCTTATTAATTACTTTAAATCACTGAAATATTACATGCAAAACCAGTAGAAAAATGCCAGCTATTAATTTTAGAATAGAATGGAATGGAATAGAATAGAATAGAATAGAATAGAATAGAATAGAATAGAATAGTTCAGCTGGAAGTGACCTACAATGATCATCTGCCTGACCACTTCAGGACTAACCAAAAGTTAAAGCATCTTATAAAGCGCGTTGGCCAAATGCCTCTTAAACACAGATAGGCTTGGGATATGAACTACCTCTCTAGGAAGGCCATTCCAGTGTTTGACCACCCTCTCAGTAAAAAAATGTTTCCTAACATCCAGCTGGAATCTCCCATGTCACAACTTTGAATCAATCCTACATGCCCTGTTCCTGGATCTCAGGGACAAGAGCCTCCCCCTCTACTGCATTGCACTTTTATCCTTTCTGCTAAATAGACTGTATTTTAAGAAACCACATTAATGTAAATTTTGCATACACTAGAATTTTATACAGCTAAAATCTCTCTATAGGAAAAGGACTGGGTCTATAATCAGTTTCTGTGACTATATGAACCCTGTGCACTGTCTGTCCACCTTCCTGACTAAGTGTCCCTCTCTCCTTGTATATTTTCTAGTTTTCTGCCTCCTGTTTTCTTTCTGCTGTATCTGCCTTTCAGAGAGATGTGCTGTACCAAGAACATTACCCAAAATGTAAGACACTCTTTATAAGCAAGAGGAAAGGGGATTGGAAGTGCAACCTCAGGATGTGCACCTCCATATTTTCCAGATTAAAAGGATAGGCAGAAAAGGAAGCTATAAACCTAGGGTTCACTTCAAAATTATGTTGGGAAGTAGCAGCCAGGGTATGTGTTAAGCTCTGGAAACTAAAATCTCAGACACCATAGTGTAGCCATGGCCAAGGGCACAATTGATTTAAAAATGTTATATTACTTACCCATCTTCAGAAGCATAATCTGAGAGTCAACAAATACCAATCCTTAGCCGAATAATTTCTATATTTGATCCAGTTTAAAAGGTCTTAATATCATGTTTGTCTTACTCTGAAGTCAGTTAAAAAGTACTGATTGGTTTAACTGAGAGCAGGACTACCTTTTTCCCCTTAGTTCATGTATCATTATTTTTATTGGTTTTTAACTTATATGTAGAACAGTTTTAATGTAAAAGTGAAGATGCAGTATGTGTTTCAGCATCAGTCTGACCTGCTTTTGTGTGTGCAAAATCCAAAGTTTCAGAAATGAAACTGATGCAACTTGTCCTGCAAATATGTATACTCATACTCTTCTTCCTTTTTTCCTCTTTTCGTTTCTGTATTCTTTTCTCCCTCTAGAGAAATAGAAAATTTCTATATAGTTTCCTACCTCCTCCTTTTTTCTGCTACATGTCTTTCACAGCTATGCAGTGAAATGCTGTACAAAGGACCTTACCCAACATGCAAGAAGTTATCTTTATAAACACAAGGAAAGGGGATAGGAAGCCAGCATCTTTGGTGATACTCACTTACAGTGAACCCTTCTGATAGAGATTTCTGTTGTTGTAGACAGCATAATTTACTTTCTTTCTCTGACAAAATTTTCTTCACAGACTTACATAGAACCAGAATACAGATCTTTAAACAGTTACATCAGCATGATGGAATCTTCTTGACACTTAGTGTATACTTACAGTTTGAGGATATATTCTTCTAAATCACTTCTTTCTTATCGAAATCCACCATTTTATTTTTTTTTTAATCCTTCCATGAGATCACTATTAGACACGCCTTAGAGGCAGAAGCAGAACAGCAAATATGATATGCAATTTATATTCAAAATAAGCTTTTATATTTCAGATTTATAAGCATTAATATTAGCATTTTATTATTGCAGCTTCAAGGAATATCACTCTTAGTGCCCTTTATACTTGGCAATGGACACATAGCGAAGAAAATATTTCTTGAATAGAAGATCAAATGCTCCTTAAGGAAGATGGCTTATTGTTAAAGAAGGAAAAAATTGATCTCTCTACTCATCATAGTGATAGGATAAAATGATCTTGAAAATCCTAATGTGGCAACAATTGCAATTAAATAACTTGTATGTTACATTGAAAGCACAGATTTCTATATTACGTTACAATGAGTTAATTATTTATGCACTCAGTCCTAGTAAGACCAAAACTAGAGCAATTTGCCCAGTTTTGGATCCTGTATTCCAGAAAATTTGATAATGACCAATTTGATAATGAAAGAGTGATGAACAAATATCATCCAGATTGAGAATGAAAGATAAGTGGGCTCAAAACCTTTCAGCCTTTAAGAAAGGACCTTAAATAATTAAACAAAAAGAGCCTGTGGGAAAACATGTAGTAGCAGCCTTCAAATAGACAGAAGTCCAGTGTACAGATGTGGTTCTCATATTTGCTAGAAATAGAACACAATGTAAGAAAAAAGATGCTTTGGAGTAACAGAGGCCCTTTAGAAATGGAGGGAGGGGGAAGCTCAATATTCTGCATGTAAGGACTGTTAAACACTGAAAAAAAAC
This sequence comes from Margarornis squamiger, assembly GCA_035222235.1. Classification (NCBI taxonomy): domain Eukaryota; kingdom Metazoa; phylum Chordata; class Aves; order Passeriformes; family Furnariidae; genus Margarornis; species Margarornis squamiger. The sequence goes on along the minus strand of JAWWTY010000106.1, from coordinate 66,906,597 downwards.
TGCCTCAGTGGCTCTTTGGTACATGTTAAGAAGCTAGACAATTGACGTTTAAGGATGTTTTTAGTTGGACTGATCCTGCCCCAGGGCAGAAGATGACTGCCTTTGGGTCTTTCCTAGTTCTGTTATCTTCCAGCCTGTAGTTTTATAGTTGTGGCATTTCCCACCGGCTGTTCAATAGCTCTGTTCTTTTGTGCAGACTGTGTGTTGAAATACATCAGGGGTTTTTTTTAATGTGATCACTAGCAAGTGTCAGGCTTCAAATGCAAGCCTGTAACCCACTTGAACAACTCAGAAATCCTCAGAATGTCTAAATTAGACATATTTCAGTTTTACGAAGAATTTGAAGTCATAAATTATTTAAGTTATCTGTCCATGAATACACCATGACTGAATGGGAAATGAGGGCTGAGAACGGAGTAGTCCTCCTTGGAATTTTATGCTTGACACTGGAAACATAAAACAACAGTATGTCTAAAAGAACAACAGCAACAACAAAAAAAACCCCAACATGCACACCAAACATAGGAAAAATAAGAACGTGTCCCATAGATCATAGAAACTGCACAGTTCTCTCACCATAAAATACAAAAAGGTCTACTTTGGAAGTATAGCTTCCCCAAAGTCTGTATTTCCAGTACAGTTTCTTTTGATTAAATGTAATATCCACCCATATTAAAAAAAAAAAAAAAAAAAAAGTACCTTTAAACAACTATGCAGAATTTTAAAATATATACTTAGTACAGGTCCAGCCATATTAATGATTCTGACAAAATAATTGATTTTCATTTCCTTCTTTCATGTTGCGTGGGAACAGCCTGAGGTACATTACAAGATCTGAGAGAGATGATAAGGACAATAAGCAGGCTTTTGAGAGATTCTGAGCACCTAGTGGATTACTGTTTAACCTTTTGATGCACTGTTGGGTTTAGTTTTGGAAATCCTGTCTCTTTAGGAGCCTGAGTCTCATTTCTATGCTGGTGAGACAGAATGTAAGGAATATGAGGTGCCAGATATAATCAGATGTCCTGCTCCCAGGAGGATTCTATAAATTTTACATACGTGGTTCCACTGAAAAAGTTGATGTGTCCATATTTTGTACCATATAAAAAGGCTACTAAACAACCCAGTAAACAGTAAAAGTTCTGAAATGGCTAGAATTTAATCAAATCTTAAATTCTGATCAATAGTTAAGTATATTCACCAGGCTTCTCTACCTAGTAACAAGGTACCCTGTGTGTCACAGAGGGATGCCTCAAAGATTGTGTAGTATTTTGCTCAACTTTTAATGATCTACTAAAGAAACAGGAAGTGCTAGTGACTGTTTCTCAAAGAAAATATATTCTTGACAGCTTTCTTTCCCTCACAGAGAACCAGGTTATTCTTAAAATGAATTAGTGTTGACAGATCTATGTCTACTAAGCATCATTCTGTAATAAATCTTAGGCCTGCTTCTGTATATCCTTAGCTTATTCCTCTGATGGTTCCTAAATGAATGTTTACTTCTTATTCTCCTGAACTTAGAATCAAGGACCGAAATCCACCAATCCTGTTTAAACAACTGTATCCCATTGAAAGTACAATTTCATGCAAAAACCTAGAAATGTGTTGTACCTGTGTGACTACGCCTCGATACTAGTGAGTTTTCCTTTCAAGCTGTGATTGTGGGGTCAGAGATGAAGCTAATTTTAGGCTCCCTAGGCCCTTTCAGTTTAAATAGCTATGGTGCCATTATGCCAAATCAACTGCATTGTATTTGAAACCGATTACTGATCCAGCATTAAGAGAGGAAGTAGAAAGGTTGTGGTGCATTGTTAGGAAGTGTCTATATTATGGAACCTGTGTGGTGGTTTCTCAGTAGTTGTTAAGGGTGGTTGTCTGCTGTGGCAGCACCAAAAGGTGCTACATGGGTCTGCCTGAGATGGGAGTGAAATCAGAGCAACAGGAATATTTGTCTCGGGGCTACCCTAGGCTGAGGGGAGCTCTCGGTAGATATGTATGCAGAGCTCCCTGAGCTGGGCCAGTTGGGTGAGACTGAGATGTGGGCTCTGTCCTCCTGTCAGCCTGGGATGAAAGTAACAGTTATCAAATGGGTAGTCTGTGCTGTGAAGAAGGAGTTATCCCAGCAGGGAGAGTGGGCATTGTGCTTCAGGGGGGATGGAGGTACTCTGGATGTACAGGATGGGGATGCTGGGGTGTAAGGCATTCTTCTATCTGTACACTGAACAACTTCATGGGTTAAAAGCTAAATCAAGTGCAAACCTGAGGTTTGTGTCTTACCAGTGTGCTAAAATAAAATATAAAAAATGCCCAGCACTTTTTGGTTTGACTAATGCTACTCCAAAAGTATTTTCATTTGTTTTTAAAAACAAACAGTGAATCTTCTAACCTTACTTCTCTGTATGAAGGTGTTCCTTGTCCAAAATGAAACCACCCCACATTTGTTCAATTTGTTATTTTCACATTGCATGCTCTGCCATAGCAACATGAGGGTCTCTTTCCTTTTTTTAACTAAACTTTTATAACCTTTGCCGCAATAGACAAACGGCTTCAACTGCATAATTGGCACAAAACGCAACCAATAAAGCCAACTTACGCAGCCTCAGGACAAACACACACGAAGTTTAAGGAAAGTAGGATACACTAGGGTGCAGACGATTCAAAGCTCGCTCGGAGGGATGCTCCAATGTGTTGCACTGCTGCCCTCTTAAGGACAAAAGAAGCGAGGAGCTGAAGTACCTGCTCGTTCAGAGGCCCATAACTTCGGTGTGACAGCTAGGTCTATCTGAGGTATTTTGACACGGTTCTCATGCCTTTGTGTATGTTACCGCACTCTGTTATGTTTCTTTTGCTCTCCAGGGCATGTTAGTGCACACCTGTGCTCTAAAACTACGTGGTGTTAGGAGCCTGTGCTGAGTGGAAAGCAGGCATTCGGCAAAACAGAAACCACAATGCCCCTTTGCACGTCTATTAAAGGCTTTGACACATCAGATCTCCCACCACGTGTTTCCTGCAGGTTGCTAAACGTGAGGGTGCTGAGGATGGGCAGCCCTGTCCTGGGGTTCCGTGGATGTCTGTGCCCCGGGGGCTGTGGGCTGGAGTGGGGAATCTCCGTCTTGAAGCCCCAGCCTGAGGGATGCTGCAGCTGCAGGAGGTCGGCCACACCACAAGCAATTCTACCTCCTTCAGCATGACCACTTAGAAATTTCGCCTGTTAGGACAGGATTTATGATTTCCCCCAATTTTCCATTACCAAGTATTTACAACATAAAAGTAATTACTTTGGTGCATAAATTAACTACAGGAAAACCTAAAATAATCTCAGATGGGACCTGACAGCCCAAGAGTTCACTATCAGTTATGTGGACATCTCTGAGTGGCTCATGGTGTCATCAGACTTGAACAACAGAGCTGAAAGGGTGATGTTAACACATAAAGATAGTACAGTTGTTGCAGATAATCTCTATTAAAGGCAGCTCCTTTCTGAGAAAGGTCCTGGAATGGGATGTCAGTATGTTTAAAGGATTCACCTCAAAGGAAAAAACTGAGAGACAAAACACTTGTAAGACAAAATAAAAATTAATAAAATGGGGGGTTTGTGGGCTGAAAGTAAACTGCCAAGACTTTCCTGTTACCAGGTTTGTGCTACAAATACTGAAGATAAAGGTTATTCTCTCAATTATCTTCTCTTTCCCCAGAACAGAAAACCCATTCTCTTCATCAGTATTTTCTCTATTTCTTGTTGTCAAACTTCTAATTTAATCAGCTTCATGTACCTGAAATTTAACTTGCTGAATCTCTCCAGAGGTGAATATTCTTCCCTACACAAAATGGTTAAAGATTAAGTACGATTAGTACTTTTGTGTTGTAAATTCTGTGATAGTTTGTCATTACTGTCAGTATAATTGTGCAGCATTCAAAAAATCTGGATGTTCAAGATTACCTTCAGTTGACAGTGAATACAGGGACCAGAGGGTTTGACTAGATGATCTTCTAACCCAAACCATCCTATGATTCTATCAGTGAATGTATGATTTTCAATATCTGTCCAGATGTTTCAATACTTCAGTTGTGGTGAGTTTTTGTAAAAAGTTTTACAGGGATAGCCTGTAAAAACAAAAGTTATACCTTTTAAATGGTGTAATCTAAACACCACTTTGGAAGCTACATGAATTCTTTTTTCAGGGGGGAAAAAAGTAACTCTGGAATAAGACAACTGTACTGATATAATCTGCAAGGCAGACAAACTTTATGTGGGGATAGTGTGAAACACCAGCTGTGGGTGAACTCTTGGATTTACTGAAGTCAATCAAAATTGTGACCATTGCCTTCAGTGTTTTGCTCTGTGTTTTCTGAAGTGAGCAGCTTTAATAAAATTTTTGTGTGCTCCAAGTTCCCAGACTGCTGCCTCATCTTGATAGTTATGATCCCTATTGTGTGTGAGGTCCTGGATGTATCATTTTGTATGTTCATATTTCACATGTATTAATTTTTATGTATTTAGGCATGTATTTATTTCTTTAACATTTATCTAAAAAATATGTACCTATCATTATGTATACAAAATTTATGGTGTGCATACATATATAACATATGCTGTGTATATAATATACGATGTATGTATATGTTATGCATATATATACACACACACAACACAATTAGAAATTATATTAATGTCTGTGGAAGATACTGAGAATTTTTGAAAGAAGCTGCTATACAATGGACTAAGGTAAAATTATGCAGTCCATTTCCTTCTTGCTCTGACACCTTAAGTGCTCATCCTGTTCTACTATTAGCATTTGTGAATTTTATTCCTAATTTCCAGTATCTTCCTTTGTTATCCACTTTCTAATCTGACACTGAAGTTCTGTGTAGAATTTTTAAATATACGTGATAGGTCATGTTAATATAAATTTCTCTCTTCTGTGTCTACCTGAACATGTATAAGTATGTGTATATATATGTATACATATTGTATCTTATTCAACTATTGAATGTATTTTCAAAAGTATTTTGCTCTGTAATACCAAATTGTTGAAAAAATGAAATCATAATTTGATATAATCAAAATTGCTGTTGCACACTGCTGCTATGGTTATGCACCCCAACTTATCCACCTACAAAGCACAACACTTACAGACATGCACAGGCAGACAACATGAAAAGATAACTTGTATTAAATATTTTATAACAATTCCTCTCAATTCAAATGTGTTTTATATTATTCTATTTATAGCCATACAAGAATTTTAAAATAAATTATATTTATTTGAAATATATTCAACTGGAGTTTTTCATGTTTTGCAAATCGAAGCAAAGTTTTCATGGTGTCATTGGTCTAAAGAGAAAATAATAATAACAGCATAAGGAGGTCTTGCAAACAAGGCTGTCAATCCCAGCTGTTTCAGCATCCCAAGTACAGCTTTAACAGGACACTATATTCAAGTGCAACCACAGAGAACAGGACTATGTCAATGCAACTCTCAGTGCTTTCTTTCAGACAGCACTTTCTAATTGCACTATGGCATTACTTACTGAGCAGGTACCTATCAAAAACTCATATTATGTATTCTGGGCACAGACTGTACTGTTCTTAATGTTTGGGGTTTTTTATTCCCAAAGCTGTCAATAAATTAAAAGGTAGCTCGTTACCTGTGGCATTTTGGTTTTTCCACAACTAAGTGTACAGCGTAGTGTTGCTTACTGTATAGGGTTGCTTATGCTCTGCAGGGACTTTGATAATCACAGAATTATAAGATGTTTTGGATTGGAATTGACCTTAGAGATCATCTGGTTCCAACCCCAATGCCATGAGCAGGGACACCTTCCATTAGACCAGGCTGCTCAGGGCTCCATCCAACTTGGCCTTCAACACTTCATGGCATGGGACATCCACAATTTCTTTAGGCAGCCTGTTTCACTGCTTCACCATCCTCACCGGAAAGAATTTCTTTCTTGTATCTAATCTAAACCTACCCTCAGTTTAAAGCCATTACCCCTTTTCCTGTCACTACATGCCATTGTGAAAAGTCCTTCTCTACCTCTCTTATGAGCCCCTTTTAGGTACTGGAAGGCTGCTCTCCAAAGCCTTCTCTTCTCCAGGCTGAACATCCCCATCTCTCTCAGCCTGTCTTCATAGGAGAGGTGCTCCTTTGATCTCCAGTCATCCTCACGGCCCTGCGCTGGACTCGCTCCAGCAGGTCCACATCCTCCTGATGCTGGGGGCCCTAGAGCTGGACACTGCAGGAGCAGAGTAGAAGGTGCAGTCGACCTGCAGTGCCATGCTTCTTTTGATGCATCCACAGAACATGGTTGTCTTCCTGGGCTGCCAGTGCATATTTGCTGGGTCATGCTGAGCTTCTCATCCACCAGTACCCCCAAGTGCTTCTCCTCAGGGCTGCTATTCTCTGCCCACTCTCTGTCCAGCCTGCACTTGCTCTTGGGATTGCAGGACCTTGCTTTGTTGAATTTCATTAGGTTGGCACAGTCCCACCTCTCCCCTGTGTCATTCCCTCTGCATGGCATCCCTTCCCTCATCGTGGTGCCGCCGTCAATACGCTGCGGGTGCACAATGAAGCAGGAGTAGTACTTGCCTGCTTATATAAGCCAGCTGTCCCCAGCAGCGGTGTGCCTCTGGCCGTGCCGTCACTAACCAAGGCTGACCCCCGTGCCCGTGCCCTGCTCAGCGGGACCCGCGTTTGCGGGGCAGGCACTCGCGGTCCGCAGCGCCGCAGCGCGCCACCCCGCCTGCCCCCGGGCACACAAAGCCTGGGCGGGAAGCGTGCCTTTCAAACCGGGCTGCCGGGGCCCGCCTCCGGCCGCGCTCCTCCCCGTGCCCGCCCCTGCGCAGCGCGGGTTCGCCGCCGGGCTGTGCCGCAGGTGAGGGCGGCCCCGCCGTGTGCTGCGGGCAGCGCCGCGCTCAGCCCGCACCGCCCGCACCGCAGGAAGCGCCGCCCGCGCTCCTTCCTCCTCCTCCTCCTCCTCCTCCTCCTCCGCCCGCCGGCAGCGGCTCGGCGATGCAGCAGCAGCAGCAGCAGCAGCACTTTTCCCTGGCTGACTGCGACGTGGTGGGCTTCGACCTGGACCACACGCTGTGCCGGTACCACCTCCCGCGGAGCGCACGGGTGAGTGCGGCCCGGGGCCGGGCCCGGGGCCGGGGTTGGGGGGGGGGGGACCCCGCTCCGCTCCCCGCCGCGTCCCCGGGCCAAGGGAGAAGGGCCGGGTCCCAGGGGGACAGCGAGCCTTGTGCCGGCTGTCTCGGGTATCCGCGGGGAAACGTGGGACGAGAAGAGAAACACAGGTGCATCTCTCGCCGGGCCCTTCCTCAGCAGGCCCGTGCCCGAGCGAAGGGGACAGCCATGTCTTCTTCCCTGAGAGCGGTGCTTCTTCCCCAGCTGTAGCGGCGCTAAGGAGAAGGTACCCCCGCTCCTCCCCTCCCGCCCCCGCCAAGTGCAGAGATGCTGCGGAGTGAGGGGTCCGCGGCGCTTTGGACAGGCGACCTTTGCAAACTTTCTGGTGCTTACAGTAAAACGCCGAGCTTGCAGGCACTCTGACTTCGCCCTGTTGTCCTTCTCGGAGAGGAACTGCTGTCATGTGCTGTGCCTTCCCGCCATTGGCACTTGTTTTTTTAAACTCCCCTGTGATCTTCCATTGACTCGTGCTTCTGTGTTGATGTCAGGACTCTGCCCCGGAGCTGTCTTGTGTCGTGTATGCTCGTGGTAATTTGCTTGTATTCACCTACAGTACATTTTGCACTGCACAGGACTCCTACGCTAATTGCAAGATATTTCAGAATTGGTATAGAAACAAGTGTTTATGAGCTGTCCCGTTTATTAATAGGCAGTGTGCAGTGTGTCCTGTGTTGAAAAACTGCATTGCTTCCTTTAGCTGTGAGAAGCATATTCCTTACGAAAGACAGTTCAATAAAAGCAGTGAAATGTGTGAGCTCTTAAATTTCTAGCTGGAAACTGCAGCTCTAGACTTACCTTCCATGTTCTTTCTGTTATGCCACACAGATCACGTCTTACACAAGCACATTCTTGTGAATGAGAATTTTGTCTGATGAAGGCAAATGTTAGACTATTGGTAGTTACCTATAAGAGTTTTTAAAAAATCTAATCAGCCAATGAACAAAATAAAGAAAAAAATCCAAAAAAGTTTATTAGACTTGGTTCACTCTTCATCTATTCACAGGATAAGAAGCAGACTGACAGGTGCCCATTGCATGCCTCCTTGTCTATTGGAAGTTTAAAATACTTTAAAAGGCTGGCAGGCACAGCTGAAGATGTAGTTAGTTCTTACTCTTTCAGCATTGGCCTTCATATTTGTCTTTCTCTGGCATTATTCATTTTAATTCCAAGAGCAGCTGTGGTAATTAAAGAAATAAGGCCAGGGAACAGCTTTAATGAAAGAACCATGAGAAAAAGGGAGCAATAACTATTTTTGGATGGTCTATAAGGACGTGGCAGCATCTCCTTAGATCTTATACTACTTTACCAGCACAGTACATTAATAAATTGCTGACAGTCATACTAGGCCTTTACAGTGTTCCTTCTGAACTTAGAAATAATAACTGTTTATTTAGTAGTTGCCTGTTTCCTTCAAAATATATTCCTTCAAATACTTATAAAATGCCCCCCAAGGCTATATGTTTATTGGTTTGGAAGCTGCTTTTTGAATCTCAGAAACCATGACATTTAAAATTTTAAAAAAAGGAGATTGGGGAGGGGCAAATAGCATCTAGTCTTTAAGTATTTAGCATCTTGGTTTCCCAACAGTCTTGAAGCACAGGGACCATAAGGTAGAATGTTGTAAACTTAGTTGTGCTGGACAGGGTACACCAGAACTCCTGTGTTTTTTCCATCATTGACAGAAATAACCTCAGGCACTATTTCCCAGTGGAGACAGTGGGCCAGGGCCCCTAGCTCCCTGGTTTGATTTCACTTAGGAGGCACTAACACACGCATCTGGCCACGTTCCAAGAAAGCAATATATTTGATCTCAATCAATATAGTTAATGCATATATTTTTTCATTTATAGCTAATATATGACAGTTTTGCCCAGTATCTGGTAACGGAGAAGGGTTATGACGAGGACTTGCTGACACTAGCTCCAGACAGCTTAGGCTTCTGGTAAGTACATAGAAGATAACAGAAATTTTTTTCATAACTTCCTATATACTGTAACTTTTACAAAGCTTGGAAAACAGCTTCTCTTATTAGGCCATTGCTGTTATAATTCTCAAGCCCAATAGATAAATCCAAAATTACAGTTTTGAATACTTGTTCTAACAAGTATTTGTCATGAGATACTTCGAATGTGGTATTGTGAAGAGAGAACTGAGCATCCAAGTTTGCTTTGTCTGTGCTTCTGGCTGTCTGGACGCAAGCCTTTTGGTCTGACTTACTCTCTTATTTTATGTGTCTTCTTTGTCTTCTACCTTCTATCCAACTGGTAAATCCATCAACTATAAGAATTTAGACGCTTTTATCAGGACAGGTGTGATTTTCTTTGTGTAAGGCATGATAATCTCAACAGTCTTCTGAGAACCCAAGGGAAGGTGACATGCCAGGAGGTAGGCCTTGGGTGGCATGTCAGGCACAAAGCTGTGATGCAGAAGGCTGAAATGCAAGCTCCCACTCTGTACTCAGTGGTCTCTGAGCAGGACCTTGAATTTGAATCTCTGATCTTTCAGCTTTTTTAAGTTATTATCTAGGCCATGGGACTATGGACTTTAAGGCCAGGTAATCACTAGATATTTATTAAATAATGCATGCGTTCTTGTGAAATGTTTTTTTTCAGTATTTGACTAGACGGTTTCCAGTGAGATTGATTTCAACTTCCATGAGACAAGCAGTGTATCTCTTTCTCATATTTTGAGGCATCTGATGCAAGAAGTCCTCCGTTAAGATCTAGGTATCCTGGGTTCAATCTCTTATTGAAGCAGGAGGTTCATTAACATGGACCTATAAGCCCACAGTGCTGGTGTGTCAGTGCTACTTGCCCAGGAGCCATTTGTGAAAGGTTGGGATCTGCTTGCTGCCTTCATGGCATAAATTCTTTCCTTTGGGTGCCTTATAACAGAGGATAAAGGTGGTGTTACTTTTTCAATTTCATTTGTTCATTTGGATTCCAACCACTGAGCTCTGAATTAATTTTTCAAACAACCTAAGTCAATGCAGATTCCATTTTCTGGAAGATACAGATTTATTAGGAAGAGTTAGAAGTCTTGCTGAGTGTCTCTCCTATGTTGTCGACTCTTCCCCTTGTTAGTGCTGGTTAGCATGGCAATACATCTGCTTCAGGTGTTCCTTGGTTATTCAGTTGCCTCATTTACAGTGATGTTCTACCCCTGTTTCCTGTAATAACTGGTGTTATCAGTCTAGTAATAATAAGTAGAGGAGTTGCCATCCAAAATAAAAATTTCTTAAATAGAAGTGACTTAAATATCAGATTTCTTAGTTGTATATATTTGGACCTTAATCCTCCAGCCAGTCATTGTAATAGTATGTATTTGCTTATAATAGAGCATTGTTCAAATATGGAAGTATTTGAAGGGTTGTGTTGTGTGGTTTTGTGTAGCATCGCAGCTACAGAAGCACCATAGCTTCTGCAATTGCATATCACTGGTAGATAAGAAGGCATTCCTCTGAAAGCATTAATAGTTCATTTCTTCCTTAAAATAAAATTATTTGTAGTTGCAAAGGCTTGGTGTTGGACATTGAAGAAGGAAACTTCCTGAAACTTGCAGAAGATGGAACAGTTTTAAGGTAATACTGGCCATAAGTCTATATTGTTAAATATAAATTGTGTTGTTAAATACACCAAAATTTGATCCCCTTTCTAAGCACTATCTCTTAATTTTATAAATATTTAAAATACTAATTTCAGCATGCATTCATTTATTGGATGGAAAAGTTGAAATACTCTGATAATGTGGTGCTCAGTTTCTCTTAATGCTACATATGCAGTCTTCCTGTACTGTTTCCATGTTAGCTGGGAGTGAATAATGTCTCATTTTTAATAGACATCTGAGACCCTTGGGGCACACTGATCACTTTTTCAGTGGCTAGAAATGTACTCTTTGTCCAGTTGTGATAAAATCTGAAGTAAGGTTTTTCTTTGCCTTGTGAGTATCCTGACTTGGAGGCAGTGCTAATGACTAATGCTAGTGATAGGAACACTATTATTTTTGTACCTTATACATTCAAAATTGTGCAGGCTTACACCATATAATTTAAATAGCCTGAGATAAATTAAACACAAAAACTGACACATTCACTTTCAGAATTCTGGGGGTCTTCAAAAGCTGTATTTTGCTTTCAGTCATCATTTTGGTACATACTTAACTCCTCTTCCTTTTCTTTTTTTTGTTTTAAAACATGGAAGACTGCTATTTTGAATCAAAAATCTGAAAAGTAAATATATCTAAATTATATCAATCCCATCCCCATTTCTCCTGTATTTTGTTCCAGAATGAAAAACTTTGTAGTTTAGTCTACAAGAAAGGCTCTACTTTTTATTTTTCTGATAGCATGTGGGACAAGGAGTTTGAAGATGAACTCATTAAAAGAAGGAATACCTTTGAGTCATTGCTGTTTATCCCAAAATTCATTTAATAGCATGAATTTTGGAGTACTAAATGCAGAACTCAAGATTAGAGGGTATACCTCATTAAAGGGAAGAGTGGTACGGAATTGCTTCTCCTGGAATTGCCTGCGTTTGCTTCAAAATGGGGCCCAATTTGATGGTCAAATTAATTAATTTTTAATTCCTAAAAAGGCTTGTGTGTACTTCTGTATTAAAGAGCTGCTTGCACGGCTCAAACTAGCACTTTTCCATAGTTCTGCCGTTCATTCTGTGAATGTTACTGGGCTTCAGAATGATGTATAGGCTTTCTGCACTGTGCTTTATTGTGCAGTGCATATTGATAGCTCAAGTATAGTGAGTGTCCTCACACAATTGAAAACATTCGAGCAATACAGAGTGATTGTGTTAGCAGGTGAGGCACAGTAGCTGTGCCCCCAGCCAACCAAACCTTTGTGTAGTAGGGCTTTTATCGAGAACTGTAATGTATATGATAAAAGCTTAGGTCCTGGGAAACTTCTGAGCTATAGAGTTAGTTTTGATCAATTTGCATGCACTGCAATATTCAGTTGCAGTATGTTACTTTGCAGAAGTAGTAATTTGGATGCTTTCAACCCTTTTCTTTGTTTTTCCTTTTTTTTTTTTTATTAATAAACAACTTAATGCATTGAATAGGGCAAGCCATGGTACAAAGAGCATGACATTTGAAGAGATCCTGGAGACATATGGAAGGAGGGAGTGGAAGCATTTTAGTACAGTCAGTGGAATGGTTTCACGCACAGGTAGGTATACTTCAGCATATCCTCTTCGTTGAAATTGTTCTGGTCCCTTCAGTGCCTCATACTGTTAGTTCTTACCACAAATTTGTAAATATACTTGAGCTAAGAATTACTGGAATACAAATGTAAAGGTAAATGTGTCGGGGGAGACTTGATTTTATGTATTTTCAACTTCTAATACTGCAGTTCACCGTAAATTTATTTCACCAATGATAAGACAAATGAGCTGACTGACATTATGGGAATGTTTTGGTTATAGTGATAGGCACATTGTCCCTTGATGAAGTAGACTGACACTACCAGTATCATGGTTTAACCCCAGCCAGCAACTAAGTGCTGTAAAGCTGCTCACTCACTCCCTCCACGCCCAGGCCCAGTGGCAGTAGAACCAGAACGAATGATAAACCTCATGGGTTGAGATAAGAATAATTCAATAATTGAAATTAAATGTTATAATAATAAATATGTTCACAATACTAAAAATAATTATTGTAATGATAAGGAGAAAGAACCGAAGAGAAACAAGTGATGCACAATGCAATTGCCCGCCACCTGCTGACTGATATCCTATCTCATTTGGGACATATTTGGCAAATATTAAATTTTTCTTTATTATTGACTTATCGCCATCTGTGCTGTTACTGGAGGCCTAGGTGCAGGTGAAAAGAACAGTGGTTCTGGAAACAAAACATCTCCCCTTGCAGTTGAAGCTTCTTGGTTTTAAGATAGGAGTCACTTTGAAGGCACTGTGGCTACATTTGCATTCTTGCTCTGTGTTTCCTCTGTTTTACTTTGATCTTGGCAGTTGTGAGCAGCATACAGAAAGTGCTCGGTTAAGTTGCCTTTTTTAGGTAATGGAGATACTTTCCTTGAGATTTTGCTGACATGCTTATTCTAAACTGCAGGTAATCTTCTGCAAAAGGGAGAAAGAGAAAGGTTTCCTTTGGTCATATGGGAAATGTGCCTTTCTTTTTCATTGAAGCATGCACTTAATCTCTTGCGAATTTTAATCCCTATGCTGCTGCCTTGTTCTTTAATATATCTAAGAGACAGCACAGACAAGGTGCTAGTTAAGTCATTTCTCTCCTGAGAGAGAGTTGCTGAACATAACCTCAATCCGGGAAGGCATTTGCATTCTCCTGATACAATTCTGTTTTGGAGACACATGTAATAATGTGAGCACGGGTCCCCTTGGGCTAAGATGCTGTCTACAGCATGTGTGTGCAAAGGATATGTGTTAAGACCTGTCCAATTGTCTTTGAAACAACTTCTCAGATGCTTTCTCTGTGTTTCCACTGCTAGAGAAATAAGTATTTTGGAAGAGTTGAAGGATACTGTCCTGACTCTTAAAACTCATGGTTCTCCCCCTTTTTTTCACCTTAACTTTTAGAACCTTAAAATGTCTTTTTAAAATCTCACTGCTTTGATATAGGTGAACAACTTTTAGTTGCCAGTTTTGAGAATTAGAAGTGGTAATAAAGGCTAACAAGGATTGGGAAACAGATAATGCTTATTACCAGTAAAATCCAAATAGGAGCTTATATTATTGTTTAAATGTAGTTGTTGTCTGTAATTAAAGCATATAGTACAGATTTTTAAAAAATATATTTTCTTAAATTATTTTTTGCAGCTAAATACTATTTGTATGATAATTATTTTGACCTGCCAGGAGCTCTCTTGTGTGCAAGGGTTGTGGACAGCTTAGATCAGGTAAGAACTGGATTGTTTGAAAATGAAGTATTGCATTATCTTTTTCTTCTACCACCAAACTTCTTACATGCATTATTAAATGCAAACAAATAGTGTATTGAACAACATCAACGTCTTTAGTTTTTTTATCATTTGGACGTTTTTATGTTGCACTTAGTATTAAAGTTGTCTCTGAAGAGAGTTGTGAGCTATGTGGCACGTTCAGAATAGAAGTACTTCCACCAGAGGGCACACATAACTAGGATACTAATAGAAATATACTGTTTCCTCAAGTTTGCCCCGTGATATGCAGAATATAATTCTTAAAGACTTCTTTAATTATTCTTGATGATACTCAAATATAACATAAGCCTTCTGAATGACACAATTTGCTAATTTGCAAGTTGTTAGTAAGTTGGAAGCTTCCTTCCATCCTTTCTAAAGCTTGTTTTTGTCCTAAATACATTGATCTGTTTACACAGATGTAATTGCATTTCTTGAATAGTGTCTTTTTAGGGTTTTTTTCATCTAAACAATAAATTAAATTCTCAAGATGGAAAATACAATTGCTTGAACCTTTTTCAGTGCTTTTTAGGTAGAGAGAATGTTCTAAATTCTGCCTTTGAAGTTTGATGATAATTGTTTTGTTGTATAAAAGATTTTAATCTTTAATTTGCAGCTGGAGGTAGGGGAGGGTTCTTCTCATACAGTAATTATACTGGTGTCAAAGAGTACTGATGTAATCTTCTGGCTAAAGGTACCAAAGGGCTGCAGCCCTGAAAATTGTCAATGCTAAAGTTTTGCAGAATGAAGGAGCTGTGAAATGAGTACCTGTGGTCCCTTTGGATATTAGCTGGCTTGTTGCTTTAGCCTTCACTCCAGTATAGCATGCTCAGTAAATTGCTGCCTCAGCATGAGTGTTGCATGAAGAGTTAGCTAAAACTATGTTACCAGGGAAGCATGGAGGACAGGTGCTCCATAAGATTCTTAATTTTCTGCCTGATTAATCTCCTTTCTCTAAGCTGTTCACAGCTTAGAATGCTGACTCAGTTGTAACACCTGTATTGTATTTATATTTAATTTAGACTCAGCACAAATCACTTACTTATTGAGAGAGAAAGTACGTCATAGCATGTGTGTAATAAGCTTTCACATCCAGTTACTAGTCTGTAAGCTGGAGCACTGACCTGGGGTCAGTGCCATCTTCAGCCAGAGAGAATTAAACCCATGCTGTTCCTCCAGAGAGTGGCCAGAAGTTGGTCATGCACCCTCTTAATCAACTAGCAGTTCTTAGGTATTTTATTGGATGTTGGCTCCGTTTCAACAGGAGGACTACAGTAATTCCTTGGAAGCTTAGCATCAGCCAGATGAGAAAGATGCAAGGCAGGAGATGGTTAGTCTCTTCAGCCCAGTACTCCTGCCTGCAAAATGCTGCATCCTAAGGGTTTGAAACCATCCCATTTTCTTCTTCCACATTTCTAAAAGAAAGCAGGATCTTCTGTTTCCTGTTCTGTAGATTCTTCAGTAAGTGCTGTTTTCTTAGCTTTTCCAGACAATATTCTAGGATCAGGAAAGCTTTCTACTGTAAGCAGATGGGAGAACTGCTAAGTTTGGATTCAGAATGGTTTTAGATGTGAGCTGGATGCTGGACTGCCCTGCACTGTTAAAAATATATCTGCTTTTGCTGTGTCCAGAGCCAGAACTCTTATGTATTTTCAGACAAAACAGGGGAGCTTCTTGGTGGTTTTGATCTTCACACTGACAAGCTACACAAAATATTGTTTTGTCTTGATAGTTCAGCTAGTGAAATCACATTTGGTAATCACACCAAAATCATGGTGGACTACATGGGCATGCTTACAGTTTTCTCTCTGCTTTTTGGGAATTGGTCAGTTTTCCTTTATGTCTTATATGCAACAGCTGAAAATCTGCAAGGAATTAGTTTGACAGTTATTTTAGTCTTCTCTGAGTTCAAATGTTTTGAAGGAAGTGTACCCACTTTTAAACTAGTATCCATCTGTCCTCAAAACAGCACACCGAGGAACTGATTTCTTTTTTTGTGAAAACACAAAACCCCAAACTAAGGTGTAAGTCACTCCACATGGGAGTATGAGGGAAGCAAACAGCTGAATCTATCTTAAGGTTAGTGATAGCATAGGCTAGTTCCATTACTACTAGGCAGATTGTCCCCAGTATCTTCTGTACACAGCTTTGAATGGTAAACCTTGGTTAGCAGATAACTAAGTCTGACATATGAAACCTTTTCTCTTTATTAGTTCTTTTACAAATTTCTGTGGCAGTTTTCTATAGGAGTGGATTTTAGAAAGTCTGAAAGCCACAGCACTGTGTCTTTCCTGCTCTTAATCTGTAGAGCTGGTGGATGATAAGCAGACTGCCATAGTGCTTGTTAGTTGTGCACGAAGGACCTTGTTTGTGTGACTTGCTGGTTGTGAAATTAAGGACAGACTGTTCCTCTGGAAGCCTTTGTGGCAGATTAGGCCAGTTTAAACAGCAGTTTACTTCAGTATATATAAACTACATATTTTGGTTTGGTGCTGTTAAGAGTTTATTTGTTGGTTTGTTTTGGGGGCTTTTTTCAGTTTCTGAATGTTTCCCTCTGTAGAAAATGCTTTATGCTTCCAAAATGGGTCATTATTCAGGCATCAGTGCAATGGTCCATACACAGAGGGCAGCAATGCCCTGAAATCTGGTAACAGTTGCTTTGCAATTTATCCTAATGTAGCTGTGTAAATCCTGTAGTGGCACCAGAGTAACTTTACATGAAGTATAAACTCAAAGATGATTCCACCTGCTTTACTGCTACCATATTACTGTGTAACTGAGCACCTCTTACAGGCTCCATACTCTGTAGTACTGTCTGGCTGTGTAATTGCATCTGTTTAATTCATCACTCCTAAAATTTGTGGAATTTGGTAGTGCTGTGGGGCTCAGCTGATTGAGAAGCTTTTCCTCTCCCTTGTGAGATGCTGAAGGGGCATCTGGAACTCTCCTCTGCCTGGGAAGCTTTCTAGGAACAGTGAGAGACTGTTCACAAGCACGGATCACCTTCCCATGTCCTGCCAGAGCTGGGGTTTGGCAGTGTGCAGAGTACAATGCCATGAAGTGCTGCTCAGCCGGGCTTCTGAATGAGTATTTCATACAGTGTTTGGGATGGGCTGGTTGGCAGAAGGACATTACCTCTAAATTACAGCAAAGGGATTTTCCAGTTCTGAGGGTGCAAAGTGAAAGGAGTACCGGGCTGTAGATAAAGTCAGCCTGCTAATTAAGTTCAGTACGTGCAGCCTTAGGCCCTTCTTTTTCCCAAATGTCAGTGGGATTGATAATTTTGTAACTTGCTGTTCTAGCTAATGCCCCCCTTTGCTGTAGTGTTTTAGAGTTTCTCACAACTACAAATTGTTTCTCCTTTTTCCTTTGTCCCCCCACCATAACCTACTTAACCAGGGAGATAACTTGTCTGTAGTTACCCAAAGTTAAGCTGGGTACTGCTGAGTCCTGATGTCCTGAATCCTAATGTCTTAAGAATGTGATTTTGTTTATTCATGGCATTCTTGTCACTGGTTCAGTATGAAAGCCTGTAGTAGCTGCTACTTGATATAATGACTGGATTTCTTTTGGCACTTACAGCATGATGGTCAGAAAAAATATGACTTCTGGAAGGACATGGTGGCAGCTATCCAACATAATTATAAAATATCAGCTTTTAAAGGTAAGTAGGTTTGCTGAAGACTCACTGTAATGACTGAAAATTTTACATGTGCTTGCCAGAGCAAATAGATTTGCAAGTAATCTGTGTGCTATTCAACACAGCCTTTACTGTTCAAGTTTACAAATAGTTGTATAGTAGACATATTTTTCCTGGAACAGAACATCTTTATAATTCATTTTATTTATAATTCATTTAACTGAAATTTTTTTGTTGTCTTTGTTAACATTTGTGATGGGTTATTTCATTCAATTTGGAGGAAAAATGATTTCTTACTGTGATTGGTATGGTAATGTGGATATCCTTGAGCTGTGTTTTGAATCTATTCCTTATGATGTAATCATATCTAGAATCAGAAATGCATTGGGAGAATTGGGAAAATTCAAGTACCAACTAGTATTTGATGATTTTCTTTAGCACTTTAGTTATGATTTAGAATTCCTCACATAATATTCACACAATAGTGAGGCGATTTTTATTTCGTTATCAACTTCGTAACAATTGCAGAGGACTTTTTTTTTATAATAGCTTTCCTGCACCTAAAGCCAACCTTTTAATACTGTGATATAAATTAGAATTGGAAAACATCTTGGATACCCATCAACTAGAAATTATTTTCCTTCCTTCAGAGGCATAACTTCAAAGTTTCTATTAGTCATACAAAATAATAAGTTGACAATAAAGGCTAACCATTGAGTGTACACACAGTTAATTGAAGTTGTATGTAACTTTGTGTGTGTGTGTGTGTGTGTGAAACAGTTGTATTCAACTTAGTTCTGAATTCTGAGCTACTATTAGAATTACCTTGGTTGATGCAGCATTCATTAGGCGTGAGTGTAGTTTGGACCTTCCTAAAACTTACTTTTTCCTCACCTGAACTGTCCTGCTTGCAGTTGACAAAATTGTTTCTGAGATTTCAAACAAAAATAGAAGTTGATGTCAGGATGCATATTGTAAAAGACAAGATATTTTTAAAGTGTTTTCTTTCTTGCTGTTACTGTATTTCCATTGGAGCTTAGAGTGTGAGCAGTAGTTATGAATTTGTCTAGGACCTCACTCGTACGTGAAATAAATGTATTCTTTGTTTTCTGCTGATATGGACCCTAATCAACTCTAATTATTATTCAGCATTTATCTTAATTCACTTTTCAAATCATCACAACTCTTCATTTTAAAAGGTGTGGATCATGCAGCATTTGGCAAAAAGAATAAGTTTTGAAACTATTCTTTAGAAATGAGGTCCAGAAAAAGTTAAAGTCTGATCGTTGAAGTCATAGAAATAATTGCTCAATTTTATTTATATGCAAGTGTCTTCTTGTGTGTACATGTGAACATTTATGCTTATACCTACCTATCAGGTACCTATTTGTATATGTAAACCTGGAAGCTGCAAACAAACTGATGTGTGATGTGGCTTAATCTTTTCTGGCTCCTATCAGAGGCACATGTGTAACAGTGTTAAAAATACAGGGTAGTAACTGATAGGCATGAGTTTTATTGGCTAAAGCTCTGTAAAATCAGAAGTGAAAGTATACAGATTATATACACTGCTTAATATTGTAACATTAGAAAGTGATACACTCTGTCATGCATCCCTTTGAAAGGCTTCGTAGTGGTTTTATTTTCGTTTTAATGACATGGTCCGGTAGATAAAGCACTGAACAAGGAGTCAGAAGAACCAGAGATAATTTCTTCCTGTATAACTTGCCACTGATATTCCCATGGAGAGTCCCTTTTTGCTTCAGGCCCCTCTGTGAAATTAGAATAATCATATTGATCTTCTATCACAAGCTTCTGCCAAAGAAATTTTATTTTTCTCAATTGCATCTCTAATGTAACTTCCTGAGAAAACTCCTAAACCTGACTCCAACATCTGCATACCAGGAAGCCCCACTGTCTTTTATAAAGCCCAGAGCCTGGCCTGAAAATCACAAGCTTTTGACTTCATGTCTTGTAGAGGGTTTAACCCTTGGGAGAAAAGCAGAGCTCATGAACACTTAGTCAAGGTAAAATTTCAAAAGCAAACTTATTAAGTGGTCAATTGAGGAGACGCAAAGTTCCCAACTCAAAATGCCGTCTTAGTGGTGCCATTGTCAGTGACAGAGCAGAACGACTGACTGTTTTATTTTTTGAAATCCACTAAGTGTTTGCAGTTCACTTTGATTTGTTGTCAGTATGCCCTTGTTTCTCTATGTCCCTTCTCTTTTGCACATGATTTTTTTTGATCATAATCAGGTGTCTGATGGATTTTTCTTTTCATTGTCTTAGCTATGGTAATTGCCTTAGATAATTGCCCTATGATATTTTTTTTGGATGGCTCTTTCAGATAGGCATGATTGTCCTGACTCAGCTTGATGAAGTGTATTAACCCACTCTTCTACTTGTAAAGAAGTGAAGAACTGAGGCTTGCAAAAGGAAAGAGGGTTCCAAAGTAGTGTTGTGTTATTCAGGCATTCCTTTGTGAAAAATAAGAAAAAAAAAAGTAAAAGGAGAATCTATGAAACAATACTATCAGAAAAGCATGATGGCAGATAGCAATAGACACAGATATTCATATTTGCAATGTGGCCATTTCTTACTTAATAATACCTGCAAGAATGCTCTCTTCAATTGATATCTAGGTTGGGCATTAAATTATTTGAGAATTCATTTTGTAAATCTTTATTACTGGAATATTTTGCAACTATAAGGTGATTAATGTTACCTGGTATGTCTTGCATTTAGTGCATATTCTATAGATATTAGTAAAGAGCAATTTTAAAGGAAACATCATGGGGCAATGTATTTTACACTAGTAAGATATGTGGACAGAGCTCCTCAATGTGTTACAGAAACAAAGTTTGCTCTTCAGAGGACTAATGAGAGCTTGAAGCATTGTAGAATTATTTCCTTGTGAAAATTTTCAGGTGTGCTATTTGATGATTTTTTTGACAGAAAGGTCAATGGCTTTTTTTAGGCAAATGTTGCCTGATATAACTTCTTGAAGCAGAATTTTTAAAAATTTCTTATCTTAGAGACTATTTTTTCTTTCCTGCATAGTTGTCTTTCCCTATAATTTTCCTGACACTTTTGAAAACTGTGGCATCTGTGGTTTTATCATTAAGATTATATATTTGTAATATTTTCAATCAATTCATAAGATTATATTTCATTTTGGAAGTAAAAAGATCCTGACTAATATGGCAGCAGACTTCATAAATTGCCCATAAGAAGGTTTAATGGGATATACAAATTTTTTATCACAAATTTATGGTCTTGGCAGAAGGTAATGAATCTAGATGTCAGTGGTATGTGTTTTATCTTTTATATGCAACTTCAAATATGAGAAACAAAAAGCAAAGTTGCTTTTCTGGCCAGAAAGAAAGAATCCTCAAAAAATTCTGCAAAACATTATGAATTCCTAATGTTGATGTAGCAGTGATGAGATATCTTTATTTGTCTTAATTGTGAAAACTGCAACAAAGAAGCAAGTAAATTTGTTACACTTCCTTCCTGAGCTTTCCAGCTAAATACAGAAGGGATTGTTTTGTTGCTTCCTATTTTTGACCACTTAAAGCTTCAGAAATTACAGTACTTCTTTGGAAGTGATTGTTGTACTATTACAGGCTCTTATGTTTTCATTTTAGCCTCATGTTGGATTTTCTTTCCTCCACTGCCCAGGATCCAGAGGAGATGGGGTTTCTGGAAGGGCTTTATCTTTAGGTAGATTGCTGATCTTCATGTGGAGAAAATATGAAAGATCACAGAATCACATAACATGCCGAGTTGGAAGGGACCCACAAAGATCATTGAATCCAATTCCTGGCACTGCACAGGATCATCCCCAAGAGTCACAGCATGTGCCTGAGAGTCTAGTCCAAATGGTTCTTGAACTCTGGCAGGCTTGGTGCTGTGACCACTTCCCTGGGGAGCCTCTTCTGGTGCTCAACCACTCTGGGTGAATGACTTTTTTCTAATATCCAACCTAAACCTCCCCTGACACAACTTCAGGCCATTCCCTCGGGTTCTGTCACTGGTCAGCACAGAAAAGAGATCTTACAGACCTTCTCAAGAAACCCTCTAGACTGAGAATCTGAAGTTAAAATCAAAGTATAAGTTGTGCTTGTGCCACAATTTGTTG
>JAWWTY010000106.1:66776981-66882759 GCA_035222235.1 Margarornis squamiger | reverse complement strand
GAGTTACTTTACAGTACTCTGACTGTTGTAGTTTTACAGAATGTTGGGAGATTTCAAAATATTGAACTAGTTTGTTGCATTAATGTGCATCAAAGATAAGTAGATTTTGAGGCTTCATATCTGGTTGCTTTTTCATATTGTGAAAGTCTTAGATCTTCAGTGAGATGTAATAATTTGCAAATATACCTTTCCCCAAGGTACTTATTGATTCATAAGAACAGTGGAAGGAATGAAAACTGTGACACGATATGCACTGTATTAGAGTTGTTATTTGTGTGTCCTGTTTGATAGCTTAAAGATGAAGCTGACCACAGAATGTTCCTGAAATATATTATCCAGCTGTTGTGATGACTGTGGTGTATTTAAGGCCATTTACTTTGAATAAAGTACCTTCAGTTAATTCAAATCCGGTGAAATATGATCTAGAACCCTTTACATGTTATGAGAAATGATAGAAATTCTGATTTTTCTTTTAAAAGAAAATAAAAAAGGAAATAGGCTGGTTCATTATATTAATTCATAAAATTTTAATGTTGTGTTCAGTCAGACAATTGATCATCATTTGAAACAATTTTTTTATGACATTCTCTAAGAACATACAATATTCTACTAGGTTTGAACCACTCTCTTCCACCTTCTCACTCCCTCCTCTATATCTGCAACACTGAAGTTGCAACAGAATGCTAATGATGAATCAGATCAGCACCCAGTTAAAATGTAGAGAGTGTGTCAGGACAGGGTAAGTGGGATGTTGTTAGATATGAGCAAACAGGAAACCTGAGAAAGAAGAGTGAACGTAGTCAGAGGAGTAGAGACCATTGGATTCTGAATTGGGCAGTTGGAGCCACACTTGGTCATTCTCCATGAGATCAATGACAGCACTGCCAGAAGCCTGGTCAAGGTATCCTTTCTTGTACTCATCATAGGTGTACATGATGGGGGAACCATTTTTGTAGAGTGCAACCCAAACATTTGTTCCTTTTGCATGTACGTGGTAGGAGAAATAGTACAGTCCAGGGGTCCGGCATGTGAAGATTCCTGTTCTGGGGTCATAGTGTTGCTGCCTATTGTACAAGATTTTATCAAACTTGATGGGGACTGTTGCTGCAGGGTAGGCTTTTGAGAGGATGACACTGAAAGCAGACACTGGCATCCCTGTAAGAGCTTGGTTTACTCCACCTTTTATGAAAGATATTCCTGATAGCTCCCGAGACTCTCCTGCTTTAACGTAGCCTTCGGGCATCTGTGGGATTACAGCTTGGCCGGGGGGACCAGGAGGACCAGGGGGGCCTGGCAAGCCAGGCTCGCCAGTGCTGCCTTTAGGCCCAGGGGGTCCAGGTGGTCCCATGGGTCCACTTAAGCCTTTCGTGGAAATACCTGCTGGGCCTGGCAGTCCTGGTGCTCCTGGCTCACCCTTTGCACCAGGGGCTCCTGGCAGACCGGGGGGGCCAATGGGGCCTCTGATCCCAGGTATTCCTGAAGGCCCTCTGGGGCCTGGCTCGCCATTGATCCCTGCCACTCCCTTGGCTCCTTGTGGGCCCATTGGACCAGGCAATCCAGGCAGCCCAGCATGCCCAGTGTCACCTTTGGGACCTGGGAGACCTGGGTGTCCCTTAGGACCAGCAAGACCCTGCTCACCTGGGTATCCTGGTTTTCCCTCTACTCCTGGTAGGCCTCGTTCCCCCTTGGCCCCTGGGAATCCCGGGAGGCCAGCAGGGCCCATTTCACCTTTGGGCCCGGGCAGGCCGTTCTCACCGGGCAAACCTTTGAGTCCCTGAGGGCCCATGCTCCCTGGTGGCCCGGCCGGCCCTGGTTCTCCGGGCACACCGGCTGGGCCTTGGTCTCCTTTAGGTCCTGGAAGGCCAGGAGGACCTTCGGGCCCTCTGTGTCCCTTCATCCCTGGCAATCCCGGCTTTCCAAAACCTGGAAGACCTGGGGATCCAGGCAAGCCTGCAGGTCCGGGATGTCCCTTGGCTCCAGGGATGCCTGCTGCTCCTGGCGGTCCCATTGGCCCAGGCTTGCCGATGCCAGCTTCTCCAGGTTCGCCTGGGAGACCCTGGGGGCCAGGGAGACCAGCCGCCCCGGGTGCACCGGGAAAACCTCGATCACCTTTCAGACCTGGCTGACCTGGAAGACCATTTTCACCAGGCTTCCCTACTCCAGCAGGGCCTGGGGGGCCTCGGGGTCCCTGTGGGCCTGGAAGACCCCTGCCACCTGGACGGCCTGGAATGCCGAATCCGTTTTCTCCCTTCTGTCCGTTCATACCAGGCACACCTGGCTCTCCCTTCTCACCGGGGAGACCCCTGGGCCCCTGAGCACCTGGAGGGCCTTGTGGTCCCGGCTTGCCAGGGACAGACAGTCCAGCGGGGCCAGGAGTGCCGGGGGGTCCTTGTGGCCCTCTTGCTCCTGGGAGTCCAACAGGTCCAGGTTCTCCTTTCTCACCATTTAGTCCTCTGTCTCCTGGCTTTCCTGGTAGACCTGGCACGCCTGGCTTTCCGACTGCAGAGAATCCAGGTGGTCCTGGGGGACCAGGGGGACCTTGGGGACCCGGACTTCCAAATCCTGGCTTTCCTGCAGGACCTGGCTGTCCTCTTGGTCCAGCAGGGCCTGGGGGACCAGGGGGTCCTTGTTCCCCCCTTACCTGCTGCACACCTGTAGGAGAGAGGAAACCAGATCATCCAGGGCATCTATAACATATTTGCAGGCATGTAGCACCGTGATGAAATGCATGAAGGGTTAACTTGACTTGAACTTCGTAGAAGTCAAGTTTCAACTACTGTGTTGATCCCTGAGAAGCTGGCATTCAGAGCAAAAGTATTTCAGAGGTCTTACAGGTAACAAGTGCAAATTTGTTGGAAATGAGAGCTACAAGGCCTCTAGAATTCTTTTTATTCTTTTTCTTTTCTTCAGTACTTCTAGGGTCAACAGAGAGCTTAAAAAGCACTGTGCAAGTAGATGCAGACTATTAAGTGGCGAAAAAAACCCCAGAAACAAGCAGTTAACAGGTGCAGCAGGTCACTATACTTGCATCTTGATGAATGAAACCACAGAAAGCTTTCTGTGCAGGTGTAGCAGCTTTTTAGAAACTACTTACTGGTACATTTAAGTAGTGAGATGTTTTTCCTTCTCTGCCCCCTACTTCCAAAAGTGGGACATGGCTCTGGTTCTTTTGCAAATATATGAATGTTGTATTTTCAAATACTGTCTGAAAGGCTTTTGTCTGCCATAAAAATTTCACACAGTGGCAAGGTCACAACTGACAATTTCCCTTACTGCTGTCAGAGTTCTGGCACTATTTTGTGTTTTAATACTTCATTTTCTTAGTTATCAAAACAGCAGGTGGAGCCACTTAACCAAATGTCACAAATAGGGGAATAAACAAGGTCACGGCTTAGTTTTCTGTGTGCTTTGGAAGAGTCTGCAGCTTCATATTGGAATTAGGATGATTTGTGGGGCATTACAATACAAAATTAATATGGATATCATAAGTACATGGACTTAGTATTTTGCAGCAACTGGCAGCACTATAGAACAAAATGGCATACATATGATGAATGTTAATTTAAGAAGTAATTTTAAAATAAAAATTGAAGGATACAAAAAGGGCCTGGATTGTGGTTTTTTGTAATGGCAACATATTCTGTTTAATGCTTATTTAGAAAAGATTGATAATTGATCAACAATTGTATCAGCTATAATTTGTTTTTCACTCTCACAAAAAAAGCAGTATATGTGTGTATGTGTATATTATATATGGGTGTGTTTATGTGTATACACACATATGAAAGTTTATGCAATGGCTGTTTGACTGTCTCTTAGATAATAAATTGCATTTTCCAGTCTGTGGCTAGTCTTGAAACAAAAATAGGTGAAGGAAGCTATTCTTGTACATATTGTATTTTAAAAAATAATAGAGGTACGTATATAAAATACACTTGATTTTGGTTTGTTGTTGGATCTGCATTGCATTCTTCCTCTATTAACAGAGATATTGTTCTTACCAAGCAAGTGCAGAGAGTGCATTTTCATTTTTTCTGTTGCATAAAATCAACACAAATGCATATCACCTTATTTTACAGTCCTTCCTATCTTACCCTTCTTAAAGCAACAAAAAGAAGGATGCCTGCTAAAATCCTACACATAGAAAGCAAGCAAGGTCTGTGACTTGCCAACAAACTTTTTTTTTTTCTTTTTTGATGGCAAATTGCATCAGACTGCATCTCTTTCTTGCCTTTTACCATATTTTGTATGAAACTATATCAGTGTTAGGTTCACAAAGGGTGGATGCTGCCTTTTTTGCATAGGATGCTAAAGGCTATGTCAGCCTTACTGTTATTACAGAGATCCTGGGTGAGGAGCTATACTGTTTCAAAGCTGTGCTGCTTTTAGATGAAGATTGTAATTTTAATTGTGCCGTCTAAAGACAATGATAATTCCTCTGAGCAAAGGACTGCTGAACACGTTAATGAAATAAGATTTTTACCAAGAAAGTTGAAGTATTGGTTGGCTACTCTTTTCTTTGTCTCAGCACATACCTTGATGCAAAATCATTATACATTCTGTAAGTGCAGTCAAACACTATATATGTATTGAATTAAGTATGTAGACTTTAAAATAACCTGCAATAATGTCTTATTTAACAATGCTGAATAGTCAGACCTAATTCAATTATTATTTTCAACTTGGACTTTTCAAATATTTCAAGCCAAAGAAATATTGGTTAAAAAATCATGTTCTGGTAATTTTAAAAAATTGTAACACTAAATACATAAAGAAAAGGAAAGTATATTCTGATTGATTGGAAAGCCGTCAAGAACAAAATTTTTAAAACAGTTAAAACAATTTCATCAAATTAAATGAAGATTTAATAGGCTTTGGTTGCCAACAGAAATCGCATTATCTATTACATGCTGTTATGAGTCACCAGTTTGAGCCTAGACTAAAATTTCAGTTCCAGGGTGCTTTTTCACAAAGCTTTAGAAAGCAAAAAGAAAATCTATTGGTAACTTATTCTGTACAAGTCAATGTTTGGTGATCAAATAGGAGAAGTAAGCTATGATGAAAAGCTTGCCCTGTGCTACTTCGAGCTTCTTGCATATGGAAGAACTCACTAGACAATAGCTAGATTAATCTGATTCTGTAGCCTCCTGTTTATTCTTCAGAGATCACCTCTGATTAGAATTGATGATCTCTAGTTGAATTCTTCTAAAAACTCTATATAGGAAGCTTGTTTTCCAGATGTTTATAATAATCATTCTCATTCTAAATATGAATTTTCACTCACATTAGCTTCTGTGTTAGTATATAAAGTGAAAACTTAGTTCAGGACAATTAATTTCCCCCTTTCCAGATGTTTTCTATAGAGGAAAAAAAAACCCCTTATGAGGAGAAGCAAATGAAGTATGATAGAGGATAACCAAGTAAATAATGTATTTCACTTAAAAAACAGTATAAATATGTAAGTTATTCTGAATAAAGTCATAGAGAAACACTATGGAAAGTTAATGAGGGGAGAGAGAGGAAATGCAGCATTCTCAGTGAGAATTCTACTCAGTAAGTCCTCAGAGTAGCTGTTTATGTACATGTACCTAAATTTAATCTGGGAGTGCTGTTAGGATTCTAGAAAGTCCTTGTGCTGAAGTCAATGGATGAAACTGTGACAGAAGAACATTACGGGGGGTAAGTTTCCCAACCGTGCTGCTTTCACTTGGTTCTTACTGCAGAGAGTCTTGGAGCATGTGGGCTGGAGCTGGTTGGTATGAGACCAGTGGTGATACCAGTCTGTATGGAGTTTCTTGGGCCTCAATGTGTGCTGCACACGAGCAGACAGTCCATAGGATCAGATCAGAGGTACTCTGAAACAAAACCTCTGAAATAAAGATAGTGTGGATGCAGTGCTATGAGCAGCAACAGTTCTGCTCTCCAGATTTGCTTCTGTGTCCTTTTTCTTATGAAGAGAAGCTTATTTACAAGTGGTGTTTTCCAAGTCCCTCATTCAGTTTCCTCATTTCTGCCAAGTGTGATTATTACAACTAAAAGTAGATGAGATAAAGCAAAAAACTGAAAGCTATTCTGGATAGCCTGTGATGTCTGGAAGAAAATTATGCTGTCCTCGAGAGGGAAAGCAGAATGTTTACAAGGAAGATTTAGTTCTCTTAACTTAAGTGATGACAATTTTGAATAGACAGTACTGATCAGAAGATTTGATTTCAAGTTTTTTAAAAAGTTTGGCCTAAGCATGGAAAAATAAAACAGAACTCTAAATAGTTTCAAACACTCGGCATAGCCACCTATTTGACTTACAAGGACAGAGAGGATAACCAGAAATAAGATGCCACAATGTATGGCATTGCAGTAATGTTTTACCTATACAACCTGCCACAGGACTGACTTATGCAATGAAGAGGGGTTTTTTTGTTGTTTTTTTTTTATGACAAAGCTAGAATTTTTATATTAGTATGAGATTAGTTTGATAATTAAAGTATAAGCTTAAATCACTCATGAAAAAATATGTAGAAGTTTATGTTGCATATTTATAACTTTATGTAATTTTGACTTTCTAGGCTTCAAACTGGTCTTCATTTGCTCATATGTATCAAAGAAATTCAAATTCACACCTGAGGTCTGTTTTGAGTAGAAAAAAAGTGACAAAATATGTAAAATTTCTTTCTGAATAGTGTAGGTGACAGGTCTGTTGTTGGAGACCCCAGTGGTGAATCAAAAAAGTTGAAGATGATTAGCATTTTGTACCTAAACATGTTGTGTTACTCTCACTATTGAAAATGAGAGTTGAAGCTGTTACTTTGTTTCAGCTCTAGATACCTTTAGTTATTTTTGCATAAAAAATGTATCTGATGTGTGTGCTTCTATCAATAGGAGGCGACTGCAGAGCGGCAGCAAATTCTTTCTACAGTAATAACATTATTTTAATAAACCTAAATTGTTAGTGAAAGTTGAATGTCAACAGTATAAACAAAGAGCTTTTGTTCATGTATTGACCTTCTAGGAGTAATTGTGTTAGTTGATTAAGAAAAAATAGTAAACTTACCTTGACTCTTTACATTGAATGGTAGAAAATGTGGCCCCTTGATGCTGGATTGTTTCTGATATCGCTCAGAGAAATATCCATCACTACCATGGACAATGTTCAGACAAAGCAGCAGCAATAAAGATATTTGTAAATGCATGTTTCCAAATCTGTTCTGTGTTAGAAAGGGTAGAAAAAGTTTGTTGTAAAGAAAAGCAGTTCAGTTCTGTTTCTTGTGCATGAATAAATGAGTTTTTTAAAGTATTGGTATTAAAAGTATCATTATTTTGTGCTTACTTCCATCTGCTTTCACTAGTTTTGAAAAATCCTCTAAGAAAAAGGGAATCAGTATTGCTATTACTTTGAATGATAGACCTCTTGTATAGATAGCTTACAGACAATAGTCTCACTCTTAGGAAAAGAATAGTTTTTCATGAGTGCCTGTCTATTCAAGACAACTGTCTTCAGAAACAGTGACTATTTAAAATAGAGCTCCAAATGTTCAGGAATATCAAAACTCCTGAAATGAAGAGAAGTTTTCAGTGGCAATACCTAGACACTCTACCACAACCTTATTACCTCTGTCTAATGCTATAACAAATGAAGGATGAAGTCCTGGCTCCTTCAGCAGAAGTGGCAAAAATTTCACGTCTTGCTTAAAACCAGGGTTTTATCTGTAGCCTTCCAAACAGCCCCAGTGGCAGTGAGAATGCTGTCATTGGCCCTTAAATATCAATCCTCTTCCCTCCCCAGGCAGAAGATGGGTATCCTGTAGAAGTTACCTTCAAAACCAAAGAGAATGAAATGAAATCATAACATACCAAAATGTTGTGGAGCTCCAGTGCAGAGTGGTAGAGCAGTGAATCCTCCTCTGTTGAGGAGTTCTTCTGCCACTGGTGAGTGAGCAGAAGCTCATGATTTCAAGTGTCACCCTTGAGTATTTATATGGTTTTCCCCTTAGTTGGGTGACTGCTGGGCATAAGCTCCTCCCCTAAAATCAGTAAGCAGTAATTATCTGTGTGTGTATAAGTGTGTTTTTTAGGGGTGGGGGGGAGCTATTTTGGGCATTCTAGATTCTGTAAAGGGGGTTTTTTGTTAGGGTTTTTTTTCTTCTTTTCTTGGATTTCTTATTGTTTATGAGATTGTATTGCTCATAGCTTATTTTTTCTAAAATTTTATGGCCCCTCTGTTTTTAGAATTGATAAAGGTAATTGAGAAAAGGTACTTGGGAAAAAGCATGAACTAGTAAATAAGGTTAGTAATTTGAAGTGCTTTGTTTAAATTTCTCTGTAAATGTTTTAAGGAAAGACCTATGCATTTTGAACTTTGCTGAGCCATTACTTTCAGGAGTAGCTCTAAAGTCTGTAGAGACTGCTTATGTGAGTAATTGTTCATTGGGATACAAGTGAAGAATTTCGAATCAATTAAAATGTTAACATAGTTGTGTGAGAACCTGATTATTTTGAAGCAGTTATTATTTTAGGAGATTGTTATCTTCACATTATATTTCTAGACTTCAATTTTGATGCTGGAGATACAGTGCTACATATATAATGCATGTAATATTTCTGTATTATGTAGTCTTGAAATGCAAACTTATCTTACACAATGAGTGCTTCACTGTGTCCAGTTGTAATGAATGTACTGAAATCCATATTGTTTGAATTTGCAACTGTTTTACAGGCTCATGTTTGGGAGTTTCAGTTTAGAAAATTTAAACTACTCTTTATTTTTGTTGTTGATTCAAATTTGATAATGGTTTTAGCTGTTAATAGATTTTGTTAAACCAGTCTTGCTTAATGGACTGTATCCACAGATTGTGACTTCTTATTTTGAATAAATCTTAGGGATTTTTAATAAATCTCACAGTGTTTCTACATCACTTTATTGATGTTCAGTACTAAATAGGCAGTAATTTTCAGTCCTTGAATTATTCTGAGAGTCTGAAATGTCATTTAAATTGAAGGGCACAGTAAGAGTCAAGAAACAAACTTTTCTGATTTAGAATGATACTAGAAAACTAAATATGTAGTGCACTTTGCTTTCAGGAAAAATAACTTCACATAAGTTATCTATGTATTAAAACTCCTTTGCCAATCGCAGAGTTCTTTTATATTGATATGGAATTCAGTGTTGTAGGAGTTATAGGAATGTTAATAATACTCCTGTCATTTCTCATGCAAGGTAGGTGCAGGAGGGACACCTATTACTATTCCAACCAAAAGACTGAACTGGTGGCCTTGAACCATGCAGCTACCTTGTGGAATGACAGGTTAACATGGGCTGATTTTTACCTGCTTTATGTCTTTGTTTAATTCCACTCTCTTCAGCTTTTTTGGCTTTTATGTATTATGGCAAATATCCTAGAACACAAGTTACTGTGCTGAAAGAGATCAATGGACCATCAAGTCTGTTCTGCTTACAATTGTGCTAATACCTTTACTTACTAGAGGACTGGATTAATGTTTTAACTTAGGCTGTTGCAGTAATTTATTTAATGTATTGTTTAAGTTCTTTTCTTCTATTCTTCTTCCTAGCCATCCTCTAAACAACATTATGTTCTATTTTTGTAAATAAACCCTTTCCACTGCAGGGGTCTTCAGACTGAAGCCTGCCTTCTCCATTAAGCTTGTGTGCCTGATCTGGTCAGTGATTTTCAGAGAATGTTTGCATGTCTGAGATGGCATTTCTGCTTTCCATATGTCCACTCATTCCTATTAGTCTTTTGGAGAAGGAAGCTCTGTCCTCATGTTTTTTGTGTAATTTCCCAAGTTGTTTTATTTAAAAAATTAGTCTCTATAAAGTCCAATGATAATCCAGTGATGAGTCAATTGCTACCTTTTGACAGAGGTAGCAAATATATGGGCATAAGGTTTATTTCCTCCTTGAAGAAACGCAACTCCAGCCCCTTTTTTGGTTCATATAAATCCAAAAATAGTTTTTGATTTTTTAAAAGGATTTAAATATACAGCCCTCAGTGGGAAGTGTGGTTGTTGCTAATTTGACAATATTTGGTTAAGAACAGCAGGCGACAGTTTTATGCACACACAGTTTCATGCTAATTTCTTGCCTAATTCATAAATACCCCCAAAGCAGACACACTTATGTTACAAAAGCATCAATAATGTGCACTGATATTTGCCCAGCAGCCTCACTTCCTGCTTGGCTCCTGGGCAGGAAGGTGAATAATCTCGGTGTGTCTCTGCATAAATAGGGATGATTGTGGGGTCAAAAGGTATATACAGGCAAACCTGTTGTCCTTGTGATTAACTCCACCCTATTGTGCTATCTTATGCTACTTCTTTGGTTTGAGGTTTTGTTTTTTGTGGGTATGGGAAATTGAGGTAGAACTGGAGTTCATTGCTTTTGTATGTTTTCCTTGTTGCTGTGGATATTCCATACTGGCAGAGCACTAATGTGCATTTAGCATTAAGTGTCATACAAAGGGTGTGCTTCGGTATATATTTGCACATGCAAAAATACATGCAATAGACATACTTGTGTATATCTATTTACAGTAACAGCACATTTTAAACAAGAAAGGTTATTTGCAAACCTGTTTTCAAAATATAAACCTTCACATGCTTTTGTTTTATGGCTATGCGTTTAGAAAGTTGTCTTTGCTTACAAATGGAGGTGTCTCTGCTCCCTCCAGTCCCACAACTGTAATAGTCAGGGACAAAACTTGATCCATTCCACTACTCCAAAACTTGCTTTTTAGTTGTGTATTGGCTGCATCTTCTCATGTAAAGGGTAGTCATGGTATGTGTTATGACAATGCAATAGCTTAAGTCCTAAACCTAACTCCAATAAAAAGACTCAGAATCTCTCTGGATTACATGAATTAGGTACTGAAGTCAAAGCCTCTAATACCGTTTGCAGCAATCTGCAGTGTTTCATCTTATTTGATGGCTGGATGTTCAGATTGTTGTTGAATGTTGTTGGAAAGCATGCACTTAAACATGCTTTCTAAAATCCCTGTTGCTTTGGTGTTTTACTCCCACAGAGTCAGTGAAAACATGGAAGTGGCACCATGATTTGGGAAATAAAACTGGCTTTGACCACAATCCTGCAAGTTAGTCAAAAGTGATTTGAATGAGTCCCACAATAAGCAACTGCTTACAAGGAAGAATTGAGGAACATCTTAATTAAACATAAATTGTAATAAAAAAC
The DNA here is from genome assembly GCA_035222235.1 of Margarornis squamiger. Lineage (NCBI taxonomy): Eukaryota > Metazoa > Chordata > Aves > Passeriformes > Furnariidae > Margarornis > Margarornis squamiger. Next base: position 66,871,559 of record JAWWTY010000106.1, on the reverse strand, counting down.
CACAACCAGTCCCTCTCATACACCCCTCAAAAAAAGAGAAAGCTGGAAAAAAAAAAAAGCTCCAGAAAGGGTTGGGCTAAGTCCTTGTGGTAGATGGGGATTGGCCAAGTGTGTTCTTGATGCTGAGGATTTTCAGTGTGAATATGCTTATAGTATGTGATCTTGATTTTTGTACCATCTAAGCACAACTGTATGCTTCGTTTCAAAGAACTGAGTTCTCTGAAAATAATAACTTACAGCTTTGACTTAGAATTTGTAGTATTTTAGATAATTTGCCTTCAGTCTTAATCCTGATTTTTTTCAGGATTATAGTTACTCCTTGTGTTAAAAAATGGTATGCAAGGAACCTCGTGTCTGGAGGAGTGTTTTCTCCCTTTTTTTGGCTATGTAATTTCAGCTGTGAAGAAAGAGGCAAGAATGTGCTTGTGGGAGATTTTTCCTTTAGTTTCAAAAGCAATCTGAAAAATTGTGAGAAACTTGTTACTGGTTATATAAAATCAAAAACACTCTTAACAAGAGTACACAATTATTTTGCTGCTTCTGGCTCAGGATGTATTACTACTGCTTCCTGATATTGTCGGTTCCAGTTTTCTTATCTGCTTGAAGTGACTTCAAAGACTTTGAAGACTGAAGTCTGTGACAAGTTTTCCTCTATTAAAATGCTTGTACCCAAAACTCGTGGTAGCTGCTGTTTTACAAAGGTCTCTAACAGCTTCTAGCACCATCTCTGATGAGTGAATTATCCAGTCTCCAATTTTAAGCTTTCCAAGAAAGATGCTTATGAATTTCCACGAGAAGTTTGAAAGCTTGCCATGAAATTAAAGGAATAATTGGGTTTCCTAGTTTGTGGTGTGCTTTATGACACTCTGGAAACTCCTAAATCATCTCAACTTCTTGGTTTAAAACTGTCCTCTCTCCCTTCCTGTCACACAATGGTGAAAAGCGTTGTCGTGCTTCCACAGTAGCAGCCAGGTAAGCTCTCAGTGGGAGTGGAAAGGAACAGTGTTCACTGTACCTGATGGGGAAAACTAATACAGAGGGATTTCAGCTTTTTACTGCTCACAGTCAAATTAACCCAAAGGAACAGGGAGCGGAGAAAATTTTCATCTTGATAGCTGTGGGAAATCTGGGTGGTGTTATGTTTGGATTTTTTTTGTTGTTGTTTATTTTGTATATATTATAACTTGTATTTACATGGAGGGTAATTTGTGTTCCAACACTAGCAGCTTGGACTGCACAGGACTAGAAAACAACTTGGTTAAGAAAATATTTACCTTGCTAATTGAAAAATAAATAAGATTTCTTTTGAAACTCAACATTTTGTCTTTTGTAATTAAAGGGCTTGTTGAGGTAATCTGTAGGGCTGTGCAGTCCTATCTGTATCCATATTTTTAGACACAATAATGAATTCTCTTTAAACAAACAAACCGAAACAAACTCTGTTACTCCTGCAGTCCTGTACTAGTCTTTTTATAGATTTAAAGTCCTTATACTTTTAACACTTGTAATTGTGGTTGAATAAATGTCCTCCTTTCAAGTAGTAATGGAAAGATGGTCTGTATTTATTCTGGCAGTGCAAAACTGACTGCTGACCAGTTTGTTCTGTTCAGCTCAGGTAACTGTTGTTCACAGGAGCTCTATTTAGTATAGCAGTATATTTAAATAGATGACACCCAGTTAAATATTTATAGTTGTGTTCTGGCTGAGTTAATTTGCAGAAACATTGAATAACCATGCTGAAACCTCAAAAGGAGGCATGTTTCACCTAGTTTATAGTGGAAGCTTTGAGACTGGCATGAATTTTTGGTGATACAATCCTCAGAGTCAGATAGTATTATTAATGAATGCTTTCTAACAACATTGCATTGTTTATAGCCCCATTCATTACGCTTGCATAAAGATAGGATAATCTTCACCCATCGTAGAGAATTTCTGGTAATAGAGTAAAATATGCCAATCAGAAGTACTAGTGTTATAAAAGATGTTTTCCAGTACCTTGGGTAAGCTGCTGGCTGGCTGTATTCCTCCCTCCTTTTTATTCCTTCCTCCCTTGCTCCTGAAAGTAAAAAAACTGAATACTGTTCAAATGAATGTGTTAATTTGAAACTCATATCAGATGTGTGGATTTAATTGAAAGCTGATCACTTTCAAGATACTAAAAACACAAAGCTGTTTTTAAATATTAGTATTTGACCTTTCTCCCACAAATGCTTCTCTGATTAAGTAGTGTTAGTGTTTAAACATATAAAGTTTTATATTTTCACTAGTTCTATTTAAAAGTTTAAACATGCAGGTGGTCGCAGGACATATCTGGCAGGACTTGCATGGGGAAGAAAAGCAAAAGTATTCAGTTAACTTTGTGCACAGTTTAGGAAAATAAGATTTCAAGGGGCCTGACCTCTGAATAGCCTAAGTAAATGCAAAAATTTTACTTTGGATTTTGACAGGGGAGTTCCACAAAACTCTGGAGCTATTTAAACATAACCAGTTAAAGAGGTTTCCAGTTTGTTCTCCATTTGGAGATGCTCATTTTCAGCTTTTTGACTGATGTTGACTGCACTCCCAGTTGTGTCAATGGTTTATGAAACTTTTCTATAAGAATTTGCTTTGAATTAAAATGCAATCAGACATTCCTGGGAGTGATGGGAGGAGGGAACGTAGTTTTCTCTCGGTCTGTATCATTTCATAGGATGTGGTAAATGATTTTTAAACATGTGAAATATATCATTTGTCTGTAAAAGTTACTGCAAATATTCTTTCTATTTTAATAAGTTCATGATGTTCTTGTTTAAAAAGGACATTCACATAAAAATGCTTAATAGTCGTATAGGGAGGACTAATTTTATGGGGCTTCTTTTTTTTTTAATTCATGCTCTATTTTTTCTCCTATTTTTATTAGATAGTTTAATATCTTGTTCTATCTCTTGCCTGCTGGACTCAAAGTTTCTGTCAGACTACCCTGGATCACAGCAAATAAAGTAGAAACCATGGTAAAATAAGGGTGGGAACCACTCCTACTTTCCCAACGGTGAAGAAGTTCATGCAGCTTCCTTCGGTATCCCATAATTAGGGGAATCTTCCAAATAGTTGGTGAAAAATAGGTGTAACTGAGCTGCTTTTTCAAGTGTACCCACTGGAGCATGTAGTCAGCCTGCTGAATAGTCTCATTCATAGACTGTACTACCTGCTGTGGTTTGGACAATTGGCACAGAGTTGTTTTTAAATTAGCATGTTTAAAAACAGGTGTCAAAGGTGGAGGGGAGAAAATCCAGACTTTTACAACCAGAACAAATAAAAGTTGTCTGAGTTCACTTTAGAAAGAAGGGGGTTATTTGTTTTATTAAGTCTGGCATTTTAAATATTGCTGGTTTGGTTTAATTTATTTAAATTGAAAATTAGGAAACTTCTTTTGGTGGGTACACGTGCATGTGGTCGTTGCAAATCCTGTCGGTAGCAGCTATGGAAACTCAAGTTGTTTAGCCTGGAGAGAAGGAGACTTGGGGGCACCTTATTGCTCTCTACAACTATCTGAAAAGAAGCTGTAGCGAACTGAGTTCAAGTGTCTTCCCAAGTAAAAAGTGATATGACAAGAGGAAATGGCCTCAAGCTGAACCAAGGAAGGGTTAGATTGGATATTAGGAAAAATTTCTTCACCAAAAGGGTTGTCAAGCATTGGAGTAGGCTGCCCAGAGAAGGCATTGAGTCACCATTCCTGGAGGTATTTAAAAAGTGTGTACATGTGGTGCTTAGGAACAAGGCTTAGTGGTTGACTTGGCAATTCTGGGTTAATGGCTGGACTTGATGATCTTAGAAGTCTTTTGAAACCTAAGTGATTCTATGATTCTATATAATTTTTTATATTCTCTCACTTATGCAAAATAAACTTGAGTCCATGGAGCCTAATTGTTCCTGAGGATTATTAACAGGATTAGTTTTCGTTTCAATTAGCTGAGATTGAATCTTTGCAAGCATTATATTTTCATAAAGGAGAGTCGTAATTACTTCCTTTTAATAAAGTGCTAATGCAGTGGCAGCTTTTATTGATACAGAAAATGCATCAGGGACACAAAGTTTTATAGGTGACACTTGCCGTATTACCTGACTCAAATCACAAACTTCAATGTGTCCTGCATTTCATAGGAGGAAAACCACATGAATGTGAGGGGTGATATTTTTTTTTTGTGTAGTTTAACTAGTAAGGTTTCACGTTCAAAGCTTTGAGGATCAAAAGATAGTTATATACAAGTGGCTCGTAAGTGGAACAGATAGATACTTTGCAAACTACTGATACAAAAAAATATACAGATACATGGAAGGATGGGTACTCCTAAACTCATGACAGGTGACCTGACTAAACTTCATCCTGTTTCCAGTGTTGATACTTGCTGACCCTGCTGTTACTGCAGTAAATGGTGAAAAAAACAAAACTGAAAATTGGATTCCTGCTGGAGGTGATTTTAGATGACTTCTGCACCCATTGATGGTGAGATATAAGCAAGGATCTCCACAGAGTTAGTGGATAAGAGCCCAATGTATTTTTGCTGCATACAAAAATAGAAGTGGGATTGGAAATGGGATAAGGAAAGAGTAATTTTCTGTGTCACATAGTCTAAATTGTGATGTGGATTCTGAATTATGTGGTTATCACATGCAACATCTCCCTTGAGGAGTTCTTGTAGAACCTCTAGGTTGTCCACCAATAAGCTGTAGATTCCAGTTTGAGAGCTAGTATAACTATTTGCCTGCAGAGATAAAAGGTATCATATGATGATCAGCAAAGGGATTTTTAACATTAGAAAATAAGAGTTGCTCTAATTAACACAAAAGAAGAGTGTGGAATCTGGGAGGCTATGGCTAAAATGAATGCTATTACTTGATATGATATCTATACTCGTTACATCACATCATTTAATATTAAATCTGGTAGAGTGAATTCAATGGCTCTATTACCATTGCATGGCTTATCCAATTAGGACCTGGTTATCCACTTCTGCACTGGAAACAAGGCAAAAAATCTATTTTTATATTTGCAATCTCATTCTGCATGCTAGCTTTTTCTTTCTTTTTTTAAAGGTACTTCACATTTTTATGAAGATCTTATCTGGAAATTTAGTAGAAGTTAGAGGAATGAGATCTGCAATTTTATTTTTTTTATTAAAACCCTTTCATTTACCAGCTCTAAATATTTTTATATAAAGCTGAACATCTTTAAACACTCTCCTTTTTTCAGAACATAAACACAACCCTATTTGTCTGTTGAAATATTAGGTCACTAAGAATGCATGTTAGGTCATTCAGAGACACCTTATTGTTTCAGCAAATATGTGTCCTGTGTCTATAGACCTGTGGTGGGATGTATTTGCTTACCTACATATTAGTAAGTGAAAGTAAAATTAACATACTAGAATATTTTCCTGCTGGTTCCTTTTTATAGCTGTCTAAATCCAGATCATTCTGGCATGTTCTGTGTACATAAATTGTATTAGGTTTCAGAGTTGGATTCCACCTTTGGCTGTGCTGATGACCGCAGGATGTTTATGTGAACTCTGCTAAGTTTCTGGCAGACTTCTGCCTCTGAGGCCTTTGTGCAGTTCTGTATCCCTGAGACACTCGTGTTGTTTGGAACAGGGTTTTTTGTTTGTTTGTGCCCTAATAGCTTGCAGGTACTTTAAGGGAAAATATATTTAGGCTAGTCACACAGGAATTGTCAACACTGCTGGAAAACAGACCTGGCAGGAGCATGAACAGAATTTATTTGATATGTGAAATAATCTCTGGTCAACCTGGAAAACTATTTAATAATGGTATAAGATAGTTTTAATACCTTTACCAGTTTATAGAGATCAAAAATGCCAAATAAAGTTAAGACATTTTGTCTGAAAACCTAATCTTGATGAAACCTCATACTTTCCACTAAAGATGAAGCAAACCTTGTTAATAACATCAGGTTAAACTCGTTTTTTCTTATGTTTTTACAATTCAGGGCATCTGTGGGGTTTTTTTTAAGGAAACCTAGTTTCAGAGTCTTTACTTTTTATTATTAAATGCATAATATTTCATATTGTTATTCAAAGCTGTTTGATCTACAAAAACTGGTGTTGAAAGTGCTGTGAATTAGCACTCAATAACTATAAATGAAAACAAAATCTTCACAAGAAAAAACAAGCCGAAAATACGAATGTTTCGTATGTGTCCTTTATAGTTCTGTAATTTAAAGCATGATCACTTGTTATCTCCTTACTGGTGACTTCATCCCTCTGAGATCCTCTTGCCAAACAGTTTCTAAGAGTAAGAAACTAGTGCTTTGGAAAAGTTTAAACTCACAACTAAACTAGCTTTAGGCTTGCCATCTCTTTCCAGTGGGATTTCTTTTCTTCTTCGTCCCAGTCATTTACAAACTTTGCTTTTGGAGAACCTGTTAAAAATGAGTATTGCAATGTTCCTGGCTCTTTTAGAACAGGGTTCTAAAAAAACCCAAAGTTGACCAAAACTGTTTTTTTAAAATTCTGTTTTCCCAGTCTCTGGCATTTGTTTTTGTTAGTCTAGAACAGAATGTTTGTTAGTCTAGAACAGAATGTTTGCTCTGAATTTCAGTTATTGTCATATTAAATATGAGGACTTGGGAAAGGTTTATATATTATCTGTTTTGGAGCTGATTGGACTGTAAATTTTGTATCCTCCTGTATATATGTATATCAGAATAATCTGTAGAGGACTATAAAAATGGTTAGGAATATCAGTATATCTTTTGGAGTGCATCCCTTGGGGATGCTTTCAGAAACTGGTTGGTCATTAAAACATGTAAGTACAGAGAGAGGATTAGAGTTTTAAAGCACTGCATGTGTGTAGGTGATCCCTCTTTGGCTTCACCTCTCAAAGCAATGGAATGTAACAATTAGATAGCCTTTTTTGTCATTATTTTTGTGGCTTTTTAAGGGGTTTTTTGCTCTTTATTTCCTCCTGGATATTGTGGTTTGGCAGGTAGTAAGGATTTTCATCATTACACAGACCTCCTGCTTTTCTTAGTATCCTCATGATAGGAATCTTGCATGCAAAAGGCACATACACATACATACAGGTGTATGACCACTGATGTTTTAATGGCAAGAGCTAAAATGGTAAATACAAATACAGATGATCATATATCAGTGTGCTCGTTTATTACTGTCATCTTTTAGTTTACTTAGACATAGCCCACAGGTCCAGTGCTGTCCAAAGAGGTTTGGCCTTGCTGCCTGTGTACTGTGCACGGTGAATTCATGGTGCTCATGTGCAGTAAACGCGACACTTTCAGTGTAGATCCTCTCTTAGAGGCCTTGGTCTTACTGTGTGCTCAGTCATCTGGAAGTCTGATTTGTCAGACAGAATCTGTAATTCAGAAAATTAGGGATATGTTTTACTTCCCCTTCCAGTCAGGAAGGAGCCAGTGTTGAGGGTCACAGTACAGCAGAATGGGTGTCACTCCAAAGGCAGGAGTCTTGGCTGCTCAGCAATAAACAGTAGAAGCAGAAGAGAAATGAAAAAGAAAATCAACTCTAGTTTGTTCAGGTTATGAGAAGGTAAGAAAAGAGAATTTTTAGCCCCGTATTCATAAAAAATAAATTCACTGTGTGGACGTTAATCATTTTTTCTAAATATTGAACTTCTTAATTCTGAAAACAAAATGAGGATTAATTTCTAATGAGAAATGTAACACTGAAAGGTGTGGTTATTGCAAAGAGTTCTGTCCTCACATCAGTAAAACTGATTCCTTTAAAAACTGCTGTCTTGTTAAGCATCACACATTTTGACTTAAGTTTTATAGGTGCTTGAAGTACTCAGAAAATTACTTCTCCTTAAGCAGTGAGACACTGAAGCCCAGGCCCCAGACAGCCTCAGTCCTAAGGGAAGGAAGCAGGGTCATGCTCTGAATGCCACTTTTATAGAGGCAACAAGCTGCTGTCCTCAGATGAGGCTGGAGATAAGATTTCAGATGTATGCCTTTCTCCAGTGTATTCTTGCACTCAACATGCTGTCAGTTAGAAGTCCATTCTTAAGTGTCTCATTGTGACATTATTTATGTACTTATTGAACGTATTGCTATTCAATACTGAATGCTCTGTAATGCCTGCATCTCTCTTTGCATCTGGCCATTAGTGTCTGCTGATAATGAATGGCATCCACTCCTTGCAGGCAGAAGCAGCCAAAAGGAATAAATCACAAAAGTTGCTGTCCACGTGTTAGTCAAACCTTCCTAAAAAGCAGTTGTTAAGTGCCTTCATTGATGGAGGATAATGAGATCATACAGCTGACCACATTTGTATTACAGTTCGTATTTAGAACAGTTAGGCAGTGGAAGATAGGGGAACTAGTTTTATTTCTTTGTACTTCAGCATTATGTTGGGTAGTAGTTTTGTAGTTTTGGCATTTGTGTAGCAGAAAATAATTCGTTTATAGTAGAATATGATTTCAAGAATATTCCTCTTTCCCTTTACTGCTAATACTGCCATTTTTTTTCTCAGCCTGTCAGTTTTTGAAAATTGCTTTCCAAAGTTTGGAAAAGGCAAAATGGCAAAACGTAAGGAAACAACAAAGAAAACCTATTTTGCTTTTAGGCTATCCTCCTTTCAAGAGCACATCAGGAAGTGGTTTTGCTCCCTTTTGAGCTGCAGTGTTTCTTCTGAAGGTCTGGGCTGGTGGAAGTGGGTGTAAAGGGTGTATAGGTTTTAACTAAAAATGTGAACACTGCATATTTCATACATAAAACATGCAAGTAATACCTTTAGAATTGAAGGCTTATCTCTGTCTTTCAGCGATTCTTTCTATGCATTTCTTTCTAATTTCCATGTCTTTAGCTTTGCTCTCTGCTTCTCTGTGTATTTGCTGCTTCCTCATAGTATTTAGGGTGTTCTATCTGTACTATTCAATCTGGCATGGGTGGCAGAATTTGTTGCTGCTCCCTTATATCAGCCCTTAGTACTCATGGATTATCACGCGGGGGTTCTGTGGAGCCAAGCAACATAAATAGCGTGAGAGTCCTTTTTTTGAAAAATGAGGCCCAGACAGAAAAGGAAGTAAGTTTTTGATACTAGCTAGGTAGCAAAAAACTGCTGCATTGTACAGTATATTCTTACCACAAAGTGTCTGACAATGGTGACACAGAATCACTGTTTTTAAATGGAAAAAATTCACTGGAGCATAATTTAAGTCCTATTTTGCATCTCTTCAAAAGCACTATATACAAAATTTGGTATTTAGTACTAGACTACTAAAGAAGGTGGTCTGTCCATTGACTCACTTTAAAATGTATTCCTCTGAAAATACAACCTGAGACAAAAGTCAGGAATCCTGAAACTTCAGACAGAATCACAATCTACTCTCAGTGAAGGCTTTGGATTTTCTAATTTTGTTATTATAATTTCTGTCATGCTGTCCAAGAGCAGAATTTTCAATCTGTCCCATTGTAAATAGCATATTTTTTTCAGTAGAACTGAAGATCATCTGTGTGATAGCTTGAATGTACTGAATAAAAAGTAAGTTTTAAATTTCCCATGTATGCATGCAAAATGAAAAACCTGCTTCTTGGCTCTTAGATCCAAGAAGCTGCAGAGTGAGTCAAGCTGGTGATGAAATATTTCTGCTGTGATGACAGCCCAAGAATGCTGTCTGCTTGATCTGGTCAGCTTTGGAATTCAGGGTACTTTTCTTTGTTTATGTCTGTGAACTTGAAAGGAACTTCTTCCAGCAGGAAACAAATATAGATATTTTTATGATATGCCACTTTTTTCAAGTTTCTTCTTATAGTTGCTCAGTCCCTTTTTTTCTTCAAATTTATTTAAACTCGGTGAGACTGATGAGTCTTCTTGCTGTCTCAGTAATTACTGCCAGGTTTCCAGTAATTCTCTGGAGCCTTGACATGTGTCTATAGCTTATTCTCCCTTGAGCGAAACATAGTTTTAAATATTTTCAGTGACTAAAGCCAAACTGGGTCATTACAATAATTCATTCCAACTGTCATAATACAAGCTTGCCCAGTAGCTTCTGTTTCTGCCCAAAGCTTATCTTTAAGGACATAACATCCTAGCCTTTATTTAGCTCTGGATTCCTACGGTTGCTTCACAAACTGCTGCTGATCCTCAGGAGCAGAATTCCTACTTCAAACCACATGGGAGAGCTCCCTCTATTATAACATCTTCCAAATATTTGGCAGGAGTTTCTTTTTCTTTTCTCTTTTTTCCTTAGGTGTTGGTTTGGGGTTTTTTCCCCTGCGTTGGAATATTGTGCAGTGCCGTTTTAGTATACAAGAAGCTATATGAACTTGTTTTGATTTGAGAGAATCCTAGCATCAGGAACTATCACAGATGGCTACTTCAGTCACACGATCTCTCCTATATCTCCAAAGGAGCTTGATTTTTCTTAGTTTCATATTTTGAGAACACCTCTCTCTCTCTTTCTCTCTCTCATACTGGTTTAAAAATTAATTCAGTGCTCTATTTTCATATCTTTATTTTTCTCTTGATCAATTTCTTATCCTGTCATCTTCCTGCTTGTTTGGATATGGTATGTATTCTGTCTTTTGAATACAACATGTATGTTCCTATGAATATCTATTTAAGCAGACTAATTGGATAGCAGACTTGCACAAATAAAGCTTAAAAATATGGGGTTTTATATAAGACATCTTCTGTATATATGGAGATGAAAAGTTATCTAGCATCACCTAATTTTCAGTATTTGGTTCCAACACCATTTTCAGGCCATATGTAAAAATCATAAATTAAGTTTTAATTAAAAATGTTGATTATTTTTGGAAAGTAATGTAAAAATTAATCCAGACAAAATGATAATATTACATTGAAAATATATAACCATTTATTTCTAACCTTTGAATGAAGCTAGTTCCTGACTTAAAAATTCAACTTTTATACTAATTGGCACACAAGAGTTATCTATCAGAGCTAGGTAAGCTATAGCAAAGCTTTGTAAATATCCTATGTAATATGTTTGTCTGCAAATTCAAAAGAAAGAGAAGCATTTTTTCCTTATCAAAAGTTCTCAAGACTTTACCCTTAGGTGCATCAAAATCTTTGCTTTTTCAAGTGTCTTTAGTTTCTTATTTTCCAAAATAACTTTAAACACTATAATTATCTTTTGAAAAATATTAATTAATGCTTTTATGTCTAGAGCTCAGTTAACTTGTATATGATGCATCAGAACAGCATCCATCTCCTTTGCAAATGGTGGGGAGTATGACAGACTCTACTGTTCACCAGAGCAAATGTCTAGACTGGTCCCCCGCATCTGTGAGGCTGTTGTATCCTAACTTCATCCATATTGACAAAGGTTTTCTCTTGGAATAGTCTGCTAAATTAGTCTGAAGTGTATCTTTCAAGCTGGAAAAGGACTTTAAACAGAAAGGCTAAAGTAGAAATAAGGTTGTGACAGCAAATACGAATCAACAAGGGAATGCTGTCAAGCCTGGCAGGCGCAGAGCCTACATGACCTACGTGAAGCATTACGGAGTGTTTCTGTTGACAGATGCGTAACTGAACTTGCATCTGGCAAGTTCTGCTGAGAGACTCCAAAGCAGCTCCTTTCTTTTGACCAGAAGAGTGGATATAAAACCCTTTCTGTGACTTGCCAAATGTACACAAATAAATTTGAGATGCCAATTTCTATTTGAGTCTGTGGTAGCAGGTTGTACTTTTCCTCTTGAGTATCATTTATTAACTCTTCATGAGTGCTATGTTACATCTTTCATTGCTAATGTCTAGTTGACCTGTGAAGTGTTGTTGTACTTCCATTTGAATTGTTGGGAGGTTGTCTTTTCTCTAGCAGCTGCAGCTTTACAGAAAGATACTCAGTATATTTCATGTTTCTGGCCAGCTACACAAAGCAAATCCTGCTTTTTTATATTTGATCCTCTGAGCACATTGGACATATCTATATGGCTGGCACCAGACTCTTGCAATCCTGCAGAAGCCAGTTGGATGTGAAGCAGGCCTTGACTGGAAGCTATGTGATTGTCCTAGAGTGGCACAGCACAATACATGTATTAGCAAGGGGACCTCCATGCTAATGCAGCTTTGTATTCGGCCAGCCCTGGGTGTAAGCAGAGTCTGTTTGCACCTGCCTGCATATGTATCACTGCTGTGTCCAACAGACTGTGTAGAACTGCCAGTTCTGGTCACCTAAAAATAAATTTTCAAATTACAGCGAAAAGAAATAGTTGTACCATTGCAGAATACAAGGAGTGTGGAAAAAGAATGCTGCTGGAAAGGGAAAAGAAATTTTTCTTTTACACCAAACTATTTCCTTCAAAATGCCAGAGCACACAAAACTGGATTTGGCAGGAGCCTCTTCCACGCAGCAGTTCTCTGTTGGATGCTATGGGGAAAGTGGCTTTGGAACTGGATGAGTGAGGAGACTGGAAATCCTATTGTGTGTGCTTATGATTTTGAGCAGAACCTCTTCCTTCTGAACTGCAAAATATGGTCAGGTTTGTAACAAATATGCATAACCAATTATGGAGTATACTATGAAGCCATGGTTCCAGAGAGAACAGCGTTGGTGTCTGTTACAGTGCATTCCTAGAACTTCACTTGGTGATTGAGTGATTTTAAAGCAAGCGAAAGATAAATCCTTCCACACCCATTGGAAAAGCAGATATTTTCCTTTTAGCAGAGAACATCTGTGGTAGATAAACTTACATATGAAATACTTTTTTTTCTGAGAAATCAGAGCTACTGCATTTTTACAAACTGTAAAGACTGAAGAGATGACAAGAGTCCTTATGTAATAAAGGTCCCCTTCTATATAGAAAAAAAAGCTTCCTTTGTATCAAGAGAGATTTTACCTTAGCCCCATATGTTAAACTAAAATGAAGTTGCTGTATCCAGAATCTGATTCACATAAATTTAAAGGAAAAAAAGAGAGAAAAAAAACCCAAAACAACAAAAAAAGACCCCACAGCCTCATTCCCATGAAGAACTCTAGAGCTGTTGTCTTTCCTCATTTTAAAGAGATGTAGTTTGTGTTAGTATTCTGGAAATGTAAATATATCAAAAGCCCAGCTTTACACGGTAGACAATGTGAAAAGCTCAATATTTGTGTAAGTAACATTAGGTAGTGTTAGTCTTTGTCTCCTAAAAAAGCTGGTCCAGATAATAGTATAAGAGACACCTTCTTTAGCTCAAAAGCTGACTCATGCTTTTAATTACTGATTCAGCTGAACAGGTTCTGCTTACAGCACACAAACAGTCCCATAGAAGTGCACAGACTGCTCACATGGTTCAGAAAACAATTATCTTTGTGGCTAGTATGATGGGGCTTTTTTCCCCTCCATAAAGATCAAGAGTCATAGAAGACGGTTTAATTTAAAAACATCTTTTAAAGATATTTTGTCATCTACTGATAGAAATGATAATTGGGGGCTGATTTGTGGCAGTGGGAACCTCCAAACGTGTTAGGAGTAGTGTATGCTATTACATCAAACAGGCATTTTAAAAGACAAATTTTGGTACTTGGAAGTAAATTTGAGGAAAATTACTTGTAAAAAAAATGTTCAAGCTAATTGATCCTGAAAGCTTTTTTACTTGTCCTAGCTGTTGCAGTTACATACATAGGTATAGTTTATATTTTTTAAAAAAATGTAGAGGATCAGAAAACACTATAAATGTGCCTTGATTGAGGACCAATCACAGTTTTGATACTTGTGACGTTGACTACAGCTATGTGTTTTGTGCTAGCCCGACTTAATTCAGTAGAGTATAGATTTGCCCGAAGTAGTTATTGATTAAAAAAAAAAAAAAGAAAAGGAAGTGTCCAAATTGTGTAGTGCTGGTACAACTACATACCTAGTTCAATCTATTACTTTCCAGTTCATGTCTGAGTAATTTTTACCCTGTCATGGATTAGTTAAAGCTTCCTAATTAGCCTAAGGGAAATGTAAAACGCTGATGCAGAGTGCTTCTAAGGCAATGTTAAAAATGAGCTGTTGTACTTTGAAAAAGCAGCAGAAGCAGTTATATGCAAGATTTGATTGGGTATATGTAAATGGAGATAAAATTGATATGCACTTTTCATTCAAAAATACTTTTGTTGGAAAAACTTTAATATGTTTTTCCCTGAAACCCTTTTTCTTCTAAATGCTATTGTGAAAGGCAGGGAATTTTTTGGCTCAGTTTCATATTCTCCATTTTCTTTCAGAAAAAGCAAATTAAATTTTGCATGTATGTATGTGTTTGTTTGTGTATTTATAGTGAGAGAGAGAAAGGAGGGCAACCTTCAACCTGGAAAAGGTGACAGAAGACTAAAAAATATTCTCCCACTGCTAATTTAGCCATTCCAACTTACGGTCAACTCCTAAATTTCTCTTTCCAAACTGGCCTTTTCCAGTTAAACACAATATGTTTACTTTGGCTGTTGGACCTTTAGGCAGACGTGGTATGAGAGGCGGACAGTGCTAAGTTAGTTGAAAGGTCTATTAAAATATTTGAAAGTGGCCACAGAGGAACAATGCTACTTATTGATTTGAACTTTAAGTATTAAAGTATGGAACTGCTTTCTGTGGTGGTAAAGAAAGCATGCTTTTTCCTAGTCGAAATAGCAATATAGCATCGTCAGATGGCTGTTGATTATCTGTCGACTTAAATCATTATCTTCTTGTCCACTTCTATAGGTCTATTTTGTTTATTTGGTAGTTAAAAAAAAAAAAAGAGTAAAATTCATATTATTGCTGAGGATGGAGAAAATGTTGACATTATTAACAGTGGTTTGAGTTTAGCCTAGGAGGATACTGGTTTTTCTGAAGCTGGAATGCAGTTGTTTTTCTTTTGTTTGCCTGAGGACTGAATCCACAAATTCTTGCAGGTCAACTGATCTGCAAATAGCTTTTAATTTGTAATGCTTAATGCATAAATTGGTATTTTTGTCATTGCATTTTCAGTTTCAACTTAGATGTTAAAAAATGATGTGATGAAATACAGAAAAGTATGATTTCCAGAAGGTATGTCATAAAAAGAAACAAGTCATTGCGTCTAAAACTGAGTAACATGGTTGCGCAATTTATTCTTCCTTGACACATCTTTGTCACCATAATAATGCACCTTTCACCTCTTGATAATCTTTTTTCCTTCTGGTTTTCCTAATTTTGTTCAGATTACAATTTTTATTATCAGCGACAGAGTTTATTATGACCTTTTTTGAAATCTACTTTTGTTTTTCTCATTTCCTATATGTAATAATATTTCTATACGGTATCACATAATTACATATATATTGCATTGTCTGTTCCTGTATGCTGAAGTTAAAGATGGAAACAAGGCATATCTCTTGTAATCCATTTGGCTACATTGAACTAAGTGAAAATAGCACTTTGTTAGATTTGTTTGTTGAGCACTTTTATGTTTGCCCCTACCTTCCCTTTGTCTTAATTGTCAAAGGTTTATGTGTAATGGACAAGAGACATTACATTTTGATGAAAGCACAAGCATTAACCCTTTTCCAGAACTGGAAGAGAAAGGTGGTTGTGAGAGATAATAACGTATGTAAAATTTTGATTTGAGATGGTTCATCATCACAATAAAATGTTTCCGCATGACTTTTTGAACACCGTATGTCCAATTCCTTATTTCAATAGCAGAAAGGAACTGCACACATGTATGTAGTAAACCAAGGTTTCCATGGTTAAAAAGAGTTTTTTGCTTATGGCAACAACACCCTAGACATCATATCAAAGCAACTTCAACACTGTCCAGTAGCTTTCATATATTCATATTCAGCGTACAAATTATTCCTTATATTCCTTTTCATTATGCTTTCTCATTATAGTAAGAGAAATAAGCAGAGAAGACCTGTCAGCACAGAAGACACAGGTCAGCACAGGAGACAAACATAGGGTTTATCTTCGTGTTTCCAGACTAGAAATCTTTCTTAAAGGAAAAGTGTTTGTAAAGAACAATAATAATACATACCTGAGTGCTAAAAGTATTGTCATATTTCTATTTAAACCAAAAGTGCCTCTAAGAAATTCCCACAGACATGACATTATGAGTATCTTTAATAACTCAGCCTACAATTTCATATGTGTTTTACTACAAGAGTTTAAGTGTTCCATCTAGCACACAAAAAGTCATCTACATGGGACGGAGAGCGTATATATAGAAAATTCATTTTTATTTTTGTGAGTAGCACTAGCCTAGCACCTGGGAAAGGGGGCTCACACTTTCAATTGTCGTAGTGTAATTTGTTTCACAAAAAAAAAAAAAAAAATAGGCATCAAAGGAGGTAATATCTTTAGCATATGTGGCATTTGCAAGTAACTTTCCATATTTTAAAAGTGTTCCATCTCTTTTTCTTTGTAATATAATGCTGCTTCCTAATTTAATAACTTTCAAGATAATCTTTGGTCTAAAAAATTATTGGAATAAACCTAAGAAAACTGTAACACTAAGAGACATTTGCAAAAGTTAACCTTAGCATCTAAACTGCCAAGAACTTTCTTCCAATTTTGACATCGGTCTCTTATTTTTTTAACAATGGCTTTAAGTCATTTCACAGCTGTTAGGCAACATTTTTATCAAGTCCATGTTTTTATATCTCCTAAACTGTATGCCCGACATTTCTGCAAGATATGTACTTCTTTCTTACTTGGTAACCCTATTTTTTACACCCCATAAGTCTCAGAACCATTGGAAAGGGTTATATGTGTTTCCAAGGGTAGATACTTGGATGTTCATGTTTTATGTGTAATATGTGTTATTGTAGTATATTAATTCAAAGTAATTTGGAGGCAGAAGGGTAAGGCACCAGCCTGTGGATAAAGTCCAAATCACAATGCTTATTGTCATCCCCCTGTTTCTGTGCCTTATCTCTGGGACACGCTATAAATTACCTTGCATCAAGACATCATTATGTGTTTATGTGCTTAGTAGTCTATGGTAAATGTGAAATTATGAGCGTAATTGAGTAGAGTCTTTATTAGTATAGGCTAAACTGAGCCCATCGAGTGTATTGCTTGCCACCAAAAGGTCAGCTTCTCTGTCCTGGCTCTAAACTCTACTCCCCCTCCTGTACTCTCCTTAATGCCTTCTACCATGTGTGGCTGTTGGCAGGTTTTTCTGGGATCTGCTTTAGCTGAGATAGCTAAAACTGATCAAACCTATTTACTGGTTTAGTTTTCTTCCATTTTAGAAAATTAAAGGAGCATTACAGGGATGTTTCATGAACATTGGTTTGAAAGAGTGAGCAGAGAAAGAACAGGTCCATAAATCAATTGGCATGTTCCATAGCCCATATTTTTAATTCAAATGTTTGACTTTAGCCATGAACACTTTTTTTTCCTTTTTTTTTAAACCTGCACCTTCCATATGAAACAGAGCCTTTTGTTCCCTTATGTGCTTAGAAGTAAAGTGAAGTCCTGAAAATGAGCTGTGTTGCAATTTATCTTTTAAACCTTTGAAAGGTTGTTTATATCAGTGCACTCTAGATATTTGAAATCCTTTTGTATTAATAGTTTGAGACATCTTGAATTAAAATGTGGTGTTCTGCAGGGAATCAAACCAGACTAGGTTCAGATTTGTGATAACCAGTTAATGTCAAACTGTTTCATACTGGAAAACAAGACTGGAGAGAAGCATATGTTGTAGGAAGGGGTCCCATGCTTGGCTGGTCTAGTTTCTCTTTTCCCCCGTATATCCATGATTACCTGCAGCCACCACAGTAGCATCTGAACAAATCAGATATCAGTGTAGACATGCAGGAGTCTGGGATGTGATCATATTGCTGCTCATGCCCACAGGTTCATCAGAGCTACTTTCAGGAAGCTGCAGGTGAACCAGACTGGTGGTGGTTCACTGGACGCAGCCACACAGTGGCCAAGCATCAAGGCTGAACTTTCCCTGTATATGGCTTGTGCCACAGCAGGCGAGCAGTCTGTAGTCTGTAATTTTTACACAGAGCTATTTCCTAGTTAAATCACTTTTCTAAGCCTGTCAAAAGAACTTATTAATCTGAATAGAGTGTGAATGAAAGCAGGAAACTTCCATTAGTTCAAAAGCAACTGTACAGACTATTATATAGAACTTTCATGCAAAAGAAAACATATGTACCATTTCACATCATTCTGTGCACTCTAGGTTATGTGTTGAAACAGTACTGAAAGATGTAGATGAAAGATCAGAGTATAATAGGCATTTGTTTCAATAAATAGCAAATAAAGTTTTACCTCTCGCTACTATTTGATGTATTCTGCATGTTTTTTAAGATCTATGTCATACATAATGAAGTTAAAGTTATTATTCTGGATCCCTCACCTTTTCAGGATTTTTAGTTCCTGTATTTAAACTCATTACATTCACTTTACTACAGTTGTTACCATTTTCCATGCCTGTCCTCAACAAAGATGATCTGTGTAGTCCCAAGGGAAATGGAATGAGGTTACTTTATGGAAATGTTTGTCATATAATAAACATTATAAAAGGAGGGTAAAAGTGGAGCATGAAAGTTAGAGAAAGAAAATTGTTAGCTATTGGCAATAGCTGAGAGTAGAAGGAAGTGTGGCATCAGGAAAGTGTGCAAGAGAAAAAGAGGTTGAAGTGGAAAGCTGGAATTGAGTTCACATACCCATCAACAGTGCAAGGTCAATGTCCATGTTTTCACTGTTTATGTCTGTGTTTTAAACAATCGTGCTGTAGGTGCTCCTACAAAGAACCTGTCGGAATGCAGTGAGGTACTTTGTTAAGCAAATGTCCCTGCAGCCCAGTGTGCTGACTTGGAGTAGCCCTAAGCAAATGCTTAGAGAAGAAGAGGAACAGGGTAGACATCCTAAAAGATGAAAAGGTCAAAAGGCTGTTCAATTTGGTTTTAATTTCCTGTTTGAATGCTTAGAGATGACAGTACTTATGTGTTTAAGTACACCTATCATGCTTTTCATTTCCTTATAAAAAATTAGTTTCTTGCTGTGTCTTGATTTTGTTAGGAAAAAAAGCTTTAAAGATAGTTTTAGATATTTTCTCCTCTGAGCATTTTTCATGTCTTAGATTTTGAACATGAGGGCACTTTTTCTACAAGAATAGCAAACCAGCTTAACATCAGTATTATGTCTTTTGCATCTTTTTGAAAGGAATCTGATACTTGGGTAACTGAAGTGCTAATATGCTAATAAGGATGTAATAGTCTTGTTTGAGCTACGTAGATTATACTTAGACAACCTTGACCCAATGGCGTGTTGGTTTCTCTGTTTCATAAAATGGAGTCCAATTCCTACGTACTGTTCATTTTGAGAACAGAATAATCTATCAATCTTTGTATTCATCCAGACCATGGTGTAAGAGCACCTGCTAGTTGCTGTGTGTTATATTTGCACATATACTGTCATCTGCAGAGTGACCTTGCAGAGGATTACAATGCTCCTTTAATGCCACCCATCAGGGTGGCTGTCCTAAAAATAACCAGATAATGCTACTAAAGGTAATGCCTCAAGCACATGGACTGCAACTACAGCCTACTGCACTTCCTTATAAACACCAACCTATCATCTAGAATACAAGTGAGTCACATTGTGCTCATTTTGGTTCTGACTGCTGAAGAGTTGATCATGGTATGCAGTTTTGCTCTCTGTGGCCTATTCTGTTGTTGAAAGAATCCCATGCATACAGTCTTTTTCCTTTCACCTCTTTGCCACAGTATGGGGGTTGACAACCTCTATTATTCAAAGAATTCGTGTATCCTTTGATGCTGAGATAGGGGGCTGTGAGCAGTGGCCCTTGTGAAACATTACCCCCAAAAATTGCTGCCTACTTATATCCTGAGACTTAAGTAGATTATGTCCTAATGGATTGCTTACTACAGGTTTAAAGCTTGTCCTTGCAAAAGACAGACGTTCTTAGTTTAAGACCTAGATGTTTCCCCCAACATTGTCATTACTCTACTTTTCTCCTTGGTTTAATATCTGAGTAGAGTTCTTTGGGTTTGTTTTTTTGATACCACTCTCTTCTGAAGCAAGTATCAGTGGTGGCTTCTATGGTCTATACAAGAATTAAGTGTTAGAGAAAGATAAACACTGAGCTAAAAGATAACCTTAGTATGATTTAGCCAAATTCTTGTTCCTCTATTTCATATTCAGTAATTATTTTCAGTAGATTTATTCTTTATCTGAATTGTGTAGTATTTGCCTTTTCCCATGTTTCACAAAAAATAATTGGTGATTTTACCATTGTTAGGGTGGAGTTGTCTCCCAAACACCACTACCACAATTTACATGGCTGATTTTTCCATGAAAGACCTTAAGTGTGATTTCATATTTATTCTTGACCGAACTCTGTTCACTGATTTCTTTCTTTAATGTAAAGTGAAATTGTATAACATCCCTGTTGCTGGGATGTGTGTGTGTGGTACCCATGGTGATGCGATCCAGAGACAAGAGTTACCTGTGACAGTGCTTCCTCTCTCTGGTGGTAAGGTGGAGGACTGTGTCACAGCTGATGTGGACCAGCCTTGCCACCCAGACTGTGAGGAAGCAGATAATACTGCAGATTGTAAATACAAGGTACTGCTGTAGTATTTGCTAGTTGAATTGGTTTTGCTTTCTGTAACAATTTTTCAGTCTATGGTCACTTTTTTCAGTCATGTCACTTCTCCTACCCCTACAGTCAAAGCACACAAAAAGTACTCTGGTGAAAGGAATGACATTGGTCATTCAAGAGGAATACTACTTACAAAAGGTTGGGAAGTAACCTTTCCCAGAACTGTGTAGTGAGTGAACATTAGTGAACTATTTCAAATGAAAATTAAATGTATGGATAGAGTAATTAAGCTTAATTCAAGGCAGTGAGTGCTTTAAGATTACGAAAAGCTGAAGAAAAACCACTTATCAGTCAGTGAGGAAAGTAATCATAGACTCATATAGATTATCTGAATTGGTTTAGTGAGCAACTAACCCTTTTCTCATCTTTCAAACAATAATGGTGAATTGCAACCTAAATCTAATTTAAATTTGTCAAAGTAAGACAAGTTTATCAAACCTTTCATAATCTTGGGGCAGAATCATGAAATGCTTTGAACTTGACTCAGAAAATTACTTAACGCAAAAATAAATACATATAAGCTTGTTTCTTGGAAAGTATTAAAAAATGAAAATTAATCACTTGGAACTGCTGACATGATTGGTAATAAATAAGAAACTGGACTATGAGGAATTACATGTGGGATGTTGATAAGTAATTTATAACAGAAAGATAAGGCCAAATCCACCAGAAAATGGTAGTAACATGGAAAACGATAGAGATCTGCCATTTCTCTGTCACATAAAAATTATGTCCAAAGTCAAAGAATATTTACTAGAGTGATGTTAATTTGGTAATTCCTAAATACAGCTCCATACAAGGTTAATTTTATTATGTCAATCCATTCCATAAATATATTAGTAAACTTAATTCATTATATGCCTATATAATAGCTTGAAATAAATTGAGAGCATGGCTTGAAGTTGTAGGGAACTGTAAATAAGTCAAGTACTGGCAAAATAGAAAGATAAATAAAAATCAAGTTTTCACTCATGTGTGCCCTCAGACACTTTGAAGATCCTTCGGGTTACCAATCGAAGATATGCTGATCCTTTAAAAATAGTTTTCATTAACTGACTGTTACGGGGAAATAAAGTTCAATCAGCAATGTCTGTGTTCAGGAGAAACAATATTGTCTGGTACATTTCTCCCTTATCTTATATTATTTAGGATAGTCTCCTTTGATATTTATGATAATATAATTTAGGCCACAATTATTAAAATGCATACTTTTCTTCCTCCAAGCTGCTTTTTGATGGCAAAATTAACAATTTTCATGGCAAGCCATGCTAAATTCTTTTACCAACCAGTCTTAAAACTTTGATTTTAGGAAGTCTGTATCGTGTGTGGTGTATTAAGTGTGCTGTATTGTAGAGGAATATCTGGCACATCCATTTTAAAAGGAAGAGTCTTCTCTTTGTAACATCTACTTAGGTCTTCTCCACAAATAAAAACTGATGTTACATTTAAAAATGTGTTTGGCTGCCTAATATGCAAAAATGTGTTCAAAAGTAAGTGCTTTTAAATTCTTAATGCTATTGGAAAACAATATGAATTTAGACATAAAAGAAGGATGTTTTCTTTCAAGTGGTGTCCAGCTTTCTCTGATTTGAATACTGCTCCTGTGGATATGGTCTGTGAGGATAACCATGGCAGTAGGTCTCACAGACCTACTGTGGTGACTACCTGCAGCAGACCTCCCAGATACTCCACCCCACAGCTGAGTTCCTAAGAACAAGCAGGGATGCAAGATGACCTGATTGAGCAGACCTCCTTAAAGAGGTGGTGAGCCACTGCAGAATTTTTAATATCAATATGACTGGAAATGCCTGCGTAAAAGACTATTAATTGGCTTTTCTGAAGCACAAGTGTTAATATTCAGTCTTGAGCCATGAATCAGCCCAACTAAGGTTCGGGACATGCCTAACTTTAGCAGCGCTGATCACTGTCTAAAAGTTTCTTCAGTGTTTTTTTTTGTTATACAGAAGTGGAAACACAAAAAGTAGTGAGCATACTGAGCAATATTGAGTAATTCCAGTGTCACGAGCTGCAAGACTAGCCTGATGAAAGATGGGGTTTGATATGTGCATATTTCAGGTGCAGTGTGGAGTTGGAAGGAGTGGATCAGGAAAAGAATAATGTTGGGAGAGGACTTGGATGCCACAAGCTTCCAGGGGAGACAATCTGACAGTAACACCTCAGGGGAGATGCAGACGACATTAGGAAGTATTTCTTTATCAAGAATTTAGTCAAGTACTGGAATGAGCTTCTTATAAAGGTGGTTGGTGTCCCAAACCAGTCAGTTTTTAAGAGGCATATGGACAATGCCCTTAATAACATGCTTTAACTTTTGTTCTGGTCTGAAGTGATAAAGCAGTTGGACTAGATGTTCATTGTAAGCCCCTTCCAATTGAACTAGTGTAGTGTAGTCTAGGCTATTCTCTTCTATTCCAAAAGGATTGAAAAGTAATTGGTTGTAGAGAGGGGTAAAGCAAGAAGTTTTGGGAGAGCATTAGGAGAGTGGAACTTTTGGAGGCAAAGCATTGGCACTCTGGAATAGGGAAGATTAGATCTGGGAGGAACTGGGACTAAAGAAGTAAAACCAGAGGCTTTAGGGGAGAGGAGTTTGGGGAAGGAAGACGGGAGAGATGGGAGGCTCTGCAGAAAAATGAGTCAACATGAGCTTCTACTGCCAGAGACCATTTCCCTCTCCCAGACATATGCATGGATTTGAAATATATTTGCCCTGACTTTTTGCCTTCATAAAGCCTTGTGTTTCAAATTTCAGGGACTTCTTCAAACAAACACAAAACAGCATTAAGATTCTAATTTTCCTTAAATTGCAAAGTTGACAAACCAACCCAGCATTCATATTCTGTCCTTGATTGTCTGATTCCCCATTCCTCCTATGTAGGAAGTCTGCGGAGCATAACTTAGAGCTGTAGCTGTGACAGCTTTTATGCTTTTACAGATGTGTTTTGGGGCATGGTGATTTATGTGTGTCCTGGTATGTAAGTTCCTGCATGAGGCTAAGATAAATCTCAGAACCTCTGGTAACAAAAGCTGTAGTAGATCTGAGTCAAATACGTTTAAGTAAATACACTAGAGATCCAGTGTATATTATATATATATATATATATATATATATATATATCATGTATATATAATAATAATATGTATGTGGCAAACAATACAATCATCTGCAAGACGATTAGGTGCGAAGCACGCTTGTCAATATTGAGCAAACTAATGAGTACTTTTGAATTATCACCATGCATTATTTAATTTCAGGGATGAAGAAGGTGTTTGGCAAAGATAAGCTCATACTTGCACTTTAAAATACAAGCAAAGGCACAGAAGTTCTATTGGTGTCTTCCTACACCATATCTGGGCCCCCCTCTATTAATGCGCATCAGAGTCACCCTGCTACGAGGATTGTTCACTTTATTGAGATGAGTACTTTGAAAATATTTCAGCTTCTTAGTCTAGCTGCATTCACAGAGTGCAGCTATAATAGCTGGCATGGTAAGGGTCATCTGGAATCCACATTCAAAGTTAATTTTTGTCAGCTTTCAAATCTTAAAACTTTTAACTAAAATAAGGCAAGCACCACAACTGGCTGCCGAGGAGCCTAGGTTCTAAGCAGGATTATGGAGTAAAATTTGTTCATTAAACTTTACTGTGTAGACAGTGAAAAATACCTGAAGCATTTTCTCCCCTTTCACCAAAAAACAGGCAAATTCTTTAAAAGGAAATCTTGGAAGCTAGGGGAAAAAAAGAACTTTTATGCAAGGTATCTTTTGAAATCTTGTTTACAGGAAAAAAAAAATTAGAGAGAGTTTTCAATGCAGCCTGAGTTTTAAAATTGTGAGAAACTGCTTCCCCCCAAAAAAGATGGTCATTTTTGAAACCCTATTTTCACACTTTTTAACGTAAATACACTTCTAGTGTATGTAATCAAGAAAAGCAGGCATGAAAACACATGAAAGAATATTAAGTATTCATTTTCAATCTGATTTTTCATCACCTTTGTGCAACTCACACATTTTTTTGAAGATCAAGCAGTTTTGCCTACTGCTACTCTGTTATAAGGCTGCTCTGGAATAATTTAAACTGAAGTCTTGAATACACAGGAAATATAGATTGTTAGTAATTCTTTAGGTGATCAGGCCAGTAAAAATCTAACATGATGAATCTGGGAGCCAAGTAGTATTCATTTCAATAGGCTTAACAAGTAGGACAAAACACCTATTCAAAATGCATCCTATTGGAAATGCAAGTGAATTGTGGCAGAAATAGTTTTCTGATTGTGTAGGTTGCATGAAGGAATATTGAAAGCATTTGTAGGCACAGCTAAATCATTCTGCAATTCAAGCACTGAATTTAACATGAGTGGAATATTTAGTGGTATTTTAACATATCGTTTCCCAAGACTTGAATGGAATGCCTTTTTCCGATTTGTAATAGTGTTTATTACTCAATTACTCAACGCTTGCTACTATAATCATAAAATATTAGCAAAAATTATCATATTTTATGAGGCATCTATAATCAACATATTTTTCTTTTTAGAAAACACTATGTTGGATTTTTTCCTTTTAAAACACTATGGTTGAGGGAGAGTTGTAGTTGCTATCTAATCATCGATCTAGTTCCTTTTGAGTGTCCAGGTACAGGAATTGGTGTTTGTCCTACCTTTTAGTTGAATGAAAGCTGTCCCTCGATAGAGGGAGTGTCTGCTTGCCAGCTGTCACCGAAAATCCCTGATTTCTTAACTCAGATGTGCTCCTCTTGCAGCAGGCATGATTCAAAGGAGTGTTCAGCATGCATTTCAAAAGAGTTAGAAGGAGGCAGCCCTCTCATTCAAAAACCCTTTTTTGGTGGCTTTTGGACTTTTTAACTTATTGAAAAGCTGAGCTGAATCATATGTTGGCTACTGACTGACTGATTCAGTTCCAGGAGAGAATAATTTTTTGTTTCCCAGCAGAAAATGACTCCATATGAGAGGTGGAAGGGGGTTAGGGCTTCTCACTTGTTTAACCTTCATGTTCTTATTTTTCAGTGTTAAAAAGGAGCATGAAATTCATTTGACATGTCTGTCTAATGGGATGGGCTTTTTTGGAGAGTAGAGAACAAATTCTTGAATATTCTGTAACAAATAAAAATTGCTTCTTAGGAGAAAAAGTTACAGCATTTTCCTGTGTGTGTTACTCTATCCATATTCTTATAGCAAAACTCAGATTTCAGAAAGGGGGGACAAGCTTCCTAAAAGATCTTACACAAATGCTTTCATGCCTTTCATCCATTTTTCTACTTCTTGATGTAAAGGTCAGACAGCAATGCCAGTGATTTTTTCCATATTAAGGAATAAGAGGTGAGTCTTAAGTATTAGCGTTTCCTGGAATGCAAGAGAATAATCTCAAATAAGGATCTTTTCCTCCTTTTTATTACCACTTCTGAATCTATCAATCCAAGTACTGGAAGTGGGAATGCCAATGTTAGGACGTTGCTGCTCTGGAGGTAATGATCCCATTCATTTCTGTGGCATTTTTGAGTATGACTTCAGGAAAGACAAGCTTTTCCCTGAACTGCAGAACTTCTCTGCATTTAAAGCCACAAGGCTGTCACAAGTCACGTCTCTTTCCAGATGATCATTCATTTTTTGTCATCATTTGGGAACCAAGTGCTTGACATGCAGAAGGGTGGAGCAGAAGTAGTACATGTGAATGGGATTCCTGTTTATAAATAAGTTTGTAAAAAAAGAAAAAGTGTCAAGCTAAGAGTCACTCAGAATTAGTAGATATACGTGCCACAGAATCTCTCTGCTTCAGGCAATAGTAGGATGGAGACAAAAAAATACCAGTATCTCATAGGAATCTGGTGAATGTTCATAAATGTTTGTAAAACTCTGGGATGCCCTGATGGATGGTAGTGCTGAGAGTCATAAGAAAACCAGTATCAATATATCTGTGTGCAAAGTATTTGCAAGCATGTAAAAAAAAACCCATAAAAATACAGCAGTGAGCCTGACATATTAAGAGGAAAAAAATGGAACTACATGTTTATAAAGTAAAAGGAATATAAGATTATTTTTCTGGACCTTCAGCCTCAGCTGTTTGCTTCATTTAATGGATGCAGGTCTTTATTTTTATGATAGATCTTAAAGTGACATTTCCTGCCCTATATTTGTTTGGCTTGTCCTTTAACAGGTATCTGAACATACATCCCTCTAAATTAACAATTTAGGACTCCAGTATCTATAGTCTAGAGTGGTAAGTCCTGCAGGAATATTGAGAAAGACTGCAATTAGCAGCAGGTCAACTATTGATTTCCATAAAATGGTTTGTGATACATGGTCCTGTATCCAGTCTATCCATTCCAAATTTTTTTGATTTAAATGCACTTTTACTTGGCCTTTCACCCAGCACTGATGGGTGGTTAATATGGCTTGGATGAGGACAGGATAAACCATCATTTTTTTGCAGTAAATCATTGATTCTTCCTGTCTCCCTTCTTGTTTTCCTAGTCCCGCTGTCTTACATCAGTTTCTTGTTCTATGCAAGATTTGTCATTTCTTGGGAGACTCTTCTGTTTCTCTCCAGAATACCCAGGTAGCTGAGAACTGAGAAGCTCATTGCTTTCAGCTGTTGCTGCTTCTCCCCCTGGGGGAAGAACTTGCAAACGAGGCCCTCTTCACATTAAGGAGACTTGGAACAGGTTGCATTGAGTTTCTAGGCACGAATAATGAGTTATGTAATCCTGCTGGCACAGCAGCAGTACATGGGAATAGAAAACGCATAGGAGGGATGGAATATTTGAAGAATTTTACTACCTGAATCTATAATGCAAATTTCAGAAGTGTGTATTTTAGATTGTTGCTGAAGTGTAAAACCAGAGCACTTTAACACCAGGAGACAGTATGTGCTGTTATATAAATTTCAAGACTTGTATTATAAAATGATTTTTAGGTGCTGGTGGTTAGTCTTGCTGCTCATGTTATTATGAGTAAATAAGACAACTTGTTCTTTGCATTTATGGCAGTAACCAAACTATTTTCCTGAAGCTCTCTACCAATACTTTTTTTTTTTTTTTTCAAAAGATAAAGACATTTATCGTGATGCAATCCTCAGGTGTGGAAAATCCTGACTCACTGGTAGAAGTTTAGGAGTCATGCAGTTTAGGAGTGGAAATGCCAAACCACCTTAGCTTGTAGGTATGGTGCTTTATCTGTAGATTTGTTCTTTTCATGCATTTTGCACAGCAAAGGAAATCCTTGAACAAATATTTGTGATCCTATTTACAAATCTTGTTTTGAATATAAACCAGACCTGGGTTTTTGGCTTAAATTACTTGTCAATGTAGTACCTGTAATACTAGAAAAGACTTCCAAATTCAGATCATTGATATATGCAGATTTCAATGCATTAGATCCTGCATACAGCAAAATTTATTTTAGCAATCACAGCTACATAACTTCTTAATAATTTTTTATATTAAATCAAATCATGTTGTCAGGAACACTGTAGTAGTAGCATATTTCTTTTCTTAGTCCATACTCTACTTGACATTTAACCATATTTTTTTTTCCTTTAATTTCTATATATCATTAGACCTTTTGATCTACATGGAATAGTGCCATAAAACAAACACACACACACACACCCCCCGCCATGTGTGTCAGTGGCATAAAACACACACACACACACACACACACAGTCACTGTTCAGTTCTAATAGAACATTGCTTCTTTATTCGCAATACCTAGTTACTAACTCTATTACAATGAGTTTAATGGCTGTTAACTTTGTTTCTATAAAAGATGTAAAGAGGCTGGATTCTGCTCCTCATTGTAGAATTCTGTGTATTGTCTGAGTCACATTGGTCTGCTTTGAACAGTGTTGCATTCAAAATGAGATTACTGTCATGGACAAAACAGACTCGGGGAAATTAGTTTAATTTATTACCAATCAAATCACAGTACAGTAACAAGAAATAAAACCAAATCTTAAAAGCACATTCCCACCACTCCCCTCTTCTTCCTGGGCTCAGTTTCACTCTGCCTCCTCCCCACCAGTAGCTCCTAGGGACTGAGAATCTGTGGTTGGTTCATCACTCATTGTCTCTGCTGCTTCTTCGTTCTCAGAGGGAGGACTCCTCACACTCTTCACCTGCTCCAGTGGGAGGTCCCTCCCATGGTAGACAGTCCTCCGTGAACTCCAGCATGAGTCCTTCCTGTGGGCTGTAGTTCTTCCCAAACTGCTCCAACGTGGGTCCCTTCCACAAGGTGCAGTCCTTCAAGAACAGGCTG
Organism: Margarornis squamiger; assembly: GCA_035222235.1. Taxonomy (NCBI): domain Eukaryota; kingdom Metazoa; phylum Chordata; class Aves; order Passeriformes; family Furnariidae; genus Margarornis; species Margarornis squamiger. The sequence goes on along the minus strand of JAWWTY010000106.1, from coordinate 66,842,708 downwards.
CTCCGGTGTGGGTCCTCCATGGGGTCACAAGTCCTGCCAGCAAACCTGCTCCATCATGGGCTTCCCTCTTCACAGGGCTACAGGTTCTGTCAAGAGCCTGCTCCAGGGTGGACTTCCCGTGGAGTCACAACCTCCTTCAGGCATCCACCTGGTCCATGGGCTGCAGAGGGACAGCTGCCTCATCATGGTCTTCACGATGAGCTGCAGGGAAATCTCTGCTCCTGTGTCTGGAGCACCTCTTCCTCCTCCTTCAATGACCTTGGTGTCTGCAGAGCTGTTGCTCTCATATTCTCTGGTTGCAATTCTTGTTGCACAGCAGTTTTCCCCCTTCTTAAATCTGTTATCCCAGAGGCACTGCCACCATCACTGATGAGCTCAGCCTTGGCCAACAGCAGGTCCATCTCGGAGCCAGCTGGCATTGGCTCCATCAGACACAGGGGAAGCTTCTAGCAGCGTTTCAGAGAAGCCATCCCTGCAGCACCCTACCTCTGAAACCTTGCCACACAAATCAAATAGACAGTATAAAATACTTCAATAGACTTTTGAGATGTTTTGTTCCTAGGTAGACTGGTTATTATTCTTTGTTAATTGTACTAAATTGCGTGTGACTGAATCCCGGTTTTCAATAATGTTAGTATATTTAGAGTTGAGGTGGTGTTTTTTCCCTAGCTAAGCATGAGTACATAGGATCCAATTCTGCTGTAGTGGAACAAACAAATTATCACAATCCATTGGATTTTAGTTGCTAAGGAAGAGGAACCTGAGGAGACACACAACTGAAATAGAAATTTTGCAGTGCTGTATCTTCTTTTAGCCACAGAGTGTGTAATTCTGATGGAGGCAGAGAAGTGATCACTGAAGATCTTGCTGTGTTTAAACAGAATCTCTTTTGCTTCATGGTCCCCAGCTCATACCTTGTTTTCTGTTTCTTGGTTTTTTGCACTGTTTCTGGAGGCAGAAAAATCGCTGTTAAAATTAAATCATCATGGAAAACAAACAGATAAAGGGCAAAAAATGGTGAAACTCATCTAAACAATGCAAATAGCAAAGTGTTTTTTTTTCTAGATATGTTTTAATCTAGGTTGAGAGGAGGGTTTGTTTCTTTGGTTGGTTTTAATTTTTCATGGTGCAAAATCTTGAACTTCCCTACTGAGAGTTTATGATCTGAAAGTTATCGAAGTTGCCTTGAGTCTTCAAAACTGAAGACGTTTGGAAAATTTCAAAGGAGTTTTACAAGCCCAAAAGTAATTAAGTTCCTAAAAAGCTTGTTTAGAATTGGTAACCAAAGGAAAGAAAGAGATCTGGTTCTCTACCTCTTTATGTAAGCTCATTTGCTAACAGGCTGTAGGAAATTCACATAAGAGATGATAAGATCTTCAGCTAAAAGTCAGTCAGCCTGTGCAACAGGAACCCACAGGGTCGTCAGGTGCCCTCATGCAAAATCCCACCATATGTATGGAGCAGGGTGGGGATATGCATGTGAGAGATACACATTTCATATGAAATTGCAAAAAGATAGTTATTGAAACAAAATCAAGTTACAACATTTATTTTGATATATTATTTCACTAACTATATAATTTTATAAGAATTTGTATATACCAGTAATGCTCAAGGAAAAAAAAAGTGAAAATAAGCTCTTTGATAAAAAAATCTATGGACTTGATCTCTCCAACTGAAAAGAAACTTGTAAAGAAATAGTGCATTTGAACATAGTTCAAGGGAAGACTCATTTATGTTGTTCAGATCACTCTTTCTTTATTTATTTCTTAAAAAACTAACTAAACAAACCAACAACTGAATGTTTGATATGATTAGATTAACATGCCTGTGTAAAGAAAAATGTTAGATTTGGATTCAGACATCTGGTTCTGTTACAGTCGTCAGAATTGACAAATCTGTTATTTCCTTTTGAAAATATGTATAAATATATGATGGTACACTGGAAAAATATTCCAAGAGCTTGGAAGTTGTCTTTTTGGTATGTTAAAGTATAAAATAAATGTTTTCCAGGACATTTCAGCCCATTTACAAATTATAGTTAGGAATTTAGCTTTTTGAGTCTTCTTTCAAGTAAATACAAAGCTAGCAAGATTCTCCCGGCACACCTCTTCTTCTCAGGCCCTGTACCATATAATCTATTTCATAAAACTGTCCAGCTCACTTAAAATTTTTCAGGTTTCTGGCCTTCACCTGCTCTTCTGGAAAGCAGTCCCGTAACCTCGCTGTTCTCATAGTTTAGAAAGTTTCCAGGCTAAATCTGTTTGTGGTAAGTTTCTAGCCTGTTGCAGTTTTGCTTTTTAAGATTAAATTGCCCTTCTCCCTTATGAGGTGGAAGCAGTCTGATGATACAGTTTATTTAACTAATCATACAGTTCTTGCTTGCTCTTGCAGTGTTTTCGTGCAAGACAAGGTGTGTTGTGAAAGACTCTTGCAGAATATGGACAGCCAGATATTGACTCAGATGAGATCTGACTAGTGTTTTTACACTTTTATTAAGTGTTTGCTGCTTCAATTGAACTTACCTTGTATAGCAGGTCTGAAGAAGTTACTTGAGCTTTACAGAGTTCTAGGTCAGGAAAAAAGGTGTGTTTTTCTCCTGCCTGATTTCTGGCTGATAAGCTACTGTAAAGTAAATTTGCAATAGTCCTTGGGAAGATTTTTCACACCAAACTTAGAAGTCTAAAAGTTAGGCACCTAAGGAAGTCTTCCAAGACTCCTTTATGGATGACTATAGAAAGATGAAAGACTCTTCAAAGAATCTCCATTTATCCCATTCTAAAGTAGATAATATAAAATTATCAGTGGATTTGTTCACATCTTTCTAGTTATTATACCAGGAGGCTCAACAGCTGTGAAGATAAAAAGTTTTTAGATGGATTGGATGAGATAAATTCCATCTTAACTGGGGAACATTGTACTTTGTATTTTCATCCCATGTTTACTATTCAAGTCCATTTTTCCTTTGCATGGTGTTCTTCCGCCTTCATGCTGGCAGTGCTTCCCTTTCTTTTTTTTCAGACTTCTTGTGTTCATTCCTATTTTAGGGATGAAATCACAAAAGTAGAATTGTAAACAAAATGAATGCCAAGACCGCTTCAGGAGAAGCCCCACTGCTGTAATCTGGTTTAGCCCAGATGTTCCCCTTTCAGCACAGTTCATTGGCACTTCCTCTGCAACAGTCACTTCAGTCAGGACCTTCATAGTCTTGTTCTAACCTTCTTTTTTACCAGTTTATCAGGTAATCTCCATTGTGACACCTTACCAAATGTTCTGCTGAAGTTCAGATAAAATCTAATCTCTCTGTGCAGTTCTTTTGTCTGAAAAATCAGGTATCCTATCAAAGGAAAAAATCAGGCTAGTCTGACATGACCTAACTTTACTAAAGCCATGTTACATTTCACTCCATTTACCTTCCAGCCATTAATTATTCTTTCCTTCAAATTTTATGATAAGATTAACATAGAACCTGAGTTGTGAAGGGATACAGAGTTTTAAGTCTCTTTTTATTCTCTAATGTTGGCACAAATTGGTTATGATTTGAGCACATTTTGTAGTAACATCTTCATTAAAAATCTTTCTATTGGATCTGGTAGTACATAGCCATTTTTCAGAGTTCTGATGAGAAAGTGGACTTGTGAGTAGATTCAAGTGAATTAAGCTGTTTACACTTTGCTTGTCCCTTGATTATGATTGTGGGCATATATTTATCTCACCACACTGACTTCACTGAAGACTTACATTTAATTTGGGGATCGCATGATAATTTCTACTATGGTATTTCAACTTCTTTGATGAAGCTACTTTTTTCCCCTAATAGATGAAAAAGTTGTTGGCATTTCCCTGAGCATATTTTTTTTTTTTTTTTCCCAAGGAGGAATTAATTTTGCCATTTAAAGTTTTGGGGTTTTTTTTAGTCTGTCATTTTTAGGCTTTCTGTTTTTTCAAATACTGTTATTTTTCCATTTTGATCTGGAGACGTGATGTAAAGGGATTTCCCTTTCCTTGAGTAGTAAGTTCCAATTAATACTTAAATACTGATATAAAGAAATTCAGGTGTCCATCAATGTGTTGGTCTTTTACAATTTTTATTTTTTCTCTGAAAGGACTAATATTTTCAAATAAATCTCAAGGGAGCTCTTGAAAAGGTGTTTTAAAGTATGTCCTCTCTGCAAAGTAGTTTATTTTACTGGCAAAATAAATAGCTCAGCACTTTTAATAGTAAAATTAAGCTTACATTGCTTGCACACTTTTAAGAGAGTTTCTGGTTAATCAAAGCTTGTTTTCAGTGACTCTATTGCTTACGTAGAAAGAGAAAGGCCTTGATATTATTGACCAAACAACTTTTACAAAACCCTTTGACAGGTATAAAACCACTATTTTAAGTCATTAGCAGTAGTAGACTAAAAGACATTTTGCAAAGGAAATGTAAGAAAACACTGCAGCAACATCACTTTGCTCAGTAACAATTACAGAATTATTGTACTTTAAGTTCGCCAGATGGATGTGGAAAGGCAAAAAGAGCACTTGCCTGTAGACACATGCCCCACAACAATGGATATGGCTCTCCCATGACAGGGATCCTTTTGCTGTCTATGTTTAGAAGTGCTTTGAGATGCCAACATGTTGAGACACTTGCTTTGCAGGAAAGGAGTAATGCAATTGATTAGTGCCATTTTGGACTGTAGCTACTTTGTTTGCTCCTTCATTTGTTCCTCTTAACTAACTGGACCATGATCCTAGCAACCTAATTCAATAAATAAGGGAGTACAATATAGTTATAAAGAATATCACAACCAAATATTTTCTTGGCTGATATTTTTACTTTTGTATCAAGTGGAGATAAAGAGAGTTATTTGCCTAATTTGTTCAAATGTTTAGTCAATAAGGTTTTGGAAAGTCGCTAATGAAGTAGAGAAGCCAATATTTCCTTTTTCAACGGTGAAAAGAGGCTGTTTTATGCCCCATTGGAAATATGCTGCACCAATTGCTGTATGCAAAAGGCTTTGCATGCCGATCAGAGATCAGCAGTTTCTTAATCAAGGTTATGGAATGAAGCAGAAACAGCTGTTACCTGCTGAGATATCCTGATGTTTAGGACCAGGATCAGCTGGTTACCCTGAAGGGTTTTTTTCATTCAGTTTTACCTACTCTAAAAGAGATTTGAATTTTATCTAAAAGATAATTATTTGCAGAATTTGCAATAAAGGGCATAGTTGCAAAGTTTAATGAGAAAAATTAATGCAATTAAAGGGAATAAGCCCACATAACTTTGCTTAGCATAAATATTAGTTCATAGGTTTCTTTTGTCTACATGCTCACTTCCACTGGCTGTATTCAAGCTAAGATATCTCATTTTCACCAATTATGGAACACAGTCAAGATTTGGAGCATGTTCGTTTTGTCTGCATGGTAATGTTCATCCTTCCTGAGAGGAGGAGGAGGAGGAGGAGGATGGAAAAGAAAACAATTCATATTCAGGCAGTCTTATACCTCTAGTCCATTGGTATTCATCAATCCAATGCATTCCTGCCTGATTATTGTTTGCTGTGTCCTGTTTTAGAGATTTTATGTTTAATTAGCCCTACTGAACAAATGGCATCCTTCCAGTCAGACTGGCTTTCATGCATCTGAACATTGGTCATCAACAGTTAGGCATCTGTTGTCTAGATTCCCTTTTTGAAAGGAAAGAAATGGGCATTTGTAAAGTGTGACTCACATGATCTATTTTAGACATCTGTGTACACTAGGGTGGGAGGAGCAGCATGCTAGAGACACCCGTTTGTCTCCACTGACTGTGAAAGAAGCCTTGCCATCCTGCACAGATTTAAGGGTTGTCAACCTTAGCTGGGATGATTCTAATCCTCAAGGACTGTTCTTTTACTAGGCTAGGTTTTTACCAAAGCAGTGATTCATAAGTCCTCTTCTCATCTTGCAGAGCTGGGAAATTTCCATGTCCTAGAGAAAACTTCTCATTCTCCCTCTTTGCTTACCCAGAAATTATAGCATAGCCATACATTATGGAGCTGGGACTGTACATGTAACTCGGGAGAGCTCTTGTTTAGGACCAGTCCGAGAAGTGACCCATCAGTGGCATTAGCTACTTTGGGAGGTTCTGGTTCTTCTTCTCTGGGATGAAGGCAATGAAAATCTGCCCTGGGAGATCTGGGTGACAGGAATTCTCAGTATTGCTCTTCTCTGTGATCTTCTATAGTTTCATGACTTTGCCGGCATTCTGTTTGCACCTGCAAATGGTCCCACAGCAAAGGGAAACAAATTAGGATAATTGGTATGGAAACTCAAAGCAAAGTTTTCACAGAAACAGTGATTGCAGTAAGTAGGAACCATTGCAGATAATCCAAAACTGGTGTAATTGTGGACAACTGTAGAAGAGAGCATTTAAAAACATCCGTAGTGTCTGAGTATGAGCACACACAAACACTTTCTTTTAAGTTGAACCTAAATGCATGTGGTCTCATGCCTGATCCAGAACATCACACTAAATAAAGCACTGGCTTTGGGAAAAGCACCTTGCTGATAAGATTTCTCTCCAGAAACATCACCAGGTTAGCTTTGTCCCAGCAGGCTTTCTTTGAGGCTTCCATCACTTCAGCTTTATAAAGTCTCAGGTATTTGATCTGCATTTAGCATAAAACCAGCACAAAATCATAATGTCAGTATAAAGAGCTTATTATAGTCTGCTTTGTGAAATGTGAAAGTAATGTGATTTTGTCCACATCTGACCTGGTGCAAAATTGAATTATATTGGGTGATCTGCTAGAGGACAGATCTGATAAAAATGTCTGTGGAGCTTAGATTTTATCCTGTCATACTTATGTGAACTTACCTGCCTATTCTAAGAATAAAGAGATAGTAATAATAGAGAAAGCACCTAGTGGAAGTATTAGGATGACAAAGGTGCTGGTATTGCAACTGCAATAGTATTCTCTTCTCCTAAGAAAAGTGACTAATGTTCTGGTTCCTGGGAGGAATAACAACAGGGGGACATTCTCATTGTAATTAAAAAAACAAACCAAACAAAAACATTAATTTTAATAGAACAACAATGTTAGTACTTGATTTATTCATTTTTATTTCTAGATTTCCAGTAGAAAAAGAATAAAAGAGAAGTAGAGATGCTGAGCTTTTAGTACCCCTTTGTGGTTCAAAAAATATTCCATTTTTTTCCTGGTTTGTATTCCATTAATTAATAATATTTTTTTTAATTAATTTTAATAATTTTTATATTTCATTAATAATAATTCTCAGTAATATTCTCAAAATCCTAGCTATTTTTCTACATTACAAAGCACACTAGGGCTTTGGTTTTGAAAGCTAAAATACAGCAAGCTGTTAATGGAATTTATATTTGTGCTCCCAAGAGGTTTAAATGAAGTCTTGAGGGTAGCCACAATCCCTGGTGAGAATTCTCTTTCCTATTAAAGCTGACCTGGACAGGACTTGCTTTCATGCCACATTGAAATTGTCTGAAGAAAAGAATCTCTGTGGGAGACAACACACATTCTTGCTGTCTCCCTGCCTCTGAGCAGCCAGCAGAGCCACTGCATCTTAGCCATTACCAGAGGAGAGAAGGAAACCAATACTTCCCAGTTCTGGAAAAGAAAACCACTCAAGAAAAAATATACTTACTAGGTCCCACAAACTAATAATGAAAGGTCTGTTTGATGACTAACAACTTACTCCTGACCTCATGAATGGGAAAATATTTTCTGTTGTTCTTGTTGTTTCTTGGTATTCTTGGTTCTTGTCAGTGAATTGTTTCAGGATTTCTTGGGATGTTTGAAGTAACTTAAAAGATGAGTTATTTAGATTTTAAAACATGTATTTATTCAGTGCACTTCAGTTTGCTAATTATTCAGCCCAAAAATAATATATTATTTGTATATATTTTTATATCAATTAGATGATTAAGGTACATTTATTTTTGCATTTACCTAGCTTGAAGTTACTAAAACTGCTTTATAAGTCCAAAGTATACATTTGCTAAATAAAAGTTTGCCTGCTAAATATAAACTTCCTTGCTAAATATAAACCTGAATTCTTACAGTCAAATGTGTAAAGGTATTTGAAATTGGATGTATAATTAGGATTTAAAAAAAAAAAAAAGAAAAGGAAAAAATGCTGATGGGATACCATATCTAACTGTATGGGATCTGACTCTCTCTGTGGAGTGCCAGCTACTTTGTAGCTGCTATCAGACTTCAGGAAAAAGAGATCACCTCCTCTCTAAAAAGAAGTTGAAAAAATCAGAGGATTTAGAAAAGGATTGGAGAGGAAGAGGAATCATAAGTTAGGTGTGCAGTTTAAGTAGGCTGAAAAAAGATGTTAAATAATTTGCCATTTAAAGCAGGTGTTTGCTAAATATTAGTAATGGTGGCAACTGATTTTCTGACTAAACAACAAAAAAAATGACGTATGATCATATGCTGGTTTTGGAGAATTGTAAGTGTCAAATAAATCTGTCGGGAAGCCAGATAACTAACACAAAATTTTCACTCTGGTGACTTACGTCAATCTTAGAAGGTGATTTGAACTGTCTTGCTGGTAAATTTGAAAACAGTGTGAAATATATCCAATCAATGGGCATATGGCATACATCCCCCTTCCAGAAAGAGAGCCATTTTGTGGCATTAATGTTTATTTCAGGGGCAAAGGCTGAAGGATACCAGCCAACTGCCTGCACAGAGAGAGAGAAACCAAAACCCAAAGGGAGAACACCACTGCTGAAATCCTTTAAGTCTCCAGTGCCTTTGCACCAACTATGCCTTATAGAGCTCTGAGCAAAACCAAACAGGAAAAAGTCTTAGGCCCGTTGCACTGCCAAATATTTTGTGGTCTCTGGGAGCTTGAGAGTTGAACTATGAGACCTGTGTGGTATGTGAAAGGGCTGGAAAGGATTGTTTCAAGTTGGGAGGCGGTGACAGCACTGCTGGATCTCAGTAGCATAGTGAGGTGCCAGACAGCCTCTTCCTTGGAGTTTAAAAAGGACAAGTAAAGTGATCCAACAGCTAGTAAGTTTATGCATTAAGGTGAAGTACAAGCTCCCTAATTACAGTGACCTTTCTGCTTACCACAAGGAGGGGGAAACACTGGATGGAGTTTGCAGAGTCAGGGTTACATTTCTTTCTTTCGAATACACCCTCCAATCTTCTAAAGCTCATTGTTCTTCTACAGAGCTGGTATACCAATTTTGTGATGGAGTTGTACAAATTGCATACCATTTTTCTGGGGAAAGTATGCATTAGAAAAAGTTGTTTTGCAAGGCTGTCCCACCCAGAGGTGGCTGTTGTGATATCAATGGGTTTTCTTTTGATGAGGGATACTAACAGTGCTAGCATGGAGCCCTCTCACCACAAGTTGCCAGTGTGTCAGATCCATCACCAAACATAAGAGCTCCAGTCATACAAGGTAGACATCAATGATTCCAAGAAAAAGAGAACTCAAGTGGCTTCTCATAGAGACTAAGCACACATAACTTCACTGAATCTCTGGGGATGTGTGAGTTTGGTACAAAAAAAGTACATCTAAAATGAAGGGCTGCTATGTTGTTTGTGGGAGCTGAAATAATGCAATGGTCACTGGGCTAGAAGAGCCATATATCCTTTTTGCATGCTGTGAAATAAAACTCAGAACTTCAAACCACTTGTGAAAGCAAGTCTAAGAAGTTCAACACAGTGTTTCACAGCATACTGTTACCTCAACAACAGGCCTCCAAGTCAAAAAATAATGGGAAGGAGATAGAAGGTTGTAATTTATGAAGAGAGTCCAAGAAAGCATGGATTGTGTTCCTTTAGGTTTCTTAAATCTCATTTCATGGTCTCCCTGATTTCTAAACAGCCATATGGGCAGTATAGGGGTTATGTACCCTGAACAGAGAAATTAGGCGGTGAGAGATGAGGGATGACCTTCTGAAGATCTCTGTCATAGAGGGCAGGCCTGGCAGAGTGTGACCTTCTCCAAGCATGCATCTTTCTCCTGTACTGCTCCAGTCAGGAGACTCCGCTTGCACCACAGCAGCCCTCTCCTTGACAGACACTGTGACAGTTTCCTTTTTTCAGCCTGTACTTTGGAAGCAGAAAAATACTTTGTGTCTAGGCATTAGAAATCCTCCTAATGCTGCCAGAAGGTGGCTAAGGGAAATAAAGTATTCTCTGTTACTTTTTTTGTTAGACTTTTAACTGACTTAAATACATCTAGGGGGCATGCTGCAAAAGTACTGTCTTGTAGGCATTATTTTTGCTTCCTCCTTGCACCCACATCTTTGCTTATTGTAATAATTGTGGTGATCAGTCCCTGGGATGCTTTTCTCCCATGGGGTCATAAAGTGTTTGGAGCGAAAGATATATGAGCTGGTTTGCCACTACAGTACCAATCAGACCAGTTCCAGAAACACCTGTTGTGAATTCTGCTTTCTGCTGCTGTTGCTGCTCTCTGGCCAGAAACCTTACCTAGTCAAGAGGCTGCTTTTTTCTCTTCTCCCTCCCTTTCCGTGGTTTACCCCTATGACTCTCCTCTCCTCCTGCTCCTCCTCCTTCTCCTCCTCCTTCTCCTCCTCCTCCCTCTTTTCTGAAACTCATTATTCTTAGATGGAATGCAGATTCCAAAACCACCACAAACTGTTTTCTTTGTTTGAAACAGCCCTTCCTTTGCATACTGTGTATACAGAGTGTCTCACTAACAGTTTGGATCAAGCACCATTCACTGGAGAAAGCAGGAAGGAATAAGGTGATGTGCATGCTGAAAAATTTTTTATGAGAAGGAATTGTACTAATGGTAATTTAAAGACTACTCCTGACTTTGGAAGTCTCTGGACCAGGGCACCACCAGCAACAGGTCAGCAGCTGTGATGAGAATCCCTTGGGATCTCACCATGTAGTGGGTGGCAGTGTCTTAGGACCAAATCTAGGCCCAGTATAATGACATAGAAGGATTTTTATCATTGCTAAATTTTAAACTGTGTTAGTGATGCAGGCATACATTTTCACTTGGTCAGTCCCTAAGAGGGGCTGAAAAGTTTCAGTTCCCAGTTAAAATTCAGCAGCAAGGTCTAGGTTCTTCAGAAATGAATCATCATGGACACAACTGCTTTGGGAGTCTTTTTCTTTGAGCCTTGCCTAGGTTTAGTACCTAAGGAAGGAATTAAGAGAATGTGGCTTTTCCAAGTAATTCAGTTTATTGCATAGATGGGTTTGACTTTGGTCATATCTATGGTTAGGTATTTTAGTCTTCTTTCAAGAGTTGTTAGTTCACAACTGAGTCTGTGACTTTGTGCTGTGAACGAGGAGTATGAATCTATTTTTTTAAAAAACAGCCAGTACCAAAATAATTTGCACTAGACAAAGATGTCAAGGATGTTAATATTTCATCCCATAGTCAGTAACGTAAGATTTTTCAGCTTTGTGAATAAAACCCTGCAGTTGTCCAAATGACGCACATCCTCACTTTTTCTGCTGATTAGTAGCTCCATGTTGCAGGCTTCATCACAACCTGAACGGCTTTGCTTCACTGGGGTATTCCCAGCCATTCCACGTAATCTGAGTATATTCTTTTGCATCGTAGTAAATGATGAAACATGTTTAGTAGCCGGGAGAGTTTTCAATACAAGTCTTCACTCCTCTGTGAAACTTGCTCCCTCTGGTGTTTCAGCAGAGCCAGTGCTTGGTGACATTTAAATCCAGAGTTATAATTTAATTACATTATAATCATGAGGAAATTTTATCCTTTTATGGTCCGTAAAAATATTACAAAAACTTACTGTATCTTACTGTTACAAAGAAAATACATTTTTTTCAGTTAGTGTTCTCACATAGGTGTCACTGCAGTGAATGCAAAGAGCCACACACCCTCCCTTATTGGTCTGAATGCCATCTTCACTATATGTAATCCTTCCTTTTTATTATATTATTTCATTGCATTCCCAAGTTTTATGCTTATGGCATTAAAGAGAAATAATTTGCCTGTCTAATTTTGGAACCTTCATGTAGAAACCACTTGTTATTTGTTTTTGCTTATAATGTAAAGTTATTTGTATCCCTCAAGCTAGAAAAAAATGGCATGTGAGCATGTTTCTAAGTTAAATCATTCCCAGTTCTGCTATATTAGAATGTGGACATGTTCTTACAACTCAAGTAAGATTGACTTGGTAAAATATGGGACATGTATCATGTAGACAAAATTTGTACATAGCAGTTGAAGTGTTTTTTGTGTGCCTAAGATTGTAAGTCACTCAGACAAGCTTCTTACTGCACTATGGGGAAATACTGTCACCTGTTTGGTTTAGTTCTCTGCAGTTAATAAGCCAGAGTACTTTTCCCAGCCTTTGACTCCTGTAGTCATCTGTATACCCATATTGTTTGGCTCAAGTAAAGGATATTTTAAAGAAGGTGGAAAGGAAGAGTTTAAACTTCCCAGGTGAGTATTGTGAAAGGTGTTTTTAGATTGGCATGTTACATGGGGCGTGTTGCTGCACTTGCAAATGGCATAAAAAGTTATTGCCTGTCAGGTGAGATGGAGTGACTGATTGTATACATATACATTAAACCTGTCCCCACAGTGAAATAAATTCCCCTAAATGAGGGAGTAAAGAAAGCAGGTACAGGTTCTCATCTGCCAGATGGCAACTGCTTAGGTTTGCTTGTTTAATCTCTTGTAGTCATCTGCTACACAGAAATTAAAATGAGATCAGGAGTAGGAAAAAAATCAGCTTGTATTTTTTAATTGTATAAAATTTTATAACCAATAAACTTATAATTATAATGGTAATAATGGCATTTTCCATAGAAGTATATTTATCTTTCTGTACAAATACATCTCACACTCATGTATGTAATATGGGAAAATACGGATTTTGTTTTATAGCAACTTTTAGCAATGAATACAGATGGGAAAATTCTTGAAAGATCCACATATATTGTATACTATTATCAGACAGTTATGTCTTTGATACTTGAATGGTTTCTGATCCCTGAAAATTTGCATTTAAAAAGGAAAAAGAAAATATTATTTCTATTTCTGTTTCTTTTTGCTTGAGTCCTTATACAGCAGAGAAATTCCTTTTAAAAAGCAGATGTGATGTAGCTACTAATGCTGATACAATTTAATATTAGTTCTGATAGGAGTATTTTAATGATAAAAACAGAGCTCTACTTTATGTCCTATATCACTATAAACAGTCTAAAACCAGCATTAATTATAGATACATTTTTCCATATTCAATTCATTTCTTCTAGCAGAAAAGAGGTAATAAAGCACATACAACACATGATATTAACACAAGAATCTGGCATTAATGTTCAGATGTCAGTCCAAAAAATAAGTGAATGAGGATTAAAATGGTGTCTCGTTATTGTAGGATGTAAGATGCTGAACACAAATGTGCTATGTATATGTCATTGTCTTTGGCACGAACAGTAATTTGAAGCCTAAAGTAGAAGCACAACTCCTTACATGTCTGTTTTCTTGGGACTTCATAACTAGTCCTGCAGTCTGGAAAACAAAAGAGCTGTCTGTGTGTCATCTGGTTTCTTCATAAATATTCAGGGAAGACTTTTGTTGCTTTGTGGAAGCTGCCTTTACAAACATTTTAAATATATAAATATGAATTGTTCATGCAGTCTTCACTTTCATAAATACTCCATCCGGTTTGGCTGATTCCCATGTAAGTGAGATTTGAATGCCAGGACTTCCTTCCTTGCAGCCTAATGAGGGTTCAAGTGGTAACCAGGCTCTATAGTGAGAGGGGAAGGGAGTTGGAGCAGAGCTGTTGGTGGTGGGGATACTCCTGCTCCACAGCCCACCCACCAAGCAGAACAGCATGAGGATGCTCAGGAGTGCCCACTGTTGTAATGAGCAGTGTGTGTTACCAGCCACCCACGGCCAGGTCTGCCAGCCGAGAAGCCTGAGACTGAGGCCTGTAAAGTTTGCATTATCAGAAAAAGCAGCAGCCTTTTAAGAGATATTTTGTAAATACACTGTAAATCTAAGAGATATTCTGTAGTCAAGTATTTTGGGGGAGATTTGGAACTAGATGATCTTTCAGGTTCCTTCCAACCTAAACCACTCTATGATTTTATGATTTTATATCAAGTATACAGATTGTCCTTCATTTCCAGAATTTCCTGCGAGTATCTGCAGAGGTGCATACAAAACTTGTCCCAGAAAGCCAAGAGTGTTCTCACTTTAATAGTCTATAGATGACCTGCAATGGCAAAATGCTCTCTCCAAATACACACAAACTCTCCAGAGTACCTTCTGCTTGCTGCAAGAGGTCTCTTTTAAAGCTAAAGCACTTTTAGATATGTGTCCAAATGTATCTTCAAAAAAGTTTGGACTCCCCTGTCCTAACTGTAAACATAGCTTCTTTAACATGTATGCAAGATTGCAATCACCTTGAACTTCCCATGCTAGCATCTCTTGGCAACTCTCTGGCATAGAAACAAAAATTATAATGGCAGTGGAATGGCTGGGAGTGTACATGATCTCAGATTAACAATTGACTTCTGATCAGAATGAGAAAAAAAAGAGATCAAGTATATCAGGGATCCTTAGATATTCCTGTGGCATGTAAGAGGGCCTGTGTTCACATCATTCCTTTTTTGGCAGATTTAGGTTGCAGTTTCAGACTAACAGAGATTTCCAAAGAATGAGCTTGAAATACAGAGCCAGAGACTAGTTCCAGGTTTGATGATTAGGACAGTTCCATGCAGAAAGGTATTGTGAAGTTTAAGTCCCTGTTGCCATATGAAGTGGAGAGGGTCAGGTAAGTGCGATTAAAGCACAAAACTAAAATCACATCAGCAGCAGGATTCATCAGAGTGGAACCATGTTCCAGCAAGGCAGAAACAGAACTTCTGCCTGCCTTGCAAAATGGACTTGTGCACAGTAAGCAAGTGCCAGTCCATGTGCATCTGTGTTTCTCCCTTATTCCTTTTTCTTTTTTTAAGGGCTTCTGTTTAATCCTCATGCAGAATAGGAGAAAAATCTGGAATCCCTGAGAAATTTGTAAGCTATAAAAATAATTGTTTCTTGCACAATTATGCTTACATAAACCCTTTTTCCTCCTCATACTCAGTCCTGGCATTAATCTGGGTTAGTCACTGTTCATTTGGGTTCTGTTTTACACTGAGTTCACTATTCATCTGTTTGCCCTTCTTTGGATAATGTTAAAACAGATGAACAATAAAACCAGGAGAGAAAAGAATAGAGAATCACAAATAGAGCACTCAGAAAAAATTTTTTATAACTTTTAAATAGATCTTTCTGGACTCTAAACTCCAGTTTTCTTGTTGACAGCTTGACGAGCAAGGACAAATTAGGTATAATTTTAACTAATTTCTTCTTTTTCATTCTCCATACGAGAGTGATGAACTTAACACACAGGCTTTGCAAAAAATAAGTTAATTTAGTTTTACAATTTTTTGAAGATTCTTAAAGGAGACTGTACATCTTGTTAAATTTCTGGAAAGGAGCTTTTTTTCTTTGTTCTGAAGCTGATCACTCTTCTATAAAATAAACAGGTCTTTGTGCTCATAAGAATGGCATTAGAAATTGAATGTTTCTCTCTCAGCCTTCCTATGGCAAATGAGCTGGTACAAATGGGAGAGGGACGGTCTGCAATGAGAGTAGCATGAAGTCAGCAGTTTGTATCTCTCTTTTGTCTGGATGGAAGTTTCACACCTCTTGTTTGTGTATTGTCCAGATTGGCAAAAACTGTGTTATTAACAGAGCTGTGATGCTGCTTCTTGCTGAATTCATTGCTTTGACTGCCTACTAGGAGATTTTTTTTGTTATAACCATAGACATCATTATCCATAGGTGATGCTGATACCTGTGAACACTGGCATTACTCATTGAAGCCATGAGGGTGTATATTCCTCAGTAATATGTAATCACAGTGCATTAAGGGATGATAGAAGATACCTTGCATTTAGCACGCCACTGCCAAAGGAATGGGTCAGGTGTTCCTACCTGATATTTTTCTAGCCTCTTTTTTAAGATCTAAGCTTAAAAAGATCATACAACCTTCTTGGCAGCTATTCCAGTGTGTCATTATCATTAAAATCGGAAACTTTCTTATATTTTCAGTGTAGGTTTACACAAGTGTAAGATCACTGCTTCTTGGCTCATTGACCTTGGTCTCAGAGGACAGATTATTCCTTTTTTCTTTCTTGCCCCAAGCATGAGCTTTCCACTTTCTTGAAGACTGTTATTATTTCCCTCTTAGATTTATCTTTAAGCTGTCAAATCACTCAGTCTTTTCCCAGAAGCCTTCTCCCACACCCACACCTGACCTTTGATGCTGGATGTTTGAGGATCACTGCAATTTGGGGTCATTTTCTGTGGAACTGCATGTTTCAGTTCTGTTCTGTCTTTTAAAAGTTTTGTGTAGAAATTTAAGAAGGTTTCCCCAGTCCCATCTGCCTTCACGGAGGCCAATAAATAGAGAAAAGGAAAAAAAAATCACGGGGAGAGGGGGAACAAACGAACAGCCCAGGAAATAGCAGGGATTCGTGTTCCTGACACCCATGCTTTGATAGCTCTTGATAACAGGGAGGCTGCGATGCTTCGAGCTGACGGTGCAGCCTGCGGGCATCCCGCTGCGGGCGCTGGGAATGCCGGCGGTCCCGCGGGGATCCCGGGAGCGGCCCCCCCCTCCCCTCGCTAGATGGCACCAGCCGCCCGATGGAAACCGCGCCTGGAGGGATGAGCTCCCTCTCAGGGAAGTTGCTCCCTCACTTTCCAGTGCCATATGGCTGAACTGTTGGTGTGGCAAACAAATGTGGCAAACACATGGAGGCTTTGTTTCCTCCAGCTGTGCTGGCTTCTTGGAGATCGGGGAATGCCTCTCACTGTGGCGTCTGAATGTACCCTGACTCTGTGTCATTTAAGCTCTTTAAGTCTTATCCTGATGGCCCTTCTTGGTACATCCTGTTAATATTTCTTTAATACATGAGGACTGGAAATTGACACTTCTGCAGCCTCAGCCAGATTTATGAAGCTCTATAGGCTAAAACCATAAGTACTTGGTGTATGTGTGATTTGAGAGCTCTGTTAACAGGATAGCTAGCATGAGATCCCGGGCAAGAAGAGGAAGGCTTTCATTGTATATATTTAGATGTGATGGTAAGCGTAACAGAAGGTGGTACATCACCTACAGTAGGAGTAGTTATTGTTGAACACTACTTTTAAGTTACAAAAAATAATGAGATCACAGAAAGCACAAGACCGATAACTTTCTGTATATACAGGCTAACCATAAACATGAGAGGTGAATAGCCTGTTGCAGATCTCTATTGTCACACACTTATGTATTGTCTTTTATTTTCTGACATGTTTTTCTGATACAATTTAAAATGCCTCATTTTAAACATAGTTCTTCCCCATTACCCCAATCTTGTGGTGCTTGTTTCTTGCATTTTCCTGTTGGATTGTTGCTGAAGTGTGGATGTGGCATCTGTAGGGGACTGTTAAGTAGCAAGTAAAACTGGCTTCTACTTACAGCTCTTGGTCCCTCTGTACCCATTTGGAAAGTTTGCAACTGTAGACCCAGAGGCTGAAATTAACACCATTTATTCTTGTCTGTGCACAGTTCCTTGGGAGACCCAAAAAAAAAAAAAAAAAAGGGCTTTTCTTTACAATGTGTATATGTATATATATATATATGTATATGTATTTGTATACATATCTCTGTGTGTATTAGGATTTACATGTGAATATATAAGAGGTATAGGATGCTACTGCTTCCAGGAAGAGTATTTCTGAAAACTTTACCTTCAAGTTCTTCAAAGCAGCTGGTACATTCAGAGCTTCAGAAAGAGTTTCAGCTCTTCCCCAGAGCTATTGTAATTTGAGATCTCTGAAGTGGGGATTACCTGTAATGTCTTCTTGATGGAGCAGTACAGCTGAGTAGGATTTTTAGTTTACCAGCAGAGAGTAGTCTGGGTATCATAAAATATCTATGGACTGCATTTTATTTCTTCATTATGCATTTTATTTCTACACCAAACATATCAGTACGCTTCCTGCAAGCCAATGGATTCAAGGAACCCTCACGAGATGTATAAATAAAAAGGCACTCTAATATTTTACTTCCTGTCAAATTAGGTGCCAGCATTTCTATTAAACTGCAGCAACAACGTGAACAGATCCCATTGCCCACCTACTTAGCTGTATTCAGTTGAACAAAACAATTTCCTCCTTCTGTCCTAAATTGTTTTTAGGGTTTTTAAGATGTGTTTACCAGCGGTTGTATTTTAAGGGTATGTGAATTGACCCCAAGTAGAGTTTAATGGGCATGTAAATAATGCACTTTGTTGGGAAAAGTAAGTGCTCAGCGGAAGTAGTTGTAAGGTATATAGAAGAATAATCTGAAATATACTTCTATTGCAAGCATGTATGAAAAATGTATGTATAAGGCTCAGTAACTTTCGCAGTCTGAGTATTGGTGAAGATGGAGATTTCCAGAATATTTATGGTCATTTTCCTCTGATAGGTTGTCTTCCTGTAAATATAAACACCTTGGTAATACTCATATAACAAATGATCCATGTAAATCTTTAGCAGGAGGAAAAAATGTGAATTGTGTTGCTTTGAGTAACCAGTATATCACCTTTCAGTTGTTTACTTCCAAGTACAGGTAAAAGTGTTGCATGAATACTAATAGAAGACATTCTTGACAATGGAACAAATTGAATTTTTCCACCTGCAGATTATTCATTTTAATTGTTCACACAATGCAGTAGGGAAGATCTGAAGATCTAGAGAATCAGACTAATTTAACTGAATGTCTTGTCCAGCAAAGGATAGTTACCTCTGCATGGGTTTAGTGCTCAGCTCATGGGTTGCAAGAGTGTAATCACAAATTGATTGGTCTCATCAACAGTTTAATAAATCTTTTGCACTGCAAACTAGCATGCTAATGTAAAGCAAGGAAGTAAATTCTTTTGAGAAAGAAATCATTTCCCCTAAAATGTAGCAACAGATCCTGTCCTACCTCCAAAGTACATCCTTCCTGCTGTGTAGTGCACTGGCAAAAAACACTGCTGTGTTTATATAAATATTAACATAAAACCAGAAGGAAAAGAAAAAACAAGGAAAGAAATAAACTCTGTGTCCAAGTTTTGTGTATACAAAACTATGGAAGGTCATTCAAGCTACCTATATCAAGACCCTTTCCTTATAAGTGTTATGTGTTAGCAGTCATCCTGAAGTCAGGCTGCAGACTTTGCCAAATACCATTTGCTTCTCATTATGTTTTTTATTTGTGTTGTTATCCTTTACGTAAGGAAGGGATTTGCAAACTCAGGATGGGATGGGGCTTACTGTGGCAGTGGGAGGAGTTGTATCAGCAAGGTGGAAATGGTCTAAGCTGCTTTCAGTCATTTGAAATGCCTGGCTTTCTCTTCCACTGTCCATGGACCTCAGTAAGAAATAAGACTAACACTACATGCAAAAGCCATGCTAGCATCTGTGGCATTGTGCTTCTAGGAGTCTTGTCTGTTCTGCAGCTAGAACACTGCTGATGAGATGGGAGATGAGGCAGGGCTAGGAAGCAAGAGGGTAAAGATTAGGAATGGATTGAATAGGGTTCTTCTCTCAGATAGGAGATAGTGGGGAGTGGGGGAATGTAAGGAAGTTATACTTTTTAAGCTTGCTTGAAAAGCTTTTGGGAAAAAGTTGTTAACAAGCTATGTTTTCAAGAAACAGATACAGCCTCACATTGAAGCTGGTCTTGGTTAGGGCCAGCCTTGAAGTTCTGGGCTGGCCATCACAGGTCTTCAGTTCTACCCTTGATATGTCAGAGCAGCAATAGCTTCTAATTTAGATATGACTTCCATTTAAATATAGATAAAGGTCCTGTGTTGTTCCGGACAGCTTTTGTCATGGAAATCTCATGTCAGGATCACAGGGTTGGGAGGGAGGGTGAGTTCCTGCCTTGTAATATCAAACCAGAAGAAGCAACATCTGCTCTTGGCTTCCTTAGAAGAATTTCTAGTCATTCAGCCCTTTTTAGTTGGAGGCCTATCTTTAGCTACAAAAGCATTTTAAATTTTGCAGTAAATTTCTCATGGGCCACAGGAGTAGAAAATCAGCAGAATAGGAAGTGACCCATGAAATATTTGCAGAGGTGATGTTTTGTGTGTGTTCTGCTGAAGTGTTTCCTTCAGTATATTAAATGTTTATATAGCCCTGCAGTCACTATTAATCCAAGTAGTCGTGTTTTTCCTAGCCCACCACAGACCTTTACCTTATGGTCACCTCCTTCAAATTAATCCAGGTGAGCGTAGAGTTGTCATCACTGGAAAATAGTTTATTATTTTAGAAAACATGATCTGTTTCTGTCCAACCAGAGCTAGATGTTGCTAAAAATATTGAAAATGTTGATGTTACATGAGCAGTAAACATCTTTAAGAGATGCACAGGCAAAAGGGGCGAATGGAGGATCAGTTGATCCTGTATTTCTGCTGGTAATAAGTGATTTGTTCAAAACTGAAGTGCCATGTGCAAAGCATTTACTTTGTGGTCAGAAAAATCCCAGCTGTCCTGAGAACATAGAAGAAAAAGTTTTCTCTGATTTGACACACTTATACATGTTCCCTATTTATGGGTTTGCATTAGTAATAGAATGCAACTATTCTTAATACTGGTCTGTTTTTCATTTCTCTTCATATTTTCTAGCTCCTCTCCTCTTGTCTGATTTTTGTATTTTTTCCCTTTTTTTTTGTCATTCTGTTTCATTTGTACATACAAGAGCAGCTTGAACGATACTCAATTTTGTAAGCATCTACTGGAATATCTGGGCACATAAGCTAGTTCTTATCTGCAACAAGCAGAGGTTCGTCATGCTGCCAAGTTCAACCTCGTGACAGGCAGCAATTCACTGAGGTGTCAGTTCTGAATTTCTGGTCTCCACTGGCCAACCCACCCATACTCCTTTCCCCCCCCACCCCCTCCCCTTCTCACAGAAACACTACTTCTCTCTTATTTTAGGTGAGAATGAGAGATTTGGTACCATACTAACATCTCCTTTGTCTCCAAACTTAGTACCCTCTTTTCATGTCTGCTGCTACTTAACAAAGAGGTGCAAATATTCTGGTATTCTTCCATCCTGCACTGGACCTGGATCCTTAACCCTTTGGTCTGTTAAGAAACTGTACAGTAAAGAATTGAGAAAATTGAAGAAAACTGAGAAGTACAGAATATTTGACATCCATCACATTTCATTTTCGCTCTTAGGACATTTGCCTCTTCCTAGCCTCTTATCTTCCTAGGCTGTCATCCCTTTATTCTGTTTTTAAACGTTTTTATCTCCTGGGGGAAGGAGAGGGATGATTTATCTCTTCCTCCTGCTCCCTGTTCCTGATATCTGCCTCATCCCAGGCCTCCAGAATGTAACCTATTTTGTCCAGTAATCCTTGGTTCATGCTTCACTCTGTTTTCTTATCTTATGTTAACATTTGCTTCCCTCTGTCTCTCATTTTGCTTCTGCTGCTTCTACTAGAAAACACACTTCAGCTAAAATGAAAGGAAATGAGAGGCTACTTGTCTAATGTAATTTTAACCATCACCCCCTTTCTCCTCTACCTGCTTTCATTAGATGAAATTTAAATTCTTTTGCAAAATCTTCTGTGATTAAGGTATCTTTCTTGTGTTTCTGTTCAATGCTCACAATACTCGTTAGATTTATTTATTTGGACAAGAGAAAAAGATAGCAACAACGGTCAAAATGTCTCTGTTCACTCAAAACCTGAAGTGCAGTAAGATGCAGGGGGTAGCAAAATACAGTGAATATACTTTTCTGTATCACTGCTGATTGTAACACGCTATTGCAGCTTTACTCTGTTAGTCAAATTAATAACTGTTACCTACAACCCTGCATTCAGGGAAAAATTAGGAAAGAGCTCCCTACTCATGTCAGTGCTGCAGAGAATCTGGCTATGGGTATTGATAGCTAAGTTATCATACTGCCTTTGAGTTTAGAAGAGAGAAAGTCACATTTCCAAATAATACTTTCATTGTAAGAGATTGTTAAAGCCACTAAATATAAGCTACAAATTGGCAGCTGAAGGTTTATTTTTCTTGGCTGAATTCTATGGGCTTTTTTTTGGCCTCATACCTCTCTGCTTAGCTAAATTGTATAAATAGCGGATAAATTACTTTTAATTCAATCAAGTAGGTGCCCCTTAGAAGCAGTGACAATACTAAAAACTACACTGTGTTCCTGTGTTTTAATTCTGGACTGAAATCTTGCCAGAAACGTGCCTCTTGAACATTTGCCCATTTTATAATCCAAATAATAGTTAAGGGATGAAAAGTGCAGTGTCCTGGCAAGGGGGATTTACAGACACTGAGTCCAAAGGAGTCCAGAGGCAGGACATGTAAACTGATCCTGCTGAGGAGAAACGTTGTTAATACAGAGCAACAGAAAAATCCAAAATTATTTTTTCCACAAATATGGGTATTATATTGGAACATCAAACAGCATACTTCAATAAAGTAGAGGAGGGCAGCTGGATTAAGGACTGGATTATTGTCTGTGCTGGAAACCACAACAAGCATTGTACAGGGTCTTTCTGTGTTGCCATCACAACTCTATTAGACACAATTAAACTGCAAAGCAAGACAATGCAAAGAACATCCTGATTAAATTACAATGTCAGATGATATAGGAAAAAATACACTCCAAACTGGACACTAAGGGAGCCTCTGATAATATACATAGAAGAAATTATATTGCTTTGAAAATACAACAGGACATCAACCTGATAAGAGGCTCTGGCAGGACTTTAATATGTAGCAGTTTCAGACAACTCATTTTAATTGTTTAGATTTCTATCTTCTGCTTAAAAAGGAAATAGATTTTTCTGAAAGGATACTTGCTAGACTGCAAAGGCAAGTATTATTTTTGAAAATGTGTTTGGAAGATGATTATAAATCCCTACGGAGACTAGTTGCTACTTTCCTCTTTCAGTCTGTTATTTCAGAGATTTCAGATAAACTCTAAGTTGTTTACTATCAAGAATGGAAATTGAAAAAAAAATGCATTTGCTCCAAGGTGACATATATGTGATACATTCCAAAACTGTGCATTAAATTCTTAGATTTTGCTTTTCTGCTCCACTTCATTGGATAAGATTTTCTCACAGAATCACAGGCGGTAAATGTATTGATTGTTACATTGATTGTCATGGTCTTCTTGTTTCAATTTTTATTAAATACTTCCTCGTATTTTGAGTAAGTGTTCACACTGCCAAAGAGCCAGAGGTTACTCGTGTAGTCTTTCACATGCTTGAAGGTAACTGAAAACAATAGAGACTTTGAAGTGGAAGTTGGGACAGTTTTGTTTTCACTGATTTGTGGTTATGCATTAATACCTGTCAATGTCCTTCAAGCTGTATGTTAAGCAATATGCATAAAGCAGAGAGATAAAAGTGTAGAGATTTTATTTTAGGCGCTGTACCAACAGCAAACTGTAGTTGCAGATCTTTCGGTGACCACGAGTCCCTTTGATACAGTGAATTTGTGGACCAACAAAACTTTTGTGAAGAGAGGTTATAGTTACATTTTTAAGAGTATTTTGCAAATTGGATGGCCCTTAAGCATTATCAGTAAGGTATTGCAAGCTAGAGAAATTTCTTATTTCTCAAGAATGGTGTTTTTCTGAAGAATTACTTTTTTGTTTTTCAAGAATGAAACTGTATTCAAGTTGCACAAAAGTCACTCTTACTACTATTAACTCGCTTTTGCTTTTCCTCTGTTGGCTCTGGGGAAATTAGTTCTTTACTGATTTCTCACTGATGCTTTGCTTGATAGAATTTTTTCTGATTTTTATGGTTTGCCTGCTTTAGAAAAACAAAGTGCAGCATATGGCATAGTGGGAAAACTGCTTCATTTGTCATTAGCAAATAATTCCATTTATTGTGAAGGCTTGACATGATGTTGTTTCTCCATCACTTGGCAAAGCTTCCACAACTCTTTTTTACAACAAGGTGCCTGTGGCTCTTCTGTACTCCACAAAACTGGTTCTTGCTCTGGGATAATGAGCAAGTTTTTCAGCTTTTATTTCATTTGGCTTTCAATCAAATCTTGCAAGTTTAGGTGGTTAAACTCATTTATGGGTATAAGTATGTATTCCACCAAACTGTCTTCACCAAATGCAATAGTATGTTAGGAATTAGAGTCAAACTCTGCTTTCCTGGGCCATGCTGGCCTAATTACAGCAGAGTATGTTCTAATGAGGGTTCTTCTGAGCTACCTCTGCCTGATATGGCAAACAGCCTAGAGGCAAACTTCAGATCCCAGTGTCACGAACTGAATCATTGCTTGTCTGCAATTAACAGCTGGGCTTCAGGGTCTGCATAGAAATTTAGAATAAGAGTCTCTTTCAGCTCATATATTGAATCCAGAATTGTTGGCCTTTTCCAATGCAGATGTAACTCAAAGGCCAAATATAATAGATTTATCACATAGAAGATATTGCACAGATTATGGACAAAGAAGACAGTGTTGATTAAATTAACTCAAAGTCTTTAAGTTGCATATCAAAGAATGATCATAGAGGATGGAAAGCATTTCATAAGAAAAGAAAAATAGAGTGTCCAAGAGTAAAGTTCATATAAAACAGATCTTTCTGTCTGAGGGTAAAAAGAATGTTAGGTCATTGATTCTTTAAATGAACTCTGCCATCTTTCTTTTGATTGTTTGAACCTGTGATGGCTAATGCCAAGCCTGCTTTGTTTGTGTCCCCCTTCATTCTCATCTAATGTTGTGTGCATTTCAAAACACCAAAGAAGAAAAATTGTCATAGCATAGCATATGAAATACAATGACTAATGATAATATGGAAAAATTTCTGCTCTTAAAAACTATATCACTCATCCCAAACAATATTCATGCCCCAGGAAAGAAGGAGGGAAAACACCGCAGGAAACCTCCTTTTGTAAATCTGCTTTGTTTAATCAAAAAAATCATTGTTCTTGGCTAGCTTTCAAGGTAAATGTCATGGCATCCCATAATGATGGCTGCAGGAACAGGCTCATATTCCACTGGTACACGCTGTTACACAGCCTGACCTAAACACAGTGAAGAACTGCAATAATGACCTGGTTGTGATTTGGGAGATTTTGTTTGAGAGACTTTCCTCGGATATAGTAGTCCCCCTTTTTGGAAGAAATCTGTCAAATCGTAGTACACAATAATACATTTTTGCTCCTGTCTAGCTGCAGGGATAACAGCCAATTTGAAAGTTCTTTTGGAAAACTTTTGTTCCCTGCCATCTGTAGATATTTCAATGTGTAATGTATGAAATAGTGTTATGTTTAGCACCCAGCATGTTTCAGACTTTCTTTGATGCTACTGGTTCAAACATACATGTTCTCTTTCATTAAATAGCTAAAGTTCAAGTGGTTTAAATCTTATTTTTTCAAACTAGAGAACAGCATTACTCACATACCAGAAGGCTAAGTAATGTCTGGGATTTATTAAATCATTCAGCAAAGTTGACCACAGACAGTTGCATATAGAACAAGTGCTGGAAGAAAAATAATCTATGATGATGTTCATTATACTATAACAGACAGAGAGCCAAATACTTGGTATCATTTCTGTCTCTACAATTATTGTATTTCTTTTTAAACCTTTAACTAGCTTGACAGTTTTGGTTATAGAGGGTTTGAGCACAGAGGAAATATGTAGGTAAGTTTAATTTGACATCTTGGTAAACCAGCTATAGGCTATAACAAGATAAATATGAGAGACTGTAATGAATAGGTAATTTTTACTGCCAAGTTAGTGTTGTGGTACACTTTTAAAAATCTTACATTCCAAGTGTATTTGCAAAATTCAATTGCTGTTTTGTTTGGCAAAAAAGAGCATTGTTGAAGCTGAAATTGGAACTGGGTTTTGTGGGGGTTTTTTTGCATCTGTTCCTAGTATTCAGAATACTTATAGGTCTTTGCCAGTTTTATCAACCTTTCATAGATAAAGTGCTATTTCTGAAAATTGCAAAAAATTACAAAATGGATGTTACTGATTAGACAGTGCTAACCTAAAGTGTCAGAAGTAACTGAACAGGTGTTCTTGGGAATTTCAGGTCCTTACCATTGTCTAAACATTAAACTCATTTTACAATCATAGTTTGAGGATCCAAAAATTGAGTAAAGGCAAAAAGAAGTAATTGTTTCCTGCATAAAACTATAATCTGTAATTTCTGTGTTAACTGTTACGAGCAAAATAACATCAAACAAAATAACTATGACAATTCCATAATAAAAGAGAAAAGTCATGTAAACTTGTTTCTGCTACAGCATATCCTCTTGGTTTGATTGGGTTTTTTGGTTTATATTGAGTTACAGCCCAAGGGAAATTCTAAATTTTGATTTGCCCCTTTTTGATTTGTTCTTTTCACATAAAAGGATGTTTGTTATGTGGATTAAGTGGTTTATGAGCAGGATTGGATAACATAATTATGTTTTAATTTTTTTAGAAGATTGTGGGACGTATTTCCCAGAAGTGAAAAATCACCCAGACAAATATTTACAGAGATGTCCCGAGTCTGTAAAAAAGTGGCTGAAACAACTTAAAAATGCTGGGAAGATTCTGCTATTAATTACTAGTTCTCACAGTGACTATTGCAGGCTCCTGTGTGAACATGTTCTTGGGTAAGTGCAAAGTCCATTTCAAATTATGTCTGCCAGACAGCAGCTGGATATATGCTTGAGCCATTGGGAAGCTAATTTCAGTTTTTTAATGTATTGTGAATTATTTGGTTCTGAGTTTTCTGGTGGGCCCTCTCTGGTGAGCTTTACAGGGTACTCAAGTCAAAGTAGTCCCTCTCTGAGCCTGTGAGCTATATCTGATACACAGCACACTTATATCCTGCATCTTTTTGGGGACATCATGATGGGATTGAAGATGCCAGGGAAGTGCCTGCCAGGCCAACACCCAGTACATCATCTGAATCCCAATTTTATCTTAAACTTTTGCTAGACTGTCTTATTTAAGCCACTTCCTTTCTGTGCTTCTCCAGCAGTGAGTGCAACTAGTAGTACTATTTCATTTCCTTGCGGTAAATCTGCAGGAAAAGCTTAAAAATGTTTCTTCCCATTGATGGTTCCCAAATGATGGCTGTGCATGAGAAATGTGCGTTTACAGATCACAGCAGAAAAGATAGGAAGTTCATTGCACTTGGCAACTGGTTGAGATTGTAGTGGCTGATCACAACAGCTGTTTTTAGTGTAAGGTTAAGAACATGACTGGTCAACTCAAATTGAGTGAAATTCAGTAGAACCATCACTGACACACCTTGAAAAAAAATAATCAGTGATGCAAATAGTTAGGTGTGTGACAGGGTGAGACCCTTAACCCTTAATTTATTATTAAGCTTAGAAACAAAGTATTTCAATGTGAGCCAACACTGGCTTATCAGGATATGCCAGGGAACAGCAGAGTGAATACAGCAACACAGTAAGAAAGCCAGTGGTAAGGTAAAAACACAGAACTACCTTCCAAAACCAGTTCTGCCAGTGTCACTTCCCTTTTGTACTCTCCAGGCTAAATGCTAAATGAAGCATCAGATGTGCCAGTTCTCACTGCCTTCCGTGAACATTATACTTGCTCATTTGAGGGGCAGATCTACCTCACAACAAGCAGTCCTCCTTATGAGTAAGCTGCCTGTGAATTAACTCTTTTGGGTAGACCTGCCTAGCTGTTTTCTAAATAAAAATGTGGTATAAATGTAAATTCTTGGCCACATATAATGATTTTGACTTTCTTTTCTTTGATGAATAGTGTTTCAGCTGTTTCAGGCAGCTGTAGAAATCCTGCTGGGAGACAGTAAGAAAGGTATCAGAGGCGATCAGTTGCCTTTCAAAAGACAGAAAGAGATGTCCTGCTAGAAGGGTATTGCATCACTCTCTCTTTCCACATTAAGTGTAGGATGTTTGCTGGTATTTATTACAATCATGTTTTCCAGTGACTCATGCAGTGTGGCTTCCGAGTGTTTTCTGAAGAAATGAGTACTCCCCTGTCCATGAGGCTTTACTGAAGTGGGTTTTTTTCCTGAAAAATCTAAGCTTTTATTGGTTTTGCTTGTTCCATGCCTCTTCTGTTGGACAAAATATTCGACTTACCTGTGCTGCTTTTTGCTGTACTGGAATATAGCTTAGGTTCCCACCTATTATCTCTGCCCTTAACTTTAATTTGGCCAGGCTTAGCTGCATTTTATTCTTGACATCAACCCTTATGAATTGCATCTGCATAGTCCTTTATTCATTTCTATTTCTAGTACTTTCAGTAAATCAATATGATACTGAGAAGTCCAAAACTGTATAGTAATAAATAAAAAAACCCTAATGATAAAGAAAAACAGAGATGCTTCTGAAATTTTAGCCTCTTACTCCTAATATCTTACCTTGTAGCTATTTACTTTTTTTCACTTTATTTAAGAAGTTCCTTTTTTGCCAGGAAATTATTGTCTTCATAAAATCTGTGCTGGGAAATTCATGCTTAAGTGTATCATTTACCATTTCATGATCAAAATATCCCAGTTGTGTTCATCTGACCAAAATGCCCTTAACTAAAAGACATTTTGGTAAGGAGAGGAAGTGCAAGAGAAAATTTCACTTTGAAATAAAATGAGAACTGTTTCCCAGCCAGAGCACACACATGCTGCTGGGACCAGTGTATGATGCATGTAAAACCTGGAGAAGCAAGTGCAAGTTCATTCACACAAGCAGCATCAAGGTTTGACTTTTCAGTCTTATCTACCATGAGAATGTGTCTGGTTAACTGAATGTTTAAGTGTGGGCAGGAGCACACCTAAGGACAAGTCAATCATCACATAGTCACTGAAGTCAGGAGTCGTTTCACCTTTTCATGAATGTTAGCCATGTAGAACCTGGGAATTTTTTGAAGCTGGTCATTTTCTTTCCCTCTGTGGTTAGTGGAGAGAAAACACTGGGCATTATCCTTGGCAATTCATTCTGTATTGTAGAATTATGTCTGAAATTAGTGGGATGAATTGCCTTCTAAGAATGTGGATGTTTCTCCACTGGCTCTGTCTGTGGTGTCACTCACTATCTGTGAATTCATTGTGCAATTTTTATATGGTTAAAGTTACATGAGATACATCCTACCCTTTGTCTTAGCTATTTACTGTAACCACAGGCCACTCTACCAACACAAACAGTAACTGGAACAGATTTGATTTATGTGTATTGTTACATAGTAATATAACACAAGGTCTCTCATAAAAGCAGTAGCTTTGTACATGAGATTTAAAATGTTTCAAAAAAAGGCCACAGATACTCATCTGCTCACAAAAAAGTTTTTTCTTCAACAGATGAATAAAACATTAACAAATCTTTTGAAAACTGTTCTGTTTCAAAATTTTTTATACAAAGCACTTGCCAGTGTTCCTACAATCATAGAATCATAGAATCATTTAGGTTGGAAAAGACGTCTAAGATCATTGAGTCCAAGTGTTAACCAAGCTTTTCTGTGTTCACAGCTAAGCCATATCACCAAGTGCCACATCCACACATTATCTGAACCCTTCCAGGGATGGTGATTCCACCCCTTCCATGGGCAGCCTGTTCCAATGTCTGACCACCTCTTCTGTGAAGAAATTTTTCCTATTATCTAATCTCAACCTACCCTGGTGCAGCTTGAGGCCGTTTCCTCTCATCCTCTCACTTGCTCCTTGTTCTCCATTGTGCTCCTGAAGTGTTTGCTTTATTTTGCAAGTTCAAGCTTAACTTACCCATGAAAGCATTATTTGCACTGTATGCTAATTTGAAAAGTCTATGTCAATACTTTTCACCTAAGGACAGAAGAGCCATGCCTGTTTACTCAGCTTCTGGAATCTTCCACACAGAAGCACATTTTTAAAACACACCATTGTCATATTTGATGTTACTTCTTTTAAAAAGATAAAGGTTTGCATATGGTCACAAGTGGAGAAAAATAGACAAAGCTAAAATTTCATTAGAAGAAGGAAATTTGAAGAACTTTTATTTTAAGGGTGGAATGTAATTTTGTGCACAAAACAAATGCGTGAAGATAAGCTCATAGGGAGAGCGTTCAGTTTTTGCTTTAAGATATCTCGGTCCCCTGTATGGTTGTGGATTATTTGAGAGTGACATAGTTAGCTAGTTTACTTCCAGCAAACTTCTTCCACTGATGATAGCATTTCAGTACCTGTGTCCATACTGGACTTTCCATCTGTGATTTCTTTGTTCCATGCAAGAGTATCCATCATTTTTTGTATGCTATAGGCTGTGAAATCACCTAAGCAATGAAAAATTTCTAATAAAATAAAATGCATGATAGAGGAGGAATGTTTACATTTCTTTACATACCATGCTGAAACATTTAAATTGATGGGATTTCCACAGTTCAGATACCAATCTGTATATATGGACCTAATGAGCTTTGAAAAACCTGAATTTAGTGGTGGGATTCAGCTAGCAGATTAAGACTCAAAGTTGGTAGGTGTTTATTTATAACACCTAACATGTGTAACCTCCCTGTAACCAGCAGGGATTTAGTGAGGGCAGCTATCAAAATGACCTTTCGACTTCAGGGTATGTGAAACCACACTTCATTGACTCTGTTAATTAGATCTCTGTTGTCTGTCTACCAGAGGCATCTTAGATACCCGTTAGGCCTGTGCATACCTACAGTATGGATACGAAATATATAAGCACCTGTCTTTAAGAGTCTTCAGTTACTTCCTACCCCGTTACTTCACTTCATATTCTTCTTTGTAAAGCATATCCCTCATTAAGACCTTTCTGTGTGTGTCTATGCATATGTTGCCATCTGAAATTAAAATATGTCATCTATTATATGTTCTCCTGAGATTAAGGAACACCTTTTTACAAACAATGAATGATCCCAAAGATACAGCACCGTGGGTTTGACTCCTTTTTGACAACCTCAGGAAAAGAAGGGCAATAATGACACAGAAGAAGCATTGAGAGGAAAAAAAAAAAGTGACAGAAGCAAGTGTCTTAAGAAGTGTTTTGGTATTTTCTTAACTCTTACAGAGTACTTAGCCAATTTGTTAGTTTAACTAATCAAATTTCCTTTACTTTGTAGGAACGATTTTGAAGAGTATTTTGACATTTTGATCACAAATGCTTTGAAACCTGGTTTCTTCTCGCATACACCAAACCAAAGACCTTTCCGAACTCTTGGTAAGTTCAGCTGTGACTCCCTTTTCAACTGCTTACCAATATGGGGGGAACAAAAAAAAAATAAAATAAAATCAAGGTGACTGAACAGCTGATGTGGAGGTGGGAAGAGAACTCTGAACTCCTAAAATTCTGTTAAAACTGAAGAGAACTGAGAAATTAAGAATTACAGGTCTGAAGACATTTAAAAGGCAGAGCTGTGACATTAATTAAAATTACATTTTGGCTCAGATATTGCCTCATTAATGAAAAAGAATCCTTTTCTTTATTGTGCTGACAAGGTCATGCACAGAAAATTAATGTTGTTCTGGGAAAAAATATAGCAAAAATATTTAAAGAATTTAAAGGAAATTCAGAGAACGGTACAAATAAAATTGCAGAGCTGAAGGAAGGGATTTATGATGGAAATCTGACAGTATTAATTGTGTTTTCTTTGGCTAAATAATGACAGAGTAGGTGAAAAGGAAATACCCCTGTATCCACTTGATTTTGATTTAAACAGTATGAAACATTTGGCAATGTTGTCCATTAGGTAATTAAGATTGTAACACAAGAGATTTATAAGAGCAATGTTCCCTGAACTACAAATAACAATACTAATGTGGCTGAAGACAGTTAATTTTTCCATATTTTGGTAAATCCCTTTTTGATTAAGTGTTACCTGAAAATTAGCCTTATATCTAAAATAACGTACGTCAGCATATATTTCATTATATTGCATTCATTATTCAGCATATATCATTTTATGACAGGAAAGTCGCCATTCCAGCCCAAAAGAAATTCCGCTTGTGGAACTTTTACAGTAAAACTAAAACAAGCTGTAGAAGTATATATTGAAATTACATTTTAATGTTTCACATATTTATATAGGAAAATAAGTAAGAAATATCTTACGTGTGATTTTTAAAGTATTAGTTCAAATAGTTGCCAAGCTGACAATTTGAGAAAAAAATAATCTCAGAAGGGAAGCTGAAACTATTTATATGAAAGGAGGGAGTGGAGTAAAATCATAAAGAGTGAAAAAGGGTCAGTTCTGCAGCCATTTTATTTAGTTTGATACAATGCAAATTGAAAAGAAAAGGCAATTCAGTTTGGATTTTTTTAAACAATCTGATTGGCCTGACTTCCTAAGGAAATCCTGCCATGTCCCTCTGCCAGCAACTTTTGAACCTGTTGGTTACTTTCAGTAAATTTAATAGGCAGCCAAAAAGTTCCAAAATACTTTGGCAACATGAGGGGGAGTTTTGTGTAAATAAAGACAGAATAGAGGAAGAAGACCAAGTTACTGTCTCCATTGAGAAATTGGCTTAATCACCCTATTAGATAATAAGGGCCAATTTTCATTAAGCTGTCTCTTTCTCATGCTTTTAAACAGGAATAGCACTCCCTGGAGTCCTCTTAGTGGTTTTCATTCACTTTATATCTTGGCATTGCAAAGAGTCTCAAATGACGGTCTATCACTCATTACATGAATACCTTATTAATGCAAAAAATTGTAGTTTCTGTTCTGGATACTTCCCAATCTGAAGAGATAAGGGACACAAACATAACTAAAGCAGTCGTTAGATAAATAATTTGTTGAAACAACTAGCCTCAGAGTAGAGTTTTTTAATATATATTTCTATTCAATTGACAGTAACTAGTTTCTTCTGAAAGACCAACTAGAATGTTCAAAGCACGGAATTATGGACAGGTTTTTAGAGACATGTTTTGAAGTAGTGAAGAGCTCGTTTAAGAGTATGTGAAGTTTAAACCTTAAAAATAGGAGCATTTATGAGAAAACGCGTGGAATAATGTATATTTGCTGCCCTCCCTCTGTGTTCCTCACAACAACCATATAACTTCAGGGTAGTCACTGGTAGTTTCACCCAGTCACCCCAGAGTACTAGGAGCACAGTTCTTTTCTGACACAGGATACACTGAAGCTTCGAATACACTGAGGTAGAGCAGTTTTACAGTTTTCAGATATTTTAAATGCTTTCTTTTGTATCAGAACCACTGAAAATTCAAAATTTCAGTTCCTAGTTTATATCTTCCTTTTGCCATTGTAGATTTCCAGCAGGAGACTTTGGCCACTGTGCTTATGATCAGGGAGACAAAATTTCCTTATTTTTGTGTTGAAAAAGGAAAAATCGAGAGGCTACTATCATAGTAAATGTTTTCTTAAAGCACAAAGACTAGACTTTTGCTAGTGTAATTTAGGGCAAAAAAACTCCAGTAAGTGAAACAAGGCCTGTTGATGAAGAAATGTGTTGCGAAAAAATGAACTGGAGAAACCGTTTATCATTGCTATTCATTTCTCCAGGTCTGAGTTTCAGCCATATTTTACTATCCATCTGAGCTGCAATAAATTCCTAATGATACCATATTTCCTTCTATTCCAAGGAAATTTTATTATAAATGGAGCTAAGGATAAGGCACAAAATATGGAATGTGTTCTTAATTTCAAACACCCCAAGTGTTGCATTGTGTACTGGAGTTAAATGTTGTTTATCTATAGTAGGAATTCTGCTGCAGATTTACTAAAGAAAAAGTTTTGAAGTTTACTAAAGAGAAGGATAAATTCAGCGAATAAGTTCAAAAGGCAACTGTGTTCAGTAAACATTTCAAGGAGAAGGAGAAACAGAACAAAGATGACAAAGGAGGCATTGTCTGGAAATGTGATATCGGGTAACTGCTCTGCAGAAGTGTTTTTTCAGTAGACCAGTAGTTTTAGAGCTAATCCATTTAGAAACCATGAAAAATTATTTTAATTGCTCAATTAAAATTGCATCACTACTTCATTTGAGTTTCAAGATGTGCATCATTTAAAGCAACCAAAACACTGTTTGAAATCCTGAAAGATTCATGTGACTGCTTTTTATTGAGCTGTGACACTGAAAAGCACAATAAATAATTATTTAATTTCTCATGACTGTCTTTCAAAGTACCATTCTGCTAAGTGGAGGAACAGTTTATATGTATCTTCACAGATTTTAGAACAGTTACACTTATTTTTGGGTGGCAAAACAGTTTTTATAATTAAGGGTAACTTATGCACCAAAGCACATAGTTTGTGAGAACAGGGCTATACAGAGAAGAGCCCTAGACTTTACTACCATAATACAAATATCCCATAATATACTTGTTATTCACAAGGTTACATTTTCTTTTACACAGGGAAATTCTTCACATGGTTCTTGAAAGTACTAATAATATCTTGAGCTACAGGATCTAAGGATCAAGTTGAAAATGTTTGTGTAAATCCTTTGTTGACAATGAAGGATTTTCTTTGCTTTCAACTGCTACATCCATCTTAATTTATCATTCCCTGAAGGAGTTGAAGGAATATAAATAGAAAATACAGTTGTGACTTATATGATAATCTGCAATACATGGCAATATCTGTAACATCTGACAACAGAACTTTCCCTTTATCACGTTGCTTGTTAATGTATATCAAATAACTAACATGTCAGCTCTGATCATTGTCAAATATAATTTTTACAATCCAAAATTATAAATGAAATGTTAAAGATAACCCTTGATTCCCTGAAAGCCTTCTATAAGTCTGTATGTGCAGGGAATTCTGTTTAAATAAGACTTACATGTATTTTTTTTCCAGCTCAGGCACAGTTACTCTCTTTTCTGAGCTGGCTGTTTTTTTAATAAATGGAACATATGTTGCTGATTGTTCAGTGTCTGAATTTGCAACACATATTTAAAAACACATGTATATTCTCACATATATGTGTGTATATACGTACAGGCTGAAAACAATCCTACAGATGGAATGCCAGTGGATGCCACATTTCTGTGAGATTGTGTGCCTTTAACCTATGCCCAGAGAAACAAATCCACTCTCCTCCTGCAGAGTCTCAGGTTTTCAAAGCCTGCTTTCAGTTGCACTTCCAGGCTGTCTGCCTTATTCCTCAACTTGAGTTTCTGTCCAGCTTATGGTGCTTCTGCTGCAGAATGTAGCTTCCAATTTAAGAAACTCTTTCAGTTCTCCAATGTTTTATGATTTTCTGGTAACTGATATTGTAACGATTCTCTGCAGGAGCTTTTTACTTCCTTCTGTCATTCCTCTCTAGCCTACTAAGAATACAGGAAAGTTCTATAAGCTAAAAGAACCAATTAGAAAAGAAAATAAGGGGACAGGATATAAAACAACATACTTCTAGACTGAAAACCACTGTTGATTATTAGGGACTGCAAGACTTCAGAAGGTGGTGACCCCATGTCTGTTCTACTTGGGTTTTCTTCTGCCATCTTTTATGACATCTGGGCTTGACTATTGTTGAGATGGGCTGCAGAACTGAGTGGAGAATGAGGGCTGATCCTATATAACTGGTTTTTTGCATTTATATTCTAAGGCTTCTTAGGCCTGAGGAGTGGGATGAGGAAGGAAGTACCTGCCTTCATCTGTAAGGCATATAACTTCTTTTTAGATCATTCTTTTTATTTGAGATTTCTGTCTTTAGTACCAGAAGAATAACAAAATACTACCCAGTTTTCTATTTTCTAATAATATTTTATTTATATATCTTACGAGGCTTTTAGTAAAACTGTAGAATATATATTAAAAATGTGGAAATTTTGAAACAGATTGTATTGCACTATTATATATATCATTTAAATAGTCTTGCGTTATTCACTCATTTGAAGAACATAAATACCACCTCCAGAAAATTCTGGTTGAAATTTCAACAAAAACATGTGGAATTGAATCTACAATATAGATCAGTTGCTATGATTGCTGTGTAATAGGTACTTCGGTTACTACCTCTCCCAGTGAAGCCTACTTTGATAAGAAGAGAATTAACTTTATTACATCAGACTGTGAGGTTAAAACATGAAAGCATAGCTACTCTTTTTGGCTACGTTAATTGTTCTCATTATGCCTTCTTACCAATCTTGTCTTGCATTAAATCATCAGATCTTCATATTTAAGTGTAGATTCAAATTTAAATTTAAAAATAGTTTTGATTTAGCCTTTAGCTCATCACAGATATGACAGCACAGTTGTTGGTATTTTCATGCATAGACTTGATATTTGGTGAAGAGCTCACGCTACCAAGAGGAACCTGCTCTTTTGCTGCCCATGTGAATTCTTACTCAAATAGGTGGGTTGTGGTCCTCAGCCTGCAAAGGCTGTTGTATTTTCCACAGATTTGTTCTGTGCTGAATTCCTCCAGCCAAAGGTCATTGCGGGGATTAAATTAGCCTTTGTCTTTTATTTTTTTTATGTGGATCCTCAGTACATCTTTATCCCTGAATACTCAAGCTGGGATGTTCACTGCTCCTTCCGTGACCAGTAGAGGAGATGGGGAGAAGGAAAAACTCCTGACCTAAATGTAGAGGTGCACAAGGGCAGGTGTGTGAGACAAAGATGAATCAGAGAGGGTCTGGGGATGAGAAAGGAAGAGCATGGGAGGAGGCAGAGTAAGAGCAGATCAGCACATGAAAACATACAGAGGAGAGGGATTTTACTCTGATGGGGTTTTTTGAATTTCAGGTGTTTGGATTTTGTCTTCTACTGTTCCCTCAAGGAGGACTTTTGAGATAAGGCTAAAGTGTCAAATAGAAACACATATCTTAAAATGATGCACCCATGTACTGCCTGAGCTGGGGCTTCCAGCTGGCCCTTCAGCCACAGCGGGGAATGCAGCACTGCCCTCATGGAGGGCTCAGGAAGCCTTTTGTGGGGAAGTCTACAAAGGGGCTCTACTCACACCTCTCAGGAGGCACAACCAGAATAACAACAGCACCAATAAAGGACACCTTTTCCTCCAGTGATTCAGGGTGTTCCTTTATGTAATGCAACTGTGCTTGTTGCCATTCTTCTGAAGATGGTGCCTCTTCATATCAGTCTGTCTGAAAATATTCTATAAGATGAGGCCACATAATAATGCATTTTTGTGGAGAGCTTGTGACAGAGTGGCATGTAAAGATTGCACTGCCTGCAGACTGCATTATTCAAGAGGTATAAAGTCCATAACCATTTTCCATATGTCTTCTAAAATGACTGCCTTTATATTGTTGTAATATCCCCCGGTGCCCTATAGCCTGTAAAAGCAATGCTATTCTTTTTAAGGAAAGTGTTGTGTAGCAATTCTTTAAAGTGCATTGGCACTGTTTTCCATGTATTTTCTGGCTACTTAGGAAAGAAAAATAAATATTATAACTAATAAATAGTGTTATTTTGTACTCTAACTTTCAAAACTAGAACTTTTTGTACCTTCAGGCATCATGACATTAATATCAGGAGTCTCATAATGCTTTAATATCAGAAAGAGGTTCTTTATTAAGCTGGCAGTAGGAGGTCCACTGTTTAAAGAGATACATTACCTTGTTCTGTACCCAAGTCACCACTGAGAAATAATTCTCTACTCTTATCTCAACCAGGAATTTTTATTTTATCCATCATTTCTGGAGAAAGAGGAGTTTCTTTTCAAGCAACTATTCAGTATGGATGATTATATAGAAAGATCTTCATGTTCTGTGATAAAATCTGACCACTTTTAATTTTTGTTATGAAAAATCATATGGAAGTGCCTTATAAAGATGATTTCTTTATCTGACACCCTCTTTGGCAGAGTGATCATTGCCTGACCCCACTTTCTGAAAAGCAGGCTGGGGTAGGCCAGTAGAGCTGACAGTGGGAGACACAAAGAAATTTCATCTCATGTAGCAGGGTTTGTTTTCATACAGGTATTCATCATCCAGTGAGGAAGGCCAGAGTGTGTTCCCTAAAACCTACAGCGTCAGGCTCCCTGGATGACTGTTTCACTTCCCACCCTTTGTTTAAATGACCTTAGTCTAAAACTATTCCACTTTGTGTACTGCCTTTGCACAGATACCAGCTACTCCACAGAATTTTTTTTCTGACAGTGTAAACAGCTGTCTTGGGGACTTCTGGTTTCCCAAATTATGATGTGCAGTAGACAAACAAAAATCAACACATATTACCTTGTAAGCAAAGGAATTTACCAATTAATCATTTTAAAGTTTTCTAGCTAGTACCTGTGTGCTGTGTGTAGTTTGAAATCAACACTTTGGGAATAAATTGAAAATAGATGTTTAATTAATCTTTAATTGTAGTTAAGCCATGGGATAGGTAAGAGGGGAGACTGTGGCTTAGGATCTAACAGTTAAATTTTATTTTATGTTCGATAAATGTGGACTTAATTGACAGTAACAGTCTGGATTTTGGGGTTTACATGTTCAGGAAACTGGTTTATGTGAAAGCATTTAAAACAGGTGTAAAAGGAGAAATAAAGTTGGGCCAGCACATACTTTTGCAGACCAGACTGTTAAAGTCACATTCACAAAACATTTTTAACAGATGATTGCAAAATGTTGGCATAAAGCCTCATTTTTTCTGATAGTTTTCAAAGTCCTTGGCTACCAAATTTGATCGTTATTGCCTCATAAAAACCAAATGTTTTGTACATTTTTGTTCCATTACAGAGATAATGAATTAGAAACTGAGGACTTACATTTGATTGCTAATTGGCAGGGTATCATTTACAACCCTTTTGTAAAATAATGCAAGGATACACTGCAATTTGCACTGATAGTATACGTACAGTGATATGGTTAAACTGGTGTAATTTCTCCAAGTTGTGTGACTGTAGTAGATAGACCATGTGGTAGCCAAAGAACAACTTTCCTTTACAGTACATCCCTCTTGGCAAACTAAGCAGGGAAGCCATTCCTTTCTCCTGGGAGGAGGAATGGAGCAAGTGTGTTTTGTTCTGTTTGTCTGGATTTTTTTTTGAATGGGCTTTGCTGGTATTTGCTTCAGAAGTGCTGTGAGGCCAGATTGGCATCACATCGTTTATACAAATTCTCACCAATGGTAGGTTTCACTCAGGCATTTTACAACACATCAGAAGCTGGAGGTTAAGCAGCCAAGCTCGGTTTCTGTTTCTGTTAGGAGGACACAGTGTTGGCCTGACTATAGCAATTCCCTCTAAACCTGGAGCATGGGCCAAGTGCTGGGATTTCAGCTGATGGTTCCTCCTAACTGGTATGGGAGGCACCTGGTTATCTGCTGAGTTGGCCATTGGGAATTGGGTTGGGTGCTCCTTCTTGAGCTCCTTCAGTGTATGCCTTCACCATATGTCTTTAACATTTAGTCTGTTTACCTAAGCACTGAGGCTTACACAATCACATGGCATGTGTGAGTAGGAATTTCTGCCTATCCCCTACTGTAAATCTCTATCAATAAAGCAATTTCAACCACATTTGAGTGTGGTCTAGTATTTTCAGAGATACTGCAGCCTCAGCAGGCTTGGAGAGAAAAAAATGGGTATGTGACTGCCAGTGCAGAGAAAGGCTGAAGTATAAGCTTACCCTTGATTAGATATCAGAGTATCCATCCAGGAGAGCCTAGCCGCGGATGACCCAGTTACTGGAAAGGCACCCCGAGACTTTCCACCCTATTAGACATTCAGTGAATCCAAATGCAAAACACAACTTCATAGGAAGATAAGCCCCATGATTTCCACTGTTGTTTATAAACAATTCTTTGCCTATTTAAAAATTAAAAATTAATGAATTAATTAAACTGTCTTTGAAGTATGACACCTCTTGGTTGCTGAGTATTGAGATGAATGCTGTGCTGTGGATACGTTCTTCAATGCCCATTCTTCTTTTTAAAAACAAAAAGTTGTACTAAATATGTCAGGCCAAGGTCTTTATATGTTTTCATAGTGTTCAAAGTGCCTCAGAGGATAAAAGGAATAAGAAGTTATTCATCCAAAAATCAAAACAGTGAAAAACTGTAACCTTCTTCTGCATAAAGACAGCAGGGGTTGCTTCAGCTGATTACCTTTGATATTAAATAGAATGTTTAGCACAAAGCTGATAAGACTATTACAGAAAGCTAGTTCAAAGAAAGCTAAAACTGCTGCTTTCAAAAGCATAGTATCAACAATATTCCTTTTGTTAAAACTGGAAAACATGTTTAGCATAATTGCTAAGTGCTCCAAAGCCATAGTTCTTTGTGTATGGAGTGTATTTTCATTTTCAAAAGGAGTTACAGTAACACTAGTGCAAAATCCTAGTTACTGATTACATCTTGTTGTATTCGAGGCCTCGATAAAGCTCAAACCCCAGTTCTTTAAGGTATTGTGCAAGAACATGATAATGACGTGCGGAAAAACCTCACAACTTGGTAGTTGAAGAGAAGATACGTTTATTCAGTGCTGGATGCATGGGGGATTGGTCCACCAAAAACATGCACACCTGTCTGTGCTTACCTAAAAAGCAACCTAAACCAGTTTTGTTGGCAACTTGCACTGGTCTAATTAGCAAACTTTTACAATTATCTTACTTCTTTGACATTTTTCCTGATTTATTTTTTAGTTTTAGAAGCTTCAAGGCCAGGTACTGATAGCAACCATAACATATTCTTTGTAGTTAACAACTCTACCATGCAGCTTATATTTGCTACTTCAGCAAAAGCCTCTACAATCATTTCTATTAACCCTCTCGTGCTAGTTCCTTCTATCAATAAGAGTCAATCTGTCTTTGAGGAACCCACGGGCACACCAGATAGAAAAATGGTAGAAAAACAAAAGCATTGTGTTTTCTGTTAGAGCCAAAGAACTGAGAGAATGAATGACTTACCCATAATCATATCTCTGGCAGATCACCATATTCACCTAAGATATCTAATATCCTAATCCAGAAACAATGAAGAACTGTAAACTGAGTTTGCATAAGGACTCCCTCAGTCTTGATTGTGAAAATCCTTTTAGCCCTTTTCAAAGATTTAGCATAATGGGAAAATTAAGATAACATAATTGCAATTAATTCTGCCAGATTTATTTTTTATGGTTCAGTGACATACCCTGTATAAGTTCAAGGAACTGGACCTATGAGCTTGACATCTTCTATACTGAAATTATTCAAATTATTCAATGGTTATTTATTTCAAAAAATTGAAAGCAATAAGCTAGATTAATTGTTTGGTTTGGAAGACAGTTGCACACCAGTGATTCAGGCCATATTTATGTGTCATTTTAATGAAAGAAACTTCTTCATAGAGAAGTTGCATTTAAACTCATATGCCACGTGATTGGGAGGTCATTAAAAGTCAACTTCTATAGAAAACCTTCAATCATAGTTTTGTGATCACCTTCCAGTGTTGCTACTTTATTGTCTTTCATTTCAGGGTGTTGGCAGAGAATGGAACAGGGATCAGGGTTGTATCAGAGAGAGAAGGTAGAAAAACTCCCACACTTGGGAAGCCAAATTAATCAAAATAGTCAACTTCTTTTTACAGCAGACTGAGCTGCTAAGGTCCTGTCCACGCCATCCTCTGTCTGCAGTGGGTCCCCACAGAACACAAATTGTCGTATCTTAGTCTGCATTTTCAAAACCGAAGCCAAAATGCCTAAATGACCACTTTGTATTCTAGACAAAACTGTGTTCATCAGATTGGCTGTCTTAAGGGTATTCTCCTCCAATACATGAAAATATTATTAAGAGGAGATGATTTTTTCCTCCATATTCTCTGAGAAAAGACAAGATTTAGAAGCAGAGCAGTCAGCACTCAACATAGACCACATTTACAGTGTGACAATAATGTGTGGTGCATAAAAGTACTTGGGATTTGTGAAAGATTTCTCACTGAATGTGGAGACACAGTTCTGTATGGAAGACAAAGGCAAATGGACGCTATTCATACATGAACGAGGTGGGCCAAGCTAACTCTTGTTGCAGCATTAGTAGCACCCATTCTGAAATAATACCTTCGGTTCCCATGTTTATACTTTCAGGGAAATGCTGGAAGTTTGAAAAGGTTGGCTAAGCATTTGCATCTGAGGGACATGTAAGCTCACCTAATTTAATTTATTGAGGTGATGTTAAGATGTTGTCTTAATGATCGAGTAGTCTGTGGCTTTTTTGCATTGGATATGCGGGAACTCACCCTAGCTTAATAATTGAAGAATGGGTAGCAATTATTTATACAGATATTTCTATTCAATATCCAGAATTCTAGACTAGAAGACTGTGGGGTTTTTAATATTGCTTCTGGTTATGAATGTTATTTAACCTTCATTCTATTTCCCAGCACACATAAGAGTGTCTACCAAGAGTGTCCATGATTGGGAGGGAAGAACTAAACTGGAAATTTCAAAAGTCTGAAAGGAACACTAAGGAAACAGACCATGCACAACTAAACAGTTATTCTAGCATTAAGAGAATACATGCTTCCTTTTGATTTGTTTTGTGCATTTTTACTACTAGATGGTTAAATAGGTACATTTTATTTTGTACATGGAATAATAAAAGTCCCACTGGAAAACTTAGACATTCACATAGATCGTTACCAGACTCTACTGCTGCTTCTAAGTAGGATGTTACACACTTGGTAGCTTATTCAAAACCTGGCTTTTCTTCTTGTTAAACCTGTATCAGAGAAATTTATAGTTTTCAGAAGCTGTTTTTTCACATGGAGTTGCAAGCCTCTCCCTGTTATGGTTTAACCCCAGCCAACACCAAGACTCACACAGCCGCTCACTCACTCCCCACCAGTGGAATTGGGGAGAGAATCAGAAGGGTAAAAGCCATAAAACTCAAGGGTTGAGATAAAGGCAGTTTAGTAGGGAAAGCAAAAGCTGCACACTCAAGCAAAGCAAAACAAGAAATTCATTCACTGCTTCCCATGGTCCCGCAGGTGTTCAGCCATCTCCAGGACAGCAGGGCCCCATCATGCATAACTCGGGTTACTCAGGAAAGCAAACACCATCACTCCAAATATCTCCCCCCCCCTTTCCTCCTTCTTTCTTCCACTTCATATACTGGACATGATATCACATGGTATGGAATATCCCTTTGGTCAGTTTGGGTCACCTGTCCCAGCTGCATTTCCTCCCAAATTCTGATGAACCTCCAACATGCTTGCCAGCGTGGCAGTATGAAAAGCAGAAAAGGCCTTGGCTCTGTGTAAGCACTGCTCAGCAACAACAAAAACATTTCTATTATCATTGCTGTGTTCAGCACAAATACAACCCCATACAGCCTCATAGTAGCCACCCTGAAGATAATTAACTCTACCCCAACCGAAACCAGGACACTTTCTCAAACAATAATTGACTCAGAATTATATTGCCAGGGTGATGCCATATGTTGAAAATCACAAAGGTCTATTTTGAAACAAATAAGTACCAGGAATAGATTCAGAAACCACCGCGCATAGACGCTACTCTGCCTGTCTGTCATTTATCCTCAGCCAACTCCCACTGTAGGCAGTGAAGACCTTGCAGTACATGCACACTGTACAGTGCCCAAACAGCAGTGCCTACGCCACAGAACACATTGGTCCCATCTACTCAGTACTGTGCTCTGCAGTGGCTGTGCTTCCTACTGTAGGGCCTTCACATTGTATTTCTACACCTGGGTTGGAATCCCAGCCATGACGCACTCCTTGCCTAATTACAGACCTCCAGTGCTAATCAAGAGCCCCAAGGAACCCAAACAGAGGTCTTACAGAAGTGGCACAGGACCTGTGGAAGCTGGGATGCCTTGGGAATGGGTCAGTACCAGTTTTTAAACTTCCCCAGTCCACTAAGATTTGGTACAAATCTGTGAGAAATAACCTCACATTATAGTTCTTAAACAGCTGTCACAATCCAAAGGGAATTTCTGGAAGAAAGAAAGATTACCTATGTCATGGGGGACTTACCATTTTGACTTGGCAAGAAAAAAACATTCTTTTACATACATCAGATGTGCGTAAGCAATACATGATAGAAATTGTGGGATTCATCCCTGTTCTCCATGTAATTGTTTTCATCTGTAGAATTCAAAACATATTCAAAAAAAACTAAACAGAGAATTTCATAAGGAGTTACCTTGTGGTTTGATCTGTAATTAATTTGGAAATTGGAATTGAGGCAGTTTGTAGTAGAACAAAAATAGAGTTGTGTATGGTACATTCCTGGCAGAATGGGAGCTGGCAACCAGTGCGAAAAGCTTCCCTTCAGAATAGTTTCCATGAATCTGTATGTGCTGGTTTTCATTAAGGAAGTTTAGAGTTCTCTTGTGTGTTCTTCCAAAATGTCAAGCTTTTATAAAGGTTAGTCTGTAGAATTGTTTTTTGCAGACAGCACATTTTGATTTTTCAACTGCAGGCATCAGATCTGCTATTGGAAGCAAGTAGTGAAAGGAGCTGGTTAGGAAGCCTGAGAGATGAGCTGAGAAAATGAGGAGAAATCATGACCAAAGCCTGGGCTGAGATCTGCTTCACTTTGATACGACAGCTAATCTCTGCCTCAGTTTCCCAGTTTCTAAATACTACAGCTTACCCAATCTTTAGGAAGCACCCAAGAGAACTGTGAAGTGATCAGTGGCAGAGGAGAGAGGCAACAAACCGCAGGTGTGGATTTATTGCACATGAAGGAAATCTTAGGTGAGTAGAGAGTTACCTTGTTTGGGAGCAGCTCAGCCTCCCTCAGCCAGTACAGGGAAATAAATGGTCAGAGAATACAAAAATCGACATTTCTTGTCTGGCAAGTGATCGAGGGACACTGCTGTGTTAGGTAAGTAGATAGTCCTCTGCAGACA
The DNA here is from genome assembly GCA_035222235.1 of Margarornis squamiger. Lineage (NCBI taxonomy): Eukaryota > Metazoa > Chordata > Aves > Passeriformes > Furnariidae > Margarornis > Margarornis squamiger. The sequence goes on along the minus strand of JAWWTY010000106.1, from coordinate 66,797,931 downwards.
ATGTTCAGAAGGGAATTAGTTCTTGCAAGCTAAAAGCTCAAAAAAAGGTAAAAGTGATGTACCATCTTCTTTCTCACTGACTTTGTTCTTCAATCTTTCTTTTTATTCACATTGGGCTCCAGATGTCTTAAACTTTAATATGTATCTTGCACATTTTTCTAGGTAGAGTTAGCAACCCCAGGACTTTTTCTCTTCATTTGTAAACACATTAATTCTAACCTGATTCTTATCTACTGTAAAACCACTTTATATATTATTGCTGTCCAGATTCCAGGTGCCACTCTGATACTGCCAGACTAAGGCGGAACACTCCAAGATTATTATTTTTTCTGGAATAATAGTAGCAAGAGATTTTATCTGTGAAATTCCTGCATAGGGAGATCTGGCACAATGCTCTTGGTTTTGAGAAACAAGGTAATGCACATTTTCATGTCGATGCCGAGTGGTTTTGCAAATCATACAAAAAGTACATATAAGAAATGGGAAAGGTATTCACAGAATTCATAGAATGGTCTGGATTGAAAGGGGACCTTGAAAATCATCTAGTTCCAACCCCCCTGCTGTGGATACCTTTCACTAGACCAGCTTCCTCAGAGCCCCATCCAGCCTGGCCTTGAACATATCCAGGGGTGGGGCATCCACAGCTTCCTGGGCTGTTTTGAATCACCTCCCTGTCCTCCATGTGCTTTAGGAATTATTATAGGAAGAGTCACAGGGACCATTTCTCTTTTACTTCTTCAGAAAACTCATTACTACAAATCTTTCATGTTGGTCTTCCCATCTAAGAATAACATATTTTGCCAGAAAGGAATAGTTTCCATTTTTCCTTGACATCTCCAACCTGGTTACATTGTTCTGAAATTTACAGTGACTGCTTCACGCATAGAAACTCTTGCATTTTGTTAGAACATTAATTTCCTAACATTTTTCATTTTGGTTATTAAGTATGAAGTTGTGCTATATCTCAACATATCCTACAGTAACAATTTCTTCTTGATTTTCATTCTTGTTTTCCCTGATACCCGTGGCTCCATAGCAGACCTTAAGACAGCATCTGAGGTCTCTGCCAGTTGTTCTAACCCTGTCATGTCTTTGCCCCTTCTTTGAATTCATCCTTGACTGTGATCCACAAGTCCATGACATTGTCCCCAGACCTCAAGACAGAAAACAGAGTTGTAACAACATGTGCTATCACATGCACAAACTTTCTCCTTCCTTTCTGCTCCACGTCCACCACAAGTTGTTGCGGTAGCAGTAGCGGAGCAAACACACACACAGACACACCAAGAACAACAGCCAGAACCCACAGCAACAACAAGAACCAGAAACATCAACGACGACCATTTTATTAACAGAAAGCTTCTCTTCTATACTTTTTCTTATCTGTTCACGCATACACATGTCACACTCTATTAGCCAAGCACTTCTGTCCATGATTCTTAGACCATCTTCTGATAGGTAGTTCACATCTCTCCTCATGCGGGTAAGACTCAAAACATATCTTGTTTTTTTCAGTTGTTTTCCTTCTTTCTGCTGCTTTACCATGCAGCTGCAAGGCCATAGACTTGTTTTTCTCCACTTTCCCATGCTCACAGCTGCATCATTCCCAGGCCAAAGGTGTCTTCTGCCCAGAAATCTTTCACAAGTTGTAAGTTTCAGTGTGGAGCTCATTGTGTGCACACCCTACATAGACAGGGGTAGAAGTGGCACAAAACTTTGGAAAGAAGATGAAAATATTTTAGTCTCTCTGGTCCCCAGGTGAAGTTTTCCTGCTGTCTCTCATCTCCACATTCTTGGCCTGAGCAATATCAACGCAGTTATCCATTCTTTTATCCTGTCTATATAAATCCAGTTTTACCTCTCTCATCTTCATCTTTACCTCCCTAAGCCACTTAAACAGCAGTTGTTACCACCGTACCAATATACTTCATGAGCCTTAATATATTTACACTCATAAGACTTCTAATATCTGGGAGCTTTAACACTTGTATTTACATAAAAAAACGCCTGAAGTCAGATAGTGCCACTTAATTACTCAACAGCACAACTCCAAACTATTTTCTGCCTTTAGCACTGTTAAAGGCTGTTATAGACCCTAATGTGCATGTTGCTTATGGCAAGGGTGCACTGCACAACCCCAGGCTTTGTACTGGTTTTTATCTGGAAGGAATAGTAATAATATAAAATGCAGTAGAGATTGTAATAAAATCACCTAAGGGTCATTCTTATTGCAAAAAAAATTGCAAAATCCTCCCTGGGATTCATTGATGATACATGAATAGAGATACGATTCCAAGGAGAAAGTCTCTGAAGCTAGAATCAGTGTTAGGTCCCGAACTGTCTTTTGGTGCTTCTTGAACATTTTCATGAGCAAAGGGAAACAAAATATATGGCCAAAAATGTATCAGGAAAGAAAAGTCTATTTGCTGCTGAACAAGACCACCCACTGTGATTGTGGGTATGTTGATATTCTGCCGTATCTGTAATTTTAAACTAGTAGTGGCATTTTATTTTCTGATAGAAAGTGGTCCTTAACTATTTAACGCCATTATATTCTAATTAAATGGTTTTTTCTTTTATTGTTGCTTGAAGTGCCAAGTATTATAATAACCTATAAAAATTCTCACAATTTAGCATATATAAATAGCAATGCCAAGGTAGTCTCTTCTCTGACAGCCATATTCAAATGGGTTTAAAATGAGTATGGTTTTAAATGTATAATGTAATGCTTCTCTGCTACCATGTGATAAAAAGAAGTCTTGAGTCAATAGAAGTCAGAAACCCTTTTTCAGTAGTCTCAGATGTTAGCTTTTATTTTCAGAAAAAAGAAAGATTATTCTAAGGCATCCAGTTTTCCTTAGAAATACTGGTGTGGGGTTCTTTTTTTAATTACTAAGGCTGAGCAAGGTTTTAATAACCACTAACTGCAGCTATGGAATACTTGTACAGTTATTAACAGGCAAAAAGCTGTGTGGGCTTATTTATTTATTTATTTTTAATTCCCAAATTTCTTTTTTTACCTGTAGAGTTGTAAATTTTAAGTTAGTCTTTTAAGGCTGCTGTAAACCTCCCTCGCTTCAGAGGCAGCCAATATTTGGAGCTGGGACTTCAGACACAGTAAATCAATAAAACTAGAGTAGGGATTTGAGGTAGTGCAATAAGTTAGGAAAAAAGAGTAGAACTACTTATAAGTCATAAATCAACTTGGCTGTATAAATATTTTTTCATATAAAAGTTAATGAAAATGTCTATTGTGTATTTCAGGCAAATGAGTATGTGCAATAACTATGCATGCTCATGTCTCCTCTGCAATTCCTATTTACTTTGAAATAACATATTTTAGGGAATTGAAAAAGTTAAAAGCAAAGGCCCCTTGCAGCAGGGTCTGTATATTGTTTATGGGGATACATTTGTTTAGAATGAAATTGTTTATTCCAGGTTACATATGTATTTTATACCTGAAATATTAAGATGTAGGGAAAAAAATTCTTAGCCTTTCTGTAACTGAGGATTAAAGAACTTTTTTTCTTGTTTTTGTTCCTTTTTTTTTTTTTTTTTTTATTTTTTTTTTTATGGGTGTGGCCAAAGTAAATGCTGGCAGGAAGTTTTTCCCCATTACATTTTAGTGTCAATTTTCAGTGGGGAAGAGTATAGTCCAAAAGCAAATTTCAATATGCCTTGTTTCAGTAGGTATTACTAGAGAGACTTAGAGGGTTCAGATAAACTGAAAGATTACAGACTACACAGTGCAAAGAAGATGCTTTGTGTGTCTCAATTTTATTTTAATTGAGACATTTTTCTGAAGTGACAGGCTAGGTCAGAACTCACTGATGGCCTTCATCTCATCTTCTGTGCTTCCCTCCATCTTCTGCTTCCATCCACTCTTCAAATTTTTGTATAGCAGTGAAATACACACTAGTAAGAGGTGCTTTAGATAGATGCTTGAACTGAACTGCATATTCCCAGAATGTTATATTAGGTCTTTTTGCTCAATTATGATATTGTTCCTAACTTACTTGAAATGAAAGTGCTTTCTGGGAAAGCCTATCTCTCCCCATAATTATGTAGGGATCCGTAGGATGACTGTGATATTATTTACACAATTATTTGGGAACATTTATTTGAATATTGGGAGTTCCTCATTTATAATGAGCTTCTTACAAAACTAATGAGTTCCAGAATAAAACTATTCTAGAGAGGGAATGTGTTTCTTTTCTTGCCATTTTGTACCTCTTCAAGATCCCAGTTTTAAAAAATGAAGCAAAAATCCCTACAAAATATATGTAATGAAGAAGTGAAATTATTTACATATGTCCCTCTTACCCTTTCAAAGTAGAAGTTTTCTTATTTATAAATACAATTAAATAAAGCTATGGAAAAACTCTCACCAGATTTGCGCATTAACCACAATTAAAAATGAACTTGTAGATGAATAATTTTCCAAAACTTCTCCTTTTCCAAGAAACAATGGCCTTGCTGGTATTTCATCATAACGTTTTAAAGAAAAACACTTTGTTCACTAGCCAGACCATTCCTGGGAAGGTATAAAGTTAATGCTTTGGCGGATTACTAAATTTGTAGTGAGCTGTTACTTTCAGTTCCTGTAACAGAACAGTCAAAACCTTCTAAAGAAACTTACTTGCTGACTTCTCTAAAGGAACTAGTGATTTTCTTATAAACAAGTAAAACTTCGGTCTTATCTCTACAAATCCTGTTGCTTGGAACAATTACACAGTCAGGCACATTTTAATAGAAATGTAAAAGGTTTTAGTAAAACTGAAAATGTAAAAACTTTTCATTTCATTTCTACTCAAGGGATTCTGTTGGTTTTATATATGGCCAGAACAATTTGAAAATGCGCTATCATGTACTTTGGTCTTCCCAGCCCTTATAAAACAACAAAAGAACAGAAGTCCTTCCTGAGAAAAGGAATTTTAGTAATTAGATAAGAAGTATTATTATTATGAAATAGTTTATTTTTTTCCACAGGGTACTATCTGTATTTTTCTCTCAGCTTTGTCTATGGTGCTCTTTTGGAATATTGCCAGCTTTTAGTACTACTGTTATTTAGTCCTTCCTATGAATGAGCACATATATGTTGGGATTGCTAAGCATAAGAAAGAAGTATTGCTGCCTATGTAAATTTAAAAACCATGTTACAGCTTTTAATTTTTACTTTGATAAGTTCAGCCTCCATCTCACCAACCATAAGCCACCCCAAAAAAAGGCAGAATGATACAGAGGCAGGAAGGGGAAGTGATCTTCAAGCTTTTTCAGGCAAGGGGATGGATGGGGGAGAGGGGACAGAACCAAGCAAAAAAAAAAACCCAAAAGAAGAAGAAAACAAAAACCAAAACCACCAGACCAGACAGCCAAGAATGGAGGTGGCCAAAATCACCAGTCATTTGGGGAAGCCTTAAGCTTTTATTTCAGCACATCCCACAGAGGGAATAATTTGTTCCTTACCACTTCTCTGCAGTCATCCAGTCAGACAAGGGACTGGCAAGTGCTCATGCACATGTCGGGCAGATGGATTTCACAGCTGCTTTCAGGGCACAGAAGCAACTCAGGGATGGCAAAACATACAGTAATACCTGAGGGAATCCTGGAAACCACACAGCAAATTTTGTTGGTCTAAACAAAGTAATTTTGTGTGATACGCTAAGAAGGGTGCCCATAGGGTAGGAAGTTTTACCTCCGGGGAACTTGTAAGTACTTGCTTTCTTCATGGAGAACATGCCCACAGGGAAACTCCACTGCTTATGTCATCCCATCTCATTACCTTTACAACTGGAAGAACTCAACAGAAAGATTTTACCTGTTCAGGTCCCTTTGTCTTGACTGTAAAACAATGCGCCTTCCTGCCCTGCTTTCCCTTAAGGAAAGGAGAGTTGTCTTAAGTGAGCTCAAAATGCTATCCAGAATCAGACTGTGCTTGCAGGTGAGGCTGGAACATAACCCAGCTTTTATATTAATGCCCTCAGGGGCTGAAATGACATTATTTTAAATTGCAAAGAGGCATATCAGTATGATAGTTGTGGTTCACAGAATGTACTTGTTTTACAATAACCCCTGTGGAGGTAACCAGGTCTTCAATGTGCTGAACACGTGAGCCCATCTGCACTGGGTGCCTACAGGTGGTGGGAGCCCACCGGAGCTGCCCATGGGCAAGAAGAGGCAGGAGCAGGTACAGGCACAAGCAGCGACAGAGCTGACACATATTTTTCATTCTACTGCGCAGCTCAAGGTGTCCTCAGGCTCTGTGGTGAGTCACCCAGTCCTGGCCCTGATGTGAAACCAAGACTCACTGCAGTGCACCCAGCCAGAAGAGCAGTGCAGGGTGGTGCCTCAGGGGTGGTGAGCTGATGAAAATTAAGCTGGGTGTAGGTCTGGCTCAGTATAGGTGAATAACTGTTGAAGCATACATTCATCCTCACCTCTTAGATTCTCTCTTAGCCTTGGGCTTCCCAGTTGGGAGCCTTGTCGCATGGGCTGGTGTTTAATAGTGTAAACATCAGCCAGGTTAGTGATAGATCCCCAGGTTTAGACCTTGGGCTGAACATGCAGTGTGGGTGCCACCTCGGCACTGAAACTGCATGTGTTCAAGTTTCCACTTCAGCAGGTATAACCGATAAACAGGCAGGCAAGCAGGCAGCATTAAGCAAGCATGTGCAGAGTCTTTCTCAACCAGTGACTCTTTGCCAAAGTAAATTACTATCAGTTGTCATTTAAATGAGAATAAGCTTCACTGATTACTTTTTGCATAATCATTCAGAATGAAACCAGATGTTCCTCAGCCCATGTTATAAAGCTGCAATGCACATTTAAAAGTAGGCAAGTCTTGTTAGTGAATTGGTTTGTCTGAAAAGACATATCTGGTAATGGTGATGAGAGTGTATTTCTGAATCAGAAACTATTTCCCAAGCTGTTAGACAGAGCCATATGCAAATTGCCATCCCAGCAATATTAGTATGGACACAGCATGAGTCAAGCATTTTTTGTTTTTAAAAAGAAACGGTAACTTCATGAAACCTCATGAAAACTGCTCTGAATCACTGTTAGGTTTGGGTTAGTGTTTTAATAAAGCGATTTTCTGGGTTTAATTATTTTAATTTTACTTGCTTTCTACCTTTACATTTCTTGTTGTGACATGTTTTCAATTTACAGCCAGGAATCTGGGTTGCAGTGATATATTAGACTTCAGAGGGAAGCAAGTTGCTCTATCTAAATCATCTGAGAAATTCTTTTTGGTTATCCAGTCAGTTTGAAATTGTCAGGACATCTCCTTTTCCTCCCAGCTTATAAGACCTGAAGCATTAGCATCCCCAGCTATATATGTTGTTTCCTGCTGAAAGAATATTTATAGCATTTCTGACCTTTGAATGAACTTCTACGAATCAATAACAGCAAAGTGGAAAAAGGTCAGGAGCAGTTTTCTCTTGACTGAGTGTAGCCAGTGTTAGGCTTGCAATATCAAAGATATATTACAAACTACTATAACTATATCTATGCAGCATTTTTGCAGGAAATTTGCAGATTTCTTCAGTGCTGTCATGTAGCTGCCATCTGAAGGATACAAGACAGGGTCAGAGCCAATGGTGTTGTTGATGGGTTTCTAAGTTGTTGTGTATCAATTTTTACATGGCAAAACTACAGAAAACCATGAGAGACAGTGGTTTCCTAACTATATTTTGCCATGGGGCAAATGTAAGTGAATTAGAAGCTGCTCCCGTTAATGACTTACCACAACTGAAACACCATTCATTTCCTCCCGCTTCAGATTGCAGAAATAAAATTGACACAGTCACCCCTAGATGTGTGTGCACAAGCAGCCCTATGAGATGGTTCGAGGCAAGGTTTGCCCCTTCACAGTTTTATCCCTATGACCCTACAACTCAAATATTTTAAAGGACCTTTCCCAGTTCCTCAAATTTCTGAAGCTCCTTCCAAAACTGAAGTGTTCCCATAATGAATTAGACATCTCAATGCTATTTGCTGCCTCCTTCTACAGGGGAAATTAATTTCCCTTCATTTCATGCCTAAAAGCCGAGTTCCTAACTTAATTAAATCCCTTTCTTCTCCAGAGCTGGCACCTCTGGAAAGTGCTTCCTACACTCTCTTTTGCCTATATTGGGATTCTGGCAAACTAGTTCAGATTGTAACTGTAAATTAGAAGTCTAAATTCTGTATGCATTGGGTTAAGTGAAATGAATCCCATCGCTAGGGCTGGCAGTAATAGCTCTCACAGAGTGAGAGGTCTTCTACCTTGTAATTAGAATGAATTGTTTCAGTCAGGACTGCCCCTTATGCCTTTCCAGAGAGATAGCAAAGCAGGGTCTTGCTCTTTGCTGGAGCCTTCTGATGCAGCTGTAATACATGGGGCTCCTGTTTCCAAATGCAGTGTTGTTATTCTGAGAATACCTCTCATAATCACTCCTTTTTTCTCTAGTATTTTCCTGATTGAATTGTCTCTCAATGGAGAGACAATGATAACTATACTGACCTTCACAAATTTCAATAAACTTTTGAAAGTAGCTCAAAAGAGTTGTTTTCATAAGTTTCTTTTTCTGTATCTATGTCATTTGCAGATTGTGTCTACATGTTCAGACAGCCATGCAAATATGCCTAAAATTACAGAGAAAATAAAACAAATTTACTGAAGTTTAACAACTTCTGTTTGATCAAAAGTTGTTTGGTCAATGATATTTTAAAAGTCAGGAAATTACGGTTTTTTTTTTTAATGGATGCTATCATATTTATTATTATTATTGTTAGGTTCCTGAAGAAGAACAAACGAAGAGACGTTTCCACACAAGTTCTACATTAATTGTTAATGTCAACTTTGAATTTCCTTGTTTTTTCCTAGTTCATAAAACACCCTTAATATAGAATTGTTTTGTCTGAGAATAAATCCTGTGTTTATTCAAATTCTTAGATTCATAATATTAAAGAATTATTTACTTCCTCTCTCCACATACCTACTTCCCCCTTTTTGCTTCTTTTTTAAATTTCTTTCAAGGACCAATGTACTGCTCCATGTACATCTTTAGTGCTCTTAAACATAAAGCTTTCTTGTCATGTCACTGTTGTCCAAAATTTGCATTCCAGCTTCCAGCAGTCTCTAATCAAGTGAATTTTTTTCTTATTCCTAATACATTTTTAGTACTTTGAAAAATTCTATAAAGCAGTAGAAAAACTCCTAAATCAGATCTCAGTACTGTATTGGCTTCTAACCCCTCTGTCTCTAGCATAAAATTAAGATGTGTTTGATTGAGACTAAATAACAAACTCAACCTTTTGTTTCACCAATTCAGTAGACCAAAGACATAATATTTCTCATGAAATTCTAGTTTATCAGCTCACTAAGGCCCCAGCAAGAAGCTAAATGGAGTTCATCTGTCAATAGCACATGGATCTGAAAATGCAACAAGGTTATGTGGACACCAGGACAGATCCATCTGCTTTGTGACCAGCTAGAAACAAAGCCTGTGGCACAGCTGGGTGATGACCAGAGAGTTTCAGCTTCTGCTGATTTTTCTGATTCACTGACAATGCCAGTGTGAATGTATGTCAGTGTGGATTACACCACCAGCAGCAATATTGTCCACTCACCATTTCTTCAAAACTGGATGATAACTGGAACTGCTCATTGTTTATGCTGATCTAAGGCTGGTGAATGTCCTTAAGAGCTACTTCAGTCTGTTGTGTTGTTTTCATTTCAGTGTTTAAAAACCATATATCATCTGTCTGTGTGACAAGGTGCATGTTGTGTCTTACAGTCTGTTCTATCTCATGATTTCACCTTACATTTGTAGCATCTCCTCCATCATTCTGGTCCATGTGGCTTCCTGCCTTCACTGCTGCAGTGTCTGGGAGGCAAACCCCGTGACTTTGATTCCTTAGCTCTTCTGTAGCCCGTGCAGACAAGGCTCATCTGATTCTTTTCTCACTCTCCCTTCCCACAGCTACCAAACACCATGATTGAGTCTGCAGTCAGTACCAGAACTGGAGCCAGACACTGGAGCTGGTTTAATGTCAAAATAGAGCAGCTGTGCACAGGCAACTTCTCACATGTGTCACAAATACAGAAGGATGGGCTGCTCTCACTAACAGTGTACAATTTGCTGATTTCAGAGAATGATGAGGAGCAGGAGGCTCTGCTGTCACTGGACAAGCCTGGCTGGTATTCCCAAGGTAATGCTATTCAGCTCTTTGATCTATTGAAGAAGATGACTGGCAAGCTGGATCCCAAGGTATGTTTAGAGTAAATCTTTCTGAAAATACCATTTCAGTCAAGAATTCACCAGACAAGCTTTCATTACAGTTATTGATGTGATTGGTCACAAACTTTTGTTCTGGTAATGCTTGCTGCTGTCTAACAGACTGCAGCCCAGAACTGGAAGTAGCATATTAGTCTTCTTATTGGTAGAATTTGTAAACTTTCTAGATGTGTTATGCTGTATGCATGACCATGCATTTCAGCAGCTTTGGGAAGAATCAGATTATAATCGGGAAATTTCCCTGAGGAAATAGATTAAATAGATTAAAAGGTGAAAACTGGCATTATGTTATTTTAAGGACAGGTCTGAATGGGTGAAAATTCCGATCAAGATGGTGTGACCACTCTTTCTCTAGCAGGTAAACTCCTCCCTGGACACAGAAAAGTTCTGTGTCACCAAGAGGTGCTCCACATTCTCTCTTGTTTCCAGTGTATTCCAAACCTCATTCCCGTTTAGTGTATTTTCTTGGCAGTCATTCCACTGTTTCCTGTAAGGCTATTTCTGTCAGTCAAAAAACTCAGTGATGTCCCTTGTGCCGGTCCCAATCGGGCAGCCCTGTCCAGTGTCCCTGGAGGGCAAGAGTGGGGAAGGTGTTGTGAGGCCAAGCCTTTCCCTATGGAGCTGCCTGAAGATAAAACCCCAAACTTGACATTAATAAGATCTCTGTGTGTCATGACCAACTGTAAACATGGAGGAATTTTTATGAGGTTGTTTTAAGCTTCTTTTTCTCTCTCTGTGAAATACAGCTTCCTTGTGTCTTGGCCATATACAATGAACTTCTAATTTGCTTCTTCCCTTGTAGGTTGTTTATTTTGGTGACAGCATGCACTCAGATATTTTCCCAGCTCGTCATTATAGCAACTGGGAAACTGTCTTCATCTTAGAGGAGCTTCTAGGGGACAAAGCTACAGTGCCTGCAAAGGTTGAATCTGAGCCCTTGGAGAAGAAAGGAAAATACGAGGTAAGGGTTCCTTGAAGATGTTTCCTGGAACAGAATAAAGTAGATTACAAAAAACCTTCATGCCACCTGCACCGAGAATGAACCTGCTTATCTTACCAGGATGCTGGCAGCATCAGCATCCCCCACAGATATATCTTCCTTGTCTTACCAGGAGAATGCTGTTCTGTCTTAGCTTAGGCATTGCATAGGTGACACAGAGCCTCTACCTGGAGTTAAGTCATGGATCTCAGAAAAAGAGCTATATACACTCTCCCTTAGCAACAACCCATAGTCTTCTCCTTTTTAGTAAAAAGAACCTGCCCTCCATCCTACAAGGAAAAATTTCATGGCCACTTATCACAAGTCCAGTACCTGAACTCTGTTGAGTTCATGATGTTTCCCTGTGTGTTGTGGCCAACTGTAAACGTAGGGGAATTTTTATTAGATTGCTTTAAAACTCACTTTTTTCTCTATGAAATACAGTTTGCTTGCTTTCCTTATGTACAAAGAACTTTTAATTTGCTGCTTACCTCATAGGTTTAATTTGGTGACAGCTGTACTCAGATAAGAGTACAGAGTAAGATAGTTACCTCAGATAAATTGTGTGATTTTCAGGTTGATCGCAGCTGGGGAGCAGGGCCTTAGCACTACTGCCACCCTTTAACTCTCCCACAGAAGGTGGGAAGTTACTGTGGTTCATCCTCTCTGCTGCCAAAGAACAAAGCAGTTAGGGAGGAGTGCTCAGATGGATGATGTGGCAGCGTTGTACCTCCAGCATGTCCTTTGTAGGTAGGGACTGCAGCACAGCTTCATTTTCTGTTTGGAGTGTTTCTTAATTCCATATACTACTAAATAAATAGGTCATTTTCTTCCAGATGCAGAGAGATATATATGCTTTTTGCACTTTGCTTTGTAAAGCACTAAACTTGATTTTTCTTTTAAAATAATTACTCTTTGTGATTAAAAAAACTTATAGAAAAAATTTGTGGAGGTGCTTTTATACTAGGTATGTTTTTAATCTAAGAAGTGTTGTAAACCCCAGTTTTCATTGGAGAAAAGAATATCTTCAATGGGGCTAAAACAATATAGATGTGATATCTATTCCTCTGCTTTTTTTAATTCACATATCTCATATTTTCCCCCATTATCCTGATTTCTAAACTAAGGTCAGACAAGGACAGTTTAGTCACTGAAATAAGGAAATGCAGTCATTAATGTTTAGGCTTTTTCCTGGGTTGTAGAAAAACAAAAATTAAGACAAACAAACTCAATATCCTGTCAAGAAAAACATGTTTCCTGGTAAGAAAGGTGTGGGGAAGGTGGGGGAAGAAAGAGTTATTAGTAGTAGCACTACATAGGTTCATATAATTTGATTTGAGGAATTAATGCTTTAAAAATAGCTCATTCTCCTCCATAAATTTTTTCATTCTCTGACTGGAGGTTCTGCTCCATTGCTGCATAGGACTTAGATCTCTGTAAGAGATCTAAGCATGTTCAATATATGCCTTTGAAACCCACATTTTTTAAAGGACAGCCAGAAAATGTTTCTTTTCCTGGGAGTACAAAGAAAGAGTAATTGAGCAATGTTTCTAAGCCCATGATGACGATTTGGTTTTCTCTCATTGAAACACCTCTAGTTAACTGCTCACAAGATCCATCTTCTCTATCACAGCAGTTATCAAGCAGGAAACTGAGACTTTTAGACAGGTGCTTGACATTTCACTGATGCTGTAGTATTCCTGATAAGAGATTGCAGTATCTCAGGGAGACACCACCCCTGGCACACACAACCCCTGTTCAGTTTACATCCGCTACCAGTGACAGCAAGCAAGCAAGGGAGAAATGAATTGTGTTGATTAAAGGAACCTGAACCAGGGGGGCCCTGGCCAGGTCAGTGGTGTTATTTCATTACCACGCTGCTCACTGGAGTCTGAACAACAGGTCACATCCATATCTCTGCAGTTGACTGGACACCACTAACTTAACAGGACTAGTTCAAAGGGACTCCCTTTACAAGCCTATGGAAGTTCTACTTTCATTCCCCCAAGCAACTTCTCCCATTAACCCTTTGGTTAAGAAGGGAGAAAAACCAATTCAAAGGATTGTAAAAAGTCAGGTGTTTTTGGAAACTTAGTCGCAAACAGATTAGATTTCATCTGCTTCATCAGCCTTAGCATTCATTGGCAATTTAAAAAAAAAATACACTGCAGAGGGGGACTGAAAACTTGAAACATGATGCAGTCCTCACTTCTATAACTCCTTACAAAATACTACGAAAGAAATAAAGCATTACTTTAATTTGCGATTGCGTCTTTCAGAAAGAAATTATAAAAATCTTTTTTCAGTTGTTTGAGTGGTGTTTCATCACTAAAAGAGAGAGGGGAAGAAAACAACCTCCTCAGACACAAACTGGGAGACTTGTAATTTCCATTTTCATTAGCAGTTTTTGTCTTTTCCCTTCAGTTAAATGCATTATACAAGCCAGATACACATAACTGTGAAATTATGGTAACAACTCTAGTTCTTTTAAGTATGTAAGTCATGACTAAATAAGCAAGAGAATAGCAGACTAAAAACTATTCATGCAGTTACTTGGCTCCTAAGTGAATTGCAGCATGCAGGGGGGAAAAAACATATGAAGCATTGTGTTGAAACAAGTTTTCCCTCCCTCCCAGAATTGGGGGTTTGTTTGCTTGGCTGGAGGCTTTGGTTTTGCCTTCTGTTTTTTAAATGTGTGATCAATTTCATCAATGAAAACTCAAAGAAAAGCTGGAATTTGTCCCAGGATTTCGAGGGAAATTGTTACAGAGGAGCTGTAAAAACCTTGGGCTATAGGAATGAATGGAGCAGATATAAAGGATTTTTTGGTGGATATAGATGATATATTTACCTTTAGAAGGGAGAACTTAATTTTTACAGTATTGCCTAGTGGCTTGTTGGTTGTAGGGGTCAGGGCCCATATCCCCCCAAATTTCCATGACTCCCTTGCTGTGACCATAGACAAGACTGTTTACTTTGTGCCTTTTGGCTGTTTGTCTCTTTAGTCCCATTTATCTTTAACACAAATCTAACAGTACTTTCCGCAACAACCTGGTGGGACGTTGTGGAGCTTGGTGAGTTAAAGCAATGTCCTTAAGGCAATACCCTGAAGTGCAATGCATTTTATTTTAAATCTGCTTATAGTGATCCATATTGTACTTTAGGTACAATAATCATTGGTGAAATATTTTATATTTGCACATGACTTATAGGAGGAACAGGTTCTGTCCAAAAAAAAGTTAGACTAGTGGCTGGCTTGTCCATTTGCACACCCAGCACAGGTGTTATTCAGGAACATCTGGCTGTTGTGACCAGCACAGCTGTGCTGGCAGCAGTATCTCAAATATTTACCATTATATCAACAAAACTGTGTTTTGATAATTGATTTTTTCCTAGCATCAAATGTTGGTGATGATGTTACTGCTTTGGCATACAACCATCAGTACCAACCAGCATATTGGATGCAGTAAAATATTCCTCATGTTCTGTGCTTGGTACAAAGATGATGGCCTAGGTGGCAAATCTCCACCTAAATAAAGCCTTTAAAAATACTAACAGCTTGATCTTTCACTCCTGTCTCCTTCTTTCTTTTTCCCATCTCTTTACCAAATGTAGAAAAGCTTCAGAGCTCAGCTTCCTATTTGTATTTTGGAAAGGTCATTTTTAAGCTGACAAATTGATGTTACCCAAAGGTCCTATTAACTGATTCTGTCTGCTCTGTTAACAGGCCCTATTTGTGTGCAGTTAGTAAAGCAAAGGTGATAGTAAGTATTCCAGGTGTTTTGACTTTACCTGGGACTTGGGGAAGCCTGGTACCATCCTTATTTCCCTGAAGTCTAGACATTTTCTTTAAGGCTTTGTACTTTCAGTTGATACAATCAATGTCTGATCTGCTACTGTCTGACCAGTATGCCTGAGAGCAAATCCATATGCCTGGAGGATTTGCATGAGAAAGAGGGATTGCTCAGCACTTCCCAGGATCTACTGTCCTGCTGTGAGAGCAAATCCCATGTCTGGGGACTGCAGGAGTGGCTGGGGCATCTTCCAGACATCCTCAGCCCCACTGTTGAGCATGTGTCTCCGAGCATGTGAGGAGTAGCCATGTTAAGGGGAGACTTTTGCCTGATTTCACAGATGTATGAATTCATGGTACATGGTCTGTCCCTACTGCAGGCTACGTGTGCTGCCCATGAGATGTGGACGCCTTGCAGGCATCAGTGAGGGATGGCAGGGAGAGCCATGTCTGATGCTTTCTAATGATGTGGGCAAAGTTTTGACAGCTCTTTTCAGATTTGAAATCAAGATTTAGCCTGCCAAACCTGACCTGCAATGTGGAGATAAGCCAATAGCAAAATGATGGGAGCTCTCTACTGAGTAACTTGATGACAAGTTTCATATCTTGCTGGATTTGGTTTTACTGAGGGCTGAGGTTGTAAATCCAAAATGTAACTCCTCTTTAGTAAGGAAGAAATTCTCACACTGAGAATCAAACCTCTGAAAAATCAGTTAATTTTCTCAGGTTGCATTTTTAATTGTCTGTTGAACCAACCATCCATTTCAAAAAGCAGAACCATCACAATTTTTCTCTTGTCATTAAACAAGGCCCTGGTTTTGTGCAAATGCTTATGTGGGCCAGTACTGGGGCTGTTGTTTTGATTAATCACCTGAACAACTTAAGTTTTCCGCATATGTCATCCAGCTGGCAAACAGATTTTAGTTCAGCATAGCATCTACATTTAATTATTACTGATGCAGTGAACTGGGATTTACATGGTAAGATAAGATTTGGCAAAAAAACTAAGGTGCTGTCCCTTTGTGTAAGGCAAAAAAAAATAAAAAATAAAAAATAAAAACACCACAGACAAGACCAGGACCTAAATTAAACCCTTGCTTTGACATAAAAGATGGGGGGGGGAGGTTGATTTATTTACATCAGAAGACAGAAACTAATATCTATATTTGTTGAAATCAATACTTCCTCCCTGCCCCCAGCTATGCTCAGAGGAAAAACTGTTATGCAGACTCAAGAAAGAATGGCTCTGTGTTTACTGGCATGGTCTGTTCGGCTGGATCAACAGCTTTCTTGGGATCAAAAGATACAGGCCTCTGTTATAAACACAAATGATTCCAGCAGATTCTCAAAACTACTAAGAAAGGGGTTAAATGGAAAATAAAGTACAAAACTTCACAAATCTGGAGGCACATACTATGATGTCTGTTCTCTTATGCTTTGCAGGTCTGAGAAGTTACTTTGCACACAAAGTACTTTAACAGATTTTCTGTAGTGTAGTTCATGGGTTTGTTTTACAGTTTTCCATTGTTCTGTAGATGTCTCCTGAAGTTTTTATCTGATTGCTCATGGCAGTATATAGCAGATTTCAAGATGAACTGGTAAAAAATCAGTTCTTCCAATGCTGTGTTAATGTTTTCTTTAGAACATGTTGTTGTCTGAAAACATACATGAAAAAAAATTAATTTTTCACAATTTACTAGACAACTCAATGGCTCTCCATGGATTCTGTGGCTCTGCTTTCACTCTTTCCTCAGCTCAGAAACAGATAACACAACATAGGTGGCATGATGCATTCTTCGCAGTTTCTCCATCCAGCACCAGGAAGCTCCTTTTCCCTGAGGAGGAGGTACAGGATGTGTTACAGTCTGTGCCACAGCTACCCAGCCTCTCCAACAGAGAAGGGCAGCAGCCAATTCACAGTATCAGAAGCAGAAAAACAGAGAAAATGGAAGATTTTTTTTTTTAATGGAAAAGTATTTTCAAGTTAACTTTTTATGTCCTAGTGAATCCATAAAATGCATAAAGAGGAGCTTGGGGACTCAGATAAACACTAGAGTTCCTTAAACTAATGCTTTTGGATGGATAAAGATTATTTTTTTTGAGCTTACTTTACATATTTATTTATTTTTCTTTCAGGGAGATCAGCTCAAAGCTCCTTACTTTGTATCTAAACAGTGGGGCTCTTTCTTCATGGACAGATTGCCAGGCCTGGAAAATGCAGAGGAAACTTTAGTTCACACGTGGTCCTGTAAATGTATTAGCACTTACAGCACTATTGCAATCCCTAGTCTTGAAGCAATAGCAGGTAAGGAAGAGGGCTTTTTTTTTTTTTTTTTCCTAATGAACATGTAGTATTCATAGTAAATTTGTAATGCTGTAGATCTGGTTTTGAAATGACATGTATCTAAAATACATTGGAAATACTTTGTTCATATCATGCAACAGTGCTAGTGGCCATTGATTACTTTGATGTTTCTGCTATTAAATGTTGTTCGATACACCAGGGTTTTTTGTTTGTCTCTGCAAATATTGGATGTTTTATTTATTCCCTGTTAGAAATAGGATGCAAGATTTAACAGACTGTAGCTTAGTTTCTGGACTTGGTCAGGACTTCCACTGACCAAGTAGTTTCCTGTTTCTACTGAATTAGATTAAGAAACAATCACATGCAAAGTCACCCAAGGTTATTATACTTCCAAATATGTTTCGCTCTAATTTGGCTTGTTCTACTTGCTCAATCAGCTCGCTATAACTTTGCAACTGCAGTACATGTCAGTGGATAATGAAGTGGTGGTGAAGACCCTCTGTCTATATATCTTCAGTCTGTCATTTTGCATCACTGAATTTTGTCGATAATGGTACCTAAAGAAATAAACAAATTATTAAATGAATGAGGCGCTTAGCTGCATGAAGAACAGAGCAAGCATTTTGTTTACTAATCCCTCTGTTCAGCATCTGTTGCCTACTTCATGCAAGACCAAGGAATAAAAGGTTTGTTGCAAGAGAGCATTTCAGACTTGCCCAGCAGTTATTTCTACAGCAGGACCTGTTCTTTGCAATCTTGTTTTACACGTGCACTTACATTATAAGGATATCTCAAAACAGAGTAGTCATACAGTGCCACAGTTCTGATAATTTGCCATTTTGCAGTCTGTATTTCAGCCTAAAGGTACAAAGCCCAAATATACCAAGGAAAATTGCCAACAGAGAGATAACTTCTATAAAACTACCATCTAATACTTTTCCAGGGTCATTCTGTTGCTTGCTTTGGAATTGTTGGCCAAGAGAAAACACATCAGTCAGCCACACTCTGAAACTCTGTCTCCCAGCCAGCTCCCCATAACCACAGCTCAGTTTGCAGGACTAGCAAGGGCCCTCAACCACAAATGTACCACCAACTTTCCAGCTACAGATGAAGGGGTGAGAACCAGAAAGACACATCTGAGTAGTTAGTGAGTAGGATAGCTGCCTGTCATTGGCAGTGGAGCTCTTGCAAAGCCTGGTCCTCCATTAGGAGGAACGCTGTGTGCCATCAGTCTGCCTTGAACCAGTGCTGGGGCAGGGGCTGATGTCTGTGAAACTCAAGCCCCAGTGCTAAAGAACAGGGGAGAAATAATGTTTTTAACTCACAGCTGCATGCCTGAAAGCAGACTCAAGGCTGCAGGTATGAGAACATCTCTGCTTTCTTACAGAGAGAGGTATTTCTTGTTTGTTTCTGTGGAAGAGCAGATGTTCATTATTATGGATGTTGAGGAATTCCTGACTCCTCTTGAATACCTTGTCTGACTCCTGTCACAGCAAGCTGTGGAAGCCCCTCCTTTGCCAAGCCCTGAAGTTTTTGGCTGCAGTTGTAAGTCATAGCTTAGCTGCAGCTATTTGGGAATAACTAGCTAGAAGAGATAGAAAAGGGTTATGCGAGTTTGATGCACTTCACCTTTTCCTTTTCTATTCATCTACTTTAATTACCAGCAGAGGACTTTCCACTGCCAAGCTGCAAAAACGGATGCCTTTCCTTATGATCCCCTCCGTCCCAACATGCAGCCAGGCTGCTGGCATTCTGGCCATGCAAGTTCAGCTCCCAGTCACCCCCATGCTGACCATGTGAGCCCAGCTCCCAGACAACGGTACACGCACTGGGAGCTCCGCTCCAGGCCATCAGCTGGCTCAGCTTTGGCAGCACCTGGCTCATCCTGGCCCAGCCAAACAAGCTGCCACCTCACTGGGGGTGTGCTGCAGCCTCCTGTGAGCTGGGGGTTGACAAAAGCTTCTCTGTCAACAATGTCTAACCTGGCTTTTGTACACCTATGTGAGCAATTGTAAGCGCCACGTACAAGTAAGTGTCCCAACAGCTTGTAATCTGCAAAACTATTTGGTGAAGTGCAGATGATTGCTGCAATGCTAACTTCAAAATTGTTTGTTGTTGTTTGGATGCAATGGGTATCTGTGCATAAAGAACAGCTCAGTTTGCTTCTCAAGGCACATTTTTCATTGAAAAAGGTAATTCCAAAATCTATTCAACATTATTGAATAATAGAAATGTTTTACAGAAATAACTCAGTTTTCATCAAAATTCATATGAGAATTCTTTTCAGAGAGTTATCAGAAATTAATTTTAGGTAATAAAAGCCTTAAAGCCTGTTGTCATTTTTTTAAGTAGAGGAAATATATGAAAAAATTAAAAATAAGCTATATATCTGAATTGAGAAGTTGCGATAGAAACAACTTTGACCATTCTGTTTTTTCACCAGGATGTTTTAAGTTTGGTACAGGTGCCTTCTGATAGTTTCACCCAAAGAATTTATGTATGTAACTAAAGGGTACAACCTGAGTGTTACTAAAGAGCATTGTAGGAAAAGAGTATCATAGGGAATCCTGCTGTTGGAGTTCTCATCCATTCAAAATATAAAATAACAGAACATGTACACAAATAGAAAATTCAGTATCTGACTCAAAAGGGATTTGCATTCAAAGATTCATTAGAAATTCTGAACTTTAATCTCACCTCTGGCAAGGAAGGTATTAGTGGCATTGCAGATTATTGCATCACAATTTGCCATCTAAACTCCCCTGAGAGTCCCTGAAAAGACTGGCATTTTCCTTGTGCATGAGAAAGTATATTTTTTCTATTTCTAAAATTGCTCAAAGGAGATCTTTTGTGTACATTCCTCAGTTTAGAGTGGGAATCAGATACAGGTTATATTGCCAGTACCTGATTAATAAAATAGTAGAAGCCAATGCCCCTACTCCTATATGTCTCATTCACAAATCCATCTGTTTCTCCACTTTTCTGGTATTGAATCTCTCCTCATTTATAGCTCCCTTACAGATTTTGACCATTTTCAAGCACAATGATATCGTAAGACAGATTTTCCATACCAGGATCCATTACTGTGGGAATGTTCCATTAGAGGTCCCACATGGAAAGTAACAGGTGTAGGGGTCTCTCTGAAAAATGGCATTTTGCATAAATCACAGTTTCTAAGACATCCTTCTCCACTTCAGAAAGTTAGGTATGAGCCAAGTAGAGGTAGATTACTCTTATTCATCTTACCAGAATAATCTGAACTTCACCTTCAAGGAAGGCATCCACTACTCTTTGACCATTTGATTAAAATTCCAGATAGCCACATAAATAATTATATTTCCTGTATCACATAAGTATTCCAGCAATAATTTCAATAATACCATTTCAGGTGGTTATTTGATTAACAGTTCTTTGATCCCCAAAATGATATGCATATTTCAAAGTAATGCTTTTGCTTTTGGTCTCATTATGATTGGTAGTTTTATAAAAGTCCCACTTCAAAAAATTCCATGAGGAGTTTTAGAGCTTAGAGGGAATTTTGGAAGGTTTTTTCCTTCTTCATTGCAAAAAATACTAAAGAAAGTGGGCTCTAA